>JAWNLJ010000133.1:4842500-5442500 GCA_035042365.1 Drosophila dives | reverse complement strand
TTGCAAACGATTTTCCATGCCAATTACAGAGGCATTTTCATTACATGTGGCAAAAGGGATACGCTCAACATGACACGCCCACCTATCAGGCGTTGCGTGCGCTTCTAAACGTCACCGATGAGGTCGATGTGGATAAACTGCCGGCAGAGCAGGCATATATGCTGGGTGCGACGGCATTGGACTGCTCCATAATGCTGACGTTTCAGGAAATACGCTGCCCGCCCAAGCACATCAGGTAAGCAACCGCATCACACACACACCCACACACACACACACTTTCCCCCGTTGACAGCTAATCAGTGTTAACTTTTTGCAGCTCGTTGCAACCTTGGCTTGTCTGTGTGGAAGACCGTCAGTTTCTAACCAAGCTGAGCGTACTGGATTTGGATCCGAAGCCTGACAGTCACTACCATAAATTCATAAAGCACACACGCGAAATTGAAAAGTGCTGTCGACCATTAAATTAATTAGTAAAGTTCGCCACGCAAAACTAGAAACACATTCGCATCGAATTTCTGCTACCGTTGTCCTTTTTCTTTTCCGCCCAGTCATTGTTTTTGTTGTTGTTGTTGTTGTTTTTGTTATTGGGCGCACCTCTTGGAAAATGTTTTTGCCCACCGCTTTTCCGTTTTTACACACCGACCAGAGGAGAGTGCCAGTGCGAGTGGGTGAAAACAACTAGCAAAACAAAAAAAAACACAGACAACAAAAATGGCACACAGTGAACACTCCTTAATTAATTTCGATGCGAATGCGACTGCGAATGCGGAGCGAGGACAAGCTGGAGCCAAGGCGCCGCAGGATGTGTCAGTCTCTCTGAACTGCTGGAACTAGGGCTGGGCCCAGAGTTGTTCTATGCTAAATTATGCTAACGGTTTGAGAATTTGTCCAACAGCTCGCAACTCGATGTGTGTCGCCAGTCGCCAGTCGCCAGTCGCCAGTTGCACAGTGTTTGCAAAAGGCAGCAGTTGGTTGTTAGCCCATCGGTTTACGTTTGCGTTTGCGTTTGCTTTTGGCCAGTTCCTGCATAAACAAGCACAGTGCGGATAAGCGATGGGCAACAAAGTTGTTACATTCACAGAACAGCAACTGGATGACTATCAGGTGCGTGCACTTCCTCCTCTACGGAGCTCCAGTTGCAATGGCTACACTTAGATAATCTTGCGAATTTAATGTAATTAACAATAAAAAAAAATCCATGTCAAAAAGTTGTTTTTTTTTTGTGTATACTAATTATAATTAATTTCGCAATTTGCTTTCTTCTAATTACTACTGCTTGCTTGAAGTAAACTATCTAAGTCCATAAAATAAAAATTTAATAAATAACTAAAATTGTGTACAAAAAAAGTGATATTTTGTGATTGAATAAGAATTTTTTCATTATTACTGTGACAATAAATGCAGATTTTTAATGATAATATTTATAAAATGATATTCAGTAATTATTAAATGTTTTGTTTTTGTCTATCTTTAAAGGATTGCACGTTCTTTACACGCAAGGAAATTCTGCGGTTTGTATTTGACACCAGGGGGCGTATGAGTAATTTCTGTTTGTTATTTCGTTTGTTGTGTTAATATAATAAGCGAAACTATTTTCCTTTCAAATGACTAAACACGGTGCTATTTGGCGCCATTGTTTGTCGTATCCTTTTGTTGAGCACTCGGCAGGATCGCACACACCCATATATACACACTCAGCACACACACACACTGGCAAACACAAAGCCCTTCATCAAGTGCTCCTATTTGCTCCCCCTTATTTTGCGTTTTGGACGCAGCGTGCACAAACGATTTCGGGAGCTGCGTCCGGATTTGGTGCCACGCCAAATGACCGAGGGTCAGGCATCAACTGTCAAGGTTCCACGCGAGTGCATTGAGAAGATGCCCGAGTTGCGTGAGAATCCCTTTCGCCGACGTATCTGTAAGTAAGCAACAAATGCAAAAAACAACAATGCCGCATTCATAATCAAAACGATTCTGTTGTTTTTTTTATTTTTTGGTTAACGCCTCGCCCACCCGACTGCCACGCCCACTGTGCCACTGACCAGGCGAGGCCTTCTCACGCGATGGTCTGGGCAATTTATCCTTTGAGGACTTCTTGGATGCCCTATCCGTATTTAGCGAGCAGGCACCCAGAGACATTAAAGTTTTCTACGCCTTCAAGATTTATGGTAAGTTCAGCATACATCTTGTTCTTATACTCTTTCTCGAGGGTATATTGATTGTGTCATGAATTGTGCAACGCACTACAACAGACAATAATCTTCAATAATATTATTGTTCGCCAGTTCGTCCTTCAGATTGTATCGAATTTAGTTTCTTAAATTTAAAGTAATCAATGATTTTTTTGTTTACTTTTTAAATTTAAGGAAGTTGACTTTTGTCTGCAAGCATAGAAAATCCTTCGGCTTGCCAAAGATATCCGTTGGCTCTTTTATTTTTTTGCATTTCGGTTTGTTGTTGTGGTGCACGCTTTTGGCCAACATTTGCTGGTTTTGTTTATGTGTTTGCCACAGCTAAAGTTGTTGTTGTTGTTGTTGTTGCTGGTTATTGCCTGGTCTCCTTTTGTGTCTATGGCATTTAGATGGAACGCAATGCCATTGCCGCGAGCTGCTGGAGTCGTGCCTCAGTAATTTGTGGCCCAGGTCCAATGTTGCCCATTGCCTTGTTGCATTGTTGTTGCCTGGTACCATAGTTCAAGGATAGTCATAAATTTTAATAAGCATTTTAATTGAAATTTAAATGAGAATCAGAAAAATACCGCGCTCACTGGCAGCCATTTGCAAATTGATTTTATTACTTTGTGGATTTACAAGCCCAAAGCGCACAAAATAAACTAACCGGCAATTAAGACAACAAAAACACAAACAATGCAAATATATTAGTTTATAATATTGTATTGAATTGGGAATTGCATAAATAAAGTGTCAGCAAAGCGAGTAAATTGAATAAAAGCCAACGATGAACGATGGCACACAAAACATCATTCTTGTTCCAGATTAATTTATTGAAGTTTGACTCATTCATTATTTAACTGAGCAAACTAGTCACTTATGGATTCAATAAAACATGAAACTTTAATGCAACATCAATCTAGGAGTGCAATATAGAATATTTCATTTGAATTTTTATTTGCAGGCAAAAACTGATTTCATATTTTCGTATCCAAAAAGGACTTACAAAATTTGATTTTATTTTATTTCTTGCCTATTTTTGTATGAATGTTTTTTAACTCAACTCCAATTCAATGCAAATATTTAGAAAAGCAAAAAGAGGAAGAATGGGGCACTTTGTCTCAATGTGCATTATTAGATTGACACAAATTGTAGCATGCAACGCTGACATGTGATTATGCACATAAGGCACCCACACACACACATATATATATATATATATTTATATATATACATATATAAGAATATGTCTCGTAACTTAGTTTTGCACACATCACTTGAGTCTTATGCATGAAAATGTCAACTTGGATAAAATGACACACACACACACACACACACACACAACACACTAAATATCTGCATATATATGTTTGTAGTAGATGTGTTGCGACTAGGAGTACTTATGCATGTCTGGCATGACTTTTGCAGATTTCGATCAGGACGGCTTCATTGGACACGCTGACCTGATGTCCTGTCTGACGACAATGACCAAAAACGAGCTGTGTCCGGAGGAGCACCAACAGATTGCTGACAAGGTAATCGAGGAAGCCGACGTCGACGGCGATGGCAAACTATCCATTCTGGAGTTCGAGCATGTCATACTTCGTGCCCCCGACTTTCTTTCCACATTTCACATTCGCATATAAATCCACATACATATTTTGGGTTTATATATATATATATATATTACACACATATATGTGTGTGTGTGTAGTTTTATTATTGAATTGCCAGTTGCTGCTGCTGCTGCTGCTGCTCCTGTTGTTGCGTATGTTGCTGCCACATCACATAAAAATGCCATCAGTGTGATTAAGTCTGGCCAATTGTCGTGACAATGTTCATGTCAAATGTCACAGCTGCAGCCGTTATAATATTTATAGGGCCGGTGTATGCATATACAAAGTTTCAACTGAAAACAGCAGTTATGGCCATATTGTACTCTAAAGTGCTCGAGTGGAAAGTGGAGTGGATACCCTGTAAATTTCATATATAAAGGCAAATTAGGAATACTCACTAGCTAATTATTAATACAATTTCCTTTATTTATTATGTAGTATTGTGCAAAATATTTCAGATATTATAGTCAGAAATTTATTAAACTACAAATAATAAATTTGTCACTTATGATTGACATTATTTTTTTGGGAGAAACAATAAAATATTTTTACTACAAGTAAGTACAGGAGTTATGGCAATATTGTAGTCTAAAGTGTATTAACTAGAATATTTACAAACTAACTAAATGAAAATTATTCCAGATATTTCGAATAAATGTGAGAAATAAATGAAACTAAAAATAATAAATATGTTCCTTATGATTGCCACTATTTTATTGAATGAAAAAATCAAATAAATTACCTTTAAGTTTAGCTGCGTAATTTGTTGCAGATATGCATATAAGAAATATACCCTGTTTGACTACTATTTACAGGGTGTTGCAGATGCAACCACAGCAGCCGTAATCATTCAGTGAACACTTTTGTTTTTGCTGTTGCTGTTGCTGTTGCTGTTGTCTCCGTTGTTGACCCCAATCATAGCAGGCAGTCAATGCCAATGCAATGGATATTTGACCCAAAGCCCAGCCCAATATGTGTGCGTGCATGTTCATACACGTGCGCCCGTGTGTGTGTGTGTGTGTGTGTGCTGTCAAACTTTTATCAATTTGCCAATTTGAGCTTAAAGTTGTTTGTGGCAAATTCGCTTTGGCGTTTTTATTAGCCAACCAAAAAGCTGCTCAAATGCAATTATTGTAATTGCGCTGGTAGCAACTGCCACCTAAATGGCTAAAACACCACACCCCCTGCCCATGTGCAACGCTTTAGCTAATTGACTTGGCATTAAACGCATTTGCAGCATATTAATGAAATGCTCTACACAATTATATCAACTCGAACTTGATGTAATTAAAAGTTAAGCTACCTCGTAAATCGCATAACATTTACACTGAAATCAGTTTTTTTTTATTTAGCATAGTTTTTCAATTTACTGTTATTTAAATCACGTTCAATTCATATTTAATTTAGTTTACTATTTAATAATACGCATAATTACATACATGTTGATTTTTGTTTCTTTTTTCTTAAATATTTTTGTTTAAGTTTTCGTTTTCGTTTTCGATTTCGATTTAATTTTGTGTTAAATTTAGGCTTAAACATTATAAGAAAGTCTATTACAAGTATTACATAATTGTTTTCATGCATCTATTATTTATGTATGTGTTTTTTTTTTATGTATGCACGAGTTTAACGAGTTCAAATTAATCCATTTGATGTCATCTGATCAGCTGACCAATTAGCTGACAATTAATGTTATTATATTTTTCGATATTTGTTTTTCATTTCAATCGATTTCTGCTTATGGGTATTGCATAGTTGCTATCCATGTGGTTTATTGCGTTAAACAGTATATGTATGAATGTAAGTAAGTATTCTTAATATATCTATGTATGCATGTATGTATGTATGTATGTAAGTAAGTTTAGCAAAAGAACTAAACAGAGAAGGGCTATACACAAAAACAACAACACTTATGTTTACATCTACAATTCTTACGTCTACATCTATATATATATATATATATATATATATGTATATATTTAAGTAGGTGTTTATTTAGTATTTATATTATATGTTTCTTGGCTGCTCTAATCCGCTTAAAAGTCAAGTCATAATTATTTTGGGCCTTTCATTTAGATCTTATATAGCCTGTGAGCGCTTTTTATCTGTTTTAGTTTTTTATACAATTTTCCTTTTGACGTTTCTGTTCATTTCGTATACGTTATGTTTATTTTGTATTCTTGTTCATGAATATTAATATTTTTGTTTCGTTACTAATAAATAATTAATTCGTTTTGTTCAGGCCTTGTGACTGGACTTTAGTTAAATTTAAATGATTTACGCTTATTTTCAATACTCGTACATTTATGGGGCTGTGTATATATTTATATGCCGTTAAATCTGATAGTTAATGCCACTAAAAATAGTTGACGTTTTCCTCTCGTATACATGGTTTACATTCATTATAGTCTTTTTAGTTTAAAATATGCTACGATGCTATCGTTTCATGGACAAGTTGCAAATAATAAATTAACACAAGAAACTGAACTGATGTGGAACGCATAAATTGTTTAATTCTTAAAATGTTAAATAAAAATTTGGTTAGCTTAATCTAAAGCTCGGTTGGCCCGAGCGGGTGGCTGTCAAACTGTGTTCAGTTTATTCAATACTCGTGAGTGCCGCTATTGGAAAAACCGTAATCCGAAAAGCTTTCAAAGCTTTTCAACAAATTTCAGTAGACCGAATTGTGATGCTCGTAGTTATTGTGGGCGGCGGCGGCGTGATGCAAATACGATGGAATTGCCGTCGCATTTAGTTCGGAAGCACGCCGCCGCAGCGCTGCAATGCTGTGTCCTCGCCATACGTCCTCATCGGTGGCGCCATCTGGTGACTGCATCGCCTGATGACAGTGCGGCAGCAAATTGCTGCTATCCTGCTGTTGCTGCTGCTGCTGTTGTTGATGTTGCTGCTGCTGTTGTTGCTGCTGTTGTTGCTGTGTTGGTGTTGCCGACTGTTGCTGGTGTGCCAGCGACTGCTGCTGCTGTTGCTGCTGGTGTGCCTGTTGCTGCTGCGGTTGGTGTGTCTGCTGCTGTTGTTGCTGCTGCTGTTGTTGGTGGTGTGGCTGTTAATAATGTTATGTTAAATGTTAATGTTGATGTTTGGTTTGTGTCTTGGCTGTCAAAACTCACCATTGGCTCGCCGTTGAGTTCGTTCTGTGCGGCATTGGGCTGCGTGGAGAGCGGTGGCGGCGTCACCGATGAGCAGCTGTTCATGTTGGGCGGCGTGGAGGCGCTCGGGGAGCCGCCCGGTCCACAGCCTACCCCCCCGCCCACACTGTGCTGATACATCATGGAGTCGCCTGTGTATAGAAAAACGCAATTAATAATACGGATCTGCAGACAGAACCGACAGAATACATATACATAAAAAAAAAGAAAAAAAACTGTAACAATGAAAACTTAAAAAATAAACCTGTCTCCAAAATATCAATTAGCACAGCTATACGAATATAAAATCAAATAAAAATCGACGAAGACGTGTCGAACAACGAAAAGCGAACAAATCTTTGGGTGTTCCTGAAAATTAAGCGACTGCCTGTTAATTGGGCAAGCAAATACACAAAAATCCGCAGCTCGGAGCTCTATAAAATATTTCTTACTCTGCATGATTCTACTTTTATTTATTTATTTTCGGTAGCTCAAATAAAAAGTGTGTGTGAGTTCAAAGAAATGAAAAGGCAGTCGTCGATGTCGTGTTTGGGCAATTGTCAGATGAACTGGATTGTATCGAAAGCCAAATAAATAAAGAAGCAGTCGAGGAAAAAACACAACAAAAAATTCAACAACAACAACAACAACAAAAATGGTAGCCAAAAAGTGTCAACGCTTTTTCAGACTCTTGTCATGCAAATGGAAACTTTTGAAGCATGTGATCTTAATCAAGTGGATTGGGGATTGGGAATTTAAGGGGAGGGGGTGGTAGGGGTTGTAGTGAAGGGTAGCATGACGCAACACCTACCCAAAGCATTGAGGCCGTAGTGCTGATAGGTGCCGGCACCCAGGGCGGAGCCCATGTTAATGCCCGAATTGAGGCCGCTATTCAGCGTGGACGAAAGCGGTGACGATTGATTCAGCTGGCCAAAGCCTTTGAGACAGAATCAACAGATACCAAGATAGACAGGATGCATAGTTAGAGATTTAGTTAGTTAGTCAGTTTATTTGTTGGGGTTAGCCATCAGTCAAGCAGCGCTACACCACTCGGCGGTGCACTCACCTGCCGTCATCGGATTGACACCAACGCTCCAGCGATCACCGCCAAACATTCCCGTGCCGCACAGTCCATCTCCCATTGCAATATTCGTGATGTTTGCCCCAAACGGTGGCAGACCATGCGACGGCAACAGTGCGCCTGGTGTCCGGAATACATTTGTGGTCTTCTTGCGCTTCTTCCACTTGGCGCGACGGTTCTGAAACCAGACCTGCAACAAAGAGACAAAATTACAACTTTGTATAAAAAACACTTTTAAATTAATTTAAAAATCTACTGTTATTTCAGTTAAGCAATTTAAAATGTCCATCGAATAAAGTAGATTTTTCTAATTTAACTATTTTCGAGTGTAATTAATTTTTAACTATAAGTTCACTAGAAAATAAATAATTTGGAAAAATGAGTGTTACCAATTTTTTTCTACCATTACTTAAATACACATTTTAACTTGAATTTGCTACGAAAATTCATATAAAATGATTAGTAATTATTTTTTTTGTAAATTACTCAAATATTTTAATTTGACTAAAGCGTTTTCTCAGATTTCATTTTCAATAATATTTTTGGAGTACAGAAGAGCCTCAACTCAACCTTTGTTCATTTTGATGAAATTCAAGCGAAGCCAATTAATGTTGATATAAGCAAAAACCTTAAGAACGCGACCAAATTGGCTATACATATTTATGTGTATGTGTGTGTGTGTGTGTACATGTGTTGTGTGCTTGTTAAGCGACTTCTCGTACATGGTCTTAATCGAGATCAATTACCGCCGTGACAGTCAAAACATGTCTCGACACACACACACACACACACACACACATAACACACACACACTTGCAGGCATAAATTCCATATGTAAATTCTTTAACTATAGTCATAGTCACAGACAAGGCAGCAATTTGGCATCGGCAGCAGTTTCTGCCAACTGCCCCAACGCATCTTTGGTCAGCCATTTGCTTTTGTCTTATCGGCAGGTTGTGACTTGGCCCAATTCAAGTGGGAAGGGGATAATAGCGGTCTAGGCCCATGTCGGATGTGTAGCATGTGTTTGAAATTGGCATTTCCATATGCATAAGAACCAGACGGGACGACAACGACGACGTCGACGATATGTGTAGACATGTTGAGGTTTTGACATTTACAAGAAGCATTAGCACACACACACATACACACATATTCAAAACACACACACACACGCATGCAAACAAACAACAACGATTAGCTGGGAAAAGTGTTGCCTGTTTCTAGGAGCCAACTGCAAAAATTTGTATTATTATTCAACCAAAGCAATTTAAATACATTCTCAGACTAAAAAAAACAAAACCAAAAAAAAATAAAAAAAACAAACCGAAAAAAAATAAGATATGCTACGGCAAGTGAATGACTTGTGACATGGAAACGATTTTTCCGGCTTGCATAACTAAAGGCAGCGACACAATTCTCAGCCGCATTCGAATCCGCATCCACATCCACATCCACATCCAAATCACGCGGCGGGTTGACAACTTAACCGATAACGCGTATTTATAAATGCAGGAATCCGTGCTCCAGCCATCTTGAGCTGTCACCAGCGGCGCGCTGTCGACTGTCTGAGCCAGAGCCACATCTAATGGCCAAGAAGCACAAACACAAACACAAATACAAACAGTCAGCCAAAAAGCGAAGCAGGCAAAAGAAAAATGGCAACTTTTGTGCAAAGTAACTTTACTTGTTACGCTGATGGTCCCCAGCGAATTTGTCATATGTCGGCCAACAGGCAGACAGACAACCCACACACACACAAAACACAGAGTGAAACAATCGGTGGCAGCAGCAGCAGCAGAGACAAAGAACTATTGCAGGACGGGGCAGGATCGACAGCGTTCACTAAGTATAAGCGCAATGTTACACCAGGGACGCTAATGTGCCACATGGTGGCAAGCGTAAGGGCGAAGGGGTATTTGTGGACAGTGAGGGTGTTGCCACATTGACGTCGACTGCCACAACGAGCGTCGGCAGAGCGACCTTGACTTGTTTATGCTTTTTACGTGTTTATGCGTCGCTCTATTCATTTACTTTTAATTTAATAATTTAAGATAATGTCTGACTGTCTGGCTTACTCCCTTGCACACACACTCCATCTCGCTCTCTCTCTCTCTCTTTTTCTGTCTTTCTATGTGTTGTTTTGTTTATGACAATTAAATTTTGGGCGCTTCTTTTATTTTGCTTGCCACATTCGCATTTATTTGGCGCCCGCCTTTTTTTATGCTTCGCTTTCCTTCATTTATTTATAAAGCTGCTGGTTTTTCTACTTCTGGCCAAGTCTGCCAAGTCATTGCCGAGCAGAAGAAGGCGCCGGGGCAGGAGCAGAGCATTAAATTGGCGTAACGTGGATGACGTGCAAGGCACGCAAATAGGCGTTAAAATGTCGGTTAAACAAAACATTTATTTTTTATGCACACCACCCACAAATTATACACACTGATATGCTTAGGGTGTGTGTGTGTGTGTGTGTGTGGTGTGCATGGGGTGCATATTGTTATATTTATAGATATCTTTCTCTCTCTGTCTCTCTCTCTCTTTTTTCTCTCTCTCTGTTGTTTTGTGTGACGCTCCTTTTGCCCGTGTTAAATTGTGTTTTGACTGTAATTTTTTAAGCTTTGCCCTCATGCATAAATTATCAGCCGCTGAGTGGTTGAGGGGCACGGCTTCCAATAAATACGGGATTTGATTTATTGGACCTTGATGTAAGCACAAATTTAGCCATAAACCAGCTAAATAGAAAGTCTATAAAAGTTGATTTGAAAAGCGTGTGCTGAAATATAAAACATATCTTACAGTAAAGCTACAATTTAAAGGATTAACAGCGAAGTAACTTAAACAACTGTGCCTAATAAAAATATTTAGCACTTTTAAATTTTATTGTGAATTGATTTAATATGAAAATAATGTGCGAAATGCATAAAATCATTTAATATTGCAGCTCCAAACTAACTTTCTTGTGTATAAATACTTCAAAAAACCTAGTCAAAAAAGAGCACCCAAAAACAAATAAAAGCATAATTTAAATACTTTAATGAAATATGTAAGAAATAAATTTATTTTCTAGCAAAAAAATAAAATCTAGCAGAGTAATTTTTGTAAATTGTTTTTGGAATAAGATTTTTTTTAAAGGCAATAAAATTAATAAATAAATATGATTGGTTCGGTTTTTAACGAATGCAGACAAATTTAATAGTGACTTTCCTGTCAGAGATTTATAAACTTTCAACATGGACAGCATTCCAAGAACAAATGTTGGTTATCATCCAGATACCTGGTAAAACTTCAATTTATGTCACACTCCACCCACTTCTCAGGGCAAGGCGCAAATGGAGCAGAACGTAATCAAAGCTGAGGGCAAAAGCAAAAACCAGTTTCCAAAAATTTCAGCCATATGCTGCGAACAAAAGCATTTTCATGTTTGGACTTTTAATTTTCACTTGCGACTGACACCAAACCAAACCAAGCCAAGCCAAAAAAAAAAAACAAAATAGACACCACCAGCACAAAAGAGGGCAGAATGGCAGACAGCCAGCAAACAACAACAATTCAAAAGGTGTGAGAACAACAACAACAACAAACACATCAACAAAGAGGCAGGAGTCCAAAAAACCCAAAAGGCAAACTGAATGGCTCAGGAAACTGTTGCAAATAATAAATGAGTCAAGTTCATGAAAAAGCAATTTCTTGCGGCAGGCCACAAATATTAGCACCAGCAAACAGCCAGCCGAGGCAGCACCCACAATGTGCTCATCCGCCGCACCCTCGCACCCAGTGCCATTCCAGGGGGTTGGTTGCAAGCCAGAAGTCAGAAATTAAGTAGCAGCCAAATGACATGCAGCCACAGGCGGGGAATTGTAGCTGAAACTGAGCCAAATGGGATAACAAGTGATTTGCTTTGATTTTATGACTGCTGACTGCTGACTGCGGCCTGTTATGGGCAGGGGTTGGCGGGGCTGACTGGGTTTTGTGGTGTCAAAGACCCAACGGCATTTTTATTATGAACGTGAACCTGTTAACTGCGAACCATTTATAACGGTCTGTCATATGGCAAATCCCCTGCTGGCCTGTGAAATTGTTGACCCTCAGTGTGCTCAGTGCTCAGTGCTCAGTGATGTTATCTCAAAGGATCGTTATGCAACATTAATTGCACATTATGGCCAGTAAACAGCTGTCATATAGCAGAGAAGGATCGGCTTGTCAAATAGTTATTGCCACTCGCAAAATAGTCACTATTTGCATATGCATATTTGCAGAGAAGTGCCATCGAGTGCCAACTGCTGTATCTCTCCAGCTACATAGAAATGTACTCTGGCCAAAAGCGGGAAAGTGGGAAGGCCCACTTGAAAAGTCAATTTCAAAAATATCTATCACAATTGATGCAGACAAAATGCACAAAATGCCAGAAACTGAAATCACTTGGCAAAATATCAACCAGAAGCATTAACAAAGAGACAGAATATTGCAATCAAAATTCGATTAGCTGCAATGCAAATATTATTTATTAAGCCTGAAACAGGACAGGACAGGTTTGCCATGAAGGACAGCTAACCGATAACTGCTGCTGCATCTATCCCCTCCCCCCCTCCTGCATGCTCACACACTCACTCTCTCACTCTATCTCTTTCTGTTTATTAATAAACATTGGATTGGCAATTGCAAAGTGAGCGAAAGAAAGAGAGAAAAATTATTTCAGAGCATTTTCATTGTTTTTATTGACAATTTTTGCTGGTTATGGCTGGAGTTATGATGCTGTTGCTGCCACCGACTGCTGTTCTTTGCAACATAATCAAAAATCAATTGGCCAGGTTATTGCATTTTCTTTGAAGAAAACTCATAACCTGGCAACCAAATGAAATGGCCACTCCAAAAATCGGGCTCTGTGAATGTTGGCCTCTGTTTGCGAATTGTTCGTTGTTTGTTGTATCTTTTGTGTGCTTTGATGTCTTCACTCTTGTCTCCTCCATCTTGAGCTCAAGTAAAGAATATTTTTATTATTATTGGCTGGCAGCGACTTGGCTTGAGTGGTTTATGGAAATCGCTTTTCGGCCAATATCTTTTCATTCATTCGCATATAAAAACTGCGTATAAATTCATAAAGCGACGAACACAAACACAAATGTCTCGACTTGTTGTCTGATGTTGTTGTTGTTGTTGTTGTTGCTGTTGTTGCCGCACACAAATGGAGTCGATTTATTTTATGTTATCCTTTAAATCCTGGTTTACGAGCGCGCCCAGCGACACTTGCTGTGACTTGCCTGCCCGCCTGCCCGCCTGCCTGCCTGCCACAAAAATCCAACACCCCAAAATCCAACGCCCCCGCTGCCTCGAACTCCAGCGATTTATTTCATTTGCCACCCAACAAACAGATCCAACCCGCTGCTGCTGCTGCCCCTGCTGCTCCTGCTGCTGCCTCTTCTGCTGTTACTATGCCCGTCTCACTCACACTTGTGCGAGCAGAACGCCCCCTCAGAAATGGGAAATGTGTCTCTAGCTGTCAGACATTGAGGCTGGGATTTGTTGTTG
The DNA here is from genome assembly GCA_035042365.1 of Drosophila dives. Classification (NCBI taxonomy): domain Eukaryota; kingdom Metazoa; phylum Arthropoda; class Insecta; order Diptera; family Drosophilidae; genus Drosophila; species Drosophila dives. Next base: position 5,428,957 of record JAWNLJ010000133.1, on the reverse strand, counting down.
TTGTTGTTGTTGGCCAGTATCAACCCCCCTGTATTTTTTGGGGGTTGCGAAAGTTGTTTGGCAAACTATTGGTCCATCGGCTGCTTAGGCTTAGCTCTTTGCTGATTTATGAAATAGTTGCGGTGGCATTAGCTGCATTACTTTTGGCGGACCCAAATAGTGCCTGGGAGTCGTCCCGGGCAATGGTGCAGCCATAGCCCATTGCACATTTTGGGCGCAGGCAAGGGGAAAGATGGGGAATCGACACGCAATGCAACCCCCGAAAATGTTGGTGCACTGGTGGAGCATGCGCAGCTCAATGCAAACATTTAGCGAAATGTTCCCTTTTTTTTATTTTGTTATTTTTTTACTTTTATTTTTACAAAAGGGACGAAACCAAAACGCTTTTCTGTAAGTATCAGGATTGTGGACCTTTTCGTTTATCAATAACCCCCGCCGAAACCTCTTGCTTTGACTGGGAGCTTATCCCAATGGACACTGAGCTAGCAGATCCGGCCAGACCCAGTCAGCCCCATTGGACACTTTGGCACGCCATTTTCACACAAACATTTCAATGAAAAGTATCAACGAAATTGCTTTTGAAATTGCTTCATATGCCATAAACAGAATGCGTGCCAGATTTTCTTTATGCTCTTTATGTGCATTTTATGCGAACATTTCGCCTGCCCCTCTCCCCCTTTCCCGCTCTTCCCCATTCTCTCTCTCAATCTGTGTGTGCTTCTGCCTCCCTTTTATCTGTTTCTCTTTTTGATTCTCTTTTCTTCTTTAAAGTTTTATCAGCAACTAATTCAACGTAGGATTCGCGCACAAGGACCTTCCAGCTCCTACTCCAAATCACTCCAGTCTCCAACTTACCACTTACTGGAGCATATTTTCGTTTTGGTATTTCAATTAAGGTTTAATTAAAACGCGATGCCATGGTTATCAGAAACAGCAGCAGAAAGTCTAACTGGAGCTGGAGTCGCGACCAAAACTGGAGTTGCAACATCATTTCTATTTCGCAGCTCTCATTTTGTGCTCACTTCTTAAATGTTTGATTAAATTTTTGGTTTTTTTTCTTTCTCTCTTTATTTCACACATGAACTGAAGGAAACTCATAAATCCTTCCAACTCCCTGCATCCCACACACACACAGCAATCGAGTGCCCAGTGGGCTATTATTAGAGGTGGCATCAAGCGGCTCAGCAAATAAATTAGTTGCCTCAACTCGTGGCAATAATTTATCACTGCCCGCTGTTTGGGATTGCATTGGTTGACTTTGTCTGTTTCTCTGTCTTTTGGACAATCGATAGTGGTTTCTGGCCAGGGTGAAAATGTGCTTAAAAATTGGTACTAGGCAAAAGCTATTCATAAGGAAAACTGCTTTTTTATTATATAAGGTGCTAGGAAAGTAATCAAATTATTGTAAACAATAAAAATATTCAAGCAATAAAAGATACATTTGGAATTTGGGGTCAATAACTGAACTTAAAATGCTAAATTGCCGGTGAGTAACTGAATTGTATTCAAATGACTTTTAATTGTATAAATTATACGTTATATCCTGTTACAAGTGTTAATTTGTAGATGAATCAGCATTTATTAAATACAAACTGGCAAATAGATTCGCAGTGCAAATTGCAAATTTATAATTGGTTGCGAACGAGTCTTTCGGATTGAAAGATGAAGCCCTCATAATTCCTCCTGCCAAATATTAATATAAAAGGTTGTCTAAATTCGAAGTAATTATTTCAAAATGCACTTAAGGTAATCTGATGTTGTTGTTGTAATCTTAACCTGAAAGTCTTTTCAAGTTAGTTCAGGTTTGGCAGGTTCCCTTAGAAGTAAGGTAAAAACACTTGAAACTCAGTTAACTTATTTCAATTTTAAGCAACTTTGAGTAGCAAAATAACCTAGCTCTTGACAATCCTAACTGATGACAAATATGTATATACTTGCCACTTGCCTCATTGGGGTATCCTCACAAATCTACGTATTCTTTGCTTGCTTAGCAAAATTCCATAGCCTTTCCCCCTTAACCCCTGGCAGTTTCCATCACACCAATCAGTTGCTAGGCAAATTAATCATGTGCGGAATTCATTTGGTGCTCAGTTAGTGCTCAGTTTTGTGGCACGTGCTGCTGACCCACGTCGTTCGCTCTTCCTTGCCCCTTTTGTCAAGTTGCAGCCGTTGCAACAATTTAATAAACAAACCAATAAATGCTAAACATTCCAAACTGAAGCCATAAAAATGCCACTGACAACGGCCACAATGTAAAATGATGATAAGTCAATTTTGTGTTAACATTTTACCAACCCCCTCGCTTTCCCTTCTGCGCTGGGCAGGCACAGGCACAGGCAGAGGCATAGGCAGAGGCTCACGTGTCCTTGCCAAATGCAGCATATTGTCTAGCGACGGGTGGTGCTAAGACGCTTACCGTTAATGCCCCACGCAAATTGTCAATTTCAAGCTGCGAGCACATAAATTAACAATTGCACACCCCGCTGGCACTGCAATACCCCTCCCCCAGCAGCTACTCCTCTCCTTCTTTCATTCTGATTATGCGATTACTTTTGTTAATTTTCTGCTGTGATTTCGGGGTCAGTTCTGTGTAGCTTATTAAATTATATTTATATCTGCGCTATTATCTCGGAGCTGCATAATTAAGCAGCTCATATGTGAGGATAACCCCCCGATTCTACTGTCTAATAACTTGTAGTTTGTATATCCATATCCTTATCCCCGCACGTAGCCAGCTTCAAACGTGAGCTTCATAATAAATGCAGCTAACACACACACATACACACACACACACACTTTTATTCTGGACTTGATTTTCGTGTTAATACGTAGACATTTTTGGAGGTCCCCAATTGTGTGTGTGTTTTTTTTTTTTTTTTTGGGTTAGCTGTCTTTATGCCGTCATTAGCTGCAAATCCTTGTAGATTGATTTAGGGCCAGACGTGTGTGTGCATATCAGATGTGCGTCAATTTTCAGCAGCTACTTCTACATTTTGAGTTTTCAAAATAAAATAAAATACACACACATATATAAATATGTAATATGTGTGTCAACAGGCACAGTAAGATGGGAGAGTGGGGCTGACAGTGGGGCAGGCTGGCAAAACAGCATGCAAACTTAATTTATATGCTAATTTTATTAACAGCCACCACAAAAGCAGCAGCAGAGGCAGCATCAGCAGCAGCGAGAATAACAGGCAGCAACAACAATAAGTCCTTGCTAATCCAAAGGGCTGACATTCCATAAGCCGCAAAAGCCAACGACAACGAAAAATCAAACATTATAGCGTGTTAATAGCAGCAGTAGCAGCACCACCAACAACAACAACAACAACCCAAAAAAAAAAACAAAAAAAAAAAATAAATAAAGCGAACTGTGTTGCCTCACGCATTATCCGCACCCCAACTCTGGACAGGAATAGCCGTCGGCTGACTGCCGGATGAGCAGGATGCATTAACAGCCAGACACTGATTCGCAATTATTAAAACAATTTATCAAAGTAGCACATCCGTAAGACTGGCAAGAGAGAGACACAAAAAAAAACCAAAGAATGGGAAGGCAGGGAAAGAGCAGTGACTATCGACCAACTAGTAAATAATTATTTAGTCTGGGGTCAGGGGTCACTTGTTGTAGAACCCGTTGAATAGGCCAATAAGGCGCCAATGCTGGGCCAACTTTTGGCATTCATTGAAACCGCAAAACAATTCTCGCACTGAATAGTTTTATTCGCACATACACAGTGAGAAAAAGGAGTGGCACAGAGAGAGGGAGAGGGAGAGAGATGAGGGGAGATGCCAAGTTGATGTGGCACTGCAGGAAGCGGAAGCTTAAACACAAATTTAATGAAGCAGTAAATTCGATTGTCGCATAAACAAAACACGCCCGCATGCAAAGGACTCCAAGGCGCACGCCACAGGCGGAGAGCAGCCAGGATAATGGCTCGGCAGCTGTACCAGCCACAAAAGGATAATGCTCACTGTAGCTGCCCACATATATACATATATGTATATATATGTATATATCTGCGTGTGTGTGTGTTTCTGTTTTTGCAAACTTTTTGGGCTGGCTGCGGCAGTCATAAGTCGCCAAAGAGAGAGAGCCGACAGGTCGGGGATTGGGTTTGGGGTTTGGGGTGGAGGTGGAGGTGGAGGTGGCAGTGCAGGGACTCGTCTAAATGTGACTTTATGTGCTTTAATAAAGTATAATTTTGGGCGCTTAAATGGCGTAGGGCGCCGCAAGCCGCGAGTGCAGCCAAAACGCTCATAAAGTTAAGCTGAAATTGTGAGTTAAAACTTGGAAAAGCGGAAAAGCAATTCGAAACCATCGAAAAAAGAAGGAAAATATCAGAAATGAAAAAGTATTCGAAATGATGAAAATAACAACAAGCATAAAAATATACATGTCGAATATTTTTTAACTTTTAAATATTTATATATATATCAAATTTAATCATTTCTATGTAACTTTAAAAATAAACACAATTTCGATTTAAAATGTAAAACTAAAAAACTGACTTTGTTGCAAACCCTACAAATATCGTTTCATGTAATTTGCTTGTTAATTGTTTGTTAAATAAACATGTTTTGATATAATTGTTTATACAATATAAACTTGTGATAAGTGTTATTTATAAATATTCAAGAATCTGTAATATTAAAAGAAAATTGAAACTTGCTGAAGTTGGAGCTAGAATTGATTTCTATAAAGTGCACAGCGATTTCTCTTGGCTATGTTCGAGTCGTGGTTGCGTCTCGTTTGGTCGTGCAACCAGTAGCGGTTTTGTGCAACACAAGCGACATGTCGTGTTGAACTAAACGTTAAGTGTCAATTTGACAACTGTCAGTGGCGCTAATTGGGATTCAAATGCGAGTCGCAATCAGCGATCAGCCGACCACAGCAAAGCCACAGAAAGTTTAGCGACAGTAAAACTGAACTTGGAGTTGAGAGATGAGCTCGAAAGGAGATTGGTTTGGATTGTTGGCTGACTCACCTGGACACGTGACTCGGTTAGTCCGATGCGCATAGCAATCTCCTCCCGCATAAATATGTCCGGATAGTGGGTCTTGGAGAAGCAGCGCTCCAGTTCGTTCAGCTGCGCAGGCGTGAAGCGTGTCCGGTGTCTTTTCTGCTTGTTTTTGTCCAGGTGCTGCACAGAGAGAAAGAGAGAGAGAGAGAGAGAGAGAGAGAGAGAGAAGATACAATGTTTGAGTGTGACAGCAACAGTAGAAGCAGCAGCAGCTAATTATCTAAAAACAACATCAACAACAATAACAACAATGACAACCAACAAGTTGAACAACTACATTGATAATTATAATTACAATTACTACCGTTATTTTGTTAACTACAATTAAAGAAGTTAATAAAAAAAAAACTAGTCTAAACGAAGCAACTAAATATTTTTTGCTATTGTTTTGCTTTGTTGTTTACATAAAAATACGTATGGAAATAAAATTACACTTACTTTTTTTTATTATTCATTGCACATAATATTTTTTATACACAATTCAACACACACAGAATTTACACATTCACATTTGGAGCAAAATTATTGTTTTGTTTTTTTTTTTTGCGATTATTTGTATTGTTTTTTTGGCAAATCAGTTTTGTGGTTCGAATTGGATTTGTTTTTTTTTTTTGGTTTATTATTTAATTTTTTGTTTTGTATATGCATAGCAGAGTTTTTTTTTGAGGAAAAATAAACATCGAAAAGAACATGGATTATTAAAAATTCAGCTATTAATTGCTGCTGAGTGAGAAAGAGAGACAAAGAGAGAGAGATCGCTAAAAGAAGTAACATTTTTTCTCTACTTCAATTTCTGTCTCTCTTTCTCTCTCTCTCTCTTTGTGTAAATCTCAGAGCGCATGCTCACCTGATCCTGTTGCTGCATGTTGTTGTTGTTGTTATTGTTGCTTCCGTTGCTGTTGTTATTGTTGTTGTTGTTGTTGCTGTGATTGCTCCCGCCGTTTAGCACATTGCTATTATCGCACAGTCCCCCAGTGACATGCAGTCGGGCAACGCCACCAACGCTGGCACCACCACCACCACCAGGTCCAGCACCACCACCACCAAGATCCGCAATGTTTGGTGCGCCAGTCAGTTGGCCAAAACTATTGACGCCCGCGTGCAGTGCTGTGATTGCCGCCTTGGGTAGATCACAATCCTTGGGGCCTATTCCAGATTGCAGCCACATTTAGAACACACATGGACAGAGAGACGGGTAGAGGGAAACAGAAAGAGAAAGCATGGAAAGCCGAGAGATTAGTTTGCTATTTAAATTATTGAATTAGTTTTTGTATGGCAATAATTATATTTGTTAATTGTAGGTAAATAAAATATATTTTACTTTCAAAAGATAACGATTATTTTATAATATTTATATAAATATTATAAATTATGTAGAGCTGAAGTTAATCTTGACTCCTTTACACAAATTATCATAATTTTTTAAGCACATTTAAATATTCAATATTATCAATATCGTAATATTTAATTGATTTATTGTAATAATTATTTATTATAATTTATGTTGGTGTAAACATAAAAACGGAAGAAAAAAAATCTCAATTCGAAAGAAAGTAAATTTCACTGTGTGTAAAAAAAAAACTCACAGCTAACAATCAATTGATGGAAGCCGTCGAATATCTAACTGCCTAATGCAAATTTGAATTTGATTTATTTTATTGATTACTTTTAATTAAAATATGACACAAATTGCGTTTCACGGATTATATTGGATAAACTACGGATTGTGTTTTGCCGTCGCGATTCCGCGTCAAGATTCGACTTCGTGTGTTGTTCAGACCGAACTGCGACGATCGGATAAATTGAATTTTTCAACAACCTGTCATTCAAAAGATGCCAAAAACAGTAACAAAACGGCTAAGAGTCAGCGACAGAGGCAGCAACAGCAGCAGCAGCAGCAGCAGTAGCGACAGAAGCGGCAGCATTTCAACTGAGGTGCGATACACAGAGAGACACACACACAGATACTGATACAGATACACATACAGATACAGATATAGATACACAGTTACAGATACAGATACATTGATACATAGATACATGTGTGAGAGATGTGTGAGCTGTGAGCTGTGAGCTGTAACCCCTTTTATTTCATTTTTACCTTTAGTTCACTTGACTACGTAACGCGGTTCATCCAACAACAACAACAACAACAACACAGAAGTCCAACATTAAAAAAAAATCACGGAAGAGAAAAAAAGTAAAATAAAACACGAATCATAGGCAAATACAAACAGAGCCCAGTGGGGTGGATGTATATGTATTTGTGTGTATTTGTGTATGTGTGTGTGTGTGTTTTTGTAGTAGGAAGAGTCGCCGGGTTCGTTGAGTTATATTGAGTCGGAGACTTCAACTTCAACGTACGTCTGGAATTTTTAACATGTATGTGCGAGGCGCTGCCTGTGAGAGACAGCAACAACAACAACAGCAACAACAACAACAACAACAACAACAACTACGCGACTAACACTGAGAAACACGCTCAACTCTTTTGGCATTGATTTTGTACATGTGTGTGTGTGTGTGTGTGTGTGTGTTGTGTCAGTAAGTATATCTTTCTATCTTGATATTTCAACTCTGCTACAAGTCAAACATTTACTCATCGCCAGTTGATGCGAACTCTCGTCTCAAATAGATAACCTTTTGGGCCCGACTCTTGACTCAAGCTCCGTTGAACTGAACCCACTCAGCGGCTGATGTTGTCATGATATTTCATGTACATATGTAGAATTATTAGTATTCCTTCAAGTAAAGAGTGTCTGTGTGTGTGTGGAGTGAAGGTGTGGGTGTTGTTAAGTGTGCAATTTCTGTTGAAAGCGAAACAAATGCAAATTGAAAAGATTTTTAAGTATGTCTGACTTTGTTTTTATGGGAATGGGTTACATATATCTTTATATATATATATGTATTTATATATATATATCAGTAGCCGACTTTGATGTGAAAGAAAAGAAAACAAACAGAGAAGATCGCAGCATCAATGATTTTTATTGTTTTCAAATGGACTTGTTAAAATTTCGGCAACTTCAAAGGGCCAAAAAAAAAAACATGCCGCACTGTTGCAGCAACAGGTGCCAGTTCGGGAGCTGAAACTTGCACTGGAATTGGAATTGGAATTGGAACTGGTGCTCCTGCTGAATCTGTTGGTGAAGCTGCTCATAAAAGTTCAACGAGTGCAGCGCCACATAGGACTCATAAATTAAAAAGGCGGAAAGTCTTTTGTTATTGTTGTTGTTGTTGTTATTACTATTTGGCTATTATAGACTAAAACAGCAATATTCTGCTGTTGTTGTTGTTGTTGTTGTTGTTGTGCAGTCGCTTTTAAAGCGTTGCCAGCAAAGTGCTAATTTTTACACATACACCCAGTCCGGCTACTGTTCATTAGCGATTTTTGACGCACCTGACGGGCTCACGACAGCGCTTTCATGACGCACACACTGACACAATCGATTGTCAGTCCGTCTGTCCGTCAGTCCGTCAGTCGACTTGCAACATTGACGTTTGTCAAATATTGAATTATATATATAAAAAAGAAAAAGAGAAGCCAAAAAGCAGCTTGAAAGCTATTTCCTCGCCAGCTTGTTGACCATTTTACGGCATTTACAGTTCGGAGCAGTTGTCACACAACTGTAACATGTAACATGGCCAAGAAAGAGCTGCAAAGTGCGCATATTTATATAAAGCATAAAGCATATATAACATCACCATCATCGTCGTCATCAACTGTGCTGGCTCCTGCTCCAGTGTCGTGATTAGTAAATTTAAGGCGCGGTGTTAGGTGCGATATCTGCAGCTCCCATAGCCAACACACAGTTTACGCTCAAATGCTCGACAAGTTGGCCAAGATTGGAGTTTGGTGCCGGCCCAGGGCCGTTTGCCAGCAAGAAGTGCGACTTTTAGCATATTCACATCTGCGGCTGTCTTCAGCGACTGTTCTTGTTGTTGTTGTCTATATATATTTTTTCGTAGTTGGCTTACACTCTTGCCAAATAGCGCCACTTCTCGAAATCGCACTAGGTTGCAGTCTAGCTTTGGACCAGCTTTGATTTCAGCCCATAGTTTACAGTTATGGCACACAAATGTGCAAAAAACAAACCCAGCAGCTGCAATTGTAACTGCAACCGAACTGCATAGTGTAAATATATATATATATATATATATATATGTGTGAGATGCCACACAAATAGCTAAAGTACAAACAAACCGTTTGCAACAAATAATACAGTTAAAATTGTAAAAGGTATTTGGTGCAGGAACAATTATTAATCGAAGAAGCCAAAGAATTAAAAAAGGGAAATTTAGCAGAAATAAAAAGGATTTCAAATACTTGAAAATAATTATTATATATCTAGGTACAAAAATGTAATATAATATTTAACGCGCAATATTAAAGTCTGTAGATATTTCTACTACTAGCAATTGTAAAATTTTCAAATATCGTTGCTTTTTCGGTTCTTTTAAGTTAGATTTTTTAGCTATTCCTCGATCTCTCTCAAAGTACTATGTGAGGATCAGAATAAATCATGTTCTAAAATGAATAGTTATTGTGTGTGCTCCACACATAGTGTGCCAGATCTGTGATGTATTATTGTCCGCTCATAATGATGGCTAATTGGAGTTGGAATCAATCATAGATGACTCTAATTGGGAATGTCATCGCTGTGACATTAGTGGAATGCTGTGTAATGTCCGCAATTGTAACTAGCTACAATAAAACATGGCGGCGCCCTGATTACTGATTACGAATAGAGCACAGATATACACAAGCTCAATGTGCATGTGTGTGTGTATGTGTCTGTGTGTGTGTGTGTATGTGTGCTGTTGTACAACTGGCAACGAGCGGCCATTTTGCTTGGTAGAGTTGCACGAAAACCGCACAAAGCGATTAATTAATTAAAATTGCCAAACATGAATTTATCGCGCAAGCAATTTGCACAATTTGCGCAAAATCAGTTTGGCGGCTGTTGCAGCTGCAGCAGCAACTGCAACAGCAACAGCAACTGCAGCTTTATTGTCCGCAAAATATATGGCAAAATTTGCAGGAGGACCTGCTGTAGGTGCAGGATCAGTTGCAGCAGGACTACTAGTCGTCAGTTGCACGCACTGTACATAATTATTGAAATTTGGAAATTGTGCGGTTGAGCGGCTAGCCTCTGCCGCAGGCTATGGCCTGGGGCATGTGGCAACCGCAGCAACAGTTGCAGCATCCGCAAAAACCGCAAAACATTTCGATACAAATGTTTTGGCCAACAATGGTGTAGGAGGAGGGAAATGGAGGCACATATTTCACTAGCAGGGCCAACCGCAAAAATACCAACGCACATTGAATAGCAGAAGAGAGGGGTGAAAGGGGGAAACTGCTGGCAGTCAAATTACAAATGCAATCGTGAAATTAATTTAATTAATCCGGGCACGAAAAATGCCTAGTCGAGTTGTGGCAAATGATTATTTGCCAGTCAAAATGGCAGTTGGCATTAAGTCAACGATTCCAACTTTTTCGCGGGAGACACATTCCAAATGAATGGGCTTTAGATGCCGCTGCACCCTTGCCACACCCCACACCCTTGCCACACCCCTCTCACGACCACAATACGCAATTCTTTGCATGTAAATTGCGCTTAATTGGGCGCCAAGTCTCCACTTCCACTCCTCAAACCCTTCCCTATTCTCTGCCCCATCCTTACACAGTCCAAGTGCTGCTGCCTCTTGCTGGCCTACGCTGCGCATACGTAATATGCAAATGTTACTGTCTGTTGCTTCGCTTTTTGGCTGTTGTTTGCTTTTTGTTCGGTTTGTTTTGGGGAGCTTATAAAATTTATTAGGAGCACATGGTGCAGCGAAGGATTTACTTTGTTCTGCAAAAAGGATTTCCGACGCAGGAAAACTTTTTTCAAATTAATAGATGCTTCTTGGTGGCTTTAAAAATGAAGGGGTTGCATTTGTTGCTAGATAAAATCAAACTTGCTAATGAATAAATGGATCTGAAACCGAATCCTATTTTAAGCTTAAATGAAAATAAATCTAAATGACTTTATTTCTATACTTTAACTTTAAAGATTACAGCACATGGATTTCCACCTTTATTCATACTTTTTCAATTTGAAGTGCATATGGCAATAAAAATATTTGAATGCGCCATAACCGTCAATATTTTGGCCATAATTCTTTTATAGCCAAAGGGCTGGCAACTTGGCAGCATAAAGTGTATGAAAAATGGCAATAAATATATAAAAGTAATTAATTATAGGTTAAGGCAACTAGCCAGTGCAGGATAGATCGAATGGCAAAAATATTATTTAATAAAACCGCCAACATAATTCATTTAATAGTGAATTGCAGTTGCTGCTGCTGTTGCAGTTGCAAAGTTGCAAGTCTGCAGCTATAAAAATGATTGCCGAAATTGAAAGTGCTTGAAAAATGATCAACGATGTGGTTAAAAAATATATTTATGAGTACAATATAACCGTCAATATTTTGGCCATAATTCTTTTATAGCCAAAGGGCAGTTGCACAAATTGCGCATACGCCGCGTTGGGCTGGCAACTTGGCAGCATAAAGTGTATGGAAAATGGCAATAAAATAATAAAAGTAATTAATTACAGGTTAAGGCAACTGGCCAGTGCAGGCAGAGCAGGATAGATCGAATGGTAAAAATATTATTTAATAAAACCGCAAACATAATTTATTTAATGGTGAATTGCAATTGCTGCTGTTGCAGTTGCAAAGTTGCAAAGTTGCAAGTCTGCAGCTATAAATTTGATTGCCGAAATTGAAAGTGCTTGAAAAATGATCAACGATGTGGTTAAAAAATATATTTATGAGTACAATATAAACAGATAATTATGTGCGTGCCATATATGCAAATGTAATACACAATTTGCGGCATATTTAAAAGAGCAATTATGGCAATTAACACACACACAATCACACACACACTCAAGTAGGTACTGAGATATTGATGGGTCTGTGGCCCTTGTTTACACCCACAACAATCCAAAAAAAAAAAAGAAGAAAAAAATGCGAGCTAGTTAAATACAACTTAATTATTGCTAAATGCACGCGACACGGGGCGCCAGCTATTTAGACGCCTCAATTATAGGCCATTTAGCGTCATCGATGGCTCAGACGCTGCCCAGCCAATAAGTCGGAAGTAACTACAGCCATATATGTATTATCCGACCCGATGACAGAGCGTATGCTCAAGAAATTAGTTTAATTATGGCCAATGGACCAGCGGACAGATTAAAGCATATATTATTATATATTAGCGTAATTCACTCTCCGATCTTAATTACAATATTATACGCTGTCTGTTTAGCTTCACCTTCCCCATCCCCATCCCCATTCCCTTCCCCTTTCCCCGATTGCTTGTTGTGGTGATTGATTTGATTTACATTGTGAATATTCACTTACCCAGCACATTGGCCCCAAGATTGTTCAGCATACTTGCCGAGAAGTTGCGTATCGATAGCGTCGACAGTTTGTCGGCTTGTCTCCTTGTGTTTGGGCTCGCCAGCCAAAATGGTTAACTGAGGAATCTTAATTAAAATTCAATTGAATTGAATTACAAATTGTGTTGTGCAGACTCCAAGAATTCTGCTCGTATACTCGTCTATCACAGTGCGTAAATTCAATTGCAACAAAGCTGTTTGTCAATTACATTTTAATCCTGTTTCCTTAACTTGTCCTTGACGGGTCTGTAAATAGAAAATAGAGTTGTGGTCTCGAGGTTATAATATGATGTGATTATGAGTTAATTAAAAAAGTGTAAGCAAACATGAAATTTAATTTTATTATCTCACAAATATGCTTAGATAACATTTTGTTGAAAGGCTCTAAATAATTAATTTATTATTATTTAATATTTAATATTTTATATGATGCAAACAAATTTATCATCGAATAAATTACAAAATAATATCAATTTAACTGAAGCGCTGCAATTTAAATATTAATTAAAGAAATCAAATTAAAATACAATTTAATTTGTCAGTGCAGAAGTAATCTCATTTTGCTAAAGCAAATATTTACAAATAATTATCGTATTATAAGTTTACTACAGAAATGTTTTGATATTGTTTACACATACCTTGCGACCCTTTTATCTTGCACACGGTTAACCGCTGGGGTCAGAGTTCAATGCAGACGGCAAGACGCTCAAATTGCCATAGTAAAATTAATTGAATGCCTTGACCATAAAAAGCTAAAGAAATTAAATCGAAGTCACTTGGCCGGAAGTTGAAAAGTTTTCTTGCCGCTTACGAGACACGCACATGCACATTAACACTCACACATACACACACACATATACACATACACAAGCACACACACACACACACACACACACACGTACACGTTGAAGGTGAGCACGCAATAAAACGGAAGTTGTATCGTTTATTGATGAAATGTTTGACCAGTTGACAGCTGGACACTGTCCGGCGGTTGTGCTGTGAGCCTGCGTTGAATAAAAGACCGCAATTTGCAGGACTGCGGTATGTTGTTGTTTATGCGAACTTAATTGATTTTACAGCAGTTTAGGTTTGACGTTTTCAAACACGCACACACATTTACACACACTCACACGTATTTAACAACAATTTTTGTATTTTGTGTTGTTTTGGTTGCGATTCGTTTGAATATTTAATGACATAACATATAACAGTCAAATCAGTTTGGTCTACGATTTAGATTTGGGCCTGTGAAGGGTTTTCGGGCTTGAAGCTTTGATTTTGATTCTCGGTTTTGTATTTGGCGACGGCTCGGCCAAAAATGAATACAATATTCAGCGCAGCGGAACAGAACGGAACGCGTAACGTTTGCCCAGCGACTCGCTCGCATTTGAAACAAATGCGAAAAAATCAAAACGAATTGACTCGATGATGATAACGTTAACGCCGCTGTCGACGATGGTTGACGCTGCGCACTGCAAACGACAACGGCAACGGCAGCAACGACGATGATTTCAATCGCCACCACCCAACTTGAGGGAGGGCGGGCAGCAGCAGGACAACCCCCTCGGCTTGCATTGCTTGCCAACTATCGACATGCGAAAAAAAGCAAAAAGCAAGAAGAGAGAAGAAGAGAAGTGAGAAGTAGAAGCGGGTAAGGCGCGTGTTATCTGCTTTTCTATCTGCCATCTGCTTAACTTGTGCATCGATTTGCACAAGTGAGCGCGAAAGAGACAACAACAGCTAGCAGCTGCCATCTTAAAGCCAGAAGCAGGCACCGACAGCTGGTCGTCTCACTCTGACTGCAGTCGCTCGATTGGTTGAGTGAGATAGCAAGCGTCTGCAGTGCGTATCGTAAGCGCCGCCCACAAGAGCGTATCGGTTGTGTGGGGGGCGGCTTTCAAATGGGGGGTCGGCTGTTGTTGTGGTTGTTGTTGTAGAGTCGATAAATGGCGATTGTTTTGCGAGTTGTGTGCAGCGCCTATCGATAACAGATGAGCAAGTGCACATAAACAAAATTGGCGCAGCTTTCAACCCTGCTGACATCCATCCCCTTCCCTCCCATCCCCGCCTACTGCACAGGTATGAATTCGGTCGCAGTGGCAACCGCAGCGCTGAGCTTACAGTTATTGCAAAAAGTCAACTACGGGGCGGCATCTGTGGAATTTCTATAACGCATAACTCTCCGAGGATGACAGAGATTCAGCCGCGTGCCATTTGGGTCCTGGCAGCAGGAGCAGCCGCAGCCACAGCACCAGCTATACTGCTATACAGCTCCAGTGCTCGTTGCTCGTGGCTGCCACGTGTCATTCGTCCTTTTTGCCCACTCACCTGTTGTCACCCGCACTTCAGCTCACTTCGCCCGACCTCGTCAGTCGCTTATTAGTTTTTGCTCCTCCTTATTGCTGGGAACAGTTGTCAGGGCGCTTTCAGCGGAATTTTATATTTGTGCAACATGCAAAATGCCGAATTAGCCAACAAAGAATCTTGTCAAAATGAAACTTGCTATGGCAACCGCCCCACTCAAAGGAGCACCATGCCCGATTCAGAATCCACTCCCCATCTCGGCACTCTCAGTTCCGCTGGCCAGCTTTTTTGGTGGCTGCTCTTCTTCTACAATTTCAAGCGCGCAAAGGCAAACAAATTCGGGGTGTTAATTAGAAACTCAAATCACAAACGCTGACCACACCAAACCACAAGAGGCACAAATAAAAGGCAGAGAAATATCAGAGCTATACAAAGAAATAAATTGATGCCTGTTAAGGTGACTGTGCTGAGCTGGAAGCCTAAAATCTGCCCAACTGATACAGTGAAACACATTTAGATCTGTAAAGTATCACAGACATTTCTCAGATTAACCAGGTAGAAGCGTTGCATCAATAAGCAAACAAATCTCAAATGACAAGCTTCTAAAACCTTATATGTACACATATTTCATTTGAATATCAATGAACATTATCACCATAGGGGAAATCACTTATTTTTTTCTCCATTTAAATTTTCATTTTAGATTTTAAAAGATATTTTCATATTTTAAACAGGATTGCAAAAAAATTCCACTTTACTTCTTTTTTTATATAAATTTCAGTTCGTAATAATAAATGCTAATGAATTCTTAATATAATATTTTGACTATATGGAATTTTTTTTACTCATTTCCCTTACGGTTCCAGAACTAATAATACTTAATGATTAATTTAACAACTTAATTAATTAATTTGAATATCTCAAATTTCTATTGAGATATATATTCAAACGTAAATTATTATAAAAAAGGTTTTTGTAAGTAAATATTAAATTATAATTGATAATTCCTTTTATTACGTTTCTTGTACTATTTTTGTTTATCTTATAATTATTTCTTTCAGAAATTGTATATTAGATAAACTCAAATAAAATGTAACTCAATTAGAGAATTAAAAGAGTAAGAAATAAATGAATTATTCATAAATTTAAATTATATTTATTTCTCTATTTTCTATATTATCTTTTATCTATCTTATCTTATCTTATCTTATCTTCTGTATTAATAATAAGACTTATCTTTTTTAAGTAGTGTACAGAAAAAATATATGCAAATAATCGTGAATACATCTTAATTTGATGTTGGGCTCGTTTATTAGAGCTTCATTCTTACTTTTTTTTTATGTTTTTGTTGCTTTAATTTTGTTATCAAAAATGTTGAGGTGTGCTAATTAATCAAAGCTGTTCGAGCTGTTGCGCATTTGGTACACTTAGACACATGTGTGGAAGAGTACACCGCTCGAAAAGTATATATTTTAAGTAAATAGATATTCGAATAACTAATTTCATATGGCAATATTTGCATTGGACTTGTCATCCAAGCAAACAAAACTCAATTAGAAGTCACTGAAAGAAAGAAGAAGACGCTTAATTTTTATTTTGGCCCTTCTGCATTTTGCAAGCTGTGCATGGACATGCCATAAATCACTTTGCCAAATGCCTGCAGGATATTGGCTGTTGACACTGCCAAAAAGTCAGTGAGTCTGAGTTGCACATGAAAGTGCCTGTTGGCATGCTAAGCTCCAAGATGATTTCTGTGGAATGGCAGGGGGCAGCGGGGTGCTTGCAATTCTGTGCGCAACATTTTTGACTTTGTGTCAAACAATCGCTTAAGCCGCCACGCAACTGAAATCCAAAAAAGGAAGCTTGAATACGTGCAGCAAATAGCAGCAAGCAGCAGCAGCAGCCCCAAAATTTGTCCTGTTAGCAGTCAGCGCTTATTTCCCTCATCCGTTCACAGCAATTGGCTTTTAAGCCAGAGCATAAATCAAGCGCAAGATTTACGCCATTGTCAATGCGATTGGCATGCGCGGATTGGAGTCGTTCTTCTGTCAGACTTGGTTTTTGTTTGTTTTTTTTGGCGTTTATTGAAAGGATAATCGATGGCAGCGGCAAAATGTATTAAAGGATTTGCGTGGGCCACTTTAAAAACTTCCACTCAAAGCCGTTTGGCTAAGGCCCCAAAGATGTCGACGAACTCGTAACTTTGAAATGCGGCTCTACGGTCAATTTAATTGAATGATGAATTGCGTTGGACACTCTCCGAAAGGGCGGGGAACTGTAGTGTTGTGGGGTCGAGCTGGGGAAGACTGGTGCGGAGTGTGGCAAGCACACAACAAGGACCTTAGTAACCGCAGAATTTCTTCAGTTGTCACGAAAAAGGATATCAAAGAGAGGGACACGGGCAGCAACAGGGGCGTGGGTGCGGATGGGTACGGGACACCGACTCCTTGGGGCAGTGCACGACAAAGACGAATACGCATAATCAGTCAAAATTTATGACAACTTCACCAGAAACTCAGCTTAAGCATTTAATTGGCCTCGTGTACCCAGTTGTTGTTGTTGTTGTTGTAGTTGTTGTTGTTGTTGTTTTAGTCTCAGTTGTTGTGTATCCTCTCGGTAGAAGCCGTTGCCTAATTAGCAATGGCATATGCTTCATTTTGGCCACACAAATGACGTCCATTTTTTTTTTTTTACTTTTACTATGCCAAAAACGTTTTTTTGTTTTGCACATTTTTAGGACCCAGCCCCTTTGAGGATCTTTTCCCAAGTCATGCTGCCCTTTTCCCAGCACTGAGTGATGGCTTCAGTTGCAGCCGCTGCTCATCGGTAATTTGTCTAGTGACTCCGCTAGACCCAATGGGCCCTTTTGCCTCCAACCCAATCTGGTCATTGACTAGCTCAAGTTGAAGACTTGCCGTTTCTATCTGTGCCCATACCCCGCTTCCCTTCTTCGTACTGCTCTTATTGTGCGTCTTGCTTGCTATGTGCAGCCTGACGCACAAAAAAAGCCAACAGCAAAAATATTCGCTAGTGAAGGCAGCCAAAATGTTGTGCTTAGTGCAGTTTCATGTAAGGCATTATTCTTGCTTAGTGTCTATCTTTTTGCGATATCTATCTCTGTCTGTGTTTCTGTCTCTGTTGCAGCTTCACTTGTTTCCACTTGTTTTTGTGCCGTTTTGACAAGCACTCAAATGGCTGATGTGCCCTCAATTAAAGCCTGGCTTCTTAGCTGTTCCTATATAAATACTTATATATTATAAGCGAAATACGTGGGATCGATCTTAAATAAAACACTTAAAAAATTAAAAAATAATAATGTATTTAATCGCTATCATACACTAGTTAACCTACTTTGTGGTGTCCCAATTTGTAATCCAATTTATTGACAATAAGCTTATCAATATGTACATTATAAAAGTTGTGAGCTAAATTAATATTTAGCCAAGATACCTACCACTGTCTGCTTTCTGATGCATTGGATAAAGCTATGTTTTCGAAATCCACATTTCACCTTATAATCGGTGTAAGTCTTAGATAAATGTGGATCTTGTTAATGCCAGCAAGTCACTACGAACAACTTGTCCGAAGGAATAGTTTGAATGGTGCGAGACTTAGCTAGGGAAGTGCGTCCTGTTAACACAACTGCTGAGCGTATTCTAAAAGAATAAGAAATCAATCAAAACTATGACATATAATGACTTAATTGTATCATGTATTTTTTACATTAATTTCTTAAACATTTTATCATCGTATATTATTGTTAGACTCTTCTTCGTTTACCGGTTCAGAGACTATATTTGTGTCTTGTCGTCTAGGTGCTTCTTAAAGTATGCAACATATTTTGAAATGTAGCCAATGCAGAAACCTAACCTACTTCAATGGTGCTTGTATGAGCTATCATAAAATGCAACCTGCAAAGATAATTATGTATTTTCCACCCGAAAAAAGAAAAACACCCTTTTAGTTCACAAGGTGTTGGTCATTATGATTTGATTTTGGTGACGTTTTTTAACTTATTAAATTGTTCAATGCAATTTACTTATTAGTGTTTATATATATAAATTTTTGTAAAAAAATTACAGCTATATTTTAATAATTATTTAAAAAATCACTGATTGGAAATGGGCATTTATGAAACATATTTAATAATAGTAACATTAAATAAAACAGTATGGCTATAAAAATATATAATATATATATCTAAATACAACAATTTAGTAAAAGTTTTAGTAATTAGATTAAGCAATTACAAAATATATAAATACAAATATTAATAATATATTTAAAAAGTGTTTATTCCGCCAAGCATCACTTGATTTTTTTTTTATTGTATGTATAAATTACACCGCTTAAAAGAATCTCTGCATGGGTTTTCTTTTGTAAGCCTTAAGGAGGCGTCATTGTTGTTGGGAACAGTCTCAGCTTTGCCCGCCAATGATACCATAGAATACTTATTTGTTAATGGTTCGGGGATATGTGGAAGGAAAACAACAACAAGGAAATACGCACTTTTGAGCGGCTCTGTCGCTAAATGAGGCCAAGAAACATTGTAAACAAAAACAGGACCGACACGTCAACGCCCCTAAGCTGCTAATGAAGGAGAGCGCTTACAGGGGATAAAGGACGTCACAAAGGTCGCATGCTGCGATCAGGATCACGATTACATTCAAAGGCAGCTGAGAGGCAAATGGAGCTACAGTAGCCGAGTTATCCTATATACATTTTAGAGTGGTTGCAGAAGCGATCCTGCTCACACGCTCGAGAGTACAGCCGAGCAGAAGTCGGATGCAGTTCGTGCAAATGTGGCTTTTGTTGTGGTTAAAGAACTGACAAACATTCGGACAGACTCAATGACAGACAGACAAGCAGAGACAAGCAGTCGGCCAGGTAGACAGACACATCCTTGACGCATCCTCGCTGTTCATTTAACAATCGCACTCGGCTTGTTAAGCGTTAATCCTGCTGTTGAGCTATACTTATTAATGTGTGTGTTTTTCACACACGCACACACAAACACACACATGCCATTACACAGACATTTCAATGGCCGCAACAAGATAAGCGGATTGGCCAAAAACAAATTTGAGTTGTTGCGACTCTATTTGGTGTTTGATGTCCTGCGGCGCATATTAACATTATCAGCTGTGCCACAGCAAAGGACTCACAAAAATAGGAACAATGTTATCAGAGCCTTCTAATTGTATGCCACGAATAATGTGTGAGACTTTACGCCTGACGGAAGAGCTCCCGCCGCGCAGAGGAGAGGAGAGGAGAGGAAAGCAGAGGAGAGGAGAGGAGAGTCCCCTCATTGGTCGAATCAGTAAATGCATTTAAGTGATTTAAGGGATATACATACTTAGTTAATAATCGAAAATCGAATTCTCCCTAGCACTGAGACAAATTTGGTTAGCGAACACTGCCATCAGGCGAATCCCTATCAACTGGAAAGTCCGTCGCAATTCATCCCACTTTACACCTGGCTTCATTTGACAGGATTCTGTGCTTGGTTTTGTTTTTGTTGTTGTTGTTTTTTTTCTCTTCTTTTCTTTTACAGCTTGCTGAAGAGCGCATTCAATTGAATTCGCGTCAGTTTAACGAAGTTTTCGAGCGGAAACGGAAATTTCTTTCGCATGTTTGTGAGGCGTCAATTTGTTTGAACTGAACTGAACTGAGCTGAGCTGAGCTGAGTTGCAGTTAAGTGACTTGCCACTATATTAACCAGCACTCAAAACCAATAAGACCGATTTCATCCTTTGTACATATATATATATATATATATTTGTACATATATGTTCATTTATTTAAATTTTATTCTCTCCGTTTAAGCAGGTGTACAATTTGAAGGCAAAGGAATACGTCTTGAAAAAGTCAGGACGTATTTCATGCATTACATTTAGAAAGTTGTCATCAAGTTCAGCTCCAATGGAGTTGGCAACACCTTTGACATATGACAGAGTCTCTCCGGGATTCTTCCATTTCAGATACTTTTCATCAATCAGATCTGGTCGGAATGAGTGAATTAAGGCGCAGAAGGCGTGGCCATCGGTCCAGGATAGGGAAAACTCATACATGGGTATGCCATAGGGTTTCATTATACTTTTGCACACTTTGAGCAGCTCATGACGCCGATTCCCAAATGTTTTTCCATCTGAATTAGTTATGACAGAATACTTTTTGCTAGCTTCGCTGGATTGGTCAGTTTTACTTGATATATTAGATTTTGATACTGTCAGTGGTATCTGACAAAGTGCTTCATTTAATTCGCTTGTTAATATTTTATTACACTCGTGTTCCCTGCTAAGCTTCTGCTCGTAGGCCAAGATTGTTAGCCGATTTGCGGTAATTGCCTGAAGAAGTTTAAGCCTTTCGCAAATAAAATTCAAGTCGTTTACTGCTTGGGCATTCGATAGTCCCATTATCGATAGATAATCCTCGTCTGCTTCATTTTCATTTTTCTCTATATTAACCATCTTCAGCTAAACAATGCAGATTTGATTTTTGGAAATTTAAAAATAAAAACTGTTTATTAATTTTTTGATTTATAAACAGAAACTACTTTTGTTTATTTTCTCATAATGCCACAGTCAAAAGTACTAATGTGATAAATATATTTTATTATATTATTCAAAATTCTCTACTCATGTTCTCTGATTTATCGCAAGATCTATGAGCGATCTGCAATTCAATTAACCCAAAACGAACGAAGTTGTTGATGAAAAATCCAAACAACTGCCTCGGGCTCTGCTCACATTATACAAAGTTATTATTATTGTTATTGGCACCCCCGAGCACATATAGAGGGTTTTAATATAACGACGTTAGTGTTTCGTTTATGCCACATGCTTACCCCGCAATTTGCGTGCATGTTGCAAGCAACAAAACGCCCGGGGCAACATCAACAACAACCGCACAAAAAGAAGTCAACGTGAAACATTTGTAACATTTGGCAGATGTCAACGCCCAGCAAGTGCAAAAGTCGAATGGCATCAAATCAGGGCAACAATTTCATAAAAATGTCATAATTCAATCACTCTCAACAGTCCAGCAGAGACTGAGAGACTGAGAGAGAGAGAAAGAGAGAGATGAGAGAGGGAGTGTGTGAGTTTTGGACGGGCGAAATAAACTCAAATCGCCACCGAAACAAAAATGCTTCAAGGCTGCGTTTTAATGCAACTCGCAATTTGAGCGTATTTTTGGTAAAGGAGGAGGCGTAACAGGCTTTGTTGGACGAGTGGGGGTGTGGGTGTGGGCGTTTTCCGTTACTTTGATTACTTTTCATAACTTTATGCTAATCAGAGATGAAATTTCGGCGGACCGAAACTATGTTTTGTCATTTGGCGGCATAATTAAAATGCAAAATGAACGAAATACTCGCAGTGATAATACAAGTTGAAGGCGCTGAAAATAATTTCCGCTTTTAATGCTCATTTCGCATTTTGTATACAAAACTAATTAATATCCTTGCGACCCAAAAATGCAACAGCAGCAGCAGCAGCAGAAGCGCACAGGATATTTGTGCAAGTAATTTCCGTCGCTTAAGAGTTGTTTTTACCAGCAAAGCTGCATAATTAATTTATGCTAAATATACAACAACAATAATGGCCAAACAACAGACAAAAATGCAAATGGAAATAAATTGAAAATTTGTATTTCGAAATAATTAAATTTTCAATTCGTTTCATTATAAATTGCTGTCCACATTTATGTGTAGCCAGCTTAAGATTTATTTTATATATAATTGTTTTCGTTTTGTAAACAGTTAAATGAATTGTCTGAGACTTTTTAAAATTGGCTTAAACATTATTTTTATGTTTCTATAAAGTTTGTTGGTCTTGCAACCTATTAAATTGTTAATTATAATAAAATTATTCATCATAGAAACTAACGTCAGTCACATAAAAAATTATTGCGAAAAGTGTTTAAGTTTAAGATCTGTTTCAATATCTAAGAGAATGGACAACTATTTTAGTTATTACTATAGCCAAGTGGAGAGCATAAGCTGGTATATTCTGCTACTGGCCATATTTGGGGCCATTGTCCTGAAAGAGAGTCTGACGTGCTGTGAGCAGATATGCAAGGAAAACGATGCCCCCGAGCGGACAATCATTGATTACGGTGCCAGGCGCGGACCACACACCTGGCAGACGGCCGCGAATAATCAGAGTCCCATTAACATTGATGTGGAATGCGCGGAGCAGTTCTGCTTGAACAGTCCTCTGTTGTGGATAGGCTATGATAAGCTTCCAGTTGGCATTCGCCTGGAGAATAATGGACACATTCTCCTGCTGCATGCTGCTTTCGAGGAGAAGCCGCCCTACATTGATGGAGCCGACTTGCTGGGCAGTTTCAGTTTCCAGGAGATCAGCTTTCGCTGGAGCTGGTACAGCGGCACAGGATCCGAGCACACGCTGAATAACGAACATTTTCCTATGGAGGTGCAGTGCATGCACAAGGATGGAGTCAACGGGGAGCAGACTTCCAGTTGCAGTCTGCTAATGGTCTCGTACATGTACACCGTGTCCACAGAGAATCCGTATCTAGATGTTCTCATCCAGCATTTGGTAGCTGTGCAGGAGGCGGGCAAATGCATTGAAATTCCGCCATTTCCCCTCAACTATCTGATGCCAGCTTTCCATACGGATTTCTTCAGCTACCATGGCTCGCTGACAGAGCCACCATGCCACCGCGGGGCCGAGTGGTTCATCTACCCGACGCCACTGGCCATCAGCGAGCGCCAATTGCACGAGTTCCGCAAGCTGCGCACTCACAAAGGTGCTCGAATTGGACGCAACTCGCGACCCGTCCAGCCGCTGGCTGATCGAACTGTCCTCTTTAATAAGTAGTGATGAGGTCAGAAATAGTATGCTTAATAACTTGCAACCAAAAATCTAGAATTTTATTTTATTAACAACGAATTAATGCTTTGTGAAATTCTTAATAAATTAATAATAAGTTTGTTATATAAAGAAGAAACATGTATTATTTATTTTCATATATTCATGAATTGCTATAAGACCACATTAAAACAAGTAATAATGCGATTTACCCTAGTTAAATGTATTCTAATCGCATTCACAAATTTCCCTTTAGAAACACAATATTTGAGCAGACTCACTCATTTATTAGGGCAAGCAAAGGCACTGAAAAAATCGAATGCAGCGAATATTCATATTCACAAGCCCAAACTGATCACTAATTGGCTGGCTAGAAATACGTGCATATATATTCATACATACATACGTACACGCAATCGTACGTAACGGGGATCTTCAGAATAAACACCAAAAGCATATTTACGCCCGCATGGATTATCATGCCATCTCTTTCTCACATATGCGCTCGCATATTTATGCATACAGAAAATGTTTGCGGCTGCTAATAGAAATGCGATGAATATCAAAATATATTTTTGACCAAAACTTGAGGAATGTTTCTCCGATCTTGATAAAATTGGCAATTGATCAATATTACGCATATGAATATAATGTGTTAATTAGAATATTTAGCCTTTAAAATGATGTCTTTTGTGCTCTTGGAAATCGAAATAAATCGATAATCGATAAACGAATACATCTATTGATAAAATAAAGACAACTTGATTGATGGTTATACCAGTTCTTATATTCCAAAAATTCAAGTCTACTCTTATAGTCTCTAAGGACCGACGGTCGGACGAACATGGCTATATCGACTCAGATGTTGAGTCTGTCGAAGAACATATATACTTAATCGGGTCGGAGATGCTTCATCTGCCTGTTACTTATATTTCCACAATACCCTTTTACCCATTTTCAATAGATTCTAAGTATAAAAAGTAAATTATACGAATTACTAAAATTTTCATACTTTATGGCAATTACTGAATTAAAATAGTTTGATTTAAAATAAAGTGAAATTAATTTTTGTTCTAATTAGATTTAGCGGTGCTTCGAAGCCCCTTGCCCAGCTCTCAGATAACTAACCAGATAACTGGCTTGGCTTAGGGAAGAGCAAATCTTCCGCACAATTTCATCAGACTATCGCAGTTTGCGTTATTGTAATCCACTAATTAGACGTTCAAAGAGCATTAAGCAGCGCTGCTTTGGTGGTGCTGCTGCTGTTGTGCCTGTTCTCGACCAGTTATTTGGTCCTGGTCTGAGCAGCAGCGCCGCAGGATATGGCTCTGCGCTCGGTCGTCCATGTGTTAGAGTGTGTTTGTGTGTGTCTGCGTCTATAATTTCGTTAGTGCAGCGGAAACTGTTGCGGACATGTTGCCCAGTCCGGAATTGCGAATGCGATTGCTATTGGGATTGGTATTGGTTCTGTTCTATGTTTTTTTGTGGTGTTGGGCCCTAGGATTGGGCCCCCTGTTGTGACGCACCCTCGTCTCTTGCTCTTGCTCCTGCTCCTGCTCCTGCTCTCTCTCACGCACTCGCTCTCACACACATATTATGTTATAATGACTGTGTGTCCTGTTAATTATCAGTTGGTCCCGTCGTTGCTATTGATGTGTACATGAGCAGGATTCGGTCTCTATAAGAGGAGTAATTACTCTTTATAGGACTGTATGATATTTACACAAATATGCGAAAATACAATGTGCATTGGATTTGATGCTTTAGTTTATAGGCATGTGGTAAGTTTGTTGGATTGAATAATCAGGAACAATTGATTGAAGTCTGCAATTTCGATTGCATTTGCTGCAAATCAAAGCTAATGCAATTATTAAAACAACTTTCGGTTTTTGTTGTTGTTGTTGTTGTTGTTGTTGTTGTGGTGTGCATCCAAAGCAATTTGTCTGTTTTGGCCACTTAATTGAATTGCATATTCACAAATAAAACTTAATTTTTGGCCGCGCTTTTAGCACTGCGACAAGCATTCAATTCAATTCATTCCGCACATTTGTATTATTTTGGCTAAATATTCATTGCAGCAAAATGGGAAAAATACGTTGGAAAAGTCCATAGAATATTTGAGAGATTGCAATTAAAAAGCCTAATTCAATTTATTTGTATTATTATTTATTAATGAAAATCCTCAAATATTTTGCAGCGAATTTGCGAAATGATATGCAAATTGTTTCTGTAGAACGCACAAAATGTTCAATTAAAATAAAAATGTTTTTAATTTGCGAGCAAATTAATGAAACTGTTTACAAATAATAGCAATAATTAATATTATTTGTGTATTGTTGCATGAAAGTGCATTTTGTATGTGAAAACTTAATAATAATATGCATAATATATAATAAAGTGGTTTCTAATCAATAATCAAGCTTCAGAAAATTGCAAATGAGTGTTAACATTGTGTTGTCAAATATTATATTTTGTATATAGCTAAAAACGAAGCATATTCAATTAAAAGCTTGTTAATAGAAATCTAAATAAATGCAACAAATATCCCATATATATCCCATTTTGAGAAATTAACTCAACTTTTTTGTAAATTATATTTTATTCTAGAGCACTTTTAATAGCTCAACTCCATCTGTATAAACTAATGTCAGGGGGTAATATATTTAATTGTTTTAGAATAAGTCAATGACAATGCAAATGAGTTGCTGCTAGTTCTAGTCAGAATCTTGCCTGTATCCTGGATCAATCTTAAAAGTCGCTGCTAGACAAACATATCAATCAACATTCTAATTGAATGTAATTAGAAAAACGCATGAGCTGCCAAATCTTGAGCAATGCAGCCAGCTACAGTAGCTAAGAAATACAGCTAAAACTACAGCTACCATCAGCGTGTTGGCCACAAACCCACTGCTGGGATTCGCCTCGGATAGCGCACAAGTGTGCCATGAAGAAAATGGCAAGAAAATGAAATTAGACGAATAGAATGACGATGTAAGTGCCATGAAAAGACGTTAAGATGCTCTAAATGGGTCTCTGGGAAGCAGACAGAGCAGAAGGAGACGTAAGACTCGATGCTGCTGCTGCTGCTGATTCCTCAGCTGAATATGGACGATGATGATGATGATGGTTGTGATGAAGAGATGGGGATGTGGGGATAGGAATAGGGAGGAGGACGAAGCTGTGTGTAGTGGTTGCTAAAATTGAGGTAAATTGCATTTAAGTGTTGCCGTTTTCATTTAGCTGCATGAATATATACATACAGAAGAGAAGCTGGATGCGGCTTTTGTGGCACGAAAATTGAATGAATAATTGAGAAAACGAGCGCATGATGGCATTAGTGTGTGATTGTGCCATTGTGCGGTTGTATGTGTGTGCTAATGAATTTTAATTGGTTTTTATTAAGGCAGAGTGGCAGAGGGCCGAAAGAGAAGCATCAAAAATCGCAGCGTGCTCTTAATTTGCTATTTGTTAATTGGTAATTGTGAATTGTTAATCATTAAATATTGTTGCAGCAAAATCAATATGGCAGCTGACGATTAATTAACGCCATTTTGTAATTATCTGCGGATTTTTAATGCAATTAACTTTGCGTATGCAGCAGTCAGACAAAAAACGAAAAAAAATCAAAAACCAATATTAATATAAATGTAATAAAAATAATATTAAAAAATGTCTCATGCACTGCTGTTCGTCAATTAAAAATATATAAATGCAAACAAATAACTTTAATTGCAAATTGTTATTGCGAAAGGAACCGCAATCGAAAAGACAACAAAACAAATATTCACTGCAAATTACGCCCTGGAAATTAATTTCATAAATAAAAAATTAAACGAAACAGAATAAAACTTGGAATAACGGAACCGCTGCCGCTGCCGCTGTGTGTGTGTGATGCTCTGAACTCAGCACTCTGAGCTGTTGCTCTGCATTTGGTCCTGGCATGTCCTCACGCCCTTGGCGCACTTCCTTTTTCAATTAAACGCCACCATTTTCCATTAACGAATTTGCATGCATCCATGTATGTGTGTGTATGTGTGTGTGTGTGACAGACACATACATACGTACACTCGCCCATCAGTTTACCCTAGGCTCGCTCTCCCTCACTCTCTTTACGCTTTGTCTACGTCGCTCTCCTTTCTCGCTCGCACACACATCTGTATTTCTATAATAAAATTAAATTAGAAGACCAGAAAATTAAATCATCAAAGCTTGACGTCTGGCGGCGGCTGCCGTTGCCGTTGCCGTTGACGTTACTGTTGCCTCCTGTATTCCTCTCTCTGTCTCACTCTCATTTCCCTCTCTCTTTCTCTTTCACTCCACCTCTCTCTCTCTCTCTCTCTTGGTGTAGCTGTCTGTCTATGTGTGAACATGCATGTGTGAGCATAAAATGGCGAGGCACACACAACAACACACATGTGCCAGAGCCGGCCCAATTTGCAAAGCGACAGTTACGAGTTCATTAATTTCTCAGTCTTTTTTCATCGCCAGCTTTTCGAATTGCGTCTGCACTTGTGCTCGCTGTGGTTGAGCTTCCTTCCACCCCTCCCCATTATCTCACACACCCTCGCACAGCCGAAGCACTCTTCTCTGCCTGGACTCTCGCAGGCTTTGTGGTGTGAGCAGCATCATAAATTAAATTTTTCATCAACTCAAACTCGTTAAGCGCCAATAAAGTGACAGAGAGTTATTTTCATCACTTTTTCAATGGTCTACCACAAGGCGTACTGTGTGTGTGTGTGTTTGTGTGTGTGTGTATGTATATGTGTGATAGTGATTGAATGCGCCGAAGCGCTCTCTCTCATTCTCTCTCTCTCTCTCTCTCTTTCTGTGGCTCTCTGCAGCTGTAGCAGCGACTAGCTTAAGCCACGCCTCTGCCAAAGAGCGTAACTGTACAACTTAGCGAGTGAGCAGCAGCTCTTTGTGGTGTGAGTGAGACAAGAAGCCAGCCAGCCAAAAATACTTGAAAACTGGTTCGGCTTTACGCAAGCGCAGCCCGATTTGAAATATTGCCAGCGATAAGCTAAGTGCAATCTACAAAAAAAAAAAAGAAATATAAAAAAAAACCCCGTCAAGCCGGCTGCTTACAAAAGCAGCCTCAGATCATAACTGATATGAAACCAAAATCAACCGGGTAAATACACACATACATATATATTTATATATATAAATAAATAAATGCGATTAATAATTATGCACTCAATTATTATCATACAATTATTGTTGTACAGCAGCCACCGATTCGTTTGAGTTAAACAAGAGTGGAAACTTGGCTAGGAGATGGCTCAGAAGGTTGAGTAGGTTGAGTAGGTTCTTAACAGCTTAACGATAAAAGCAAACTAATTAAAAGTACGAAGCAGGAGAAATTGCCACATAATAAAGCAAATTAAAAGCAAATTAATTTAAAACACAAAACAAGCAAAAAGAAAAACTGGCGAGAAGCGATGCGGATGTGGCGCAAATGAAAATGACGCAAGGCGGTTGCCGCACACACACACACACACACACACTTTTTCTGGCTCATATAAATTTGTATCTGTGTGTGTGTGTGAATAGACAGCTATTGACATACACACGCCCACCAACGCAGTTGCTCCACTTCAATTAAGCAATGCGCCAACATGGCAGCCTCAGCCGCACACCCGCACACCCGCACACACATTGCTCTCTCACACACACAGACACACACACACACACACACATAGAGAGCAGATAATTACGTTTGGCAAGCTCGTTATGCGTAAGAATAAACGCACATTAAGAGCTCATTAGTTGGCACAAATCGAATCGCTGGCAAAAGGAGCCCATGTCAGGCAGAGTATAACAGGCTGAATGGGCGCCTGACTGAAATGTTGCCCTCTGCCTGGCTGCTTGTCGCCCCGTTTCCCCCTGTCTGTCTGTCTGTCTGTCTGTCTGACATTTTCATTTAACGTGTAATGGAGTAAACGAGCAAATGAGTCGAGTGAAGGGAATCGAATTGTGTTGAACTCAACTGAACTAAAAACCGCAACTCATGCAAACAGGTATTAGGCAAAGAACTAAGCAAAATTGTGATTTGAACTCAAATCGATGGCTCATAAAACAAGAATATCTAAAGTAGACAGTCGACTCTAAGTAACAGTTAGTAAAACCAGCTAACAACTAACTGTCGACTGTTTGAGTTTAAGTTTATTTCCTTGTGGCGCCGTTGCGGCGCAATCAGTTTGCAAATTTGTAACAATAGCAGGATATTAACAAAATCCACTTAGAAGGGGGCAGAGATCACAGAGCGATTTGTGTTTTGCTGGCCGTTGGCCAATATCTTTGACCAGTTTTGGCCGAGCTGAACTCATCATTTGTTGCATATTCAGATGGAGAGAGAGATAGAAAGTGTTGTTGTATTAGTTGCATGCTGAGGCAAACTGAACAATAAGCAGCTGGCAAATAAAAGTTGTCGCCTTCCAAAATCGTCACTTTCAGCCAACACACACACACACACACTCGCACACACGCACACACACTCAACAATGGGTCACAGCACGCGTGCTGCTGCAAATACAAGAAGCAGGACTTGCAGACAGACTTCTCCTGTGGAACAACCCGTAATTTAGCGCGTGCGCTCTCTGACTCTCTCTCTCACTCTCTCTCATTCTCATTCTCACTTTGAATCCTGAGCAAGCTCCGCCCAAAAAGAACACACACACACACACACGCACACAGAGTCGAGCCATGCAACCGGTTTCCAATTTGATTTCGAGCTCAACTCGAAGCTGGCAGCGTCAACTTGTTTATTGCCAACTCTGCCTTGGCACAGTACGCAACGGTTTCGGTTGGTGCGGTATAAATAAAAAACTAGCTAAAAGAAGAAAGAAAAAATCTAACAAACACTTGGTGCAAAGATTTAGAGAATCTCTCTCTCTTAATTTAATGTCAGTTGAAGTTCAGCTCGAAAGTTTCTGTTGTCTCGAAAGCCGTCGCTAAATCTCTTTCCAATTAATTTCATGAATAAAACTAAAAGATAATAAAAACATAAGAATACTTCTATACTAGTATACTTGTTGTTCGTGAGTGTCTGTGTGTGTGGGTGTGTTTATTTGTGTGTGGCTTAGAACAAAAGTTTAACATTATGGATATTAAAACCACAGCAGTGACGCCTCCAATGCCAGCAGCTGTGGATGCTGCAGGCGCACCAACTTCGCCCACAACAGGCAGCCTGACGGTGTCCAGCAGCTTGGAGCAACTGCATCACAAGCAAACATTCCAGCATATATTTGAGCAGCTGGTGCAGCAAAGCGGCGGCAATCACAAGCTGGCACCCAAACAGCTGGAGCATTTGCGCCATTTGCTGGGCAATGTGCGCGATGCGAAGAATCTGCAGCTGATTGTGGAGAAATTCAAAAATCTGGAGCAATTTCAGGAGCACTATGCACATCTGGGGAACAACAACACTGTGATCACTGAGGGTAAGCGGCTGTTTTACGGTGTGCTGGGCCGACGGCAGCAATTTTAATTTCTGGAGCTGCATGTTTAGTTCCCGGAAAGCGCTCGCCATTACTGATTACCAATTTAATTAACACAAATTGTCGCACAACATGAACACAAGCAATATGTATATAAATATATATATAAATATGCTGACTGTTGCCCCTTATATTGCTGCGTGTTTACAGACTTGTTTTGCATTTTGGGCCATATTTTGATTATCAACATGCCCCCCTATATTTAAAATAACTTGCAAATTATAAACTAATTGCCAAAGGCATGCATAAACAAGAAAAGCGGTTTCAAACAATTCTAACAAAGAAACATAAATATTGTGATTGACAGCAGCAACAGAAAAAGCAGCTGAAACCAGAGAATCAAATAAAAAAAGTGTTGCCTACTTTTCAGCTGAATTTTTGACATGACAAACTCTCATTAGAAGTGCACACAAAACAACACACAAAAGACACACATTTCAAATGGCGGCCAATGTGTCGCTTAGTTGCAATTACAGTTTTTAGCTCGTTAAAACTGTAAATAAAGTTGTGCCCTCTATATATGTAATCATGTGTGTTTGTGTGTACGTATGTGTGTGTGTGTATAGCATTTTAATACTTTGAAAATAGCAGACAAATTTGCATAGCTGCTGCTGCTGTTGCTGCTGCTGTTGCTGTTTCTGCTGCTGTCGTGCGCTTAATTGACTTTCCAAACTGTTGGCAAACAGGCTTTTAATTCTCATGCATGCACTTTTTTGGCCCACACCCCATCCCATCGCATCCCATCCCATCCCATCACATCCAATCAACAACCGCTGTCGCTGCCCGCTGTTAACCACCTCGTCCAAACTCTTTTGCAGACAGCGAAATGTCGCTCAAGGACAACGCACGCAAATTTGGCGCTGGCGGTCAGACGCTGACGCCGCGTCACACAATCGACGCCATACTGGGACTCAAGAATCGCAATGGCCAGGCCCATAGCCAGCAGCTGCAGGCCGAGGGCAGTGATGGTAAGTGTGACCTTCAAACTACTGCTTTACGTTAGTCTCTCTAGGCCATAAGTGTGTCTGTGTGTGTGTGTGTTAGGTTTGCTCTTATTATTATTAACGCATTAGTTACTTAAGAAGTGTTATGTTTGTAATCGGTCTGCCGATAAGCGATAAGCGATAAGCGATAAGCACAATGCAAATCGATTTCAATTACAGTTCGCAGCTCTGAGCTGAAAGCTGTTACTTCAAATCAACAAACACAATCGCAAAATTATATTAGCATTTATTTTGGCCTGACTATCGCGTGGCATGGAACTCGCCTGCGACTTCTGCTTTCAACTGTTCCCCATTCTCGACCCAAATGCTGAATGCTCAGACCTAACTGCAAACTCCTCCTTGCTGCTAAACTGGCGTCTGGGGCTGCACTTTAGTGCCGCCCTGCGATGCACGACAGCTGATAAGGGAAATCAGTCAGCGGTAATCGTTTACATGGCCAAAACGGGATTAGAACTCAAGTTGGCAGCGTAGGCGTCATTTCTGCTTGTTGTTGTTGTTGTTGCTGCTACTGCTGTTATTTTTATGGCATTCGCTTCTTAGCCAATTTAAAGTTTTTATTATATATTTCTTTGGGCGATGGCAGTTAGTCTCAGTCGTTACTTTGAAGGCTTTTTAACTGGATTATAGTCGGATTTATGCGCCTCGGTGCCAGTCGCCGATTTTCACTCCGGCTTAATGGTTGGCCTACTCCATTCCCACATCCCCCATAATTATAATCTATTTCATTTTTTGTGTTTTGATTGCCGACAAGCGATTGTCGTCCAACAGGAAATAAATAACGAAACCCTTCCTTCAAAAGGACTTGTCAAAAATGGGTTGTTCTTGCACCTTAAAGGTGATATTTTTAGCTGCTGTACGAACTGATAAACTTAGGTTTTTTGGTTTGATAAAACATAAGTATTTTCTACACAAAAGTATATAAATAACTTAAATCAGCTGCATTTCTCTGTATCTCTGTATAATCCCAACTAATATTAAAATTAATTAAATTTGTATTATTATTATTACCATCACTTGTATTAACTATTTCAATTTAAAACCCAATTGTGCATTCATTCAATATTTTAATCGTTATCATTATTATTATTACTATTGTCTCTTTTTGCTTGGTATTTCCTGCCATGTCATTTATTGATTTTAAGACTTGCCAAAAAGCGCAGAAACTTTGAAGGCGAATTCAATTAAAGACGTTGCAATTAATTCAATTAAAGCACTGCGTTAATGAATGCCACAATACAGAAAAGTTGCCGTCACTGATGAGCACAAGGAAGACACCGCAGACAGCAGCTGCAACAACAACAACAAAAAACAAAATAAATAAACAAATAGAAAAACAAGTTGTGCACACAAAATGGTGTTGGGCGAAAGGCAAACGACAAAAGCGCAGGTTAAATGGCCGCAAATTAATTAAAGGCGAGCAAATAAGCTGGTTAACTAGAGGGCAGATAGTGTTGGTAAGGGAGTGGAGGGGAGGTAAGTGCAGAGGCATAATGCCAACAACAACCAGACTGAGTGAGCCTCTTAACCCATAATCATAATTGAACTGCGGCTAGACGTAAGCTGTCAAAAAGCATTTAAACTGACAGCTCGCTGCGGTGGCGTCAACAACAAGAAAGAGTGCAAAACTGATAGAGACAGAGAGAGAGAGAGATACAGAGAGAGAGAGTGAGTAGAGAGAAGTGTTGGCTGCACAAGTGCATTAGTATTTACTATAAACAGAACTGAAATGAACTGAATGGATTCATCATTAAGATCGAGATAAAAAGGGGCCAACTCATGCTGTGTGCGAGCGAGATGGCTGCTGACGCCGACGCCGATGTCGATGTCGATGTCGATGCTGACGCCAAGAAGTTGAGCTGCGGATCGCTCCATTGATTCATCCAACAACATTCACATTGAGTTGATGCGGCATTAAATTGAGCATTAAGTCACTTAATGATCTTAATGCGTGTCCGAAGCGAGCTAAACGTGCGACGGTGTTTGCTGTTGGGTCTTATTAGCCGTTTTGTTGCCTGCTGCCACAACTACAACATCAACAACAACAACAAGACCACAATCCACTTCACTTTAACGCACTTGATTGACAGTTTTGTTTATGGCTTGTTTCAATTTTTGATATGAGTTCGATATCGTGTATCTTGTATCTTGTATCTTGTATCTGGAATTGGAGTTGCGCCTGCGCCGGAAGATGCCAAGTATTTTGTGCATTTCCTTTTATTGAACCGTCGAACCTGTTACCAATGACTTTCGAAATTGTGCGCTGCTTATTCGGCTAATAACATTTCAATTAGGCCGCCTGCCTAATGGCAAAGGTTGTGAGAAACTGTCAAATCATCGGATTGACGCGATTAACGTCAATTTGTCCTTTGCTTTGTATCCCGATGCCACAGAGTATCTGCCATCTTATTGCCACAAATTAGAACTAGGGTTGCTCTAACGAGTCACTACTGTTGGCCATTGGCCATTGGCCAACAGAGGGCGGACAGATATGGCCTCATCTTGTCAGTAGCTGACTTAATTTGAACCTTTTAACATTTCATCTTTTGGCTCGTTGTATTCGTATTCATAGTTAAATTGTTAACAACCCAAAACTTCCAGCTGCCAACTTTAATTGCCACAGAGGCTAATGGCCAACAGACGCAGGAAGCAGTCGCACAATATAAAAAAAAAAAACAACAACAACAACAACAAATTCAAAATCATTTCTTAATTGAACTGTCGATCAGACAATTTACTTCCCTCAGACACTTGCGTCTCTCCCAGTGAATGAATATTGAACATTGAATTCTGTTTGACTCGCTTTGAACTTCTAAAACTTTTACATCAAATATGCGAATGAAGATGTATTTGTACAATTAGTGATTTATTTGATAATTCCATTCATTTTTGGTACTTAAGTGTATGATAGGATTATCAGCAGTTGACTAATTCATTCAACTTATTTCAAATTAAATACTCTATCATATCATAGAAGTCTGTAGTCTATATAGTATATATTATTTATATTCTAGTAGGGGAAACAAGTGAATAATACAAATTAAATGACTACAATTTCATAATAACAATAAATTGGATTTTCAACTTTTCCAACACATTTGCCACAATTACTAAGATTTTACAAAAGTATTAAATTCAGACAAGTATTTAATATATTTCTTAATTTATTATATTATGTCAATCTATCAAATTGTGCATTGATTTTAACCCTCTCATTAAGTATATCAAACGAAATAAATACTATACTATATGCATATATCCAAGATTACAAATATATAAATATAAATATAATATTAATATTCCACATTTCAAGTTAATTATTTACATCATTTGAATATAAAATATCTTCTCACACACACCTGAATCATTCAAAATAAATGCCATACCGCATCCCATGATAAATTTTAAATTCTATTCACATTACATTAATGGAATATTACAACAGATTTCACACACATACACACACACACATATATAATATGTGGCACATGTGAACTAAGCTTTACGCAAATTTAATAATTTTTATAGTTTAGGGTTTTTTATATACTCACTCACCGTGCAGAGATGGAATGATTTTCGCCCATTTGGTGCGGTTCGTCATTTCATTCAACTCGGATTTGGCGTTGGTCTTTTTGGTCTCAAGCTCACGCAATTAACGCACGCACTCTGTGTGGCCTATGGAAGCGGGGGTTCTCTGGGTCCGGACATGGTTTTCGGTTCGGGTTTGGGTTTGGGCCTGACTCTCGGTCTGAGATTGCTGCTACTGTCGCTGACGCACCTCATGTGGCGCCTTCACGCCTTTTGTAAATGCTGTTTTCTATTATTACTTGTTTATTATTATTATTATTATTGTTATGCGTGCTTTTGGCTTCTCGTGCTACCTCATTTACAGCTATATGTATATATATATATTATTTTTTATTTTTTTTTGGATTCCCTTTTTCAGCATTTTTAATTTCTTTTGAGCAGTTTTTGTTAATTTCATTAACGCCACAGTGGCTCAAAATAAAACGCATGCGGTGCGTGTAAATTTCGATAGATTGGTGAAAACGCAGTTGAGGTTAATTCGGGGCATTTCTTGGCCGTTTTTCAGCTGCTGTTTATGGTTAATTAGCCAATACATTTGACCCAATTAATGCCTGAAAATATGTGCTGAGAAAAGAAAACTAATGAAAATCAATAGATAGCAACTATTTAAATGCCTGGGCCACAGCTACTGAAAGCCAACTAAATACTGGCCCGATAATTATTGGCCATTGTGGCAGACATAATTACATTAGACAATCGTTCGGAGCTGTGCACTTTGGGCCTGCTTTATGTAATCGAACCAGTTACATGCAAATTAAATTCAAGTATACCACATATATATATATACATACACCTTATATAAGTACATCAAAAAGCAATTACACAAAAGACTATCGAATAATTACAGATATTTGAGGGCAGCTGAATAGGTAATTGGATTTCTGGCGACGCCATCAGCCATCAGCCAACGGTTTTGAAAACCCAATTTAACATAGAAATTGAATTTGCTTACACAATCCAACTGCAAAAGTCAATGCAAACAGGCGCCACCCACATAAACACCTGATTTCGCTCCCCTTACCCCCCTCCGCACACTCCGCACACCCACCCAGCCCAACACTCGCCGCGGCTCGGCGACAACTAATGACTTCCTCGCATGTCACGTGATATGTGCTAGTGGCAGCCAGAACGCCCATTAGAGCCACCAACAAACTCCCAAACCCACCTCCCCCTTTCTCTCACTCTCTTTCTCTCTCTCTCTCTCTCTCTCTCTTACTCTTTTACTCCTCACCCCCCCTTAACCAACTGTCGAGAGTAGTTTACACCAGTCGTTCAGCCGTTGCCCTTCGGCGCTTGGGGTTTTTCGGAGAATTTTTATTGCCGCACATTGTAAATAGGAGGCGACTAATTGAAAGCCGTTTATTAATGGGCAGCCCAACAGGTGTAGTTTTGGGTCCTAAGTCTAAGTCTAGGTTGAATGGGTTTGGGGATTGGGGTTGTAACCCAATATTAAATAACACATTGGAACCATATGGGCAGCGACAGCTTTATGACTTGTCCAACTGTCTGCATGCCTTTGGCTAATTAAAATCCAATTAGCCGCTGAGAAATGGATGAGAGTCAAATGTATCGTAAATGTCAACTAAATAGAGTTCGTACATTATTATTTGATTATGGCATTTTTTCATAAAACGTAACTCAGAACTAAGCAGAGTGTGTGTAAATCATGATTTAATTACAAAACTTTTACTTATTTTCACAGCAACAGACACTTTTTTAATTATGATCGATTTTCTCGTAGAACCTGAAAATTTGAACAGTATAAAAAATATATGCGAGTGTGTGGAACATGATTAAAATATTATACAGTCTTGTAGAAAGTACTTTTGTATAGCATATATTTATTTCAATAAAAGATTTACATATGACTTTAATCAGAATAATACAGGGGAGCAGAAAATATAATTGAATATTTTATTAGAAAATAGAGAACAATAATTTAGCTACAACATTTTTTTTTTGTATAAATATAAATTCTTTTAAAATCAATTTCTTGTTTTTATGCATCAAGTTAAATATAATGTTAGATCTTTGAGTACCAATAATAATATCATGATGAATACCTTTGTATTATAAACATAACCAAAATAAAATTTAATTCAGAAAAGAACAAAATTAATAAAAGATTGATAAGCAAACATTGGATACATTTTAATAATGGTAATAATAATAAAGGATTTCAAATAGATGACGATCCTCATTCGTCAATGAAATCTGTGCTGTAATTAGTAAATTTGAATTTTCAAAGCACTTAGAAGATAATCAAACTACAAATTGATGTATATTTTTACAAATGTGTACACTGTAAATATTTAAATATGATTGATTGATTGATTGATTTTAAATAAGCTTTTTGTGATTCAAACTTGTCGATTTTTGTGTAAATTTAGTTAAGTGTTAATAAAATGTCTTTTACTAAAATATCGCATTCAATACTTGCTCAACTCTGATTTTAACAATGTATGTATATAAATATATATATGTAAATGTGTATTTGTTGCTTGCAGGTGATGGGGATGCCTCCTTGGCCGAGGATGATGCCACCGATCTGCGCTGCGGCATGTCGCTGACTCAGATGCGCAACATGGATAGTCACATGGCCAGCATGCTGCAGCAGCATGCCAAGAATGGCCTCAACTATGGTCCGCCAACACCACCAGCACCGCCGCCAGCTGCGCAGCAGCAGCAGCATCAGGCGCAGGCGCATCATCATGGTGCCATGGCTGGCCCGCCACATGCCCCGTTTGGCTACCACAATGCCTTCGGCTTTGGCCAGAGTCACAGCCACAGTCACAGTCAAGGTCACAGTCACGGTCATGGTCACGGACCAGGTCACGGTTATGGGCATCAGGAGGACGCAGCGGGCAATTACCTCAGCTCGATGCACCAAATGGTGGAGGCCAATCAATTGCAGCCACCGCCGGTGACTGGCGCCCCACCGCCGCCACAGCCAGCTGGCGCCTATGGCAGCCATCAGCAGCACTTGGCAGCGCTGGCCGCGCATGCGCAGGAGCAGCACAACAAATATGCCAAGTCATCGCCGCCAACAGCACCAGCAACAGCAGGCAGCAGCTATTTTGTGCCGGATGCGGCAGCATCGGCGGCAACAGTTGCCCAGACACAGTCAACAACACGGGATTACGACGAGCGTTCAATGTCCTCAGCAAGCGAACTGGAGGAGGATGAGGATGATGCGGCAAAGCTGCAGCAGCAGCAGCAGCAGCAACAACAGCACGATGGCAACATCAACATTGATGTGACCACTCCGCCCATACCCCGACCCATCAGCAGCAGCAGCAGCAGCACGGGCAACAAACGCAAATCCGTCTCCGCCTATTGTGATGATAATGAGCCAAAATTAGCCAATGGTCAGCCGCTCAGCAATTATGGCATCAGGGCGCGCAGTCTGGACGAGGTGCATCATCACCAGCAGCAGCAACAGCAACAGCAGCAGCAACACTTTCAACACGACTATCGCAGCAACAATAACAACAACAACAACAACAACACATCGGAGCATGTGGAGCGTTTAAGTGGGGACACCGATAGTCTGGTGAATGGCAGCTGCGCCTCCAGCGAGGATCTCAATCAGACCAACAACAGCGAACAGGGCGAGAAAATCACATCCGGCAGCGATGATGAGGGTAAGTTGTAGACTAGCCGAACAAAATCGAACTTTATTTAAAAAAATCGCTTTACTATAAAAAAAAAAAAACGGATTAAAATATAACTGAATATTTTAAAATATTATGTAATTTTGAGCTGGTCGATTTCGATTTGTACTTTGAAAGATATTTTCGAGAAACCAGAAAGGATTTCGAAATTACATTGTGATTTTCCGTTGAATTTCGCAGCAATTTTTTCTTTGAGTGTAGCTAATGCTATTTATTGCTTCTTTATCACATTTGCAGGTCAGGACGAAAACTGTGCCAAGAAGAAGCATCGGCGGAATCGGACCACCTTCACCACCTACCAGCTGCATGAGTTGGAGCGGGCATTTGAGAAATCGCATTATCCCGATGTGTATTCTCGCGAGGAGCTAGCAATGAAGGTGAATCTGCCCGAAGTGCGTGTCCAGGTGAGTTTCGGTTGCACTGCTCCTTCTAGGATAATCAGCGCGGAGATGTCCAGTTTTATTTACGAGCTGACTTTGCTAATTGTGCAATTAACATGTCTGTCTGCAAAGTCAGCCGTTGCCGGAAATTAAGCAATTTCCGATTGCAATTTATATTAACGAAATTAAGTTTTGCCAACTAAAATACAAACTTATCGCGTTGCCCTCATGAGAACTGTTCCGCTGATATGTTTTGGGGCCAGTTTGACAAGGATTGATGTTTCAATGGGTTTGGCTATATAAATTATTGGCCAGCTAAAAGATTTATAGGTTTTATCTTTTCATGTGTAAAATTTAAGTGTTTGTGTTCTCAGAATTGCAGCTAAACTATTTTTTAAACTTGGTGTTTCGTCTAATTTACTTGGGTTTCTTTCTTTTCTTTGCTAAACAAAACTGGATTTGATTTGATAATACTTGCAAATATTTATTTTATTGCCACAAATTTAAATTTGGCTGTAATAATTATATTCCTCTATTTCGGATACGTTAGTCACTTTAGCACACAATAGATTTGAAGCTCCTTCAATTTGGTTTAACTAAAAACCTTCCTCGAACCACTTTCGGAAAGTTCGTGGCGAAAGGAGTAACTTTTTTGCAGCAAGAAACTTGCGCAACTTTCTTTCAGTGCATATTAAAATTTATGTCTCAATTGCAAAATGACAATGCAAATGACAAGGCACAGAGTTTTCCCCCCAATCCGGGTTTATGCTGGAGGCAGGAATTATGCATTTTATGAGGATATGCGCCTTTTGCTTTATATGCTCGATGCCCAAACGATGCATGTCTGGCAACCATTCGTTTCGGGTGGCAAATTGCGACGTTAACGGGCGGGGCGCCTCGTAAATTCCTTTCACAGCGGTGTAGCATAAAAGACGCCCGACAGCAATACGAGAACCCCGATCCCCGACCCCCCACAACTCCATTCGAAAGGAATGAGGATAAGAGGAGAACTGTCGTGGGGCAAGCAAGAGTTGAGCGTTGAAGTATTGAAGAATTTGTAGAATTGAATTGGTTCGAGTAGTAGAATAAATATATATAATATATGCAAATATCTAAACTTTGGCTTTATGGGGCCATCTAATTGCATAGCAGAACAGTGGACCCTCGGCGAGTGACTATGTGTGTTGTTCTAAGCCATAAACTAAGCCGCTGAAGAGGTGAGGAGGTGAGGAGCTGAGGCGACAGGACGTGCGACTGTCGGCAAAGGATA
Source organism: Drosophila dives (assembly GCA_035042365.1). Taxonomy (NCBI): domain Eukaryota; kingdom Metazoa; phylum Arthropoda; class Insecta; order Diptera; family Drosophilidae; genus Drosophila; species Drosophila dives. The sequence goes on along the minus strand of JAWNLJ010000133.1, from coordinate 5,387,932 downwards.
TATCAAATTTCATGAATTCGTTTCCTCAGACGACAAATCATTTTTATTGACTAAACATTATCGTGCCGCAACCGTTGCAACGTTGGCGACACTGTATCCGTCTCACTCCCACTGCCCTGGCCTGGCAACACAAATGTATGCACATAAATAAATAAACAAATAGTATACGAAATACCGAATACCAACCACAAATATATATATATATATATATATATATAAGCCAAATACAAACGTAATGAACGAAAATCGCATAAAAATTTCTTGCACCGCCGGCGCTGTGACTTATCAGCGTTTTTCTAGATGGCGTACGGCCCTCATGTGTCACTTTGTCAAATTGACACGAATTCAAATTATGCCAGGGCACAGCAAAAAGGACCCCAACTCAAACTACCTCCTGCAAGTCCCACTCCCTCACCGCCCCCCCCCCCCCCACCGATTCCTCTTGGAAGCACTCAGTGTGCTCCACAAAGTTTAACTCGTTTTTTCGATTTGGTGGGCACATTTTTTATTTTTTATTTTTTTTTGGTCTGCACCCTTCTTATGTGTGTGTGGGTGTGGGTGTGTGTGTGTGTGTGTGTAATCGTATTTGCGGTTAGTTTGCATGAAGTTCTAGTTATCGTTTCGGGTTGGGAAATTGCTTGGTGTGCAACTCGTTGAAGGTGGAAATTTGTTTTGATTAAGTTTGCACACACACACACACACACACACACACACACACACAAACACACACCAACAAAAATGGTAAGAAAAAGAATTGAACGGAACCAAGTTTGTTACTTGGCCAACGTCAAAACGAATATGAGGAGTTAAGGCTCAAGCCCAAGACCAGGCCCAAGTCGTGTCGACTCGAATCGAGTCGAGTCGAGTCAGTCAATCAGTGAGGCAATGGGGCAATATTCAGCAATTTCTCGTTTAGATGAGTTCATTTTGTGGGTTTTGGGACATGCATTGTAATAGATTTGCTAAATGTTTGTTTAAAAAGTTTGATTGGATTTTGCATTTGATGCATTGTGTTGTTGTTGTTGTTGTTGTTGTTGCTCTTATATTTGTTGTGTATTGTATTGTGTACATTTTTGTGGTTTGTTTGATTGTTGTTTAAATGGCAATATTGCCTGCCACTCGTTCGCATTGTAATGGAGAGCAGTTAGTTAGTTCCTTTATAGAATTGCAGAAATGGCAGCATTTGAGCGACATTTGACGCAAAAACAAAATCGAAATCAAATTGAAATTGTGTCATTTGTGGTTTGTCATTTGCAAAGCAATTAATATATAGACGACCAACCCAGATGAGAGATATTTATAAATGTGTTTAGCTATATTATTGCAACAGCAAAAGAGGGAGAGTGGGGCAATACTCGATTTAGGTTCGGCTTATCGCAGATGGTAACCAAAACAAAAAGCGTTAAGCCGGCAAATTAAACAACAGATTAACGAGCTAAACAACCACGTCGAGACACTCACACAGACGCATCATTAACACTGCAAAAACACACCGAGTCCATCAGCTGCCTGCCTGGCTTCTTCTTCTTCTTCTTCTTCTACTGTTTTTTTTTTCTGGCTTGTATTCCTTTATGATGTGAGCCAGAACATATGGCCGTGAAAGTGCCTCACATAGTAGATGACAATTATTTTATTTGGATTACACGCTGACAGCCAACAATTTGCGTCGAGGGTTCGCATTTTGACAACAGAGCATTTTACGATGTGGTCTTTTCGGGCGTCTCGTTCATTTAAGGGTTAAAAGTGCTCCAATCATACGCCGTATTAAACACAATCGAGTGAGAAAAGACACAGAGCAAACCAACAGCCACAACAACAACAACAACAGCAATCAAAAAAGAGTTTAATTAAAACCTAATTTAGCATGGCAAAGCAAAGCAAATTGCAATTCTAAAGGGTTGATTGATGGATTATCTGAAATGTCTGTAAATATATAGAACACCAAATAAATATAAATGTCTACGTCAATTGACTATATTGACTTGAGAGAAAAACAAAGAAATTTAAATGAATTTGTGTATCTCATGATGATTCAATTTAGAATATATATAAGTCATGCATGTCTCCGAATAATTACTACAAAAAATAAACCCTCAAGAAATCTTGCGTGTTTTGTGCTGTGGCCAAAAAATAAATCATTGGAAAATAAATACAGAAATTTATATTGTATATTGTTTTTGCTAAGTTGTGCACATTTGAGTGCGTTTATCAGAGGCATAGCAATTTTTATTATTAATATTATTAGTAGGAAAAACAAATAAATAAATGAATGAAAAAATGACTGTCAATTATTTTTGCATGACCAAATGATTAAATATCGTAAAACTGTCAAAATATGCCAAGTACAAATGCCAGGCATGGAAATTCATTTAATATATATTGAGTCACACACACACACACACACACGTCTGTCGCAATGCACACATGAGAAATGTTTGTTTATCCACATATTGCGCATACGACGTGTGTGTCGTGACTGAAGTTTACTCCATGTGAATGTGTGTGTGTGCGTGTGTTTATGTGAGCATAAAAAGCAAACAAATAAAAATGTCATTTCACTAACAAATAAAATAGATTTTTATTGCATTCCACTTGCTCCATTGCCATGGCCTGGCCTCAGTTAAAGCCTAACCGTTTATATATGTTTATTTCTTGTACACATTGAATACTCATTCCATTCGATCATTATACATGTGTGTGTGTGTGTGTGTCTGTCTATCGGTAACGCTCCGTTTGTCTCCATATCGACAACTATAACGATATCGAGTCGAATGAGTCGAATCGCTTTCGCTTTCACATGTCGTAATAATAATAATGCATATTAGGTTCATTTGTGCACTTTTCCCTTGGCCGCTAACAATTTTTATTGAAATCCTATACAAATCTAATAATCAAAATAATCAAAATGAAAACGAAAACGTACAGAAAAAAAACTACAACCGAGCAAAAGTCGAAAACAGACAATTTGTGTCATAAAAATCAAACAAGCCCCAATATCAAATGAAATTCACCAAATTGAACTGCCGACAATTGCATAAATGGGCTCATTTTCCCTACCCAATCCTCCGCCTGCCACCCTCCCTCTCTCTCTCTCTCTCTCTAGGGAACCCCTAGAAAAAGTTGCTTTTCAGAATATTTTACTTATTGTTTGGGGGGCGTTAACAATTGATCTGTGGGGAAATGGCAACAATGGAGACAAAGTTGGGCACTTCTCGAGATTTGTCCACTGACCAGTGAGATGGCCAAGCAAAGCTAATACATTTTCTCTCTTAATCTATTTAAATTGGTCTTTAAATGAGAGCATTTATATATAAAAAACAAATGCAAAGGAGTAAAAAAAAAAGAACGAACGACAGCTGCTCAAGTGCCGTTTTTAATGCGTGGGCGGGGAACAATTAACACATTATGCCACCTTTGACACACACAACAACAACAACAACAACAACAAGACCAACACACAACAAAGCCACCGCAAGGGTAAATAATAATAAATATTAATAAAAGCAGTCAACTCAAGTAATAGGGTTGCCCAACATACATGTGTGTGAGTGTGTGTGTGTGTGTGTGTGTATTTCTCTGTGTGTTTGTGTATATTGCACATCTGCTGCTTATGAAATTATGCTAAAAATAAACTGTCCAATAAAACAAAGCGAACCAAAAAAAAAAACACAAACCCAACACTTGAATCGAGCTGACTAATTATGCCAAACAAACAATCAAACAATGAATTTTACAAAATTCTATCGTCAAATATTATTTTGTGTTTGTGTATGCAAAATGGCGATTCCCTTTAGCTGCACTATGAACAGGGTATATTGACAAAAAGATGGCACGCAATGAGTGCATATAGAATAAACAATGTTTTTTATTTATATCTATTTTTTTAAAATAATATTTAGAACTTATAAACATGAATTTTAAATTCATACACAGAAACAATTAGTTGATTAAACTTTTAACATTTTATATATTTTAATATAAATTTATTACTTACTAAAAAGCTGTCACATGATTTGATATTTATAAAAATCTTTTAGTTTTCAAATTCTTTCTATTATTGTTATTTTTTTATTTTGTTTTGCTAACAAATAAATATTTATATTTTTTCAAGCTCCTTCAAATACACAATTAGTATTTCTTCAAGTTGAGCATAACAATAAATAGCTTAATTATAAAATATATTAAACGATGTTTTCTTTTTTTTTTTAAACATATATCTATTTTTTTTTTAATTGAAAAGCTATAATAATTTTTTTACAGTTTTGAAAATTTATAATTATGACTTTAACAAAAATATACAACAATAACCAGTTGAATAAATTGCTAACATTTAATGTTTTAATATATATTTATTGCTTGGTAATAAAATAATTGCATGCTTAAAATACTACACAAGAAAGGAAGCGATTTGTTATATATACAAATCTTTAAGTTGCATAATTATTTTCTATTTTTGTAATTCTTTTTTCTTCCACAAAACCAAACAAGTAAATTTTCATATTTTTTGTCAGCGCCTTTCAATACACAATTAAGTATTTCTCAAAGCTGAGAACAATAAATAGCTCAAATATCAGCTTTTAGATTGTGGCTGTGCCGCTTTCAATTAACCCTCATTAGAAGCTCCTTTCACAATGGAGGGATTGGGGGAACCGCCTTGACGTAGGCGGCTGCTTTATACTATATAGATAGCTTTACCTGGGATCGGGGATCGGGGATCGGGGCATGGCTAAGCAAATGCGTGTCGCAATTAATTAAACCCAAATGACGAGAGATGACGCAGTTGTCGGCCTGTTATGGCCACAAGACCACGAGGCAGGCAGAGAGTGGATAAGGAGGACTTTGACGTGGACAGAGGAAAGGAGAGATAGCGCAAGGACATTGTTGGCGGCATCGTTTGTTCAGGCATTTGTTTGTTTGCCGCGCTGCAATGGCATCCAATTTCATTCCTTTATGCGACTTATTGAGTTTACGCTGCGCAGCTTCGAAGCAGTGTCTCCTGGCCAAAGGGTGTCGTCGAGCGAGAGTCGCTCGCTGTCTTTGTGTCTTTCCTTGCCTTTGCCTTGGGGCACATCCTTAAAGCAGTCGCCGATGCCGGCTTTTATCTGGCTCTCTCTCTGCTCCGCCTGGCAACGTGTGCGTAATTTAAGCTGCGAAACGTGTCCTGCCAGCTCAGCCTCGATGATCCTTCACTTCTCTCTGTTTCCCTCTCTCCCTCCCTCTCTCTCTCTCTCTCTCTCTCTCTATCCCTGTCTGTGTTTGCCTAGTGCGCTATGATTGCGCTTTTGCCAGCTAATGAAACCAAATTGGGCAATGTTGCAAGAGAGACGCGTGTAGCGGATTTGTTAAAATGTTCGTGCTGCCAGCTAGTGGCTGTCACTAAGAGTTAGTCGGAGAGGGGGCAAAACGTTGGCGATGTTATAATTTCATTTGGCATCATATCGAATTTAGCGTAACCTGTCAACACATTTCAATAAAAATGCATAAATCAAAAGGAATGAAATTATAAATCATTTTCCCCCGTTCGCCCTGTCGTCAACAGTTCAACCCCTGAAGTGACAGGCAGCGCACAAACATAACCTCACTTGACATTAGGGGTTACAAAAAAGGAAAAAAAAAAAGCGGACAGCAAACATTGCGCTGCACAAACCACCCCTCCAACCCACACCAGGCCAGGCTCTCCTCAGCTCTCCTCAGCTCTGCCTGAGGGCGCACACTTAAAATATGTTTGGCTTAAAGTGAAACAAAATACGATCAAATGTAATCAAGCGAATACAATTACAATTACAATAACAATTTCATCTTTTATTTTTGTCTTTTGGCAAATTGCAAGCGAAATTGTCACAGTTAACAGGAAAAAAAGTGTGTTTTTGAGCCGAGCAGCATCGCTGTGAAATTGCCGCAAGAAGCAGCTGTTTGCTTTGTGTTTTGTGTCTTGGCCGGGTCAAAACTCAGTCTACTCCAGCTGCACTTCAGACGTCAAGTGTATGCCATGTCCGACCCCTTAGGGGGGTGGCACACACTCTTATACACCCCTCGCTGTTGGCAAATTATGAATATTATTCAATTTGAAATGCTTAAATGCTGTGTAATGAGTTGCACATCTGTTCGCTTGAAGGTTTCAAGTGGGCTAGGAGTCAAAAGGCGGCAACAGCGACAGGAACAGGACTCTCTGGGCATAGTTGGAGTTTTATTATTATTATTATTATTATTATTATTGCATTATGGCACTTGCCTTGTTACATACACTTTGATTGTGTTATGTGTCAGATGTTGAGAGTCTGTTGTATCCCTTAAATGCGCTAAAAATCAAATTGAATAAGCTGCCAAATTGTGTTTTCTTTAATCATTTTTATTATTGTGAAATAAACAGATTTCACAAAGCTTAAGATGAACATTAAATTTAGATTAACTTTGACAATTTGATTAAACTGTTTTATCTTTGATGGTTCTTTAATCGCTTAAATCATAATTACTATTCTTGTTTAAAACTTAAAAAGTAAATAAATTCTACCAATAACATAATAATTTATTTTAGTTTATATCACAATTTAAATGTTGGTTTACTTAATAAATATATTTTTTATTTTCAATCACAGTTTCATAAGTGAAAGATGCTGAGAATATCTCTTAGAACTCGAATTTGAGTTGTAATATTCCTTTTATATATATAAATACCACACACTCAAATTACAGCACTGATTGGGGGCGCATAATTCATTCATATATAAAAGTATCTTTGGTTATTTATCAATTTACTCAAAGTATGCCGCCTCAGCAGATACGAATAATTCTCTGATTTTCTTGGTAACTCTCGGCTGCTGTCAGTTTAAATGAGCATTGGCTTAACTTGTCAAATTAGTCGGAAGAAAACAATTTCAATTTGGGACTCATGTGGCTGACTCAGTGTGGAGAGTCAATCAAAAATACACATGATAAATAAGTAAAAACGTAACGTAACCAAAAAGAAATTTTCAACGAAATGCGGCAGGTACTTATAAGGTAACCCCCACTCCATCCCCCTCAAACTTTCCACAGCCAACATATGAAATGTGACTTAATCAGCTTAATATAAATGCCTGTTTTGACAACGGCAACGGGGACAACAAGGAGGAGGCGGAGGAGGAGGAGGAGGAGGAGGAGGAGGCTCTTGGTTTGCTCGTCAACCCACACACAGGCACCAAAATATTCTAATTATGTGTGTAGCAAGCTGCTTATAATTAATACTTGAATCGAGAATGTATATATATAAATATATATATATATATATTAATATATATATATATATATATATATATATATATATATTAATAGCGACATGCTATTGGGGCCATTGATTTCCGCTTTTAATTAATATTTGTAACATGCTAATTGGTTTTATGCGTTCTACTCAGAATCACATGGTTATTATGTGATTTCAACATTTGTGGTTTTGTGGCTTGCCTTTTGTTATTTTTTGTGGTTGATGTATAAATCATAAAACACTTAAATAATTTTCCGTGCGCTTTGCCACTTTATTATGTGCTAATTAATCACCTAACAAATTTTTCGGTTCGCCTTGTTTGTTTTCCACTCGCAACAACATTTTTAGCGCACGCAAAATTTGTATAATTAAGTTATCAGGCAACAACAACAACAACAACAACAACAATAACAACAACAGCAAACAACACAAACAATAACATGAACAACTTTTAATATATGCAGTAAAGTTTTAGCCATTGCAACTCGAAAGTCGACTAATTTATTTTGTCATAAAGCATTATTCAAATTACACCAGTAATCAGGCAGCGTGCCACAACCCAGCCAGCCAGACAGCCAGTTAGCCAGTTAGCCAGCCAGTCGGCCAAAAAGCCAGCAAGCGTAAATAGCCGCCAGCTATTTTTTCAGAGCTTAGAACTAAAGGACACAAAACGTGTGCGAGGGCTGCCTGTAAACTTATTTTCACTACTGACTTGCAAATAAAAAGGTAACCCTTAACCTTTATTTGACTGCTTAGTAGACACAGGGGACATGGGAGTGTGCGAGGGCTGTTTTTAAAATTTGCAGAAATACTTTTAATTACTATGTATTAGGATTCAAAGTTTTTTTAGAAATTGTAAAGAAATAAAAACCAAAACATATTTAAATTATTGAAAGTGGTCACAAAAAACTCAACAATCACAGTAATTAATTTAATAACAAATTTTTAATATTATTATTTATATACTTTTTGAGCTGACATCGCTTTTAATAATCTTATTTGAGAGTCTCACCTTAAAACAGTTGCAAATTAAAAATTCGTCGGGCGAGAGAGACAAAAAGAAAGAGTGAGAGAAAGAGCTGGACGGGGAGAGAGGGAAAAGCGTGTGACAGTCCAACTACCCACGCCCCCAGGACATCTCACACCCCTAATCACTCACATGCCCATTTCCCTCCCACTTCCATTTCAATTCGCAGCTCAAACTGCGATTCTGTTTTACTATTTGCTAGGCAGGCAGCTGCTGGGCATATTTGTCGTCCTTTGTAGCCGATTTAACTGCTTATTAACTGTGCGTGCGCTCGTTGCTAGTGCCCCCTTCACAACACCCCTCCCCCCCCCCACACTCACAATGCCCATACATTCACCTCCGCTCTGTTCTCTGTGACTCTGCTCGGCATGTCAGCAAGTAAATAAATAGCTAATTAAATACAGGGTGACACGTGGCGCTGGCAAACACGCCCCGACAAACAAGCCAAACGACCCAGCGACTAGTCGAATTACCTTCGCTCCCCTCTCCCCACTCCACACTCTAACCAGGAGCAGCAGCAGCAGTCAAAGTCAGTTCAAGTTGAGCAGAAGAAAAAAGGCCACACATTGAAATTGAAAGGAAATTCGAGCGCGTTGATCGAGTGGGTGTTGAACTGGCCAGTAGCAGATGGAGTGGCAGAAGGACACTCGCCGCACGTTTCTCCTTTCTCAACATTCACCTTTGACTTTTCACATGCGATATTTGAGGCGTTTCGTCTGTCTGCGGCTGGCAGCGGGGCGGGCTGTGGTAGTCGTGTGCCTCGCTTTGTATTACAGCTATTTGAATGCAAGCGAAACTGTTATTAAGTATAATGAGACCACTCACTCGGAAAATCCTAATTACACATCTATAAATAGAGATTCCTGGCGTATCTAAGCTTTCAATTAACTATAGTCTAGCCAATATAAACAAATACAAACAAACTGCTTTAGCATTAGAAAAACATTAACTTTGTGGATCCCAGATATAAATAGCCTTATAAACACTTGCCAATTAATAATATTTATTATTATTCGTGGCTTCATGCCTTGAGCCATCCATCAACATTGATTTCTAAACTATTTTAAGGATTTTTACGGGGTTGCCAAACCCCGTGCGAGATATGTTTCCATAGGATACACGATCTCTCCTGCCTTGACAATTTTTTGTCACCATATCTGCAGATTCAGCTACTGATTCTACCTAGTTTATTTTATGATTGTAATACATATTAATATCAAAATAAATAATATTAATTGAATTAATTAAATTACATTAAGGCAAAGTATCAATAAAATGTATTCAGACTTGGTTATCTAAATCCCCCAAAGAATGCTGATTAGGAATATTTATATAATTATTTATGGATGCGAAAATGACTCACAACAAATTTAAAATACCTGCTGCCAGGAAATCATCAACATTATCATAAGAATATTGAGCAGGAGCTGTAAAAATTCCATAAGAGGGGGGGAGAGGGATATTTTTTCGTCAAGGAGGAGGACAAAGCGGCATCGAGTGTAAATCAATATGCTTGTCGGCTCTTAAACTAATTAAAACATCTTTCGCAGTGAGCGCGCTTTTGTGGCCGCCAAGCTTTTGTTTGGCTCTAATTTGGACCCGATGCAGAGTCGGAGAGTCGAGAGTCGGCGGCCCGGGGGCAGCCGAAACAGGATGCCGGGCAGGCTCGCATGCAACATGGCCAGGGGCAGGGGGGCAGGAGGCATGGTGAGCCAGTGAGCCGGTTAACCGTTGGAGGGGCCGGAACTAAAAGCCAACAAAGGAAAACATGTCATAAACTAGCTCAAAGGACTCCACGCTGTGTCTTTGTTTGAGCCCGGGACCAGAGCGCTTGCTGCCTGCCAGCCTCAAATTATGACAGGCTGAAACATTGAAGGATAACTGATGTCTGTCTGCGAGCAGGCATACAATTAGGGTCGGGCTCAGGTTCAGGTTCGCAGTTCGGGGTTCGAGTTAGCTCCGTCTGCCAGGCAGTTTTTTAATTGAATTAAAGCTTCCACACGGAGCAGGAACACATGCAGATGCAGCAGTAGCCTCACTGCCGGCATTAGCTTAGGCGCCGCTATCAATATCCTTGAGCGCAATGGGGGTCTAATTATATAGTGCATTGGCATTACCATTCCGAGCATTCATATATATATTTTCCATGCAATTAAATCCTTATCGCAACGAGCGTCGAATGCATTTTCATTCACTCAATTTGATTGAATTGCATGACACACACACACACACACACACATACACAACAAAGAAAAAAGCAAAAATGAAAAAAGAATTAAGGGAAATAATGATTATGCGATATATAATTGCAGGGCGCTTGCGGGCAGTCTAGATTTTGTAGTATGGCACACAATAAGCCCCCAGAGAGTCGAAAGCTAGTTAGCCAAAGAGCACTTAGCTCTGGCCATAAACGTTTTCCAATTTGCCAACCACTAAAACCAAAAACGTTCGAAGAGAAGAAGAGCTATGGCAGACGCAGGCGGAAAACGGAAGTATTGCTATGAATATGCAGATGGAGGAACCCAACAATGAGCGTCTAAAACCAAGACATTGCTCAACTGCCCAGCAGAGTGTATCTCCCTCTCTCTCTCTCTCTCTCTCTCTCTCTCTTTCACTCTCTCTCTCTTACTCTGGGTTGCAGAAGTTGCCAACAGTTTTATTAAGCTGCTGAACTCTTGTGTGTTAAAAGTCAATTTTCCAATTTGCAAACTGTCAAAAACATTCGAAAAGCAATTTGTGCCTTAGTACAAATACACACATACACACACATACACAGGCCACAAGCAGAGAGAGAGAGAGAGAGAGGGAGAAAGATGGTGTGAGAGAGAGCTGCTGAGAGAGCGAGCGAGAGTACAAGCCAAATTGCGTATACGCCGTGTACGCTTTTGGGCGACAACACTTTGCGGCAGAAGTTTTCCAATAAAACGGCAAAACTTTGCTGCGAACAAAATTAAAGAAGACGACAACGATGAGCATAACACGCAGCATGGGGTTGTCCTTTGCTGCTTGTTCTTCTTCTTCCTTCTTTTTTTTTTGTTGGAGGGATGATGTCCTCCACGTCATTTAACTGTGGGCCATGGGCGACATTTTTCTTTTTTTGGGCACGGGGGTTGGCGTTGGGGATGTGGCGACGCAAATTGTTTGCTGCCAATGTGAAGTTTATGAAAAAGATTAAAGTTGAAAAGTGGTTGACGGAATGGGAGGGAGGGCTGGTGGCTGGTGGCCTGAAAGCGAGCGGCGCTGTTGTACCCTGGCGCGTGCTACAGCAACAGCTCCTGCACCAGCTACAGCGCCACATGCATACTAAATGCCACAGGCTCTGATGAAGGGGGGAGGGGGGCACATGCCAGAAAATGTAGCAAAATTGAAAATGGCTGTGTATTTGTGTGTGTGTGTGTGTGTGTGTTTATATTTGTGTCTATGGGGTGGAAAATTGAGTTTGATGCCAGTTGGTGGCAATGGGCAGAGCGGCAGGTAGAAAGAGGAGGTGGCGTGTGGTAGGAAGTGTGCTGATGCCACAACAGAACGCCCAACGAGCCAACAACCAAAGATGAAAGCAGACAATTTGCCAAACCGTTCTCTGCGCGGCTTTTGTTGATGATGATGATGATGATGATGACGTTGATGCTGTTGTTGATAAGGGGCGTGCCACCCAACAGAATTCGCTCTCTATTTTTCTCACACCACCCCCAACTGCTGTCTCTCTCTCCCTCTCCCTCTCTACCTGTCTCCCTCTCTCTCTCATTGAGGGCGTGCGAGTTGCGTAGGTTTATGACGCACCATGAATGGAAATTACAAAATTGATTTTGATGATTTAATTAAAGTGAAGAAGCACAAACTCAAATTATAACAGTCGGCAGCCAACGCTCCCAACTTGCAGGCTGGCTTTTGAGTGGCTGTCACTCTCCCTCCTCCCGCCCCTTGGTGCCTACTTCCAGGCGCACACAGCCAAATGTCAATATTCATTTAACATTTGAGACTCTCGCTTTGTATGTGTGTGTGCGTGTGTAAATTGTGGCCTAAAGCTGCTAACTTTAATTTATTTTCTTCGTACAGATTTGAGTTACAGGATATTACACTTTGAGCTTGTCTGCTCCTTAAGCATTTGTTATTTCTGTTCCTCTGCTTTGCTAATTGATCTATAGATTCATTTTCCAGCTAGTCAAATAATGTGTACCTTAAATCATAATATTTAATCTATTACTGCTAAAAAGAAAAAGAAGAACAAAAATTATTTGTGTTACACAATTAGCCAGCTAATAATAATCCAAATTTAATATCGGTTTTATAAAAGCAAAACAGTTATTTTAAATTTATTTATTCGAGCATTATTTGCAATTTGTATATAATTTATAGATTTAAGTTTTAAGTGATTCACATTTCTGAAATCTATTTTTTTTTAATATATATATATATAATATACGTCTAAATGTTCAAAACAACATGTTATGAAAGAATTTATTTATAAATCATACAACTTATGTTCGAAAATAGAATTAATTTTAAACATATATATATATTTATTTCTCTGACTTTGCTTTGCATACTTTATGGAGCAAAATATAATGTACTTCTGACTAAATAGTTTGAATAGTATATTTTATATGTTAAGTGTAAAACTTGTGTGTTTTCTATTGTGTTATCTATAGTATTAATTAAAGTCAATCAAGCAGCAGCCTTAACGGCTTATCAAACTGAATTACTATCCAAATCTGATTTACTTATGGTGAAACACAATGAAATTTCACTTTCTATTTACGCTTGCCAACAACAACAATAACAACAACAATAATAACAACAACAACAACAACTTATTCTGGATAAACTGCGAGTTTTAGCGAAGGCTGCTGAACTCTTTGCAAATTTGTAATGCAAATCAGTTTCTGCCTGTGCACCAAATTGACAACGAAAATAATTTTACGCGCCATTATGTTTAATTAAACAGCCGCAGCAGACATAGCCAAGTATACACACACACACACACACGCACACACACACACACACACACACACACACAGACACACACACATATGACAACAACACGCTCTGCTTGTTTATGTATTCTGTGGCAGTCGAGCTCAGAGACGCGACCAAAAACAACCACAGCAAAACCAACAATAACAACTACAACAACAACAACAATAACAATAACAACAACAACAACAACATGAACAGCAACAAGGACATAATGGTAATGAAATTTCCATCAGAAATAATTTCTTATTAATTTGCGCAAATTGCATTTAATTACTTTGAGCTCAGCAGCAGCGGCACCGGCGGCACAACGGATATCCAAAATAATGCCACTCTCTCGCTCACACACTCGCATAGGTAGCGCCTCGCTCTCTTTCCTCTTGCTCTCTCCCACACTAAGGCAGACTCACACCCACGACTCTCTGCTTTTTGCTCTCTTTGGGCTCTTGCCATTAATTAGACAGACGCTTTGGCTGCGCTCTGGTTGGCAGCGCTGCTCAAAAGCTTCACTCACTCACACACACACAACCACACACAGCCACACACAGACACACACACACACACAGACAGGGCACATTGTAACGATAATTCTAATTAGTGCTACGAGCACTAATTGAATTTTATTTCTACAGCATTTGACGCTTAACAGCTTTGGCCACGTCAATCGTTGTGTGTTGTTGTTGTTGCTATTGTTGCTGTTGTTGCTTGTCGCCATTTTGTTTGTCCATCTGTCTGCTTGTCTGTCGTTTTGGGCAACCTTTTTTCTTTTTCACTTGCCTGTCGCTCTCCATCTCGCTCTGACCTGTTGTGTGTTTCTGGTCTGCTTTCATTAACAATTTTGTCTAAGGCGGCCATTTTGCTTTTCTGTGTGAGTGAGCTGTGTATGTATATGTGTGTGTGTGTGTGAGTGTTTGTGTTTATCTCTCCGCTCTCCGCTCATTATTTTATCAGGCTCTCAGCTGATGCTACTCGTTGCGTAATTAAGCTCATTCAGTTTTTCAATTATGCCTGATGACCTTCGCTGTTTTTGTTGCTGTTTTTGTTGCTGTTTTTTTTGTTGTTGTTTTTGTTGTTGTTGTCTCTGTTTTAGACACTCGCATTTTTGCGCCTGATTTAATTAGCTCCTCTCGCCTCAGCTTGAAGTGTTGCGTTTAATTAGTTTTTACGCCTTTTTTTTACCTGTCTAATTAACTGACACTCATTTTATTTATATTTTTTTTCCTTGGCTTCCTTTGCAGGTTTGGTTCCAGAATCGACGCGCCAAGTGGCGCCGCCAGGAGAAATCGGAGAGCTTGCGTCTGGGATTGACGCATTTTACGCAGCTGCCGCATCGCTTGGGCTGCGGTGCATCTGGCTTGCCCGTGGACCCTTGGCTTTCACCGCCGCTGCTTAGCGCGCTGCCAGGTAATTAGCACATTTGAGCTCATCCCAAAACAACAACTCAACTCGCATCCCCTTGCAGGCTTTCTGTCGCATCCGCAAACCGTTTATCCCAGCTATCTGACGCCGCCGCTGAGCCTTGCACCCGGTAGTCTGACCATGAGCAGTCTGGCCGCAATGGGTCACCATCATGGTCCACCACCGCCGCCACCGCAGATGCAGCATGGACCACACGCCGGACAGCTGGCGCCGCCCCCACCCGGTGGGCCACCGCCACCGCATCCACACCATCATGGTGCGGTTGTGCCGTTGTCTCATCTCTCACCGCACCTGTCACGCATGTCGCCGCATGCAACTTCGTTGTCGCCGCATCACGCCAATCCGCCGCCTTTGCCCATCGCTGCGACGACAACGATGACGACAACAGCATGCTCCACCGCCTCGTCCTCGTCATCGTCGCTGGAGTGCAGCGGGCCGGATGTGTGTATGTCACCGCAAAACCTCAGCATTTCCAATCCCGACTCCAACGGGGATCCACGCGACTGCAGCGACCTCGATGGGGGCAGCAGCAACGGCGCCGGCGGCCTGGAGAAATGCCCCAACGAGCTGCTGCTCGACGTGGGTAGAGAGAGTCCCCCGCCGCAATCGTCGCTGCCCCTCAAGCAGCCGACGTCGCCATCTCCATCTGTAGATATGCGCAGCAATTCAATTGCCACGCTGCGCATCAAGGCCAAGGAGCATCTGGACAATCTCAACAAAGGCCTAATCTCCATGGTCTAGTTTTGGCACCCACTGCAATTCACATACTAAATAAGTTTAACTAAAATGTTAGCCTTAGTTTCACTCACAGCCCAATCAAAATCCACAGAGATTCAAACATATATATACATATATATAATTATATATATATAATTATTCATAATCATATCTGTTTAGTTATGTGTGTTTTTTTAGTTTAGTAAATTGATCGTTGTAAAATTCCTAATTTGTATAGCCAAGAACCAGTGAGCAAAAGAGATTTGGATCTCTCGCGCTGAAGCATAACTTAATAATAAATAAATAGATTTTAATGTGCATAATAAATTTTATTCTAATATTTCAACAACATTTCCTAATGCCACCAAACAAAAATAGAACACTCGAACAAAAACGAACCCAATTCCTCAATGCATATTAGCACAAAAATAAATAAACAAGTTTTAGCTCACATTCATGTATAAGATTATTTGTTTCCATTCATGGGAGAACTGAAAATCGAATAATTTGGCTAAATTTAAATTGCAAAAAATTACACAAAACGATAAAAACAAGGCGAACATTTTCCATTTTACTCGCAGCAAATTAAGTAATAAAATTAGTGGTTTTTAGACTGCATTTGATTTGGAATCTAGGACACTAAAAACAATATATACTAATTGAGCTACCCTCGTGCAACTAAAATAGTTTATCTGCGCTGTTAATCAACTGTCGAAACTCTTTAATCACTAAATTAATAAACAAAATTACAAGCGGGGAGCTGCAAAGGGGAATCACAAGGCGAAGATTGCAGCAAAAAACAAAAAACAACAAATTGAAAATGCTGACAAGCAACAATTAAGTGCAATTAAAAAGGACTAAATGCACAATAAACAAAGGCGCATAATGACACATAGCAGCATAGTGGGAGGGGTACAGGTAATGCCCAGGCACATAACATATATATATATATATATATAGTCGAAGTAGTCAGTCGTCGAATGTAATAAATAATGAATAAATTATAATTGATTAACGCCGAGGGCAATTAAAACACGAGCACGCTGCTCACAGCGGGGCGTGTCACTTCACATACATATACCTAAATATATATATACACATATATAGTTCACATATAGGATATATCTCATATGTTTGCTCCATTACACGACCTCGGCCCAGCCGTGCAGTCGTCAATGATAATTGCTGGCAATTACACTCTGTTTTTATCACACGCACAATATCTATTCAAAAATCTCACTCAAACTGGGGAATTGTGTGTGTTTCAATGGAAATAGGGGTGGAATTTTAGCTTATTTGTGTTTAGCACAAAGCGCAATTGCAAACGTTGCAATCCATTTGCTAGTAATTCATTACATATGATTAAAGCATGGGAAAGACACGATTTTAAATAGAAACAAATTATACTGCAAATTATATATGCAATTATAAATATATAACCGACTTTAAAAGCAATTACTTCAAATGAAAACGAAGCTTATAAAAATCTATTTAGTTATCAAATCTTCAACCTACAAATTCCGATATTAATAAAGTAAAATTATATTTAAAGTAAACACAAATAATGAATTTGAATGTCGTAAAGCGCCATCTATGCTTCATTGTAGAAATCAGTCAAGGCAATGTACAAGCAGTGCAGACTAAAACATGCTTAATGCAATTCAAGCAGTTCACAACATTTTAACGCGTTGTAAACATAATATTTAATATGTAAATTAAATACGAGTTTACTGTTATTCAATTAAAGATTCCGCAAGAATGTAAATATGTTTTATAAATAAATTAAACATTATTAATACTTAAAATACTTTGAATAGTAATATCTCAACACAGCAAGCAGTGCAAGTGGTTCACAACATGTGGAAAAGCTTTAATATAAAAGCTTTTCAACTGTCACTCGTTCAATAAGTTTCAAGAGGCATTAATCAACCAAAAATCAATTTAAACCATTTGTTTGTTATTCATGCACAGCTGTCAAACTGTAAATGAGCTATGAGAATTTAGGGGAAATGCAATCAGAATGCTGCACTTCAAAACTAATGTGCACTTATTATTAGACCGCCGCTGATTGAGCGATAGAGCCAAACATAGAGAGAGAGAGGGGGAAAGAGAGAGGAGACAAGTGACAAGGGCATCGATTGAAAAACAGATCGTGAATCACTCGCTTAAGAATACCAAAGAGAGAAATAATGTGCAGCAAGTGCCAAAGAGCCATATACGGCAAAATGTGGCAGCCTCCCCCAATAATAAGATTAAAGTGAGACACATGTGCAGAGGCTGAATTTGGGGGAGAAGATCTCTGCCAGTTGTGTGAAATTCAAAAATACATAAAACGATGCAAAATGAAATTGCAACGCAAGCCAAGTGGAAGTCAAAGTCCAAGTGAATCGAACTTGAAATTGTGACGAATTAAAATTCCTGATTCATTTGATGAAACAAACATCGGATCTGCTTTTGGGCAGACACAGCTAGCAGCAGATTTCAGATAGCGACAAGTGTTCCACAACGCGAAAAATCAAACTTTTGAGTGTGTGTGTGTGTGTGTGTGTGTGTGTGTGGCGGCATCTAAATATAGAAATTGTCAAAACCACCGAGTCCACCGAGTGGATGGCGGGTTGGCGTCGCCTCGTCGCTTCAACGGAAGCGCCTCTGACGCTGCATGCCCCAAGGCTGAGGCATCTGAATCTGAGCACAGTCATATAGGAACTTCCGATTCAACTAACCAAATACTCAATTACACATTACATACACTGTATAAAATAGATATACATTTGATAGGTTAATAATACATAAATGTGTGCATATATATATCCATGTCTGCAACTGCCTCATCTTCGATTCTGTTTCCCGCTAGATATATCGCAGCTAGATGACATACAGCTGATCTGGCCCGTTTGGTCGATGATGAAAGCGTTGGCGGTATTTTTCTTTAAATATACAAACATATACATATATGAACATACGAATATATATATATATATATTTCCATTTGTTTACTCTGTTACCGAAGCTTTAAAGAGCTTTGAGCGATATTGAAATCATTTGAAAATTTTCTGAAACATATATATGTATACATATTTATTAATATAGTATATTATTATTTAAAAATTAATTTAGCGTTATCTTATTGTATTCATGTGTCCCCATTCATTCCCTCACTTTTTAAATAAACTAAAGTCAGATTTAACCTGGAGGTTTAACTGCCAAATTTTTAGCTTGTCCCTTTTATCTGAATTTATATTTTGCTCTAATGAGTAAAAATAGTCCCGAGAAATCTATGATCTGTTTTTGACGCCCAATCTCTGCACACAATTTTAAAGCTGACTTACCAAACTTTATACCAAAATTTTAGACATATACACATCACACTTGAATTTCTCTTCTTCTCGCTTTATAGAGTATTTCGTCGTTGGCTATGCTCATACAAAATGTTCATACTTGTATTTCTTAGTTGTGTAAATACATATTTGAGTTTCTGTGTGCTATACGCTGGTTTGGTGAATATAAAATAACATTGTTAAAAATAAAATCATCGCAACAAGAAATGAAACCATCGCCAAAGCAACAAAACACACAACAAATTATTGAACATCATTTTCTATATGTATGAATTTTACTCAAGAAATTCTTTTTTAGCGCGCACCATAAATGTCCGCGTCATTTATTTCCATTGGCCACTGAGTGTAGAGTATAGAGAGAGAGAGAGCATAGGACAGTACTACTCTATTAAGGTGTCCCAAGAATCATAACAAAATTCAGAATCATAGGATTTAAAATATTTTGCAAATTATTTCATATTTGTTAGTCTTCTCTAAAGCTAAAATCTAGATTACAGTACTTTATAGTCTTTCAATGCATTTTAAAGAAATAATTTGGAAGTAGAATTTATGGAGGCATATATTATGTTATAACCATAAGATAATACTATAATTACTACTATATCAAAGCTTATGAGATAAATGCATATATTATGTTTTATCTATAAGTTAATATTATAATAAATACTATATCAATGCATATAATATAATGGTACAGTGCAGAAAAAAATTAATAATAGTTATTATTATTGTTTTTTATGCAGCTGTGTAGAATCTTTGATTACTCTGCAAAGGAAGGCAGGTCCACTCTAATCTATAGAAATATTCACAATTTTATCTATATGCTATTTGCCATTAAATTATATATATGCTTTTTTCTCCTGCTACTCTTTATTTTTCGTGCTGCTTCTCTATTTCTCTATTTCTAATATTATATTTTGTATTTTGTATTCTATATTCTATATTCTGTATTTTGTTCTTGAACACTTTGTTCACTCTGGAAGCGTACAGTGCGGCAATCGTAGACTATGCGAATTGTGGCGCATATCCGAATGTATTTTGGGCACATTTCAGATGTATATATTCACTGGGCTATAGTTATAGATATTCAATGGTAAATTTATATATTAGAATCTTCATAGACAAGTTGGGTGTATTCGTAGGCTTTGCTTATAGACAGATCTTGATATTGCCACTTGTCTGTTTTGGGTTAAAATTATTGAAGGCAGCACGTGAATCCATCTATGACTAAATATCTGTCGTTTTAAATTCAATTGAATGTCTTTTTAAGAATTTTAAATTTTTCAGATATGTATATATATATATATATATATGTGTGAGTGTGTGTGCAAATGAAATGCGATATTTCTATATGAGAATTCGCTATTGTTTTAAACAAATTGAACAAATATATATCACCTATTGGTTTTTGGGGTTATTCGTAGCATACAAATATTTATAATTTTGGAATGCTCTTTCTATGCTTGATACAACATATATATATATATTCTATTCCAGCTCAAGTATTTTTTTGTGTGTGTGTATCTATGTTAACCACTAAAAATAAATCCCTTCTGTGGAGGCAGTGCATGCACTCAATTTCGAAAATCAGACCCGAAAACACCCCAACAACTGATCAAAGTATTTGTTTCCCTCTTATTAACATAAATTAATGCAACTGGAATCGAGTTCTGATTCAAATTTGGTTGGTGATATATGTAAATGTGTATATATATATGAATTTTTAAATGCATGAGTATGCTGACCTGATTTACTTAACACATGCTCCAGGCTGTGCCTCAAATTAGCTGCCAAGTGGCGCATTTTATGGTGAACAGCAGCAGATGCTCTTGCTGCTGCTGCTGCTGTTGCAGTTGCAGTTGCAGTCAAATGCAGCTGCAATTGTTGACCAGCGGTCAGCTAATCAATGGAACAATAGCCGATTAGGCCAATTAGGGACAATAGGGGATTGTGGCTAACCCCCTTCTCTGGACAGCACTTGGCTGGCACTTTGTGCATTGTTTGGTTTCACACGCGTGTTTAGCAAAAGGGGTAAAGGGACAAGGGGGCTTAAATCCAATAATGCACTTTGAACCGCTGGCAAACTAATTTGAAATTAATTCACACACCCACACACACAACTAACGAGCGTAGATCTGGGCACGCCCTCGCAATCACTCTTTGGGCACTTTGATGAACTCTGTCAACAAAGCAGCCAAAAGTAGCTGCCAATTTTGGCAACTTAATAAAAATTCCGCAAATGCGAGTCGAAATGCGAATCTAAATGCTCTTCATCATTTAAGGCTTAAGGGTGGGCCACAAGCCAACATGATTATCACGACAAGGAGCTCATCATTAAGTTCGGGCTTGTTGCCTCGTCTTCATCGTCCTTGTCTGTGTGCATTCCGCTTGGCCTGTCAAATGCGCAGTGCGTCTCTATAACCCACTCCCCAACCAAACGTCCTTCTCCACCCCTCCGCTCTTTTGCCATTGCCACAGAGACTGTGTGATGTGGTGGCCACTTTGTCACCGTTACAGGCTCAATTGCAATTTGTTTTCGTTGATTCCCGTTCCCATCTAGCCAGAAAGACCCAAACTCTCCTCTTGTTTACTTAGGAACGTGCTAGATAGGGAAAGGGAGACTGCGAGAGAGAGAGAAAGAGAGAGACTGAGTTTGGTTTCGGTTTCGGGGTTTTTGGGGACAGCATTGGGTAATTCACAAATGAATCCCTTTAGTGTTGGCAATTGGCGCACGTGCACTAAAACAACAGCGCTGCCAGGATACGTGCTCATTATTAAAATTCCTTGGCCAACGCCAGCCAGCGACGCCCACTGCACAATTGACTGGGTTTTATTAAATTTTGATTTAACCATTTATACAATCTATGTATTTGCAATTGGTTTTATTTTCGTATTTTCATAACAAACGACAAAGTTGAGCATTTCAGATTAAGTTTGGGTTTGCGTTTGGTTTGGGTTTGGTTTGGGTTTGGGTTCGTGTTCGGGTTTGTCATGGCGCCTGAAGGCGTTTGACTTCGGGGCATTTGTTTGGTCTTTGGCCTGATGCGATTTGATTGCGATTATGGCGCGAGTTTTGATTGTTCATTTGGAAACATTTTACTATACAGTAATACAATATTGCAAATTGTAACTGTTGGTGGGGTGGATTGTGTGGGTTGACATGTGAACTGAGAACCCGTACAGTAATAAGGATATGCCCAAATAATACCTGACAAACAACCAAACTGTGGGAAATGACATAAGCCACTTTGGATTGGCAAGGTCGGTGAAGTACAAAAATGCCATTGATGCAGAAAATATGTTAGATTTGTTGAGAAATAAATAAATTGCAATGATAAAAATTTGGCAAAAGAATCAACTTAGGGAAACAATTTATTTTTATATTTTTTATTATTTGTATTTAATTGTCAAGCTTATCTTTAAATTAATATTACATTTATATTGAAATAATATTTCATTAGGAACAACTCACCAATTAGGCAGCTAAAAAAATGAGAACAATAAATTTTAATCTCAAATTTTACAGTTTATTTCCTGCAATTATTATTAATAGTGTATTATATTAAAGAAGTACATCAATATTAAATATCGTAAAATTGGTGATAGCTAAATATTATCTAATTAGGGTTTGGAGAGAAATTGGGAAAGAAGCAGAGTTTGGTTTTTGCTAATCAGGTTAATTATAGTCAAAGAATAAGCTAAATATATTAATAATTGATACAGATTTGAAATATTGTTGATATCCATTGATTAGTATATTCAAAGGGCGATCTATGCATTAGCCTTTTCAGTGATTACACATATAATATATATACATATATATATATATGTCCTAAACATATATATTTCTATATCTACTCCTATCAAAGCAAATGGCCTCGCTGTCCTATTTGCGACATAAATCTCTTAAGTTTCTCGTTCTGCAGTAAAAATTGATAGCAAAACAGCATATGCAAATATATATATTCATATATATATGCTTATATGTTTACGTATGTACACCCATTATATATATATGTTTGTTTGCTTCCAACATGATGTTGGAAGAGAGTATGCCATAAAACGTAAACATGCCCCACTTAGTTGCTGCTAAAAATAAAGCGTAATCCTAATTTAAATGGATACCCTGCCGGGCATATAGCAAACTCGGATGGCGATTCCAAAACTCCCCCCCAGCCGAGAACCATCGAGTCGAAAATCGTGGAGTTTCATACAAATTACAATTTACAAATTGTAAATAAACATTTAGTTACTTGAATTATGCTGCTAATTACAAAGTGGGGCGTGGGCATTGCTGGGAGAAACAGTTGCGAGAACGAGTTGCTCCGGGAAAATATGACCAAAAATAGAAGTGCGAACCACGGAATTTCATTGAAGGTGCAAACGTGCGCAGCATTGAATTCAGCTGGGAGATTCGAGATGCGCGATAGAGATGTGAAAAATCGAAAATAGAAAATGAATTTATTACGACATACGAAAAACACGAAAGTTATGAAAACTAAGAAAAAAAAACTCACATATATATACATATATATGTAGGTGTAGCAAACCGGGCGGTTGGGGGTGGCGCAAATGGGAACGAGGCGAACGAAATTAATTTTCTAAATCCCCCACGACCTAAAAAAAAATAAAATTTCGAACACAACAAAAAGGAATAGAAAAAGCATGAGCTGAATATATTTTTGCTCTCACGCACACCCGCACCGACGGAGAGCGAGAGCGAGCGAGATCGCTGGAGCAGCAGCCTTGCCTTATACGGCACTTTTGGACTCTGGCCACACAGCATCAACAGCAACTGCTTCGGCATCGTACGATTGTCGAACCGATTGCGATCTTCTGCACGCCCGATCATGCCGTTCTCCTCTTCGCTGCTCTCACGCTCTCTTGCTCTCTCGCTCTGTCGCTCTTGCTTTTGCTTTTGCTTTTGCCCCCCTATGCTAAGGATCTATTTTTAGGCGCCACAAACCAATCGCTATGCCGAGCTGTGCCGAAGGTGGGCAGATATCCATGAGCGAGCATATTTAACTGTATCTGTGCATTTGCCTTTGTATTAATGTTTGTATTCTTGTGTTGTTGTTCTTCTTCTTGGTATCTGCTGTTGCTGTTGCTGCTGCTGCTGGGTGGGGGGGACGAAGCGGCTGCGAGACGATGTTGATTTTTCTTGGACGCCAAGAAAGTCGCTGCTGGTATAAAATCCGAGTACCAACGCTGGGATAAATTAGTCAGTCAGTTGTGTTCCAAAGCGTACACATTGCCGTATTTCTTGAATTAAATTCACCCGTGGTACCGTAATACAAACAAATCCCAGACAAAATGTGTGACGATGAGGTTGCTGCTTTGGTCGTAGACAATGGTGCGTATAGCAACAATATGAAAACTGGACAGCTACTGCCACTACTACTACTACTACTACTAACGGATAGTTAGGATCAATCAAAATGGATTATCATAAATGTGGATTAAATTTTCGAGGATAATCAGTGCAGTGATCAAATAAAAAGTGCTAAAATTCTCAATAAATTCCAATTATAACACACAATTTGTGCTGTATCGAAATTTAAGCAAATCTAATTTGCCATTTCATTAAATAAAAATTCCCAGCAAACATCAAAGAACACTTTAGGAGCTAATGCACTTAAATCCTCAACACAGATTTGTGATATTTTCTCAATTTCTTATCGAAAAGATTCAGTTTTACACACACAAAAATTCACATTTCACTTGAATTTGATAAATATTTATCAATTCCTCACGCAAATTTCAAGAGCAATGGCGCTAAAATTTTTAACATTTTGATCAGAAGAATTATATATTCTATTAAAAATATATATATTTCCTACACAAGAATTCAGTTCACTAGAGATCAAGGTTTTCTATATTCTTACAAGAATTTCCAAATATAATTTTTGACATAGTTTTTTTCACAAATAGAGCATTTTGCATATGAGTCATTTCCTAAATTTGATCACATTTTTTTGTGACCTCAAAATATTACCCAATTTCCGTCAGATATTTGTAGTACACTATCCGTTTGGTTCGGGACGCTCAGAATTTTAGTGTTATACAATTTGGCTAACGGGCGGTTTGTTTTTATGTTGACCATGCAGGCTCCGGTATGTGCAAGGCCGGTTTCGCCGGTGATGACGCACCCCGTGCCGTCTTCCCCTCAATTGTTGGCCGTCCCCGTCATCAGGGTGTGATGGTTGGTATGGGCCAGAAGGACTCATATGTCGGTGATGAGGCTCAGTCCAAGAGAGGTATCCTCACCCTGAAATACCCCATTGAGCACGGTATCATCACCAACTGGGATGATATGGAGAAGATCTGGCATCACACCTTCTACAACGAGCTGCGTGTGGCCCCAGAGGAGCACCCAGTCCTGCTGACTGAAGCCCCCCTGAACCCCAAGGCTAACCGTGAGAAGATGACCCAGATCATGTTTGAGACCTTCAACTCTCCTGCCATGTATGTGGCCATCCAGGCTGTGCTCTCCCTGTACGCCTCTGGCCGTACCACCGGTATCGTTCTGGATTCCGGCGATGGTGTCTCCCACACCGTCCCCATCTATGAAGGTTATGCCCTGCCCCATGCCATCCTCCGTCTGGATTTGGCTGGTCGCGATTTGACCGACTACCTGATGAAGATCCTCACCGAGCGTGGCTACTCTTTCACCACCACCGCTGAGCGTGAAATCGTTCGTGACATCAAGGAGAAGCTGTGCTATGTTGCCCTGGACTTCGAGCAGGAGATGGCCACCGCTGCCGCCTCCACCTCCCTGGAGAAGTCTTATGAACTTCCCGACGGTCAGGTCATCACCATCGGCAACGAGCGTTTCCGCTGCCCAGAGTCCCTGTTCCAGCCTTCATTCTTGGGAATGGAATCGTGCGGTATCCATGAGACCGTCTACAACTCCATCATGAAGTGCGATGTGGATATCCGTAAGGATCTGTATGCCAACATTGTCATGTCTGGTGGTACCACCATGTACCCCGGTATTGCCGATCGTATGCAGAAGGAAATCACCTCCCTGGCCCCATCCACCATCAAGATCAAGATCATTGCTCCCCCAGAGCGCAAATACTCCGTCTGGATCGGTGGCTCCATCCTTGCTTCCCTGTCTACCTTCCAGCAGATGTGGATCTCCAAGGAGGAATACGACGAGTCCGGCCCCGGCATTGTCCACCGCAAGTGCTTCTAAGCATTTACTTGCTAATCATCTCCAGCGTATGCTTAGCGATCCATGCCTGCTCTTTTGCTTGGTTATGGTTCTGCTATGCATACGACATCAACAACAACAACAACAACAACAAACAGCATCTCTACAATCTGAGATGCCAACCACCACCCATCTGTTTTTTGAATGTCATTTAACCAGTGCGTCATCTTTGGTTCCAGATTATTTTTTGTACTGACTGAACACTATATAATGAAAACGAACCCCATTTTAATTGTTTTTTCGTGTTTTCATCAATGTTAACCATCCGATTATTTTATTAAGAAAAACCACCTCTTGTTTTGTATAGAACACCATCATCTAATAGTCTTATGGGGTCTATTGCTACGAAATGTAAAATGATCGCATGAATGTAATTTTAATTAAAAAAATTTATAATTATTTATAAATAAAAACGATTTTTTAGATTTAATTCTTTTCTAAAAACCACACGGTTTTTTCAAAACAGGGTTGGGTAGTTGTGGGGCATAGAGCATGGGCCATGTTGCAACCATCCCATTCATTCATATACAGCCAAGAACTGTTTTATGCTCTGCGATCTTGCAGAGAATGTTTCAGCTGCAGCTTTCCATTTTCACTCGAACCTCGAAAGCTTTTTTTATGCCGTGCTCCAGTCGCGTTTCATATTTCCTTTGCTTTTCAAAAGCTTTTAAAATTATTTTTCATTGGCATGCCAAAAATATTTTCGAAATACTTTGTTGGTGTGTGTGTGAAGTCAAAATCTTTTTTGGATATTTTTAGCTAGCTGCCAGACATTCCAAAGTCAAAAGCATATAGAGAAAAATCATTTGTTTATGCCCAGCCAAGTTTTATAAGCAGCGTAACTCGATAGGCGATGACGCACATCGTCCAAAACATAGAATACGGCCAAAAATATTATTAAAAATACCTTAAAACTTCTTCAATAACAACTGATTGCAACATCTACAATAATTAAAATAATTCTTCTGTTCGTTCACATGAGCAACTATATAAGAGCTAAACTACATTCGAATTAAAAAGTACCTTCAAAATTATATAAAATATAAATGGTATAATAAACTGCCAACGCCAATTATGTGAACAGATTATACAAATTGGCGCCAATATAATGCACCAAATGCAGAGCAGAGCAGAGCAGAGCAGAGCTGACAAATTAGCAACTGCCCATTGGATGACATTATGATCAATCTTGGGCACAGAAAGACGAATGTTTTGCTTTCTAATTGCGGATGCAACAAATGCATGCAACACCAGACAATTTGTCAACGTTGCAACGTGTGTCGCGTTTTGGGGGATTTTCATTAGAACTCGATCTTCATGAATGAAATAATTTTTTTTCGCGGTCGCCTCTTGCATCTGGCAACTGCAGATGATTGTTAATTAATGAATACAATATTTGGCAGTGCTCCAAATTTTGTCGCATACAAAACTGACAAATAAAATGGGCGCATTTTACCCAAAACAACCCAAGTCAAGTGAGTGTTGTGCAGAATTTGATGTGGCTTCGCGTTTTCTCAAGCGAATCACTTTACAGGGCGCTGCACAACAATGCCGAATATAAAGGTAAAACTCTGAGTTTAAGTCAAAGTCAAATCCAAATGGAAAAAGCAAAAAAAAATACAGAATCCAGCCCACAGCCCACAGCCCATAGCCCGTACAACCCCAAAAAGTACGGCCCACTAATCAATTTGCACAAAAACAAAAATAAACACGCACACAATAAGCGGGCACGTCGAAATAATGCAATTTTCTGTTTTTAATTTCCATACAAATTCGATTTGAAATTCATAATAATAAAGAGCACAAATAAAATACTCGGCGATGACGATTTGAAGTATGCAACACAGAACGGCCCATATGGTCAATTAGTATGACTGCCGCAGCATAAATCACAATGAGTCGGGCATCAAGTTCTTCAAGAAGCTTTGCGACCGCCTCAAACACATACACACATGCACACACACATACGCACTCACATACTTAGCATACACACACACACACACACAGGCCATCGAACACACATTGTTTTCACTTCAATTATTATCGATGCCACCAAAAACCAGAGCTGGAAATCACTCAACCGTATTCAAAGTGCTCCTGAGACTTTTAAGCTTTATTTCAAACTCAAACATTTCGAATGCTTAGAGAAAAATTATATTCAGTCTGACTATTAAAACTGACTGAAACTGACTGCCATATGGATAAAATGGTAGATGATGCTTGCCTTAATAAGGCAAAGTTTTGCTTTCAATTATGAACAAACATCTAATGGAGTTCAAACAGTATTTATTAATAAATTATGAGGACAAGAAATTATTATTAATCAGTAATTTTTGCATTCTGATCCAAGGGTGACAAAGCATTTTTGCTGGCCAATTACTCGATGATTATTATTTCATAACTAATTTGATGGATTTGCAAAGTGCAAATCTGAAATCCTTTTGAGTAGAAATATGAACTGCATAAAATTCCGCGAACAAGGAGATTTAATTTGATTGATTTCAATTTATCCCACTCCAATTGCGTGATATTCGCAAGAATAATAAAAGCGTCACATTTGATTGCATTTTTTGTGTGAAATTGGGCTGACAATGTTCGCTGACCAAACAAAAAAGCGAGAGAGTTACAAGCAGAATCCATTCAACTGCGAACTGGCACACACACACACATATACACACATGCCAAAGGGGATGTAACGATGGGGGTGACTGCAGACACAGCCTACAACAGCCCTGGCCAACAGCAGAACATCGTCCTTGTCGTCCTGCGTGCTGTGCTGTGTGTGAACGTGTTAGGGCTGAAAAAATTGCACTTTACGCAATTTATGTGCAAATTTCTTCAATGACTTTAAAGCAATGCCCATGAGGGGGGAGGTGTGAGGGGTGTTGAGTGGTGGGGTTGCCACAGTCACCCATGCAAAATGCCATTATAATCGCGCTCTAATTGACTCTAATCGAGTCTGTCTCGTCCAGGGGTTGCTTAACCTTAAATACCCATGATATGGATTTTAAAACTTGAACAACAACTTGGCAACATTTGAGGCAAATCTTTGCTGGCCAGAGACCAGAGTCTTGAGCCATGGCTTAAGTGCATTCAGGCCAACTTATGGACGGGTTCTTTGGGCGCACTTGAATAGTTTCGGCAAATTACACTTAAGAACACTTCACATCAATTGAGTACAGGGCTCTGTGTGATAAGTCTGAGCCGAAATGCTTCAAATGCTTCAAATGCCCACAAATTAGTGTTAGTAATGTGTCTATTTAACAGCTAGATGATATTTAAATAAGCCGCCGTCGGCTTGGCTGAAAGGCGACAAGAGCCAACAATTTGACACACAGTTACAACAATTGCAATTACAATCCCCAGGCTAGAAAATCCCACACACGCACACCACACCACACAACACACACATCACACACATCCTTTTGTTCTCACACACTCGTTACACCTTTTGGCAAGCCAGCTAATAGCTAATACCTGCCCAGCCATACAGAGAGATATGTGTACAGATCTGTATATATATATATATATAGATGAACCGCAAATGGAAAAATAATTATGCGCCTGATTTAACTCTAAATGGTTGCTAATTTGTGACAAATGCTGCACTGCATTTCACACTCATGTTTCACATGTATGTCACATTTTTTCTTTCTCTTTTTTTCAAGTACTTTGCACTTGAATTTAGCTGTTTTTTTTTTCTTTTATTTTGGTATGCGCGTGTGTGTCCTTGAAAGGACAGTCATTATGGCAGCAAGTTTCACATTTGCATTGCAGTTGAGACGAGTCGAGCCTTTAAAAACCAAACCAAGCATAAAATCTGCACTACAAAATGGCTTCACTCATTGAATTATGAATTCATGTGTGTTGACAGCCACACAAACAAATAAAACAGCTAAAAAATACACAGAAATTAATTGTGCTCGATTGGAAAATACCCTCCAAAATTACACAGAGAAACAACCAACATAAAATCAAGAAAATCATTCATTGATTTTAAAATGAAACTAAGAATCAAGTTCGTTGTCAACTTAGTTGTAATTAACATTTGTAGTTCAATAGCATTTATAAATGTTTAATCATGGGTCATCGATATAAAAATAAAATAGCCCATTTCCTCATTCACTTTCCTTTAAGAGGTATAGGAGACAAATGACTTTGAGGACACGCCTCTAAAAACACTCGATTCGAAGTGCAAGAGAAATGCTAAATATTCGTAACCACAGTTAAGGAAATGGGCAAGGAAATTCGCATTTATTATAATCGTCGCATAATCATGGGAAATGCGAAAAGTGAAATAAAAATTGCTGTCAATTTCCAGCGCCAGTTTACCCAATTGCTCAATTGCTCAATTGCTCAATTGGCATTTTGTCATGCCGACGCAGGCAGATCAAAAATAAAATACATAAAAAAGTAAAGAAATGAAATAAAATTAATTTGCCAAAGAAATTGAAGGCGGCAACAACAATTGCAACTGTCGCTGCTCAAACTTTGCAATTTGCGGCGCGTTTCCGGCTTCCGCAGTTAGCGTGAATGAGCAGCAGAGGCAGCAGCAGGACGAAGGACGAAGGACGAAGCACAAAAGACTCTGTCTGACAGACAAGGGACGCGTAGCTTCTCAGTTGTCATCAATTTCGTTTGATGTGCTTTCTGTCGCATAACAATTTCTCTCTTCTTCTCTCTCTCTCTCTCTCTCTCTCTCTCTCTTTCTCAAATGCAAAAGATGCGAAACGATTAGCGGGCACTTAGAGCAGTTAAGAGGCTCATTGAGTTTATTAAATCAGGCGTAATAATTGGGCCAAGTACGCGTACAATCAACTAACTGAACTGAATTGACTTCTGAGTCCGAAATAGAAATCGATTTGATATGCTTTGGAGTTGCTCAGATGTGTCTAGGCAGGTCATGCTTTAGGCATTTCTCATTTCGATATTCAAAATTATACAGTTCAGTTCAATATTTTGTTTTTTTTCTCCAGACAAAATGCCAATTGCTGACGACGCGTGGTCCACAAATGTGACAATAAATCACATTTCCTGCGAACTAGGCAAGTAATCCAATTATGCTAGAAGTATATATAACTATATAGTGCTCTGATCTGCAGAGCGCACTCATTTGGCACGCTCGCCTCAGGTGCTGCAGGAGCTGAATAATATTAAAGAGTCCTGTGATGAAATGGGCCGCGTCGAAAGTTTTCGGCTAAAACAGATGTACAAAAATGCATAAGAGAAGAGAAAAAAAAACAAAAAAACTAATACATATTCAGAAATCAAAGGAAAGTCATAAGCAACACCTGTCGGGCTGTTCACCTGACAATTAATAAAAACCTAATAAAAACCCGGCTAAAGCAAACAAAACTAAATGCGAGAACAACCAACACGCTATCCACAGATGGAAGGGGATCGAGGGATTGAGGGAACAAGGGCTACGGGAGGAGAAGGCACAAGATACGAACACAAATTGTGACAAACTTACGGGAAATTTAATTAAAATCAAATACTCACTCATTGCCAACGCGCTTTTTGGCCAAAAGGGGTAGCAAATTGTCAGTCAGGTGTGACTTGATAGTTTCTAACACGCTTCCCATGCGACCGAGATACTTGCTGTATCTGTGTGTCTGCCTGATGTGTGTGAGTGTGTGTGTGTGTGTGTGTGTGTGTTTGTCACTAGTTTTCCGCGTCGTTTAATAAACAAAATGTAAACAAAGTTTAACAGCAATGACATACACACTCACACACAGCCACACACACAGCCACACACACACATGTGTGTGTGTTTAACTAACCCTCGCACTCGAGCTATTGTCGTTGTTGCATTTTATTAATATTATTTATGAGTCTGTGGTTGTGTTCTGAATGCCTCGCGGCAAGGTGTATATGCAAACGGGCCAACACCATACACATACATACATACGTATATATGTATATATACACATATACATACATTATAATGCCATCTAGTCAACGTTCATTGGCACAGCAGCTGCTCAATTTCACAGCGCATACATTTGATTAACTTAATTTAATAGTATTTTTTGCTCTATTTGATACTCTGGCGTGTGCTTTTTGATATATTTGTTTGTTTATTTAATTTATTATCATTATAAATAGACACGTTGTTGTTGAAGGCCGCGTTCTATTGCCTGTTCTCGATATGGGTATAAAAAATGGTTTTAGTGTCTTTAAATAACACAAAGCATAACTTAAAAGAAAGCAATGAATATTTTTTGGGAATATTTAACTGCTCTTATTTTTTGGAATTAAGCAGAAATACTTGTACAAATAATCTGTAAAATTCTGGCAAGCAAAGTATCAATATCAAAATGAACAAATAGTCAACCAAAAGATAAAAAAAATAGAAGACAAAATGTCGTCAATTATAGACAGAAATATATACAAGGATAAGAGGCAGCCGAGGCGACCATTGGCTAATGAGGACACAATTAACTGCACAATTGCCCAGCAGCAGCAGCAGGAGCTGTGGGAGCAGCTGTGCAGAGCAGCTTACTACCTGGCTTTGGACCTTTATCTTTTTGTACTGGCCAAAACACAGATAAACAACAAATTGAAATGTATGAAATCAGGCATGAAACCATTTTGGCAAAACGATAAACAAAAGCAGCGGGGCCACTGCTCATTCTTTAATCACAACATTCAGGGAGAGAGTGCAACAGAAAGAGAGAGAGAGAAAGTGAGAGAGAGAGAGAGAGAATAGGAGAACACTTAAGATCTCAGCTGCTGGGAGGTGATCAGCAAACGATAAATAAGGCACAGCTTAGCTCCTTGAAGTCAGCACAAAAAGGAAAAAAAAAAAACTTCACTTCACTTCACTTTCAACGCCGCCAAGGATAAGTCTCAGTTTGAGGATCTGTCGGCCTGCTTTGAGCTGAGACTTGCCTAAGGATCGATCGCAAAAGTATCGAGTTTCGAGAGTTGCTCGACTGTCGACTGTCGCCAACATATTTATCATGTTTTCGTATATATCCTGTCGGAAACGTTGTTGCAATCGCATGTTGCGGTAAGTTGGCAATTTGTGCCGCGATCGTAGATTCTTTGATCGACGTGTCATGCGATACTTGCGGCAGCGTCTCAAGTCGTCACAAATTACAGTAATTATCCTGGCGCTAGCCGGCTACAACAACAACAACAACATCAACAAAATGGCGCTCATTAGTCGCCCCCTTCATGCCACAAGTAGGTGCACAGCTCGCAGAGACAAGCTGCATAATTATTTCGCTGACAACTTTTTGATGAATTAAATAATTTTTTAAGTGCACACAACGAATGAAGACGTTGATAATGTTGATGTTGATGCTGATGTTGATGCTGATGTTGATGCTGATGATATTTAACTTGATGATGAAATGATAATGATGCGGTAAACAGCGCAGCAACAGCAATCAAAAGAATGACAGGCTGCCTGGCTGACTGACTTGTTGGCTGGTTGGCTGGTTGGCTGGCTGGTTGGCTGAAATGAAATCTGACTTGAGCATCTGTTGAGCGGATTTAACTTGTTTAATTACCGTTGTATTCAGTATTTTTCTGTCGCCGTCAACAGTTGCGCTCATTACACGACCAAGTCGGCAACAGAATGTAGCCAGCCCTTCAAGTGTATGTCTCCCCATATACCTCCCTCCCCTCCCATCCACTCCCCTGCCCAACCCACCCGCTGTTGCTGTTTTGAGTTGCTGGTAAATGTAACTGTTACCATTTTAATGCGCTCGAGCTTCAAGTGTCGTGCCAAAATTGATTTTCATTTCATTGTTCGGCCTCTGAAGAGGTTCATAAAACTGCAAGCAAAATGGCAATGTGCTTGATTATGTTTGATACATACACACACACACACACACACACACACACGCGCGCGCGTACACACAACCATATCCAATCTGAGATATTTTACAAGGTGAAACTCGCTGTTGGACTGAGCTGAATGCAAATAATGCACAGTCACTCACACACACACAAACACACACACACGCACACACTCACAAGAGCTAGAGCGAGCGGGAGAGGGAGATAGACACTCGACACTCAATTTCATAGAGCCAAAAAATACGAAACTCAAAAGGCCACTTGATAAATTTCATATATTTATAGCCCGCAGAGTGGCGCTGCATTTGCACACTGAATGAAATTCCTTGCACACACACACACACACACTTGCACATATACAGGAACATTTGCTGAAGCCCGAAATAAAATGAATGGGGCTCTCCGCCTTCGGAACACTCCCTGCAGCTTGGCCAAACACTTGCACAAATAAAAGATCTACTTCAACTTATTGAATTTTCGTTGATAGAAACAAGAGAAAATCTGAGTGAGCCTTGACAACCTCTAAATGCTCTTTATCATATTAATATAATATATACAAAAAAATGTTTTTTTACTTAACAGATGAATATGCATTTTGATTAAATATTAATTTCTTAGTTCTGCCTATTTTCTGGACTTGGAGCTACAAAGTAGATATTAATAGGAAATATTTAATGAATTAAAATGATTATGTATGAGAATTATTAAAAAATCAAACTGAAATCAACAATATTTTCCATAAATTTAAAAAACACTATATAATATTATAACTGTTTAAAAACAGCTTATTTATGTTTAAAAAAATATTAATTTTTGTAAAGCCCAAAGTAACTTAAATAAAAGTGATTGGTATATACAATAAATTGAATTATATTATTATTATTAACTCTCTATTAATTTTTTAATCAAGTTGATTCTTTATTAAAACATATAATAACAAATAAAAATAATTTTGCTTTACTTCTGCATTAAAAAGTCTGCTTAAATCAGACATTTTACGATTTGTTTTATTTGTTCATTGAGGTTTTTTTGCCTAGTTCAATTATAAATCGACTAATAAATGTTGTCGGCCAGTTGTGTTAAATTTCGTTAGTACTCTTGATGGAAAGTGTATTGAGAAGTGCACGTTCGATGTCTTTGCTGTTGGACCACAAGGGCATTTGCATATGAGTTTTATGAAAGCTGCTTTGACAACGCTGACTGGGCCTCCTTTGTGGGCTGGTCCTCGACTCTTCGCATTTGTCAGTGACAAATCCGTTAAGTCGCGCATTCATTCATTATGACGATGACGATGATGATGACAATGATGATGATCATAATTATGTTGTTGATGTTGTATTTGTATTTGTGCAAGGAATTCAATTTTGACCTCACAGAATGGTAAGTGTAATCAAATTGCAACCCAGCAGCCGAATATGAATCAGAAGCACAAACTTGACGGCGATTTTATTAAATTTGAGTACGTTGCACACACAATAAGCGACGTCCTGTGGCGCCCCAGCACAGTGCCGAATTATTAAAAAGTAATTATGGCACAAATTACGAGATATCAATACAGCATTTAGCCCTGCATGTGGCCAGCCTGCCATACAAAAGCCAGATCCGAGACACCGGTTCGTCTCGTTTTGGTTCGGTTTGGTTCGGTTCGCTTCGTTTCGGCTCGTTTGACTGTGCACCACACCACCAACAATTGGAAATTGTGCAAATCCTTTGGCTCACATCCTCCATAGTTGGCTTCACTTCTGTTTCCGCCGCCGCTGTCTGCGGCTCACAATGCGATTTCTTCTATTCTTCCTTGATTCTCCTCGACTCGTCGAGTCGTCTCCTATTCATGTGCAGCATGTTATGCAACATTTCTTTTCCGCTTGCAATTTGACATAATATGAAGATTATTATTCGATTTCAACTTCAGCTACTACTTACTTCTCATTCGTCTGGCCCTTTCAATGAGCTGAGCTGAGCTGCTGGACGCATTGAGGCATAATCGGGGTTGATACAATCCCCTACAGCCAGCCAGCTATATATATTACGGAGTGCTGTCGAGGATCAGCCCCATTGACTCGCTGAGCACCAAAAAGGTCTCCTGCTTGTAAACATCACTTTTATAATGGGCCTCTTCTTGAGATTGCGAGTTACTTTTAATGAATTGTTAATTTTTCGCTTCAATTGCACAATATTCGCAGCTACAATGCACGCCAGGATTCGCTGATCTTCTAAGAAAATAAACGGAAACTATTTGGGTGTAAAATTTGACAACGTTTGAAAAATGTCATATGTTGTTTTAAAAAACTAATATTACTATTTGAGATTTTGCTAGTCTTTTAAATTAAAAACTGGCATAATTAAAAACGCATAAGAAAAAGATTTTCTTATAAAAAAGTATTTTTTAATAATTTATGTTTATTCTGACTAGCATTGAATTATTTTGCATTTTTTTAAAATCTCTAACGAAGCGCAATTTACTAATAAAATCGTATGGTTATTCTGTTGTATTAATTTGCATTTTTTTTTTTCAAATCTTGAAAATAGGATAATATACTTGAAACGTCAAACAGACAGAATTAAAAAATTTGTTTAACTTTTCCAACATTTTTTAATTTGTCATTTTAAATTTACTAGTTCTGCAAAACCTTTATAATACTTCGCGAAACAATTAAAACAATTAAATCAAATCTTTTCTTATTCTTCAGAATATTCAATATATTTAATCAGATTCCATAGCCATAGCCAAAAAAAACCCTTGGCTCAAATAAAATCAAACATTAAAAAATTTTCTATTTAGTTTCATTTATTTCTTTTCTTAAGTTAATATTAATTTACATTTTCTTAAAAGTAGAATTTATGACACTTGCAGCAGCTAATTAAAAGCTAACTTTCTTATAAATATGCAGTATTTGTGAAATACTTGCAATTATACAGTTATTAGCTACTATATATATATGCCATATATATATATATATATACACAATCCGTCCTTTTATATATCACCACGAATGCGAATTCAAATCGAATCCACGCATTGTGCAATTCTGCTCCTGTTCAGTCTTCGCCCTTGGTCACCACGGAGACGGGCGTGGAGGCGTTACTGCTGCCGCCGGTTGCGCTGCGCGGCGACTGCGCCGCCGTCGAGGTGAGCGTCAGGTCGCCAGAGATTAGCGTGGTGGCACCATGCGGTGCCGCGTGCAGCGGATGAGGCGCCAACGAGTTGGGACTTTCGCGTGGGCTGCTGTTGCTGCACGGCGGACTGACTTGCGCCGACGATGGATGCAGCGAGAGATTCTGAGGGTAGCCTGCCGAGGCAGCTGCGGCAGCAGCCGCTGCGGCGCCGGCGCCAAAGATGCCATTCAGATTGCTGAGGCCCATGTACTGGGAGAGCAGCGTGTGGAAGTTGGGCAGCTTGTAGTGGGGCGGCATCAGCTGTTGTGGCAGCAGGCCCGGATTGAAGTGCTGATGCAGCGCAAAGTGCGGTGGCCAAAATTCGGCGGGCAGCCCACCCGGATGGCCGGAAAGTGCGTGCGGCGGCAGTGGAATACCCAACGGAAACTCCGGCAGACCTATGATTGAAAGAGCGAAAAGAGAAGCGAAGAAGAAGAAGAAAAAGGAGGATGAGTTGTGGATTATCCATACAGAAAATTTAATTATGTTGCACACGTAATTTGGTAATTTTGGCCAATTTCGGTGTCGAATCAAATGCTTACCTTGGTCGGGCAGCAGATAGCCAGCCTTGTCCTGATTCATAAACTTCTCACGTTTTCGCCATTTGGCGCGACGATTCTGGAACCACACCTGCAAGTAACCAAGGAGAGAGGGGGGAAAGTGGGCGAATTAGACAAAAGTTGCAGTTAGAGTTGCGTATGCAAATGTTGAAACGTCTTTTGTAATTGCCCTGACCAATCTATCCATCTAGCTGTCTGCCGATGCGGGCAAAAAGTTGATCAACTAACCCGCTCAACTCTCAACCAGTTGTCCTCCGACCTGAGAGAGACTCTGTCGGAGTCGGAGTCTCTGGCTGCGTCAGCCAAATACAATGGCATCCAATCGGAAGTGTGCAGCTCTGATTTGTGCAGAGTTGTGCCTCTAACTCATCCATGTTTCTGCACTTGTGTGTGTGTGTGTGTGTATTTAAAAGGGGGGTTTTTCTTATACGTTTTTGACACTTGTCAGGGTTGAAGCAGCCACCCAAAAGCACTTCCGCCTGGATCTTCAGGCCGGAACAGTGGACGATGCTCGTCTCGCTGTCTCGTTTCTTGGCCTGGGCTTGCATTAAGAAAATTAATTGTTTGTAAATTGTAAATCACTTGACAACTGTGCAGTGTGCCCACAAGAGAGTTGTGCAATTATAGACACCCTGTATTTAACTGTTGCCAGCCCACCCATAGCCCACCCACAGCCCACCCACACAGCAGTTGCAACAACAATGCGTGCAACGGAGCGAGTAGTAAATTAGCAACGATTTCCTCGCAATAATTGCTGCCAATTATTGTCCTGGGTCTGTGTGGCACTCGCCACCCTTCACCCTTTCCCCACTCTACTCCCCCATATCTGCTGCAACCCTTGGGATTTTGTCCGCATTTTAATTGTTAGCAGCGCAATTATAATGCGGCTTTGGCCAACAATCTAAACCACTTTCCAGGCCCAACCAGGCCTACTCGCAAAAGTTGAATTCACGGATTTCCTGCCCACATTTATCACACATGTGCGATCAAAATATCATAATGATGATTAGCAGCAAGATAATCCTATGATATATGTATTTAATTCCCTTAAAAATCATGCAAAATCTTAGTGAAATAATCAGCTTGATTTGTAAAAAGATCAAATTGAATATTACAAAAATGTGATATGCATATTATTATTATTTAAACACTTTTTATAAGTAACTTAACAACTTTTAAAATATTTGAATATTTTTCTACCATTCCAGGAATATTTAATAATAAAAACATTCGCTAAGCAACTCTTTCGTACAGATTTAAAAAATAAATCTAAATTATTTTTCATGCGAAATGCGCTTAACATCAAATATAAAACTGGATAACAAATGTAAAAATTGCAAATTGGAGTCACCAATTGAGGGGGGTGGGAGGTAGTGTTGTCGTTTACTGTTTGCCTGCCATGCAAATCCCAAAATAATTGACCGCTCATCAACCCCATGTAACGCAGCTACAAAGTATCTGATGGATACTAGAAAATACAAAAAAAAAAAATACAAACAAACAAACAAACAAACAGCTAAACAGCTGAATTGGGAATAAAAAAAAGCAACGTTTTAAATCTGTTAGTATTGAAGTATTGAAGTGGAACTGAGAGCATGGCGCATAACGTATGTGAATCAATGACCAATTACGCTTAATCTGCCAACGGATACAACAACCGTGAAACGAACAATTTGTATGCAGCAAGGCAAGCAGGACAAAGGGGCGCAGGACTCAGGACTAAGGACTCAGGACTCGCAACTGAGGACGAGTGCTAATCCCTCAGTGAGTGAGAGCGCTTAGGTCAAGTTGTTTTCACTTTTGCCGTACATGTCTCTGGAATATCACATCTGGTAACTGGTATCTTGTATCTATCAAGTCCTTCAAAATATATATTAACTGAAATCAAATTGCGCAAATCATCGCCGGCAAGGATCACAAAAATTACATGTTTAGCCGTGCGTTAAGCAGCGTCGCGTGCACCATCCAAAAACCCACTTTAATTGTTTACCCAAAATGTAGAGTTAATAAAAATACCAACACCAAAAACGGTTGGCCGCCCTGCCAATTTAATCATTTGGAAAATCACAATATCTAATGTCCTTTAGCCACCCCTAAAGCAGCAACCCCCAACTAGAAATCTGCTCTTCTCTATGTGTGTTAATGTGTGTGTGTGAGTGTGTGTGTGTGTGTGTGTGTGTTTGCATACAAAGTGGGCACTAAGTGTTTAAAAGACTATTTGCAAATTAAGTCCTCTGATTGTTGGCGATTGTTTTTTTTTTTGTTTTGGGCGCTTATTGGCCAATTACAAATGCAGTATTTGCATTTATATCCAGTTGTGCTTTAAGCCGCTTAGCTTTTGGGCACTGACCTGCCCCCACCCACTCCTTAAGTCTCTAATAATTACGTAATCACCAGCTAAAATACTCAATTGCTGGCTGATTAAAAATCCAATGATAAATGGATGCATTACCTGAACGCGTGCTTCACTCAGGTCGAGTCGCATCGCCAGATCCTCCCTTGTGAAAACATCCGGATACTGGGTCTTCTCAAAGGCGCGCTCCAATTGATGCAATTGAAATGTTGTAAAAGTTGTGCGAGATCTGCAAATGGAACAAAGGACAGAGAAGAGGGTAACAAGATGTTAATGCTGATGATGATGCCGATGATAACAATGATGTTGTTTAGTTGCTTTTTAATGGTGCCAACAATGGGCTAATACGATTTTATCTGCTAAGCGGATTGTTAACAACTCGATTCGATTTTTTATTTCTTACCTACGAACTTTGCGCGGACGCTCCATGTCGCCCAGATCGTGGCCATTATTCAGACTCGAGGAGAGCTCATCATCGTTGTCGACATCCAGTCCGCTCTCCGTGTTCGTGGGTGAATCCTCGCGTTTCCCAATTAACTGTTGTTGCAGTTGTTGCTGCTGCTGCTGCTGTTGGTGCTGTTGCTGCTGCTGCTGCTGGTGATGTTGCTGGTGTTGTTGGTGCTGATGTTGCAGCAAGCTGTTGCTGCCGCTGTTGTTGTGCAAATGATGGATGTGATGGGAATGCGTTATAAGCACCTCGTTGGGTGTATCTGTGAAATACAAATACAAAAGAGAAAAATCAGAAATTGTTGCCAAATGCAATTCAATTGATTTCAAGTGCTTAAAAAGTTTGGCGATTTGTGTTTGACTTTGAAATAAAATCGGTACAAAGAGCACATTAAAAAAACCAGAAGAAAAAAAAGGCAGAAATAAAATAAAGTTTTCGCTTGGCAGCTGCGAAAATCAAATTCATTGAATTGTAACTGAAGTAGTAATATCCTGATATATCCTGACTGATTGCCAGCTAACCCCCATTTTAAACATTTTAAGCGGCGAGCTTTCAAGTGCTCTCTATATATATATATGTATATATGTATATATGTATGTGTGCGTGTCCTTAAGTGTGTGTGTGTGTGTGTGAGTTAGTGCCACGCAATTTGATTTGGCAATCAATAACAAATAATTATGAGCAGAAGCAGAATTTAACTTTAACTACTTGAAAGCCGACAACTTTCTTTCTTTTCAGTTCGCTTTTTTGGCTACAGTTTCAAACACAAGTTTAAACAACCCTTTGTGCTACCCTTGTTCCCTTAAGCCAGTCCTTTCACACGCCCTTTAGACTGTGTCCTTGTGTGTGTATTTTTGGAGAACCTGAGCCAGAGTTTTTTTTTTTGCCTAGCGGAACATGTAATCAAATTTTAATGAACCTCAAATTAATAATATTCACAATGACGAGGCAGAAGGACGACGTCGACGATTTGGTCCTTGCACTACAGCACAGCAGGACATCGAGAGCACAAGATTGTGGAGTGCGTTTTCGCTCTGTTGTTATCCTTATCGCTTTGGTCTGGTGGACGATTATGTATTTCGTAACATTTATGCCGCTTGTTGTGGCGAAAAAGGTAATTTCCAAAGCATCAAATTACGCGTCAGGACTCGCATGGAATTGCGCCTGCACTCTGCTATATCCTGCCCAAAAAATGTCCTGCGGTGCGCACGTTGTCACAAATTGTAACCTTGTTGACAACATTGGGTGACGCTTCTACTCCCGCTCCTGCTCCCGATGCTGTTGATGCTGCTGCCCATGAATGTCAATCTCAATCTAATTACGGGTCTAATGATGCCAAGCGTCTCATTACTTAGACCGGCTGCCAGGATATCAATATCGTGATATGTTTTGATTTGCTCTTGAGCGTTTTCATTTTTTTATTTCTTGCCTTTTTGGCAGAGTGTTCACAGCACCTCTGGGTGCACATTTCGGCCGCGTTCACGCAGCGGGCAACCGGCCACGCCCACTACACGGTATCAAACAACGAAACGCCCCATTGCGCTGTTAACGGTAGAGGAGTGTGAAACATGGCCAACTTGTGCAGATTGCCCAAAAACTATGATGTCCTCTCGATCTCATTTGCATATGATGAAGGCAACCACAGCCGCAACGTTAGCCAACGTTAGCTGCACCTTTGATGTGGGTTTTAAATGGAATATCCTTTACCATATTCATATGACATGAATGATTATTGTTAAAGGCCTAAAAGGGATTCCTTATACAGTGACTTGTATTAGAAGTTTTTCCATTTTAAATGACATTTATACATTTTATTGAAGATACTTCTAACATTTTAATAAAATTCCCTCAACAATTTGTTGGTAATAATAAAAATGCTCTAAAATTAATCTTTAATACATAATAATTGTTTGAAATAGAAAATAACTATAACAATAAGAAATAATATATAAAGAGCAATAATTTAAATGTACAATATATATTGATAATTCAAGTAAAAAATTTACAGAAATTCCATCTCATATTTTGCAATTCTGCTTTTATTTTGATAGTCAAAGTTACCTAATAGCTTATTGAAATAGAACTTTAATTGTATCGCTTTAATTAATGTTTAACAACATTCAGTAGACAGTCTGAAGAATTCAAAGCTTTTTTGCAGCTATAAAAAAATAATTAAGTCACTCAAGTATATTTATTCAGCTGGTTGTGGTCGGTCTTAGACTTCACAAATAATTTTAATTCTTTTGTTATAACTTTTGTATTTTTTGACTTGAGATCCGCTCGGGTTACCCACAAACGAAACGATCACCGACGGCAAACAAAAATTGCAAATTTCCAGCTGCTTTCAGCCAATTCTTTTAATTGATAAATCAGCTATATAAATAAAAAAATAAATACATGTTTTGAACATGTTGTGGAGAACCTTCCTTACCACTGCGTTTGGATTGATGCTGGTTGCCCAGTATCTGATCGATGCTGTAGACGGCGCGGGGACGCGAGACGGGGCTCTCTGCAACTGGACGCATGGCTGGCGGCATGATGGGATGTTGTTGTGTTGTTGTTGTGGTCATCATCGCTCGACAAGCAGGCAACACCAACAATCGCTAGCTGGCTTTAGAGGACTATAGCTTTACCGTTACTGCCAGAAGCTTGGGGCTATCATGACCCGCCGCACTATTAAAAAACTGCACTCAATTTAACTGTAAATTGCTGTTGTTGTTGTAATGTTTTCACCATGCACAACTAACTGAAATCGCGCACGCACAAAGTTTAGTTAAGAGATTGAATCGAATTCTGTTTTACTGATATGTTTTTGGGGTACGGCACGGTGGCTAGGGCTACTCGGATGACAATGACACGTACGCTGGTAGCGATCAACAACCACCGACTGAGCTCGGCGACAGCTCAACATGGGCATTAAATACGTCGGAGAGGCGTTTTTGGATTGCTGCCTGGCTTCTGCTGCTGTTGCTGTTGCTGCTTTCGCTGGCAAGGGAAATATGGGCGAGGCGAGGCGCAGGCTCTCTGGCTGTTATCCTGCTGTTGTCCTGTCTCGCTTGCGCCAGGGTGGTTTCCCCTGTTTCATT
Organism: Drosophila dives; assembly: GCA_035042365.1. Classification (NCBI taxonomy): domain Eukaryota; kingdom Metazoa; phylum Arthropoda; class Insecta; order Diptera; family Drosophilidae; genus Drosophila; species Drosophila dives. Next base: position 5,344,586 of record JAWNLJ010000133.1, on the reverse strand, counting down.
GGCAAGAGGCCAAATGTTTCCCCTGTGCGCGCTTTACAGGTAGTCTAAGGGCGGCCCTCTCACTCACTCACTCTCTCTCTCGCTCTCGTGCACTCTCTCTCCCTTTCTCTCTTTGAATGGCATGCTCTCTTCTTCTTTCTCTCTCTCTCTCTCTTGCTTATTCAATTTCTTAGCTCTGCATTTATGTTTGCTGATTAATTTTATTTATTTCATAAATTTTACTCATTAAAATAGAGCTCTGTTTGCTAGTTACTCACACTATTTACACACACATTGTGCGCCACTTACCTGTCTTACTCATTCGTTCTCTCTCTCTCTCTCTCTCACACACACATACACACTCATCCAAGCAGTCTCTATACGCATCAACAAATCACAAAACAGGTTAGTTCCTACCTGGACCTAGGCGGCCATTTATAGAGCATTTCTGATTTCCGTTTTTTTATGCCCAACTTTCCATCGGCCACATCATAAATGATGCACCTTGTCCGGGTAATTTTATGATCTGGTCGGGTTAAGAATTGAACCCCGCATTTCATTGAACAATCCAAATGCTCAATGAAGAATCCCTTTACTTAGGGGCAGCAGTTGGCAAGGGTTTCATTGAGTAAACGGATCTGTTGCACGTTCGAATCCGAGGTACAGCACTAACTAATCTGCTGGTTTGCCGAGCGCTAAATCCAGACGACAAATTAATAAATAAATACTATTAATTGTCAAATTAGAAATTTATTTTTTTTTTTATAAAAACATGCAAGGTAATATGAATTAAAATATATATATAATATTTATTTAAATAATTTATTATAAGCTTTTTATTTTATTTGTAAGCAGAAAATAATATATTGTTTGGCATGTAATAAATAATATTAAAAATAGGTCAAACAATTAAAGAAAAAAAATTTTAATTGGAATAATATATATTTGAATTAACGATTTCATTTCATTTCATTTAATTTGTATGCAAATAATATAAACTATTTAATTTTCAATTATTACGAAAATTAATTTATTTTATTATTTTGGTTTACTTGAAAAAAATAAAATTTAAGGATCAAAATAAAGGGTTTCCAATACACATCACCTGCAAAATATTTTTTTATTTATTCCTAAAAAGTAACGTATACAATTTATAATATTAACGATAATTATATTTACCTATTTTATATTTGTTACCAATATAATTATAATATTAAAAAAAAAAACGTAAATTTGAAAGTTTATCTAAATATTTCCACATTATTATCCTGAAATTAAAATAGTCATCAGAGTTTTTTATACATTGATTATTTTTACAATTTACAAAATTAGCTTAAAAATTATTTTTGTTAAAAAACCAAAAATTTCTCGATCTTAAACAATAGTTTAAGCAGCTCTCAGCCTTGTTTTTGCCTTGGAACTCACATGGATTTGAGTGAGCCGGGCTTAAAGGAAATATCTGGGTGGCCGGCAAGCTTTGGACCTTATGCAACGAGAACGCGATGACAACGCAGGTTGCATCATAGCAACAAAGGAACATATTTACAGATTGGCATTCCAGAAACCAAACAATGCCACAATGCACTCCAAACGCCGCTAACAATGGCTGCACTTCAAATCTCTCTGTTTTGCTGTCGTAATTTGTTGCAACTTGCCAAAGCCAAAAACGGAACAATGCGTCACCGGCTCGGAGCAAGCGTAATTTCCCGGGAATTGTGTGAACAAGTAGCACATATTTGACCAAACTCATTACGGGTGCCAGATGTGTGACGCCACACTTCACACGCAAACGCAGCAGGACTCGCCGAGGACTCGCCGAGGACTCTCAGGCGGAGCTTAGGCCTCTGTGCGTGCGATTAGCATAGAGCGCATAGGCGCTTAATCATATTTTCATAGGACGCGAACACAGCGCAGATTTCATTCAGCAATCCGATTGCACATTCGTTTAATATAGAGCTGAGGAGAGCCAGAACCTGCTAGCTCTGAGCTCCTATCTCTGAGCTGTGAGCTGTGAGCTGAGCCAGCAAGGACTTATTTTTGTTGGCCCTTGCGAGCGCCTACCTGTGTCTCTTAGCAGGCGCTGTTAATCTTTGATCTAGTCCTGATGATTTGTGCAGCATCATCAGCGCACTTAGGCAATCTTCGCTTCACATTATCCTGCATCGAATCTCACGGCTCATTAGTCCAAAATGAAAACAGACGACGATCAATTTGCCTGCTAATTGCCTGCCTGCCAGCCTGCCTGCCCGCCTGCCCGCCCGACCAGCCCCTTCGTCTTCGATCAGCGTTTATATCGGTATTTAAAAATCTATTGTTGCATTATGTGCTTGTGCCAGCTACGCTCCAAGCTGCATGCTCCAAGTGGCAAGCACTCCAGCCATGGTAACGAAAGCCATTTAACGCAAGTGTGAAATGACAAATTGAATCAAAGTCAAACTCAAACTCATTGAAGACTGCACTTCAATGTAATTTCTAAATTAGCACATCAATGCATACACCCATGCCTCTCTCTCTCCCTTTACCCCTCTCTCTATCTTTCTCTCTTCCCAGCTATCACAGTCCTTCCACAGCCCTTCTTCTTCTGTGGGAGTCTGTCGACTTGGCCAAAATGGAGCGCGAGAAAAATCACGCTCAATGGTCATGCGCTGTGTAGCTCAATTGCTATTGGACAACTTTAGCTCAGCTCACAATAATCACACACACACACACACACAGGCACACACAGGCAAACGTTTGCGAGCAACGAGGTCATTATCGTGTTGAGCCCCCCACTCCGCTGGAATCCCCCTTGAGCTGTGCGTGTAAACACATTGTGGCAATTCTCTCTGGTGCGATGGCTGTGTTCACCTTTTAATAAGGTTAACTGCGACGACGACGACCCACAACACCCACAATGACAATAGATTCTCTATGGGTGTGAGTGTAAGTAACTGTGTGTGTGTGTGTGTGTGTGTGTATGAGTGGGTGGCTGTTTGGGTGAGTGTGGGTGCCTCTGTTTGTGTCTGTGTGAGTTGCTGCTCCTGCTGCTGCTACAACATTTTTCTTAACCATTAAATCTAATATATCAAAGTAATAAAACGAATTTCACAGTATGTGTTCGCGTGTGTGTGTGTGGCTTTATCTACCCACCTCCCCCGTAGACCACCCCACACAAAATATAATCCAACTAAAAACTTTTCGTCTACTTAGCGTCTGCCTTCCATTGTCTGCCGGATGTTGAGCAGAGCAGCAGCATCAGAAGCAGAAGCAGAGCTGGCAGATTCTTGGGCTTTGCTTGGATTGCAGTTTAGACGGGTTTCATTGTTGAGCATGGGGTTTTCAATTTTATTTTAGATTTTTCTCTTTTTGCTTCCCTTGGCTTTGGGTTAATTGCGTGTGTGTGATGTATGTGTGTGTGTGAGTGCAGGGATGGTTATAACTGATGCTGCTGCTGCTGCTGACATTGTGATGAGTTTGAGGCACTAAAAAAGGAGTTGACTTCTTAATTATAAAGGTAAATAATGCCATGATTGTTACTTAAATATGTCATTAAATGATTAAAATTGAGGGAAAGCGTTTTAATTATAATTTATGAAAATATACACGAACAAAATAAAATAATAAATAAATAAAGTTAAATATAAACGGAATAATATGTAAGAATAACGATATTGTATATAATTTCATTACATAAAAAACTATATAATTAGTGGCCATCATTTTACAGCAACTATTATTAAGACAGGGTTTTTGTACAATTTTCTATTGTATTTCATTAAAGTAATTTTTAGTTGAAAACATTTAATACACATAATAATAAATAATTTTGTTAATTATATTATAATTTAGTTTTATACATCGCATTATACGCGTAATTTAATAATTCATTTAATAATTCGTATTAGTCTCTTAATGAAATTGTTAACTTATAAGAGCACCCTGTATTTGGAGCAGTACAAAATAGATTTAGATTAAGCCAAAAGCGTATCACAAACAATTTTCGCAAAACGTACTTCCAATTGATGGCTGGGAATTTAATATATATGCCAATAAATGAGCAACTTTGAGATTTGCTGGCCAGCACCAGCAACCGCAGCTCAGCTTGGCTTAGGTCTTAACGCATACAAACAAAGTAACGATGAAATTATTCAATATCCTTTGCTGCTCGAGGCCGTAATCAAATACATGGGTCGCAGGGGGACAGTAGGACAGGGGGGCAGGGGAAGTTGCAAATATCTGCAGTTGAGTGAAATCAAGCGCTTGTTTGACATTTAGTTTCATAATTTAATATTCAGGCAGTGCACACCAGGAGGCTGTGTGTGTGTGTGTGTGTGTGTGTGGGTGTGGAAAACCTTGGACTGAGACAACCACGCACACTAAATGAAAGCTTCCGTTGGCCAGACAGGGCAACCCAACCATATCCTTTGCCTTTGCCTTTGCCTTTGCCATTGCTCCTCACCGCAGACCGCATATAAATATCCTAGTCAGAGTTGTGTCTTGCATTTTTCGGTTGACAATATTGAAACGTTTATTATGCCCGCCGGCTGAAACTGTTGCCAGTGGATGTTGGACCCAGATGGAATGAGAATAGAAGAAAAGAATCTCTGCATTAGACAGGAAGACGCTAAAAGACACACTTACAAAAGACAGATACAAATCTACACAGGGATATCGGTAGATTGGGAGTACTTGGAATCTGCTTCATATGTTGCTAATCTGGAGCAAATTGACACCCGTCTTGCGGCTAAATTGAAATACAAACACACATATGCCAAGTAGTTCTACAAATTCCTGGCCAAGATAAGCGCTAAATAGGCCATATGAGCCATGATCCTGGCTACTTGCTCACTTGAAAGTCGTTTGCCGACCAAATAGTTCCAGATAATTATGTGATTTCTGATGCCCATTGGCCATTGGGCATTGACCACTGAAGTCAGGCAGCAGTCGGGAGTCGGGAGTCGGCAGTCGTCACATGTGTCAGTAAGGATATGTGAAAGGAATTCATGGGAATTACCTGTGCCATTGTTGTGCACTTGAATTACATCAAAATTGTGCAGCGAACAATGGCCAAATAGCTGCCGCACAGCGAGCCCAAACAAAGGACTTGAGAAATATGCAAAAGTGTAGCCAAACAAACCAACCAAGTGGCCAAACTAAAGGACAATAAGGCGCTACTGCCTCGCCCTCGCCCTCGTCCTCGTTCTCGTCCTGTGTCTTTTGATGGCGTTTGCTTTTGCGCCCTTCCGCCCATATGTGTGGGTGTGGCACGCCTTGCGAACAAACAACAATTGTAATCACACACCTTTTGTGGCCCGTGTGAAGCGTGCCCATGGTCAAAGTTCTTCTTCTTTTTTTTTGTTTGGTATTGTTAAAAACGCTCTAGGAAAACCTCACAACACCAATACAAAGCGACTCAAACAATAAATTCTGTGAAAATTATATAGTTGAGCCTTGGCAGGTCTTAAGGCCAGATTGTCAGATTGCCAGATTGGCAAATGAGCAGCCAGCAAGGGCCAACAATTGAGAAATCAATTCACACACTCTCAAAAAGTGTTGATGGCCATGCAAATGAAATCCTGATGAGACTTCAGCAATGCCCCTCCCCACCCTTTCACATACCCCTTACCACTAACCCGACTGTTGCGCTTATTGCAGCTACAGTTCCACTGTTGAGTGTGTTGACTATGGGAAACTTGTTCAAAAATTTCATTAAAAACGGTTTTCATTGTTATTGTTGCTGCATCATAATGTGCGCATAATAAAATAAAAAGTGCACCACAGACAGCCCCTACACCCTACACCATACACCCTACACCCTATCTCCAAAGACCCCACCTCCCTCACTTTCCCTATGCTAGCGGAAATGTAACACACAATTGGCACCCAAAAAGAAATGAACCAAAAAGAAAAACCACAACAAAAAAAACTTAAGTAGAATGGGTAAAAAAAAACATTTAAACTCGAAGATACCCAGTAATAATTTAATTAACTTTAAAACTGAACCGATTTTCCAACTGAAATTTGAAATTTAACCATGAAATTCTGTTTGAATTCAGGTAAAATAATTGGAGTAAGTAGACTACAATAATGGCTATTAAGAAATTAAAAAACTTTCCTAAAGTACTTATGCACAGACAAAAATAAGATCGATTTGACTCGACACATTGCGAATATATAAATACATATAGGGATACCTTATCTACCATCTTAAAATGTACCCACAACTTCAATTAACCCTTTTTAACCATGGCACAGAGTATAACCAGAACTGGGCAACCAAATGTGGCAAGCAAAAAAAATTTTTAATATACCATGCAAAATTGCATTCAATTGCGTCTGCCAACATGCATATGTGTATATGTGTGTGTGTGTGCGAGTGCGAGTGTGAGTTTGCACAAGTGCTGTAAATTTCCTTATTTGCCCCGCCAACGAGCATCCAAAATCCGCCCAAAAAAAATAAATAAAACAGAAAAGACAGCTCAAAAACTTGCACACATTTAACTCAAACAAAAACGTTGCAGAAATGAAATTTGTTACTTTTTTGTTGTGTTTATTTATAAAAATTGCGTTTAAAAGCGCTTAAATTTCAGCATGTGCAAATAAGTTGGCATTTTTATTCATTTATGCAGCCGGGAGACGCCCCGTTCTCTAGCCCTCGTAGGTCCCCCTTAAAACACACACAGCAAGTGCAATTTCTCGTTAGCTGCCTTTCATTTTATTTTTTTTTTTTTTTAGGTCTGTTTGACTTTTGGCCCGGGCCCGAAAATGAAAACTAAATGCAATAAACGTTTGCGCCTAAAAGCTGCAACAAAAAATCAACGTTCGGAGATTAGCACATATGCAGGACATGTGTGTGTGTGAGTGTGTGAGGGAGGGGTGGGGAAGTGTGAGTGGGCACCATTTTTTCGTGGCTTTTGCCAGTTTAGCGTTCATTTAATCTTTGTCTGCTGCAGTTGCCTCTGTTGGTTTTGTTTTTGGCTTGTCGTGTTCTCTTCGACTTTGTTTTTTTGGGCAGTGCCGTCGCTTTGTTCTGCATTTAGCTGCGCCGCAATTTTGCGTTGCCTACTTTTGTGCGTTCTTTTTTATTGCCTGCGAATTGCGAATTGCGAATTGTAATGAAATTTTTTTCGGTTTTGTCCAAAAACGCCCACAAAAAATACAAATAGCAAGATGAACCGAAAAAATAGTCATAAAAATTGCTAGCGAATGACAAAAATCAAACAGCGAAACTCTGAAAAATTTCATTTCGACGCAATTTGCCTGTAATTGTTTGGAAATCTGGGTTGGTTTGGTCTATGGGGATATTTGTTATTGGTACGAACAAATACATAAATTTGTGCAGTGGTTATAAATATATATCTATAGACTTTTGCTTGATTTGGTTGATTTATTGTTCATTTAGGCAAATAAAATTGTGAAAAAAGTGAAAATGCTGAAAATGAAAACACTTAAAATCTTCCAAAATGTAGCTAAAACAAATTTCTATGTAATAAACATTCTTTATAGTTTCATATAAATAAAAAATATTGTTTTCCATTTGAAGGCTAACTAAGACTCTTTTAAGCTAACTTTACACAAGTGTACACTGAAAAAAAAAATTATAGCAGTGTACTTTACGAACGAATAATTTCTAGTTATGCTTGTGGTTTTATAAACTTAGTTCTTAAAACACATTCCTTGTATTATTCAAAGAATTCTTAAAACAGTCCATATCCAAAATACGCAATTATTTCATACCCTGAACCGCTTAATAAAATTTATAAAAGGTTATATTGCTTTTTATCTTGATCAAGTTCAATAATCGAATCAATTTAGCAATCTTCTAATCGATTTGCGATAGCAAAAATGCTTAATTAATGTAAATTCCTCCTATGCATATATTAAGTTTTCTGATTTATTATTGATATAGTGTAAAATTCCATTAAGATAGGATAAGAATTGGTGTCATTATCATCAGCAGCCTCCCTCAACTCAAGCATTCAAACTTGTTTTCGAATTAAATTATTCACAGTGTAAGGAGCAGTATGGTGTTAAGGGTTGACATAGCCAGGCAGCTACACAGATATAAGCAGACCACGAAACGCTCAAATTGCAAAAAATAACATGACCGCAGGCAACACGTTGTGGAATAACGAGGACACTAAAGCCAATGCCAAACGGTTATTTTTTACGTAGTCTGCCGCTTAGCTGAGACTTGGCATGGATGTCAGCGGTGGAGCGTGGAGCGTGGAGCGACATCCTTTGGCTGTTGCCTTTGGTCTGTCGTCTATATTGACACAACATGCCAATTTTACTTGGCAGGTGGCGACCTTGGGGCTGCGGCTTTTGCGGCTGTATTTGTATCTGTATCTGTATCTGAACAGACGTCAACATTGCCATGTCAACTGACAAAATAATTAATTTTATTCGAGAGTAGCATTTTTTTTATTTTGAGTTGTGTGTTGAGTTAACTGTTTACATAAAGAGAGAGTGCGGCGCCAATCGGAATGCAGGGGGATGGTGGTTAAATGGAGGACGCTAATTCAATGTGTGGGAGTTTTGGCATTTACTTTAAAAGGACACGCGGCGCATACGCAATTAAATGCGCCTTACGCAGTGTGCCAAAAAAAGCACAGCTCAGCAGAGAAAAAAATGTGTGGCAGAGGGGATTGGGAGGAAGGGGACGACAACACTTGGTGTAAAAGGGGCGTATACGCAACACACGCCCACTTGGAAGTCGCAATTTCAGCTTGGCTGTAATTAGTTTTCGCCACAACTTTTTTTCCAGCTTAACCTCTTCTTGCTCTCGCTCTCCCCATCTCCCTCTATCGCTCTCTAGCTGGAAGCCTCTCCTCCACGCGCTACTGGCTAAGAGTTTGCGCTCGTTTCTTTGCTCTTCACTTCTTTGGCTTTTTCTTTTTTGGCCTTAACGTATTTTATTGAATTTTCTTTTCATTTGTTTGTTGATTTTTGGGATTTGCCGCATTTCGTATGCACAACGGATAAACGAATAGACGAACTTGTGTGCCATTGAGACAAATCTGTGTCTGTGTCTGTGTGTGTGTATGTGTGTCTGTTTGTGTGTGTGTGTGTGTGTGTGTGTCTAGCTTCTGTTGTCGTTGTTTTTGTTGCTGCTGCTTGGTCGCCTGTTTTTCCAATAAATTACTTTGTAATCAAGTGAATTCGAGTGCAAAACTGTTGAGTTGACGGGGCGGGAGGGAAAACGGAAATGTTGCAATGACTTCTCAAATGATGACTATAATTTGCCGGAGATACTTGCCAGCTAATAAAATGTGCTTATTTGCAGAAGGTGAATCCCCAAACGAGTCACAAATAATGAATACGCTAATAAATTTGCATTTCTTGTCGCATTTTTATTGAATTTCCCTTTGGGTTTTCTTATCTGCTAAAAATGAAAATGTTTTAAACAGTTGTTTAACTTGCCAGAATTTGTAGTAAGCCGAATCTGTAGCCAGCTGTAAGTTATTTCGTTGGCAAAATCAATCAATGACAATCTTTAAAAATGTGAATAAGCCTTTCAACTTAGCCCAGCTCCAAGCGTTTTTATTGTAAGTAATGCATATGCCTAATATGCTTAACAAAGCCAAGAAATCAACAACAAACAAACAACAACAACAACAACAGTTAACTGGCTACAAAGTTTGCGCAGTGCATTAGTCGAGGATGAAGGCATATTTGCAAGTAGCCAAAGGACTCAGTCGCCGAACCTATTCAATGGATTTACCATTGAGCAGCTCACATGCAGGCAAAGGCGAATTACATACATATATATAAATATACATATATATATATACTTATGTTCATATATATTATGTGATATACTCACTCTGTGCCTGAAATCTAATTGCTTGAATACAAATTACGTGGGCGAAACAAAGCGAAAAAAAGAGAGAAAAAACTAACTGTCAGTGGCAGATGCGGGCGCAATGATAATGATTAAAATTGGACTGCTAGGATTGTAATTACGCTCAAATCAAAAAAGGCACAAGGCTATGCGGCGTGGAATGCCCGCAGCGACAGCGAAAGAGAGGGAAAGAGCGACAGAGACAGAGCTAGCTTTGCTCATTTTATAATGAAATAAAATAAATGCAGCGAACAGAGTAGCTCAAGGAGCAAAAGCAGCATCAACAGCAAAATTAGAATGGGAAACAGCAACAACAATAAGCAACTAGCAGATACCCTGTACCACCAAACATAGAATAGAGTTATCTAATGATATATATTAAATATTACTGATGAAAATTTGGAGTCAGCAACTATCGTCGATCGATTGACAGACAGAAATATATAGTCAAAAAGATTTGCACCGTTCTACTTTCTGCTATTTGTTACTACTTTTCATTGAAACAATTTTACCTATTGTCAAAGTTTTCAGTTTACAGGGTATAACAACAACAGCAGGTCGCCGGCTTCAGCCACAAGGACAAAAGCCAGTTGACATTATGGCTGTGTTTGTGGCATTGTTTGTGGACTGTGCCTCGACTGTGCTCCACTCTCTATGCAAGTGTGTGTGTTAGTATGTGTATGTGTGTTTGTGTGTGTGTGTGCATGCTGTTGATATTATATTACATTTTATAAATTACATTTTGTGCACAGGCTAATGCATAACATAAAAAGCCAACAACGTTGATTTTGTTCAACGCTGCCTTCACTTGCATGCAGGACATTTATTTTTTTCTTCTGCTGCTGCTGCTGCTGCTGCTACTGCTGCTCATGCTGTACATTAGCAGTCGCCTGCAGTGAGTCCTTCGTCCTTCGCTTGAGTTTGACTTCAATTGCGCTACGGAAATGCATTAAGAAATTCAACTTTGGCCCCTGCCAGCAGGTGCTGTGCACCAATCACAAACAAAAACTGGCAATGCTGAGAATGCTTTTAATAGCCACTTTCGTAATACCCATACACCCATTACACACACACGCGCACACACACAACATCACACCCCTTTCTCGATGCCATTGTATATTTTACTTTGATTTGAGAATTGCATGAATATATGGAACTAATGCGATGTCTAGCCAATTTTTCAATTCAAATGAAACATTATTTAAATAGCACGATAAACATATCATGGGGTCACTAAATAATTCAATGTAAATGGTTTATAGCTGATATTGTAAGCAGATCATTTACAAATTATATAATAATATGAATGCTTTGAATGGATATATATTTAAATTAATGTCGAAATTTTCTATGCAAGCAGCACTGATAAAAGTGCATTATTAAATTTAAATTTTAATATTGGTCGTTGTAAAACTGTTTATTTCGCAAACATTCAGTTAAATTTTTGAAAAAAGATAAGAGAGAAACAAATTTAATAAAGTTTCTTTTTTCTAAAATATTTTATCTTAATCTAAAAATACATTATTGGCTTATTATTTTGATTGCATTTAAATAATCTTACAATTTGTGCGCTTTTATTTTCGTAACTTAAATTATTTATCTCTATGTACAAAAGATTTTTTTATTTCATTAAAATCAAACTGCGTGTGGCACAAACCCCAACCACAACTGTATTGCCACCCCAACACACCGCATAACCAATACAACCAAACACTTGAAGAGCGCCTAAAAGCGCGCAACATTTATATAAATTTGCTGTATCTGTGTTTTTTATGACAAATAATCCGCTTTCACAGCAATTGATGTCAGGAGAATCGACGCAAAATGAAAGCTAATACCCAACAACGGGACAATTGATTGAAGTCAGCTGATAAGCCGGATGCGATAGCACAACGACAACAACAACAACAACAACAGAAAGGTCTACTCTTTTTTTCACCTTTTCTCTTTATTAAATATTTTTTATTTGATGTTGCTGTCGATAAGGCTAATGACTAACAATAACAAAAACCTGCATTATGATTGTATTACACATATTTGGCTTTATTAATAAAACTCGGCTCTCGGCCAATGTTATCGCTGCCTGTTTGATTTTGTATTAAATTAGTGTCATAAACGGGACAACAACTGGGCCCGCTGCTCAGAGTTCCCACGCTCTTCCTTATCGATGAAATTATTTACAACGTGGTATTAGCAATTTATTAAACAATTTTATGGTGTTATCGTTGCGGCTTGTTGCATTACGCATACGCCGCATGTGCCGGCTAGCGGTTTTCCTCCGCACACCCGCTTCCAACGCACACATACAATTGTAATGTAATTTCCGTTATGCATTTCCGCACGCACTTCGCCAGTGGCAAGATCAGCTCGCCCCGCATCCCGGGGCTCAAGTCTCTTGCTCCCCATTATGTGCGTAATTTTATTTATCTGCTGCAGTTTGGCAGCATGCATGCCAGTTAATTTCCGATGCAGTTGCTCATTGACATTGTCCCGTGCAGTGCGCAGTTCTCATTTTCAATTTAAGCGGATGAACATTAATTGAAAGTTTAATACATTTACTTGAAGCCGTTGATTCCAATTCCAAAGGTTATCGATTTAATTTCTCTGCTTATTTTTTATTTTTCATTGCCTACTTTTAGGATGACTATAAAATAAACTGCATATGAATTTTATTTATTTTTTATATTTAAACTTGATTTATATTTTGTTGTTTATTAATTAATTTCGATTTTTTCCCCGTAATTTCAACAGAATTCAACAGAATCACCTGCCTGATTTGTGTGCAATTTATTTTAGCCTACTTATTGGTATTGTCCTGATTACAGAGCCCAGAGCACAGAGACTGGCAGCCGGCACAAAATTGGCTTCAATTATGTGCAGCATTATGAAATTACGAAAGTAAGTAGACGCTTTTGCTGTTACTGTTGCTTTCGCTTTGGCGAACATGTAATTGCCGCAATTTGCATTCGCAGTTGTTGCCGTCGCTAATAACGTTTATTAAAACCACAACAACACGAGGCAGCAGCCGCATCATCTCCCACCATCTCCCCTTCTCCACAGAATCTCTCTCTCTCTCTCACTCTCTGGAGAGCCATTAACAATAAGCCTGGCATGTTGAATGAGGCATCATTGCATATGTGTAACGTTGGCAAATTACGCAAATCCTTGTGAAGCACATTAATGACAATTAATCGCTGCAAATTAAAATGATGACAATGCGCTAGATATTCTACAAGGATATATATGCCCCTTCCCTACCTCCTATCCTCTTATCCTAACGTATATTCAAAAAGTATTTTATGAGCTAAGCTGCTGGATAGTTGATAAAATGTTCTCCATTCAAACGTCCCACGTCCCGTACCGCCTGCTCCTCCCGCCGCTCCTCATGATGTCCGTCCAGACCAACGCCAATTCGCTCGATGAATTTTGCTGAACGGTAACCGTTTTTCTGCGCAACACACAATAATATTAAGTTAAATTTATTTATTTATAACTGTTTGTAAAACAAATCAAACCTCAAAGTAAATGGAACGTGCTTTTTTCGCCGCCTCCGGGTCAAAGTTCCATTCGGTGCGTTGATGAGTTACGGGCTCGCCGGCCACATTATTCTGCAGAGTCTCGCTGATGAGACGCAGGATAAATCCATCGGCTGGCTGACTGGCCAACAGCAAAGCTGTAAGCTTCAGAGGGAGAGTGAGAGACACAAAGAGAGAGAGAGACAGAGAGAAAGAGAGAAATTAAAGGTTATTATCATACAAAACAAAAGACTTAAAAATGTATATTAGAAAGGCTTGGACTAAACTGATAATCGCAAAAAATTACGATTTTATCTGTGTTCTGTTCTAGTATTAAGAAAAACATTAGTAAAAACTAAAAAAAAAACTGCACCAATTTGGAATAAACAATACTTTTTAAGATTCTCGAACTCTCATAAATCATAAGTTTTTTAAACGAATTTTACAAGTTAAGTAAGATATTTTTATTTATATTTAAGGTACAAAAAAATATTAATGTTTTAAAATAACATAAGTGAACAAATAGCTTAAATAAGAATTCTTTAATGTCATTGTAAGTTTTTAATATATTTTCTATAATTTGAAGCAAGCCCCAAATAATAGCAACCCTCATGTATAAATTTTGGAAATTTTCTACTTTCTGATTTTACCGATTTACGTAAATTTAGGAACATTTTTTTTTCCTTTATGTATGTAGCTGTTTGACCATCTTAAGTAGCTGTTTAATTCCGCCCATTTCACGCACTCGCACAAGGGAATCAAGGTAATGCTGTATCTATGAATTATACAGATGAATAAGCACAACATATGACCTTTGTCACAGTGTCTATTTGAATGTTGCAACACTTTGCTTATATGTCGCATGAGTAAACTTTCGATTTGGATGAATTGAGATTTTGTTGAAATATTTTGCAGAAATGTTATAAAGCCTCACACAAATCTCTTGCCCCGTCCGACAAATTTATGGCACTTTCTCACTTACGGCAAAGAAAAACAAAAATCTTATTTGCATCATTTTCAATAGGTGTTGTACGATGTTTCTTGGAGCGCTGCCCGGGCGAGTTACTAAACCATCGATCGCTTAAACCGAAACTGAAGTAGTAAAAACCGAACAGGTGCATAAAACGCAGCCAAGCGCCACAAAAAAAAAATATCGACAAAAACTAAAATACTGCGAGTATTTCTTGTTCGGCAAACAAAACAAACGGCGATAATTTAAATAGTTATGCGAATAACAAACACACACAAAAGAAACCGAATTGAGAGAGGTAGTGGCAGAGAGAGAGAGAGTGAGCGAGAGCGAGAAGAGAGACGTATAAATTTATATTCAATAAAATAAGAAGCGGCAAACAAACGCGGCTTAATTTCATTCCATTCAAAAATATCAGTTTCTATTTAACAATTGTTGAAAGATGACCTGATTTTTGAGTACAAACATCAAGAAATCTCTACTTAATTTGAACTCTATTTAAGCCCGACCTTGATGTTCAGCCTCGAAAGCCCTCATTAAATGTTCAGCAGTTGAGTGCGTTTAAATGTCACATTTTAATGGCTTATCCAAATTGGTGCTCAAGGCAGACGGAACTAAGTTGCGGATAAAGGTTACTGGCACCTGTCTTAAAAATACAACAAAAAACAACAAAAAACCAGAGCAATTAAGTCGAGGGGCTGTAAAGAAAGTGCGCAAGACTTCCATAGAAAATGGCACAAGATAAAAAGAAAGACAGCGGCGAAAAAACAAACAAAATAAGATAAACCAAAACTGGTTGGGCGTATTATTGTTGCAGAAGTTACATAATGGCCTGGTCATCATCATCACGAACGATCATCATGATGATCGTCATCCACTCGGCGAGGCAGCAAACCAGAAAGCCAACGCTTTAGTAATTTGGCCTCAATTCCGTTACAGTTTTCGCGCTGCGGCGCTGCACTTCAACAGCTGTGCGGCAACGCAGCTCTTAAGCACACTCTCTCCCACTCTCTTGGCAGCCCCAAAAAAGCTACGTGCTTCTCCTCACGTCACTTGGCCACTTCAAAAACTAAAGGCAAATAGTCAAATTTAGTTACAAGTTGCGCTTACAAAGAAAGCTTTTACAAATTTCCGGCATGCAAGCCATGTCTACATCTGCTGCTGCTGTCAGCTTACTTTTCCTGGAGTAACAGCTTACTTATTATTATTTAACAGTGCCAGGACTTTCACTTTCAATAAGTGACACTGTTAAGACGCTGCAAATCTTTGCTTATTAAACGATTCACTGTATAAACACACTCAAAGTAGGCACGGCACCTGAGCGGAGCTTTCGCTTGGGAGCTTTTAAGCCTGGCGCACTCTGCAATGTTCGCTTTGTCCGACTGGTATTCAGTTACCAAAGACAGCGCTCGCGATAAACAACGCAATTTCGCGCTTAGCAGCGTCTTCAATAATTACCGTTAACATTTTGAAAACGTGCGCAGGCGTGTTCAGCTAATAAGAACATTAAAATTGGTTGGATATTGTAAATATATATATTTGGAGAGCATGGCAAATTTCCATACGCTGCCAGTGCTGCTGCTGCTGCACGTAAGTCATTTGACGGGCTGTGTTATTGTTTTTGTTGTTGACCCCAACAATTAACATGACCAAAGCAGAGATCACACGTTACTTCGTTCGTTCAGCGCTCTGACACAATTTCCATGCGACTGCGCGAAAGTCGCACCAAAAAGAAAAGTGTCCAACAGCTTAAATGTGACTGGAATTCTCAATAAATTCGCCGTTGTTGCTGCTACTGTTATTGCTGCTGTTGTTGTTCTTGTTGATTCGTATCGAAAAGATGTCGTGCCAAATTTGTAATATATGCGGCGCCCTCTGTCGTTAGACCTTGAATTTGTGCTCGTTGCCCAATTCCGCAACGATCACAGCTAGTTTTTCCGCTCTCTCTCTCTCTTTCTCTTTCTCGCTGCTCTCTCTCTGCTCTCTCTGTCTTTTATGCCCGTTGACCAATTTAAGAGACAGCAAATGTGTCATAATCTCAAAGCAAAAAAGCAGCTTTGTTGTTATCGTTGTGTTGCATAACCATGTCGGTAACCGTGTTTGTTGTAGCTTTTACTTGGCCTAACTCATGCAAGACAACAATAACAGCCCAAATTGCTCATGTGCATTTATTATAATTTTGATAGCTATCTGACACACTGAACTAATGAGACTTTATTTAATATTTAATTGGTAACAACTCGCACAATAATTGCAAATATCCCCTTTATTTTTATTTTCTCAGTTATTTTTGCTAATTGTTGCATTGGACGCCACAGTGCAGCCGCGAGCACCCAACTTTCAATACTTTGAACGGTAATAGTTAATAGCCCAATCAAACTTATTTGCAACATTTTTAAACCCATTTTTTTAATTTTCAGTCCCAAATATCGCTATCCGTATTACGATGAAAATGGTCGTGGCAAATTGCTGTATGGCTATGGCGGACCTGATCTTTACCAATACAAAACCTATACACCACTGGAGGGCATACATTGAGCAGCATTAGCCTAATTATAATTGTAATTGCATTGTAGTTAATAATTTATATTTTTTTATCTGAACGCATTTAAAAATTAAATATGTGCGCGCCAAGGAGGTGGCACTTTTCAAAACTAGATGGCGCTGCGCCGGCATTTTTCTTTTAATTGTGAATTTATCGTTGTGAATGCAGCGTTGGTAATAGTTTTAGTGCAAGAAGAAGCACAGCAGCACTTCTGGAGATTTACTTGAGTTTTTTGCATTGGGTGTAATTTAGAGTAAAAGCGCACAAAATGTCACGTAAAGAGGCTCTGTCACAGTTTATCAACCAAATTCACGGCCGCCCGGTGGCCGTCAAACTGAATAATGGTGTTGATTACAGAGGTGAGAAATTTGACATTTGCCGGCCACATAAACATTTTACATTTTTTGGTGGCAATTGTTTTTTGGTTTGCAGGTGTTTTGGCCTGCCTTGATGGCTATATGAATATTGCTCTGGATCAGACGGAGGAATACGTCAATGGGCAGCTGAAGAACAAATACGGGGACGCCTTCATACGCGGCAACAATGTGCTCTACATATCCACACAGAAACGACGGGTTTAGTTTTAACTTTAACTTTGCTTAGTTTACTTCATAAATACACAAAACACACACACTTTTTGTAAATGCTTTCACTCTTCAACTGGGATAATTGCGTGTGCCATATTCCTGGGGTATGGCTCCAAAATGTCGCAGCTGCTTTATCGAATAACCAGAGCCGAGTGCAGCAATTAATCGCTCGCCTCGTCGTCCAAACTTACGTTCATAGTTGGGTCGCCAGTTGCGTCCGAAGAGGGGATCGAAGGGTATCTCGCTGGGCTGGTGGAAGGGTGAGTTGCCCAGAAACAGGCGCTCAAAGTAATCCAAGACGGCTTTCTTCTTCTGAAAGTGCACAATAATCGGATTTGCCTGTGCCCCCCTCTGTGGATGCTGCGAGTCCAAATTCTTGAAATACTCAAAATTCACCAGATCCACGTTGGAAAAGTCAAAGCCCTCGTATAATGTTGACCACGTCGCCGGCAACTGCAAGGTCAATTTTAATGTGGTGCTGGTGTTAGGTTAGGTTAGGTGTTTGGGTGGTGTAGCTCTAATTGGCCACTTACCATTAATGCGACTGCAATTAAGACATATTTGCACATTGCGAATTGCTGCGAATTTAACTAATTGATTTGGCCCAGCACCTTGCACCTTCCTCGCACGAAATCCAACTGATTTTAATAAATTCGGACAACTGCATGGATTGTCATCGATGAAGTGTCCGAAATGTGTGTGTCTTGTTTTCCACTCTTGTATTTTGTCGCAATAACTGGTGCCGCATTACTCAATCCTCCGCTCAACCAAATGTAACACAGACAATGGGCCCAACTGCCCACCTGGGCTCATTAATTGATATGCATGTCGCATACTGGGGGCCACCAATCAAAAAACATAAAGACACTGCTCGTGATAACCTCTCCGATCGCTGGAGCGCAAAGAGTTCAATTTTGCTACAAATAAAGCCGTGTTTTCTTTTTCCATTTATTTCAAATACCTTTTTTCGTTGTGTTGCCGAACAATTTGAATAAAGCGCGCTCTCAAGAATTGGTGCAAAAATATTTAATCCGAATTGTTAATTAAATTGCATTCAATTTGTTTAAATTTATGCAAGCGTGTGTACGACTTGGTTATTTTGTTTTTTTTTATGTTATGTTTAAAATCACATTCCTATTTATTATGCATAATATTGTTGTGGTTGTTGTTTATGTCTCATGATAATTTGCAAATTGCATTTATGCTTTCCAACTAAACTTTTTCACTTAATTTTTATGAAATATTGACACGAAATAATTACGGTTAGATATATTCTTTGCAAAATAACACCATGAGCGGAGATTTCATAAACGTCTTCAATTGGACCAAGCTATCAACTGCTTCATGTCTGGATCATCTGCAATGTGGAATATGTTATTTTAATAATTATTTAAATACATATTTATGTATATATTAACATGCTTACCATCATCGGCATCGGGAGCTGTTGTTGCAGGAGCTGCCTTTTTCTTTTCCTTGGCCTTCTCGGGCAAGTCTTCGGTCGGCGCCTCTGGCAACGTATGCGTCGGTTCAGGTATGCCAATAATCTCCTTATCAAAGTTCTCCTGCTCCAGCTCATCGAGTTCCCGCTCGAGATCCTCGTCATCTAGATCGGCGCCAAAGGCAACTGGATTGGAGATAGCATCCGAAATTTCACGTGCCACATCTTGTTGCTCGGCAATATCATCCATCATATCGTGCACCTTGTCCACATCCCTGAAATATGAGGAGGTTTATTTTATTTGTGATTTTATTGTGCTTAATAATTCTACTCACATGTTCTGGTGTGCGGATTTAAGGGCATCTGCCGCATTCTTCATTGTGGTCAAGACAGCAGTGTTCGTGTTGGCGCTCTCCAGCGCCTCCCTTTGCATCTCGATCGTGGAGAGGGTGCCATCGATTTGTTGCAGCTGCTTCTCAAGTCGTTTCTTCTTTTTCAGCGCCTGCAAAGCCACTGCAAAATCGTGGACAAAATCCGATAAAAATTAATTAGCGTGCATGAAAAAAAGACAGCACACACTAAGTAAACAAAACGAATCTTAGCTAGATGTGATGACAAATTTTGTTATCTCGCCCAATTGAAAAACGATTACACTGTGATTTTTTTTAGCTTGTTAGTATTTAGGCAATGTTTATATTACGTTCTTATTATGGGGTTAGCGTCCGGAAAGCCAGCGTGATATGCAGATGCAGAAATGTGTAGAGCGCATGAAGAAAGGAGGCGAAGAAATATATAGATTTTTACTGGATATTCTCTCACTAGCAAATGGCAAATGGCAAATGGGGTTTTTACTTATTTATAATACTTATTTATAATATAACAAAAACAAAGGTAAGACGTTAAAAAATAATGATTCATAACGTTGACCACTGATTTTGAAGCACGCAGGTAATCACTGCGGAGATAAGTACACCTACCTCTTTTGTTTTTTGACGCATTCTTGCGTGCTGTATTTAACTCCTCCTCGATTTTGGACTCGAGAAACTCCTGTTTCTTGACCAGCATGTTCTCTGTCTCTCGCAGCTTTTGTATCGCCTCGCCCGTCGTCGGAGCCACCTCCTTTTTGCCACCAAACATTTTGCCAAAAAAGCTCATTTTGTTTTTAATATTTCTGCTCTTTTACAAGCGCACACAAACCACAAGATCTACAATTAATTAAGGTTTTCCTATTGCGTTATTCCTCAGCACTGATGTCTGGTGTTTTTGTCTACGGATGAGTGTGCGTCATCGTGTTATCGGAAAAACAACATAAAAGAAAACATATGTATCAAACAGCAACCCAACACAACAACACTTATCGATGTCGATATACAGCATGCAGCCCTAGCAACCGGCAACCCTGGATGGAGCTAAATGCCACTGAAAACAAAACATAAAAATGGCAAATCGCACGGTTAAAGAGGCGAAAAACGTGCACGGCACAAATCCGCAATATCTCATCGAGAAGATTATCCGCTCCCGCATCTACGACTCCAAGTACTGGAAGGAGCAATGTTTTGCCCTCACCGCCGAACTACTCGTGGACAAGGCAATGGAGCTCCGTTTTGTTGGTGGCGTCTACGGTGGAAATATTCGACCAACTCAGTTTCTCTGCCTCACGTTGAAGATGCTGCAAATACAGCCGGAGAAGGACATTGTGGTGGAGTTCATCAAGAACGAAGAATTTAAATATGTGCGTGCCCTAGGCGCATTCTATTTGCGTCTTACCGGCGCCGCCATCGATTGCTACAAGTATCTGGAACCGCTATACATTGACAATCGCAAGCTGCGTCGCCAGAATCGAGCTGGGCAGTTTGAGATCGTCTATATGGATGAGTATATTGATGAACTGCTGCGCAACGATCGCGTCTGCGACATCATCCTGCCGCGCATACAGAAACGTGCAATTCTCGAGGAGAATAATGAGCTGGAGCCAAAGGTGTCGGTCCTGGATGAGGATCTGGACGATGAGGTTCCCAGCGAGGATGATGCTAAGGATGCCGACGACCAGGAATCTAATCGTCCAAAGAACAGTTCAGCATCCCTAGTGCGGAGACCTCGTCGTGGTCGCTCTAAATCAAAGTCTCGCAGTCAAGAGCGGGACAGACGCACTGCACCCAACAGTAATCCACGCTCCCGAGACTACTATGACGATTTGGAGGAGTACGACAGACAACGGAATCGGGCCCGCAACAAAGATAATCAGAATCACAACCACAATGACGATTACGATCGAAGGCAATCGGGTCGAAATGAGAATAGACGAGATGGGGAGCGGGAGAGACGCGATCGGGAGCGTGACAGGGAGCGGGAGCGACATGGCAGAGATGACAGAGATCGAGAGCGGGAGCGTGATCGAGAAAGGGAGCGTGAACGCGATCGGGATCGTGGTGGTCGCCACGAGCACCGTGAAAGGGATTCGCGTAACGAGCGTGAACGGCGGCGATACTAACGATTTAAACCTAGTTTTGTAAACTTATTAATAAATACCATAAAATTATAAAATTAAGGGTTTTTAATTCAACTCTGTGGAAAATAGTTCTCTGTGAGAACGACTTACAAAACGTGAACAGTGGAAACATTGCGTTCTGTTAAAAAAAATCGATTTACTCAAAATGGCAAGGTAAACAAGAACAGCTGTTCATTGTTAAATGCAAAGCTTTACATTTTTTATAGAAAGTTTGAAAATCGCTAAACGAGATTACGCTGCGCAAAATTATTATTAATTAATCTTATGAGTATTCTAAGCGCAACAGGCAGAAGCTTCGATACGCTAAATAACGCATACCCACAGACGCATAGCCACTGTCCAATATCGCTATCGTTGTTAATAAAAAGCAACTTAGTGTTTAGTGACGGAACTGGGATCGATGTGGACAGACCGCTGTGGCGATAAACGAATACATTGTTAAAATTACAACGACGCATAATGAATTGCTAGTTTCTTTGTTTAACAAATGTGCAACTGTTTAATCCAAGCAGTACAATATACGAAACAATAAGATGACCGCATCAGACGAAGGACGATTGATTACCGACTCCGAAGAGGAGATCGAACATGATGTGGCGCCACGCCTCTATAATACCGCCCATTCGACTGTCGCAGACGTCGTGGTACCTGCTCTTACAGAAGATGCTGCTGTCGTCTCGAGGGGTCTACCCAAAAGATATTTTATATTGGAACCAGCTGTACTTCTTATATTTATGTCCCGCAGCTTGCTTGGTAAGTGAGAAAAATTAATACAATTTTGTAATTTATTTAATGGACGTACAATTTTTAGGGGCGGTTTTTCAAAATCAAATTCTGTATCAGACATGTGTAACTATTATGCACTACAACGCCACCGACTGTGAGCCGCTGCTGGGCAACGATCGAGGATCCGAAGAAACTAAAGTAAGTTTAAATATAACAGTTATATCGTGCATTACACACATTATTTGGTGCATTTATTTGTGTATTTTATCTTCTTTTTTTGCATTCGTTGTTCGCTTTTTATCTTACTCATTAAATTTGTTGCCTTTTCGTTTTATCGCTTTAAAGATGTGGTTTATTATAAGTCATATACAGTTGCACTCAGATATTTGTATGACCCATTTTTAATATATTAGCTACACTACATTGATTTATGACAACGATTAAGAAGTGTTTCGCTGCACAACAGCATCCCCATTAAATCAAATCTATTGTTTGAGTTGTGAGATAAGCCAGATTTATTCTACACTCATAAGTAGTATATTGACAACCAGTGCGACAACAACTTGAATTCTCAATTCTTATCGGGCTAACGACAGTACATTTTGAAAGTAATTGTCAAAACAATGCATGACTAATTTGTTTGACTTATCGAAAAATTATATCAATCAAATACTATAATGCTATGAGTCATATGATATGTGCATATCAAAATAATTGTTTTACTATTGTTATGAATTAATTGTTATCATATACATTTTGCAGAAACTGGAATTAAAAGTGCAGACTTATTCAGCGAATATTACAATGGCAATTTCACTGTTGGAGAGCATTATTCCCGCAATTGTGAGCCTCTTTATTGGTCCCTGGTCGGATAAATTTGGACGACGACCCATTTTGCTAGCGGTTTTTTCAGGTTGATACAAGCTAAACTAGTTTCTATTGATAGTCAAAAGTATTTAGTTTTTTATTGTCGTCCAGGTTATGTGGCAGGTGCAATAATATTGACTGGTATAGCGGTAGTATCGAGGTTCCAGGACATCAGTCCCTGGTGGTTTCTGCTGCCTTCGGTGCCGTGCATATTAAGCGGTGGCACTTGCGCCTTAATTACTGGTGTCTACTGCTATATCTCAGATGTCGCCAAGGAGCAAAAGGCACTGCGGTAAAATTTACCCTCACTAATTTATTGGCTTTGAATCGAAATCCTATTGCAAATATTTTTAGCATGATGTTCAATGAGGCAGCGTTGTGCACCGGCTTGATGGTTGGCAATGTGGCCAGCGGTTATATTTATGCAGCCACTAGTGAAGTGACTCTCTTCGGGATTGCTGTCGGTCTCTTGCTCTTGGCTCTATTGTATGTGATCTTCATGGTGCCCGAGAGCTTGCCAGAGGAGAACAGACACAGGGGATCGTGGTTGCGCGAGTTCTTCAGCATCTCTCTTGTCGTGGATCTGGTTCGCACCTGCTTTTTGCCGCGTGCCAACTACAATCGCGCCATTATCTGGCTAACCATGATGGCACTCACCATTGCCGTATTCAACATGGAGGGCGAGAACACAGTGTCTGTGCTCTTCATGCGTGAACAATTCGATTGGACCGTCAAGGATATCACTAAGTTCAATACGGTTCGCATTGCAGTGCAAATCATAGGCAGCGGTATTGGAATGTTTGTGTTGCGCCGCTTGGTCAAGGTGTCTGTCGTTAGCTTGGCACTCGTTTCGCTGGCCGCCTGTGTTCTGGAGAGCACCGTGCGCGCTACTGCCCAAGTTTGGTGGGAGATGTACCTGGGCTTGTCGCTGGGCACGATGCGTGGCGTCCTGGGACCAATGTGCCGGGCTATACTCTCCTTCGCGGCGCCCGCTACCGATGTCGGTGAGTAGGAAATTCTTCACATCAACATACATCAATATACTAATGCAATTCCTTGACCAGGAAAAATCTTTGCTTTAACTACCTCAATGGAAATGGTTTCTCCACTGGGAGCTGCGCCGCTTTATACAATTGTTTATAAATTAACCGTAGACTTCTACCCGGGGGCAATATATTTCATCAGCGTGGCTCTATTTTTTCTGGCCTTCACTTTAATAGCGTAAGTTCACTATAAAATCTCGCTGCTTCTTAGTGTAATATAAAATTCTCCTATTACAGCACAGTTTTTGGCATACAAACACTATTGGCGCGTCGCAACGTCTACGGGGTCATTGGCAGTTAGCCATTTCGTGCCTTAGTTCAATTCAAAAAAAAAAGATGAAAAACCATATAGACACAATTTACTTGTGATGTTTAGAAAGTGTTTTTTAATATAAGCTGACGAATTGTGAATCAGCCTTTTTTATCGGGGAAAAGTATTATCGTTATATGATTTATTCAAAACCATTTGTTAAGTATCCGTTTATGTATTTGTAATTCCGTCACTTTGGGTTTGCCCTTAGGAACCGACAATATTAATGTAAACAACGTATTTATGAACCGAATACGCATACACGTAATTATTGCAATATTTATTAATTATAATAGATAAAAACCAATAACAAGCTGAGACCAATAAAATGTAAATATCAATTATTTTAAATCTGTAAATATACTAAGCAAATGTTTTGTATACTTTATAACTACACAAATTGTTTTCAATATATTTATTAATTTTTCTTTCTACTGATAATATATATTTATAATAACTAAGAATAGGGCATCACAAAAGTACTTCTAACAATTTGTTATAAATATTAAGCTAAGCCACGAATTGGACTGATAAATAGGATACTATTTTAACACCTTGGCATAGTAAGTTTTGTGCATGTACTTAATGCGAAGCACACACCTGGAAGAAAAGGAGAAATTTAAACAATTAGCCAAACTGATAAGCCAAGTGATCGGAACAACTCACCCAATAAATATGAATGACAGCAGATAAAGTGCCGAACTGACGAAGTGGAAAAGTCCCGGATAATAAGCCAGTGTTTTTTTGTAAATGAAGGTGTAGAGGGGTGCGGCAACTACAGCACAAACAAATTAACAATAATTAAAGGCTAAATAAAAAATGGTGAATGGAATAAGTGGAGGGGAAGGGGGGGCATGCTTACCAAATGGTGCAAACGATTGTAAAACATTTTTAATTGAGAATATTTTACCTGCAGATAAAAAAAAAACACATTTCAACCTACGTAAAAACAGCTGCAATGTAATAAAAACAACAACCTACCCAGATCTGAGGAAGGCACAATGTTTGAGACAATGGTGCGGCACATGGGGCCGCCAATGGAACGGAATATGCCCAGCACAACGGATAGATACATGTGCCAGGGCTGCGTTGACAAACCCCTCGCGAGATTCTTAAGTATTTCAGAGAAGAATGCCAGCAGCGCCAGCGTCACCACCGACAAGCGAAAGATCTGCCCAAAAATATAGAAAAACTTCAACTCCTCAACTCAGTTGAGCTTTAAAAATAATAATCTCACCTTGCGCAGAATCAGAAATCCAATGAGTGCACCTACAATGGGCACCAGATGGCTAACCGTCTCGTAGAAGGTGTAATCCCGCACTGACCAGTGGAA
The DNA here is from genome assembly GCA_035042365.1 of Drosophila dives. Taxonomy (NCBI): domain Eukaryota; kingdom Metazoa; phylum Arthropoda; class Insecta; order Diptera; family Drosophilidae; genus Drosophila; species Drosophila dives. The sequence continues at coordinate 5,318,938 of JAWNLJ010000133.1, read as the reverse complement.
CTTCTCCCGGGCAAACAGATACATGACTGTCATGACACCATCTAAATGCCCAGAGTAGCCGAATTAAACACCATCCTGTTTGAGCACAAACAACAACTCACCAAATACGAATATGGAGAGGCACATGGCAAGTGTGACAAGCCAAATGATTGCTCGCGCATGATTCTCACGTGGCTTCGTGCAGGTGTTAACCATATCTCTGATGTGTGAAAAGCTGAACAGTCCAGTTTTTTTGGTTGTATTTGTATCCGTCTCCGGCTTGCACTGAGCTGGTTCCTTGGCCTTCAACTTGGGCTGTAGTCGCTCCACATACTTGGCCAGCAGATCCTCTTCGATGGTCATCGACGGTGTCTGCGGTGTGGGCAACTGCTGGATTGGCGGCTTCTTATGCTCCGACTCCGTTTCGTTGGGGTTCATAAAAATGGGCGGGCAGTCAATGGAGATGCATGTTGGCTGCTGACCACAGGCAGTTATGGGCATATCCTTTTCTCCCTTGTCGGCGGCATCGCTCGCCTCCTTGGCCTCCTGCTCCCGCCGTAAGTGTAGACTCTCCGGCAAACACATGATGACGAAGAGTGTGCCCATTGTGGTTATAAAGCCGGAGATGCCAATAGTAGTCGCCGTGCTTGTCGCGGCATAAACAAAACTGGACAACAAAGAACCACTTGTGAGTCCAATAAGGAATAGCGCCTCCATAAAGATCATGCTAAAAAGTGTTTTAATTAGTAAAGACCCAGACTAAGCTACGACTTTATTTGCCCACCGATAAGGCCGTGATTTGGTATCAGTAATGTCCGAAATAAAACAAAAGGCCGCCACAGAGAAAACACAATTGCCTCCAAGTACAGAATGAGGCACAGCAGCCGCAATATACCACCAAGGATTGATCTCATAATGAATGGACAGCTCACAAATGGCTGCCGTCGCCAGAAACGATGCAGCGAAACCTGCATTTCAATTAAATATATATATATATATATATATGAATTACATATATGTATATTTATATTTATATATATATTTAGATACCAATCATTGAGACGATGAGCAGCGGCTTGCGTCCATAGTGATCCGACCAGGAGCCAATGAAGAGGCCACAGAAAGCGGGCACAATGCTTTCGAGGAGTGTGCGCGATAGAAATAGATTTGCCACATACGGTTGCAGTTCCGTTTCGATTGCCTGGAAGTACAATTTTGACTCTTGAAAAGAACTCTCCGGTTTGCATTTGAAATATAAAAATCAATTTAAGTTTACATACTAATTATATAATTAAATCTTTTTGCATACCCTTATTTCCGCACTGGCATTTTTATCATCCAGCAAATTGCAATCGCTGACATTGAAATTAAAGATCACTGTGCAGGTCTGGTAGATAATCTGTTTCCTTAGAATAGTGTCTATTCAAATGGAGATCATCGAATCAGCGAATCATAATGACTATGAAAATTATTGACACTTACTGGACAGCGTCACCGAGAATAGCAGCATGAAAACAACTGGTTCAATGTAAAACATATGGAAAATCCGACTCCATTGGATATTTCGTAAGCGATTTAAAGTCAAGGTAGTCGACACTTTTTCGACCATTTTGGCCAATTATTTTGGTTACTTGTTTTTGTTGTCGTTGTTGTTTTTAAAATATGTTTTGAATAATGAGCACGTACAAACAGTTAAATTTATTTATATATTCTTTGTAGATGTTGCATTCAATTCCCTTCAATAAATTCGTTAACTTTTTTAGTTTTACTTCGTTAATTTATTCATATCAGTTGCTGCACGGATCGAAGCGGATTGATTTGGATGGGAAGATCTGCTTGATAGCTTAGTAGATGATTCTCAGACTATTGTTCACACAACACTGAACCAATGGCAAAAATAATTACACAATTCAAGCTTATTATTCAAGCCAACTTTATTGTTAACATATGTCTAAATTAAACACGGAATTTGCTTTTTTAACACTGGCGACAATTATAATACTTATATACCAATTAAAATTGGCACTAACAGCAGCAACTAGTAAATAACTAATCGCGCCGCACAAATATTCCACAACAGTTGTTCATCAAAAATCAAAAGTTCTAGTTGCTTTGGGTATACGAAATCGCTTCAGCATCAGAGCTATGCATGTTATCCAATTTCAGTTAATTCTCGGAAATTAAAAAAACTAAATTCCATTGACTGCGTAGTCGAATCCAGAAACTTGGCACGACAGCGACAACGATTCCGATTCGTTTAAATTCGATTTCTCCGCGATGTGGGCTTAAATAAGTTTGTCGCTGGCTGCCCCATCGCTGCACCCCGCCTCCCTTCCCCTCTCCCATAGCAACAGCTGCTGCTTCTCTAAGCGCCAAAACTCTACTATGTCTAACTTTTTACGTTATTTAATTATATTTTCGTATACCCTAAAAGAGATTATTATAATTAATCAACAACATATATCAATGAAGTCTGTCTGATTCTGTGCTAACTGGTCAGGAGTAAAGATATCTTGATGTACCATCTAATATAAACTTTCTTCTTGCGAAGACAACAAGTTTGGATTACCATATTAAATTAGGCCTTTAATCATCTACCTTCAAATTGTTGAATCGGTCGCTTTTTTGAGGGTATTTAATCTTCGGTTTGCCGTTCTTCTTGATTTTGTGTGCGTGTGTTGTTTTTCACCTGTTGTTGTTGTTTAATTCGTGTTATTTGCAAATGTGAGGCATGAACCAAAGTCAAGGCATGGTCGTTATTGGAAAGTGATTTTATAAATTAAATTTTTTAACATTTAATAGAAATTTTAATAAATATTTTTAGATATATTGTAAATATATAATAGTAAATAAAGGGGTTTGAAACGAATGTTGCATGATAAGCTTTCTGAATAATTGCATTTTAGCCAAATGTACACAATTTAAAAATAAATAAACAATAACCATAAATTTCAATTGTAAGTACATATGAATTCCGTTTGCTCATTAAAATTAAACAAAATATGCACTTTTAAACCCTTCTGTTTTGGATATAAATATGTACATAAATATATTGATCATAAATAAGCAAATAAATAAAATGTGGTTGATATTTTGCTTGTCTAGAACACAACATGTTATTTTTTTTAAGACGCTGATAAACATTTAATAAAGAGTGTAAAAAGTGTGGCTCGTAATTGAAAATTAGCAAATGAAATTAGCGCTAAATTTAACATAAAGTTAACACCAATCTCTCACTTGCTGGTTTGATAATTGTTTTATTTGTTTACATTTGTTACCTATGTTTTTTTTAATTGACACTGAGGCGAATTGTCAACTGACTCCACACATGCCACACATTAACATCAGCAGGTCAGGTTATATCAACCGAAATGTGGCAAATAGAAAGCGTATTTACTGACTCAAAATAAACACTTGTTGTTAACTCTCTCTGAGTCGATGTACTTTGCTAGGGCTGCCAACAGGGTATCTACTAGTAGGGCACTTCCAACTAAAACACAACCTCTCTCATTTATATGGCTCGAAGAATCAGTCAATAAAAACCCCCTCCGCAAGTATACATTTAAAGTTCACACATTTCGCTTTTTATTATGTGCAAATATGTAAGTAGGCAATTCAATGTTCCATGTTATTACGACCATCGTTCAATTTCTATAATTGATGTGTGAATTGTCAAATGACAGATCAAATATTAGTTTTTTTATTACTATTTAAATAAAATTAAAATACATATTGAGAGTATCACTTGAAAATCGGTTCGTAGTATTCAGAATTGTGTGTTTTTTTGCGGTAGACAATGCTAAAAAAAAATTGACAAATTAAAAATTATAATAAGCAAATTAATATTATGGTTACTTACAGCAGCAAAACAACCGCCAGTCCATATAAATTGGCGCTGATTAAGTTAAATAAACCCGGAGCACTACTCAAAGTCAAAGTATAAAATAAAATATATAGTGTCGATGAGAGGAGTGGGGAAAGGGACTGCAGCACACCGAGCATACCAAATACTTTGCCTGACAAAAACAAATATATCACTCATATTAATATAAATAATTTTCGGGTACATATATAATTACATTGTGACCTAACAAGTCAGAATGTTGAAATATAAATAACATTATAATTATATAACATTGAATTATAATGAAGAGTGAAAAAAACGAATGCAGCGCATATTGTTATTTACAAACCCGAACTAATCTCTAACTGGCTGGCTAGAAACACGTGCATATGGATACTTACATACATACATACATAAAAACATAAATACATTTATACATACATACATAAATACACACATACATTCACACACACAAACATGTTATCGTACGTAACGGGATTTTGCAGAATGTACACAAAAACATATTTACGCTCGCATCAATTATAACTCTTTCTTTCGCACACATGCGATCACATATATACACATACATTCACACATACAAACACGCTATCGTACGTAACGGGGTTTTGCAGAATGCACACAAAAACATATTTACGCTCGCATCAATTATCAGGCCATCTCTTTCTCACACATGCTTAAACCATAACTTGAATGTTTCTTATTCAAACAACAGTAATAGATAGAACTTGAATCAGTGCCGGATATAATCCAGATTTCAAACTTCTATAAAGATAAAAGATTCATTCGTCATGTCAAACTCACCTCGCTCCATGTCTGGCAAGATATTTGCTATCATTGTGCGACACATGGGATTCACCATTGATTTAAATAAACCCAAAGCAATGGCCAGATAAATTTGCCAGTCGACAAAGGCAAACGCCTTCATCAGACTGCTCGACACATGACTCAGGAGCGAGATGAAGGCCAACCAAAGAGTTGCTGATTTGGTGCACTGTAAATGGGAAGTGATTAACGCATGATGTAATTTACTATTGTTAATCCCCTGCAAACCTGTCGAAGCGACCAGAGAAATAGAATGCCACCAGATCCGGCAACAGCTGGCACCAATATGCTGACAGACTCGTAGTTGGTAAACTCTCTCACTGTCCAATGGAACTTTTCACGCATAAACATATAAAACACCGAATTGCTGCCATCTGCAAAACCAATTCAAATCAATAAAGTTTGAGATTAGTTCTATAAGCAGGACTCACCATTTACGAAAGTCGCTAGTAGCAGCACACACATCAGCAATATGAGTATGGAACGATCTGAGTATTCACGTCTCCTAAAACTGGTGTTCCCTAAATTCTTAATAACAAAACCTAGAGAGCGCTGCCTATTCTGTAGACTCTCTGGCAACATGGCTGCCATCAGCAACAGAGCAGTCAGTATGGATGCGGCCGAAATGATAAAAATGGTTAAAGCATCAGTGGCGTCATAAATATAGCCGGCGGCAAAGCTGCCCAGGAGTAAGCCCACATATATGCACATCTCATAAGCTATCATTCTAAGTGATAAAGTGGAGTAAAAAATAAATAAAAATAATGATATATTTATTTCTATATGAATTGCATTTCTGCACTCACCTGTAAGATCTCATTTTGCCGGTGGAGACATCTCCTATGTAGCAAAGTGCTGCCGTGGTTGTGGTAACACTGCTGCCCAGCAACGATATCGGTATAATGGTAATCAAATAGTACCAAGGACTAACCATGCCGTCCAACTGCATGTCCATAAAGGCAATACATGCTGAGAAGCCATACTGCAGCACATATCCTGCAAGTATAAATTTAAAAACCTAACCTAAATTAAGAGTATTTTGTATTCAAAACAACTGCAATTAAAATCAGACTGTGTAAAATACAGCAGTCCTATAAATAATTAAACTTCTTAAGCTGTGCTGATATCATTCTAAGGAATTTATCACTAAAGATTTCAAGTTCTTAAATTAAAATCTAAAGCTAACTTAAAAGTGATTCAGAGTTTTCTTTGTAGTTACTTAAAGAATCGCACTAAAGTAATAAATAAATTAACGTGATGAGGCTCAGAAAAAGAGTGAATAATTCTTTTTTCTAACTAAAACGATACTCACCGAAGAATGATGCGAGTAATAGCGGTTTCCTGCCATATCGATCCGCCAAGCCTCCGATAAACAAGCCACTAAATGCGGGCAGAAGGGACTCCAGAATCTTGATGGCAAGAAAAATATGTGCTGCATACGGCTGAACCTCTTCCTCAATAATTTTGGTCTCATTTGTGGCGTTTTTGGTGCCAAGCAGACTGCAAACCGCTTTTGTGTAGCCCAAGCCAGCTGTGCAGCTTTGATAGATTATTTGGGATTGGAGTACAGTAGCTAAAATATGTTGTACAGATATATGTATAATGTGGTCTCAAATTCATAAAGCTTACCTGATAAATTGTATGCAAAGAGCAATATCATTATCAACGGTTCCAATAAAAAAAATCTTAGCTGAGAACATAGACGCGCAGGTGATTCAACTTCTTCAGGTCTATTGGGATCATTGACCACTTCTCGTTCTATGGAATCATATAAACTGCGACTACTGCCGCCTACTGCATCATGATGGTTGTGGCGGCTTGGTTTTGCGACCAATATATCATGTGCATGAGGTCTCTCGTCCATATTGTATTTGCGACTGAGACTGGCTGGCGATTGCTGCTAATTCAGATTAAGCTATAAGTCGTTTTGCTTAAAGATAAAGTGTGTCTTTTGTATGTATGCTTGGGGGCTTCCATTATGTACTTATATACAATTGTATCATTGTTTGATCCATCTCATGAGTCAGTAAAATTGTATGTTTACAACGTGATCGCAGCTTTATTTTATTTTATTTTCTTGTTTTTATTGCTATTTTACTTTACGCTTCACAATTGCTGATTCTAAATAAATCGCAATCAGTAACACGTGTAACTTTAAACGGCAAAATATGTAAATCTTAGCTCATGTTTTTCAAAATATAATCGCCCGTTTTTTAACTATTGCATGTGATTTTTGGCACTAATAAATACCTATTTGGCAATATCAGCAAATCAGCAATCTATCGATTTTCAAATATGAAATCGATTATCTTTTTTCGCCAATTCGTAGACTGTAAACAAATGGGAAGCTGCGAGGAGCTGCAGTCGTTGCTCTCGTCAACTAAAACGGGAAAACAACTTTCTCAATATCATTTCAAATTGCTGCAAAAACAGAACATTAACACAGCCGAAGAATTTGTGGACGCGGATACTGTTGACCAGATCTTAGCTCTCAGCAGCGACACAACTGAGGAAATCAAGCGAGAACTGCTGGAATTAATAGTTGGAAAAGTAAAGCTTAAAACACTTTATCAGCCAAATCCAGTTATCTATTCAACAGGCATTGAAGAGTAAGCTAAGGTTTAGATTAAAATTACTTAATTATAAAGTAATTCTCTCATTTACAGATTGGACAACTTGCTGGAGTCAATTGGACAGCCCTTTCGGCCTGGTCGAGTCTGGGAGGTTGTTGGCGATAGCGATGCAGGAAAAACAGAACTTTTGCACACTTTGGCCATCAATTTGGCATGTAGAAACGAAGTGAATTGTGGAATACTTTTTGTAGACACCAATTCTGGCTTTGAAACCGAGCGGTTAAAGGAGATACTGCAGCAGCGACAGCTTGATGAAGAAGCAATTGATAAATATTTAGATCAAATTAATGTGGTCAAAGTCATCTCAGCACAATCTTTGCTTGTCGCACTGCAATCTCTGCACCAGCAACTATCGAATGCTAAGGCCACATTGAATCCATTGTCTCGCATTAAAGTGGTTTTAATTGATTCCCTGACAGCCTGTTTTATAATGCTACGCATCAGTTGTAATCGCAACGAGGGACGCAGTTTTCTTACGGAGCTAGCCATGATTATGCGGAAGTTAGCTGTGCAACATGGCATAGCATTCATTGTGGGCAATTTGTCCTTCGTTCCGGATGATGAAAGTTAGTATCCAAGAGTTGATTACAAATCGAAGCATCTCTAAGCCAAAAAAAACTTTGTTCATTTCCTAAACTGAAATTTATTTACAAATGATGTATTCCTAAAATCTCATTCGCAGCTGATGGCATGGATTATGCGGATGACAACGATGACGGAGTGACGCAAACAGACTCTGAAGCAGGGCAAGAGGACTGCACTTATTTGGGTGACTACTGGTCCTCGGTTTGCACACTAACGCTGGTGCTGGAGCTACCAGACGATTCGCACAGCGATGGATTGCGACTGTTGAAGGTGCTAAGCAACAGCTGTGGAGCCAGCGAAGGCAGCTGCTTTCTGCGCATCACAACGGCTGGCGTCATTTGAGTTTAGTTGTTAGTTGCGTGGACGACGTGTTCCCGTGCTGAGATGATGCAGTTGCTGGTAAGATTTCATTACGCGCTTTCCGGGCTCGATAGCATCGCTTAGACCAGGACGTTTGCGCTTGTTGTCCCTTTCCCAGCCATTGTTGGAACTAGAATGTGGTGTGGATGTTTGCACTGCGGTCTCCACTTTGGCTTCCTTGTCCGCTGACGCCTCTAACGACAAATCCGAGTCGTGTGCATATTGGCAGCTGGTGCCAAAGCGACAGCGACCCTTCCTATAATTCCAACATATTTTGCGGCCGTTCTTTAGCTGCAAATGTGTATCGTTGTTGACCATTTTGACGTGTCGCTCAAGGGAGGCGGTCTTGTGCAGCTCCGCTTCCAGAAACGGATTACTAAACACATCCCCAGTCCGTTTTGTCGCTGCATTGTCCAGCGCAGCGCTTGCACTGGGTAATTTGGGTATTTTCTGTACTGCAGGCGGTCTGCAAACATTTATGCTTTTAATTAATATCATTATTTGATAAAGATTATTATCTAACCTTTCTGACTTGTTTTCATCTTCTTTTTCAGACTCATTGCTTGTGCTTTCCACATCAGATTCTGAGGAATCGCTATAATCAGCGACCAGCGACATTGTTTACCTTTTGCTTTCTGAATAAACTGTGTGACCGTAGTATTGAACAGCTGAAATGAAAAATACCAAACAAAAAAATACAAAATATCAATAAATCTAGAAGAAATAAGCTATTTGAATTCAAAACATTGCATACTTTCAGGCTAAATCTAAATTCCTATGCGATTGATAAAGATAATAATCGACAATTTTAAATCATATATTTAGGTGTTTCTTTTTCAAGATAATTACTCTAACTCACTCAAATCCTTAAAGGTTTTAAAAAAATATAAAGCTATAAAAACAAAAAAAAACTCTAACGAAGTGAATTCAGTGATTTCTGAAGATAAAGAAAAATGTCAACACTGTAAGTTCCTAAATATTAAAATGCGTCAAAGGATATTACATAGAAATATCTAAATAGGCGCAAGGGAAATGTTTTGCACCACTTTACCCAGCTAAGCCAAAGAGAAAAATATGTCAGGTGTTTCATTTTTAATGAGTCTGTTTTAATTCATAATACATATGTATAATCACTTTATGCATGCTTTAGTTAAGGTGTATATATGTGTGTGTACGTGTGTGTGTGTGTGTGTGTGTATTCACTATTAACTATTTATACAATTTATATAAATATAAAAAAATTAAACGTTTCGTAGACTTTGTTACAGATTGTTAATATGTTTGTTTGCTGACAGCCACGCCTCTTCTATTCTTTCCCTATTTTTGGTTTCTTTTGATTTAAAATTATGCAAAACTTTTAATACAATAAAGAAAATCAGGACACGGCCATGTAAAGCTTGCGTGGCATTCGAAGGCGCCGTTTAGCTAGAGAGTGTGGGAACAAATCATAAGTTATGCTTAGCTTTTGGATGGCTGTGGCAAATAAGGAGCCGCTAATCAATGGGTTGACGGGCCGAAGGATCATCGCGATCCATGGGCGGTGGTGAGGTAAGCACTTCAACGCTTTGCGCTGGTCCTGCGGTGAGGTAGCCCGCCGTCGGATTAATGCCTGCAAGAAAGTAACGAATTAAAATTCAATATACAGAGCAATTTAGAGTTCTTTGCTAACCAGTCAAGTAGCCACGTATGTTTGTGTCTGTTATGAAAAGGTCATGACGCTGATCCTTGAACTCGGCCCAGACGGGATGCTTGAGCAATATTTGTGTAACACGATCGCCATAATTGAGATTGTGTGTCATGCCCTTGAGCGCAGCGACAATTTGTGCTTTGACTGCGGATGGATTGTCCACGAACTCCAACCGACTGTCCAGCAGACCCAGCAGAAATGGTATAAGCCCCACCTCCAGCGACTGACTGATCAGCGAGTCCTGCAAAACAATATATATATAAATAAAATCATTAAAGTAATAATTTCATTTGCGACTCACATGTTGATGCTTAAAGAGGCGACTTAGTGCCTCGCATGCCTTTTCAATGCAATCCCGATTCTGTTCCATGCATTTCTTGAGCGGAGCAACGCAATCTGTTTGCGAGATAGCGCTCACACAGAACTGAAAAGGCAAAAAACGGAGATTTCTTAGTGACTATGGATGATTAATGGGTTCAACTCACCTCAGAGAGCGACAGCTGGTGTAATACTGATAGCGTGTTCTTTGGTTGTACCGATAGTAGATTGAACAGTTTGGGTATGTGACCCAGTACGGGTATATCGTCGGCAAGATTGGGCTGTGAGCGCAGCAGCTCCACTAGCGCTGTTGTTGACAAGTCCAGCACGTCCTGCTCCGTGGAGCTCTTGCTAATTTGCTCGACCACAAAGTCCAAGAGATCGGATAGAAACTGTTTGGGCTTGCGCAGCGTCCAGGCGGGATTGCTAACAAAGAGTCTCAAATAGACGCCAGCGACAACAATCTCATTGGACACAATATCCTTAAGAATCTCGGGATCCTTCCACAAATGTCGCGTATTTGCCTTTTGTTGCTGATAGAATCGGTTGCACGCCTCCGCAACCGCATCGCACACGTTCGAGCGAGTGTTGTCGTTCCAGATCAGTTCGGGGTGCTCGTGTATAGATTCAAACAGTTGCACAGACGTCGCCGGCGACTCGATCATGGCATCTATAAATAATGCAGGCAGAAACTTGGATATGGTGATGCGCACCTTGGGACCACTTAGACGATCTGCCGTCATTTTGGCCAGTATTTCGGCGCACATTTCGCGTATTTGCGGATTGCGTGAGTTGCAGAACATGTCTAGAAGATAGATAGCGGCACCCTTGGTTTGTGCCTCCTTGATCATCTCCTGGACGTTCATTAGTCCGGAGAGCGTCTCCAGCACCTTCACCTGGCTGGCACGCAACTCGGGATCCTTGAGTGCGACCAAATAATTGCCTAGAATCTCACAGGCAGCCACCTCCGAGACGCACTCCTTGTTACGCGACACCAAAGCGACCACCTCCAGCGCCACAGCCTTAACGCTGGAATTCTGTGAAAGCAAGCAAAGGAATTAAGGGATCTGTGCAGCGAATCTTAATCAGCGAACTTACATCAGCGAATATGTTGTTGGCCAGAAAGCCGAAAATCATGTCGAAAGAGCCAATGCATTGGATCTCCACCTCGGCATTGGCTTTGATTACCGCAATCAGTGCACGCAGCGCCATTGTGATGTGCAGCTCCAACTGCTCATCGCTGGCATAGTCGTATTTAGCCTGCTGCAGCGATAGCTGCAGCTCCGCCTGTGCATCCGTTTCGAGCTTTTTGCGACTCTTGGAGCGATTGTAGGCATTCAGCACCTCATCGAAAGTGCTGCCAGCTTTGTGGTCCTGCTGTTGCAGCTGCAGCAGCTGCGGATGATTGGGCGCCAGCGTGGGCGTAAGAATGCCATCGCTGCCCATTTTGGGAGCCGCTGCGGATGGCGCAGCAGTTGCCTGTGAGTGCTTGTTCTGTTTGTGGTGCAAAAACTCATAGGCATGCTTAAGGTAATCCAACAGATCCATGATGAACTGCTTGGGCTGGACAATGGGATGGGTGGGCATGTCGTTGTAGATACGAATGAATATTCCGCCAATTTGCAATTCATCCCTGGAAAAAGAAAATAGTATTTTAAATCGGAATTTCAACAGATGTGCTTTGCTTCTTACTTGTGTGCATCGAATTCGAAGCTGTTCACCAGCTCGTAGACCTGGGCAATATCCTCGTGTGTCTCCTTGGCGGATGCGGTGCGCTGCTCTTCCAGAAAATCCTTGAGCTGTGCTCTCGTCCCATTGTCCCAAATAAGATAGGGATTGCGCGTGTTGGCCGTCAGCAGCTTGAGTATCTCGCTATCTGGTGCTGTGGGCAACTGGTTGGCAATATAGCGGGTGAGCAGCCGATCCAACACCTGCTTGATCAGCGTATTGTTCGGCTCACCCGTCACTAGATACTTTTGTTGAATGACGCTCTGCCGCGGCTGCTGATGGTCGCTGTCTGTGGGCGTGGAACTGGAAGTATCGCTGCTAACGCTCGAATCCTGCTTGGTGAGAACAACAGCCGTTTCCTTCCCCGTTTCTTTGCCTGAGGTGATTGCCAGTTGTTTGTTCTGCAGCGGATTGTGCGCATTTTGCATGTACGACGAATTGATTGTCGATGTAGGCTTGGGTTTGATGGCTAGCGCCGGCTTTGCTCCTGCTGCTGGCGAATTGGATTCGCTGCCCGTGATGGGTTTATTACGCAAATCCATGCCGTAGCCGGCGAGGGCGATGCAACCAAGTACCGCCATTTTGGCCAAATTGTTGGCCAGCTGCTGCTGATTGGACTTGTCGCTAACCTCCACGCCGCTCTCGTCCAGCGTGTAGTCATACTCGAAGATGAAGAGCAGCAGCGACCAGAGTACACCATTCCGGGATAGATTGCACTGCAGATCATAGTTGTTGGCCGCCAGGCTAGTCACCAGGCTAACCGAAAGCGTGTGCTTGAAGTAGACAACGCGACACACATCCGAGAGCAGCTGCGGGAGCTCGATGATCTTCTGCTTGCACTTCTCAAAGTTGCAGGCGACCTCAAAGCAGCGTGTCACATTCGAGATGACCTGGTAGTGCAGCGAGTCCGGCTTTGAGTCGACGCCCAGTATAGAAACGCAACGGGAATAAGCCTCCAGCAGCGCCTCGATGCCTTCCTCGCGACGCAACTCCTCGGCATTCAGGGCCGAGCAGTGGACCGTGTGATAGCACAGCTCCGAGGCGGCGGTCAGTAATTGCGCTTCCTTGCAGAACAGCTCATCGTCGCGCGTTTCCAACCGAATAGTCTTGATCAGCTGCGGATAACCCGCATATTTATATGGACGCAGCACTGCAAGTTTGAAAGTAAATAGTGAGCATCTCCTATTCAAGTAATTAAGCTATTGGTCACTTACCATCCGGATAGCGCTCGAAGAGAATACTCTGAGCGCGAAGTATGAGCACAATATTGTTGGGATCCGGACCGCCGGAGCTCCACACAGAGCGCGAGCACAGGAATTCATAGGCTTGATTAACCTTTTCGAAGATCTCGCGACCATTGGGATTTTTGTCGGGATGGTACATCTGCGCCAGCTTATAGTAACTTTTGCGAATCATGGACTCATCCGGCTTGGGCGTCTTTGCCAGATCAATTCCCAGATCCTGGTACGCTTGCTGTATGGTCATCTGTGGCGGCTTCTTCTCCACCTCCTTGCGCCAGGCATCAAGCGTGTGCTTCAGCAGCTGCACAGGATCTGAGATGGGCCAGTTGGGAAACTTCTGCGTGTCGCACAGATGCCGCAGATAGTAGATATGGCAGAAGAGCTCGTTCTCCAGCTGTGGATAGCTGATAACGGGTATGGCCAGGTAAGGATATCTGGCCATGGTGTGGCCACGCAGGCGCGGCGTAAAGTCCGCTATGTGCGCGGCAATCTTCTCGATAAGCAAGCGACGCATCTCCGAGCTCCAAATCACCTCGGGCGTATCGAATTCTCCAAGAAAGATTTCAGCAAACTTCTCGGCGCTGTAGTTCTCCAGGAAACACACCATCGCCTCTGGCAGAAGCTGGCCAAGAATACTTCGATGCATAATGCCTGACTGGGAAGTCTGCAAAAGAAATCAAATTAAAGATAAATTGGCAATGGAATCACCTTCAACATATCCACAGACTCACCTCCTCGCTGCGGAAGCCCTGCTTCATGTGCGTCATTTTAAGGAATCGTGTGATGGGCAGAATGTTGCTGCCCGTGTACATAAGCATAAAATAAAAGACGCCGGTCATGTAGACCTTGGGCATTTCGGGATTGTCCTCCATAATCTGGCAGAGCAACGTGGCCACACGCTCCAGCAGGCCCGGATCGTGGGTGAGGCACACTTGCACCACGTGCGGCAGGCATATAAATTCAGAGAGCTTGCGCGACAACTTGGGTCCTGGAATGAGCACGGCCACACCGTTCTGTGTGCGGCTGGGAAAGAAGCTGGTGCACTTGATCAGTATGTCGAGGATTTTGGATGACAGCTCTGTTTCGTTGTAGAGCGGCGTGCCCTTGGCAATAAGACACCACTTCAGTTGAGGTATCTGCTGCAGTGAACGCCAGCCATCCATGCCAATGGCCCAGCAGCGAGTCTTGGGCGTGATCTGCCCCTTTTGCCAGAGCTCCTTCAGCTCAGAGTAGGTAATGGGTCCCTGCCGTTCCGCTTTCTGGCCATCCTTCTCGATGTTGTAGTACCAGTCCTTTTCTTCATAGGCTGTCATATTGGGACCTGCCTCGATCACATTCGTTTTGGTGTTCAGCTGTGCGCGACCTTTGTGCAAGTGCGCCAATGTGATCAGGTCAACTAGGCACTGCACATGATCGCACAGAGCGCGACAGTTGGACTTTTCCAACACCAGACACGAAATCAGGTTGATTAAGGCATCCCGCATGGACGGAGACAGGCACTAGCATAAGCAGAATGTAGAATTATTAAATTAAAGCTGGATAGGCCAGTGACTTACGCGATCGCTGAGCTGCAGAATGTAGGACATGTCGCTAAATTTGCCAATCTCCTGGTGGTACCGTCTATACACCTTGGCCAGTGCCTGCAGTGAAAATACTGTCATCTGATCGTCATTGATGCGCTGACGGCACAGCACACGCCGATACAGTGCATTAAAGAGCTCAATCCTGCCCAGATTGAAATTAATTATTATACATTGTAATAAACATATTTATTTAAAGATACTTACGGATCCTTGACAAGATTTTGCGGCCAATCATCCTTCTCCAGTATGAGCCGTATATAGTAGTCACCTATTTTTATCTCCTCTGCCAGGCACTGGTAGCCCACCTCGAATTCCTGATAGTTCCAAGCCACAATCATCTGACCAGCTAGATCGCGATCACTCAGAAATTGGCGTAACTCATTCTCCAGACACAAACGCAGCTCCTCTCTCGTCTAATTTAAAAGCAGACGAAGTAATTTATTTTGTAGAGTGTAGATTAAAGATTATGATGATGCTCACCTTATGATTCCAAATTAGATTGGGCAAACTGTGATCTTTGGCAAAGTTGTAGAAAAAGTAGGGCCAATTAATAATGGCATCGGAGATTTGCTTCTTCTGGCGTCGATTGCGCAGCACCACCGGACGATTCTTGAGCGCCTGGGCGGCGCCATCCTGCTGCTCGATCAGGTTCAAGCCCCAGTGCTTGATGCCCTGCAAATGCTTCTCTATCACATTTTTGCGAGTTTTCTTGGAATGTTGAATTGCAAATTTGAGATTATCGCGAAAGTTCAATTTATCCTCCTCCACATCTGTATCGGGCACGTTTTCCTCTGTCTCCAGAAAGGTCAGCAAGCCAGCAGGCTGCAATTAGAATAACGTTATAAAATAACATCCAACACAACATGATCAATTAGCTTACGAAAATGCGTTTAAACAGTTCCATGGCCTCAGCGCTGTCCGTCAGCCAGAGACCTATCAGGTGACGTGACAGCTGGCGATGCGTTATCAATGTGGGATCATTTGAGGGCGTGTAGAGCGCCACAAGCAAATGACGGCACAGAGCGGCTTCGTCCAAAGCTAATGCCTGCATTTGCTGGGCCACATGTAGCTCGCCCTCCTCAATGATGGCGCGTAACACTAGACCGGCGCCCTTGACAATCGCCAACGATGGATGCTGGAACAGTTTGTACAAAAAGCGACCGCGATCCGCGACCAGCTCGAGCAGTATATCAAACTGCTTGCCATCCGTGGTCTCGCTGTAAGGCACACACAACGCGAACGTCATAAAGTCGAGCATGGCGGACAAGACCAGTGCTCCGCTGCCCTGGCTCTGCAGGAAGAAACAAAGCATGAATACAATCAAAATCATAAATAAAATTTAACGAGTCTTACCACATGCGTTGTCCACATGTTGAGCAGCGTCTCCAAAAATGATTTTGATGATAATATGGAAAATTTGTTCAGCTGCTCCTGCTTGAGATCATGATCGGTGTGCACCGAGTGCATCAATGAGTTGATCATATCAATCGCCGAATAGGTCACTGCCAAATCTTTGCGTCGCAACGAGGCCACCACCTTGGTGCCAATGATTTCACGAAAACTGCAAAGGCATATTCAAAAATTGTTAATTATATATTAAATATACATATTTTAAATAAAATTAAAATTCAAGAACTTACCCCGGAAGATTGGTAAAGGCAGCATAGCCCACTTTGCTGGCCAGCAAACGCGTCAACGCATGGAATATGGACTCCAGTTCGGTGTTGTTCAGCTGCGCCGTCGGACTATCCAGTTCCTTCTGAGCCAAGGCCTGCAGGGCACTCAATATGAGCTTCTCCTTATTCTCCGCAAACAGACTCTGCAAGAAATACAAATTAAAGTTTTACCAAATATGCTTGGCAATTCGATACCATTTTAACTTACATCCTGGGTGACACTGTAGTTGAGTCCACTGTGCGGCACATTGGCATTGAAACGCTCGAGGATCTCATAACGCCTGTTTGGATTTTGGAAATTATTGATGACCAGGCGCAACAGGCTAGCCTCCGTCTCCTCGTCCACGGAACAGTTGAGAGGCACATAGCGCTTGCCACGCGGCGTATTGCCAATACGTATGTGCACATCCTGATTGCCACTGGATCGCACTGCATCCAGCACAGTGGCCAGCAGCGAGTCACGATCGTTGGTGCTGTAGCTGCGCACGATGCCGTTCTTATACTCAATGCAGAACCGCTGAAGATTGTCCTTATCACGCACCAGTGCAAACACGTCGATCAAAGGGCGCAGCGTGCAGACGCTGTAAGTTTGCGGATCGCGCTCGAGCAGCGTCACTTCGGTTAGGCAGAGTATACGTTTCACTGGATCCGGGTGCCTTGGCGTTATCTTCTGCACGGTGAACTCTGTCATCGAGGTCTGGAACTGATCACCGCTGTATGTTAAGAACACACAAATGGTTATAATTAAATACTCGAACAGGGAGGTTGCGATTATTTAAGATACTTGCCTATATTTGCCAAAACGCTGTCGCTCGAATTGCTCAAGAGTTATTTGACTCTTGAGTATTTTGGTTTCAATGCCGAGAAACTGTGAGGAACGTTGGACAATGTTCTGCACGATCTCGTGGTGATTAAGCGCCTTAAACATGTGCAGGCGGCTGAAGCCGCCGTAGGCCATCACGATGCCATTATCATAGTCCGAGATGCCTGCTTAAAACGTGCGCGAAAATGAAAAACCACAAAGATGAGTGCAAAGCAAATGCAGAGACAAGAAATGGAAACAAAGCGAACAAGTATTAAAACGTGATACGTGATGAGAGAAAGAACAAACACAATAGACAATAGAAATTATTGGCTCATTAGCTTTTGCAATGTTTAAGGCACAGCGGTTAAATTAACATCCCAATGCCAGCCGCATTTTCAAGCCATGCTATAGGTACCTATTATTCCCTCGATGTCCTTGTACATGTAACTGGTGAGCACATCGTTCGTGGTTGGATCCAGCTGATCCAAGGAGCAAGGCGTAACTTCCAGCACTGTGGGTAAACTAATGCCCGACCAATGGTATTTATATGCATTAAAGCGCTGTGGCAACCGAAAATTATAGTCTATTAATTCAATTTAAATTGTACAAGTTTCAATTTGTCAACTTACGAGAGCATTTTTAGGCTTATCTGCAAATTCCCTGTAGTATTTCAATATGGAGCTGAGTATATCGTTGCGATACTCCGACGTAAGCCTGATCGAATCCATTTTTTTGTCTTTTTTAATGGTGATCACAAACTCATTGGGTATCTGCGATCATTAAACAACACAATTGATTAAATTCATTAATATATATAAATAAATAATGGTGTGCCTTACATTTGTGGTCTTTGTGGGTGCGGCTGCTACGATATCCGAGTAGGACCAGCGATTTGTCAGATCAAATCTGTCCGGATTGTAGGTGGAGATGCCGACTGTGCCAATGGAGAGTATACGCTTATATTTGCCCTTCCACGAGTGCTTCATCACAATGAAGCACTCGAGATCCACATTCTCCTTCGGCGGCAGCATCTTCGGGCGCAACTGTAACCTGTTTCCAATTGATGTGCACTAGTTTTACGCCACTAAATAACAAAACTACAACGAAGACAAAACAGAGAGGGAGAAACAATAAAAGAGAGTGAAATTAAAAATGTATATTTATATTTGGTGGCACAGATGATTCATTGGCTATTCGATCGAGTCAACCAAAACTTATCAGCTCTCAAGTGCCACGGCCCACAAACAACAAAGGCCGAAAAGGGGAGTAAACGTGACGACGAAAACGACGACGACGGCGACGGTGATGGCAATGAAGAGAGCTGCGACGACTGGGTTTCCAATCAGAAGCAGCACCAATGCTAATTAGCTTAAGTACTGTTGCAGTTACTGTTGGCGTCGCTTTCTTTTGATGTTTACCGTAAATATTTAAAACATTTCAACTGCTTGCACTCGATTTTTACAATTATCGGCTAAAAATGACTATATTACAATTAAATCTTTGTGGATATTTGCAATTTTTGCATTTGTATTTTTTACAACAGCGCAAGCATGTGACCGTCGCTGGAATACGCCGAAAATACCAATTTTTAGGAGCAAATTATATCAGGGCTGCAGCTACCGATGAGTCATTAGAAGAGTCATGCCATAAGATAAAAATATTAAAAATAAAAAATTAGCACAGCAGAGATTACAAATTCCATCAAACATAGACATGGATAATATGTTACAAAGGAAAGTGTATTCATTACTATTTCAATGTAAATAAATTCCGTTGCTCTGCCTCATTCATTTTATTTATTGGTGAACAAAATCAGGGCTACTAACACAATTATCGATAACATATTCATTGGAGTTAGATCGGTGTTAATCAAAAAAAATTTACCCGCGAATTGACTAGATTAAAGTCTAATACTTTATTTTCATTCATACTGAGCAAAATAAATAATAAATGATTTTGCACTAAAAAAAAATTGCACACAATTCAGAGTTGCGTTTTCAAATTGTTTCACAATTAGTTAAGTATTTATTCGTTAACTTCCCAAGAAAACGACATTTTGTTGGCTTAACTACAATTAAAAAGTTTATTTGATTGCGTGCAGATATATAAATTTCTTTCTGCTGTTATCTGCCTGTTGCATATAACGTACTTTTATCTAAATGCAAATAAAGATGGCAGAGTTTATGTATTAATGTATGAATTATTTTAATATGTGTGTACCGTATGTAAAAAAGTTCAAGATAAAAATCTCAGTAACAAAAGCAAAACAAATAAGAAAAACAAGAGGACGACTTGATTCGTATTTTACACAAATGTATATAATGATGCTGCATTATCTGAGGCACTAAGCTCCAGCAGATAATATATATAAATCTAAATGTATGTATGTGTGTATGTATGTATGTGTCGTGATATATTAGTATAGATAAGTTATGGGCACGCACTGCACCTGGTAAAAATTTTAGGGCCAGGTGATGGCTTATTTCACACTTAGTGATATTAAATGATGATGTTGATAAGAATGACGCTAAGTCTTAGACACACTTTACAAAAGATCCTAAGCATAGTTATCGTTATCTCGTTTTTTCTTATCAACAATCATGGAACAGATCTACTATATAAGAATCTCAGACTTTGGTGTGTGTGTATATGTGTGTGTGTAAAGCCCAATAGATTGTAATGTTGCTTTTCTTTCTTGGTTTTTCTCTTTTTCTTTTTCCAGGTCAGCAGGAGCATCTGTTCTTTGAATCCGTACTCGCATCTGCCGCACTGCTCAGATTGAATTTCTCAGCATCGTTCGCATCGACAGTTATGAGTTTGTCATTGATGAGTATCTGAAAAGGGGAACACAATATGAATTATATATTAGATAAGCTGATATATATGGAAATACAGTTGATGTTCAATAATTGCATTTACCTAATTCTCATTTGGAATAATTAAATATTTGATTTAAGATTATCCACTCACTTTATTCACCAAGGCACGCGCTGCTTCGTCGATGTTGATGTTCTCCTTGGCTGAGGTTTCAAACCAGCCAGCGAATCCATTCTCCCGTACATACTCATCCATGCGTTCCTGCTGCGACACAATGCCCTGTTTCTCTTGATCGCACTGAAAACACAAGAATCATATATAGAAAAAATCCCAATAGGGATGAAAGCAGAAAACGCACCTTGTTGGCCAGCAATATGCAGGGTATGGGACTGCCATCGGGCAGCTGAACCTTCGAGTCCAGATCCTCCTTCCACTTGCTGACACAATCGAACGTGCCACTGCGTGTCACATCGAAGACAATAAAGGCACCGACAGCTTCCTTGTAGTAGACCCGGGTCATATTGCCGAAACGCTCCTGGCCGGCAATATCCCAGAGCTGCAGGCGCACTATCGTATTTGTATCCCAGTGCAGCACCTTCAACGCAAAGTCGACACCAATCGTGGCACGATAGTTCTGGCTGAAAAACTGATGCACATAGCGCTTGATGAAGGACGTTTTCCCTGTGCCCAGTTCACCGATGACTAGTATCTTGTACAGATGTTCCCGTTTCTCGCTGCTGGGCGCCATGATAGTCTGCGAATGGTCAGAGAACAACTGTTTGTGAAAAACATATTCGACTAGTTGCATGACACAATGACAATCAGAGCTGTCGCGCATCAAAAAAAAAGCTATCTTTACAGCTAACGAATATAAAACTATTTATGTTGACAAGCTGAAAAACTTGGCGGTTATTTGCTAGCTTAGATATCTTATTTGTGGAACAGATGTATAAAAAGGTGTTGCATGTATATATATAAGTATATTCATATATATTTTTTAAATCTGAGCTGGAGGAATTTTTGTTTCCTCGGTTAATAGAGCAAATATATTTTATAATTAAGGCTCTTTGAAATTTATAACTCAGCATTTGAAAATATATACCACTATTTTTAAAAGAAGATTCTTTAAAAAAAAAGCTAGATTTATAAGAAAAAAAAATTAAATCAGAACTGACAACACTGAACGGGCGCAGGGGGAATCAGAATGCCGCTGGTTGCTGGGGGAGACCAGCACTAGACGAGGGCAATAGTTTTGCGACACTTGTACGGCTTCTCCACAGCTAAATTGACGGGTTAAATGCAAATGGGAACACGACGGTGAAGACGTTGACGTTGACGACGACGGTGGCGATGACGGCGACAGCTTACCGGTTCCATTTCGTGCTCCATGGTCAGATCACCAAAGGCTGGCATCGGCTTCGCCTCACTAACGTCCTTCTCTGAATGCAAGTCGACCTCGTTGGAGTCCCCGCTGCGCACCGACTGATAATGCAGCGTCTCCCGTCTGCCCTCGACGCTGTCGTGATCACTCAGCGCAATCTTTGGCTGCTGAGCAAAGGTGTGACGACGCAAGCTGGAATCGCTGCGCTCCTCGCTGGAGCTGGGTTGCTGTGCGGCGGCGGCAAGCAGGGCGGCCTCATAGGCATCGGCGTCTGCAGCTGGGCCACGCACAGCGCTGCCAACCTCGAAGCGCACCGCTGGCTGGGCGCCGGCACTCTCCGCTAAAGAAACGGCGTCCGTTTGCTCCTCCACGTCGCTTAGACTCACTAGCACTATGGTGGAGGTCTTGCCTGCTGCTGCCGGTGGCAGTGGTGGTGGCGGTAGATGTGCTTGCGGCGATTCTAGCGCCGGCACAGGAGAAGCTGGGGCGGCCGTTGTGCCGGTGTTGCCGAGCAAACGGTGTTTTAGACGATGTCCGCGCTGCTGTTGCTGCTGCAATAAATCTCGCTCCTTGCGACTGGGTAAGCTGCTGCTGGTATTAGTGGTGCTAGTGTTGCTCGACTTGCGCACTGCTCCGCTGCTGCTGGCCAACTGATTTGCATTGGCGCGACTCGGCTTGGCGGGTGCTCGCTCGCGCGGCGGAGTATCTCGTTTGCTCTCAGTGATAACGATTTTGTCCGGTTCGGCTTGGGTCTTTGGCTGCTTCTGCTTCGGCTTCTTGCTGGGCTCTTTGGCCACCTTGGCTACAATTAGCTTGGTAGTGCGGCGACTGCTGCTGCTCGTCGTTGTGTCTTCTTTGGTTGTTGTCGTTGTCAGCGTTGTCGCTGTGCTTGTTGATTTTCTAGTTGCTGCTGTTGCTGCTGCTGCTGCTGCTGCTGGTGTTTTTGTTGGTGTTGTTGGTGGTGTCGGTGTCAGGTAATCCGTTTCGGTTTTGTGGCTTTTGCTTTCACTGCTTTTGGCCGCTTTGCATTTGACTGGCAGCGACTCGACTTTCTTGCCACTGATGGTTATTTGGAGAGTGCTGCTGCCGCTGTTTGTGGGAGTTGCTGTCGCTGTCCGCTCTCTGCTGCTGCTGCTCCTTAAGCTAATCTCATCGCTGGTCGCCAGGCTATGCGGTCGCACTTTCGTTTTAGATTTGAGCCCGCCCAACAGCAGTCGGCGTGTGAGGCTCCGTTTCTTCTTGGGCACAGTCCCACCAGCACTGTGAATGCTCTGATCCTCTTCGGCGCCACTTATCAACGCCAGCTGCTCCTCACTTCTCGTCCTTTTTGACTGGGGCAGCTCTTTGCCCTTTTTGCTCTTTGGCTTGGACAGGCTGCGAAAAGCGGCGGAGAAACGTGAACGTGTCTTCAATTTTGATTGCGGCACCTCCTCATCTAACTTTTCCTCTAGCTCCTGCTGCTGATCCCATAGATCAGCTCTTGCTGCTGCTGCTGCTCCCGCTCCTGCTCCAGCTTCTTCGTCTTGCACTTCTTTAGTCGATTGGCTTTTGCTCACTTCGTTGTCAGCGTTTTGCATATTATAAGGCACTTTTCGCGTAGGGTTCGGGCGGGGGATAGGAAAATGGGTTTGGGGACGTAAATGATACACTTTTTATTTAATAATTCTTTTGTTCGATTTGTGGGTTTCAGCAGGGGATGCAGGACATCCCTTCTAGCTTGAACTGTTGCCCCTTGTTATTTTACTGGTAACAGCAAAGGTGGCAACCGCAACCAACTGGAAACAAATGCAAACTGAAATTTGAATAGCTGTTGCTTGGGTTTATATAAATTTGTGCAATGCCGCCGCCCCCTCAGCCAGCTCCCCTTGTGGTGAAACCGCCCAAAATGGTTTTACATTACATTACACAAAACACACACACACACACACAGTCACACACAGGCACAGGCACAGAGTCAAGTCAATCAGTTTTTGGAGCACTTACCAACGCTGTGCTCGGGAGCCGCTACTGTTGAATGTGCCGGCCTAATCCCAAGACGGCTGCTTATCAATCGTTTCCGACACAAAGCCAGCACCTGTTTGCCGCGATCTTGGCCAGCAGCAGCAGCAGCTGCATAATGAATGCGCCTTTTGCCCAGCAGCACATGACGTACTTGCTCCCCAATTGCACAGCCGATTGTCATTCGGCTCAAGGCCGTGCAATTGATCTGACCTGAGCAACAGCGGCAACAGTGGCTATCATCTAAAACGGGCCAATGAGGCGTGAGGGCTAAGCAACTGACTCCAGCAGCGAACAGTGCTACAGTGAACACTCGCGAATAACAGCTTGCTCAATATTAGAAACGTTGTTATTCATATATCCATATTAGAGTTATTGCCAAAGTGCAATCACTGACAAAAGTTTAATAATTCATTTTATATTTAAATCAAACTATTTCTTACGTTATGTAATGCCTAAAAAAATTATGAAGCGAGTTTCCCCTGTAGAGTAAGTAGCCTTTTATGAGGCAACAAGCTGACTGACTGTGCCTGACCTGTGTGAATTGGCTTCCAAAAACTCATTGAGGCAGAAAAAATGCAAGACACGCACTTCGCTGGCTTCCTTTTCGAGCTGAGCTGAGGATTCGCGTCAAAGAGTCGCTCAAGAATCGCATCGTTAATGTGGGCGGTGAATGCAAGGCTTGGTGGGTTTGGGTTTGGTGGGTTGGGTTTGGTGGGTTGGGTTCGGTTCGGTGCCACAGATTTGCCGCATAGATAGAATTACGCTTATTACAAAACGTGGTAAGCCACAATAAAGACATATCGCGTATATAAAATTACCCCCAGCGGAATATGGAATACTAGTGCACTAGGGGAGCATGCGGAAGCTTTAGCTATAGCTTTAGATGTATATATATACACATATATACACATCTGTAGTCGTCTGATGTCATTTAGAATCTCACGTAATCCAATTCAGCTACGCTCAATTTGAAGCTGTATAAATACAACTAGATTCTGTATTCTCATGTGTAGATCAAAATCAAACGATGTTTACAAATTTTGCGGTTCTCACAATCAGATGACTGTTCATCAGTATATATGACTATATCAAGTGTTATCTGTATATATTTCACTATTGCAATGCTTCCTCATTAAAAGTGAAGTGCGTGAAAAACACAAAAGCTTTTCTCTTCACACTCCATTTGTATAATCGACGCAAATATGCTAAATGTGACCTATTTGTGAAAACTCCTTATGTAGAACGAAACTTGAGCCGAGTCGAGAAGAGATAAAAGATAAATGGAACAATTTCTGGGTTTAACCAAGAAGAGAGTTTTGTAATCAGTATACCCTGTAATAAACAAATATTAAATGCAAGCTTTACTCTCTTCAGTGAGTTAAAGAGTGATAACATTTATCAATGACATCTAGAGTGAATAAAATAGAAAGAGGAAGGGAAAGCTAGGAAGGGAAAGACAGAAAGACAGAAAGGCAGACTCGAGTGTGATTCAGTGAGAGAGAGCGATTAAGATAACGTAAAGGAGCGAGAGAATGATAAATTGCAAGAGAGATTGTGTAAGAAAGAAACAAAGAAGAAGAATGTAGATAAAATAAAGATGCTTGTTGAAGCGAATAATATAGAAAGAGATCACGAATAACAGAGAGACATAAATAAAGTTACATGAAGAGAGTGAAAAAAGATCTAGGAAGGGGAAGAGACAGATTGTGTGGGATAGAAGTAAAGAGAGGAAAGACGTTGAGAAATGAGATTATGATAATCAAATGTAATTAGTGGTATTTAAAAGTAATTTAATATAGCTATATTCTCACAATCTAAGCATTTTTTCCAAATCCATAAATTTATAAAAAAAATTTAAATTTAAAATATACAAAATATATATAGAACGAACCAACTTAAATCAATTATTGTAAAAAATATACAAAATATTTCAAACGCGGTTTGCGATAGGATTTCAACAATTTATCTTTATAACTTCGGGACTCAGGACGACCTCAATGTTGAAAATTAATTCTAACAATTTTTTTTTACATTTTCACAGTTTTTTTTCCATATCCTTGATTAAGAAGTTCAGTTTGCTCTTGTAAAATATTTTATAGAAATTCCAGAGACTTCTTCATTTTCACCTGTTTCACATTTAAATACCACAGTTTAACGACCAAAGAGCATTAGAAAAGCAAACCATTAGAAATTCACTTTCAGTGCTAAGCGGAAATTCTTTTGAGCTGAAAAAATGTTTGCACGCAATCGACAATAAAAGGAGCAGAGCCTGCAGTCCTGGCAAAGGATACACGTTGGTATGCGAAGTATTTTACTCAAGCACTGCAATTACCAACGACCCCAAATCCCCATAACAAAAGCCACACGAATACGTCAGGCGTCGATGTATATCGCTGAAAGTGGAGCAGACCAACATAGCATTAGATATATGGAATACCGCTGAAACATGTGTTTGTTTCTTTTGCCAAAGTTCGAGCAAATCGTCCGACGAAAACAATCTGAGGCACCTCGTTTTCTGCTCCGTCTCCCTGCCGGAGAACACACATTTTGACAGCTGTGTTTGTTTGCATGCTGCACGGCAGCTTGTGGGCGTTAGAACATAATAATAATAGTGGGCGTGGTTGTGCAACTTTAAATTACTGTATACACGCCCCAAAAAATTGCACCGGCAAAAAGGGTTTTTTGCTACGTATCCATTTTCCGATGTTTCTGTTGTGCTGCACGTGGCCCTTGAGAGTATGCAACGCTTTTGCTTGTGGCATAATAAATATGCTATGCTTAAAACCCACCCAAACCACCCACATCCCTCCCTCTCTTTCTGTGAATATCAGCAATAATTTCGCTTTTTTATGGATACAAGCAAGCGATAATATTGTGGGGAAAGAAAACTGTTAATTGGCGAGTAAGATTTAAAAAAGGAACTCGAGCAAAGCCATATATTATATATATTATAGATCTGTGGAATAACCAGATGTGTTAAGCATTAACAGATGAAAAATACATAAGTTTAGCCTTAGGATATGCTGCACTATATAGAAAATATTTTTAAATAAATATTTTTCAGTAATATTATCAAAAATAGCTAACTGAATTTTAATACTAGAAAGCGCAGAAAATGTATAGTTTATGATGTAGAATTCAATGTTTAAAAATAAACTTTACACAATTTAATTTTTTTTTGTTCATGTGTGTTTGGTCGAAATGTGACCTTGCCAACTGTTGGCGTTATGTGCGCTGCTCATGTGGATGGATAACAAATAATACAGATATTGAATATGCAATCGAGTGAATTGTAAACAGCACCTTGCGTGCTGCTCGTTTCAATGTGCCCGCATTTGAATGTGGATTGTTATTGCATTATCAGCTGAGGCCCGGCTGCAGTAATTAACATTTGAAATGCAATCACAACAACAATAAAAACCAGCAACAACAAAAAACGGGACAGCAAAGTGCATTGGCTTGTTGGGGTCGGGAAGCTGGCAACGATGCGCAAAACTGAGCTGGCAGATTGTACGAGAAATATGAAAACCAAAAATAGGAATTTGTCCACTGATTTCATATTCCAATGACTACTCAATGAATTTTGCTGGTGCTACTAACGCAAAGTTGATACTCTGCCAACGGTATCTTATCTCAATGACGAGTCATCCACGGAAAAAGAATAAAAAATATCATAATGATTAGATTGTTTTTCAGCCAGAAACGCAAAATATGCAGTGAGCGATAAAAGAGAAGCGTTTGTTAAAATTGATTCGTTGCAAAAATGTTAAATAGTTAATAATTGTTAGACTTTAATAACGACAAGGGGCAGCTCCTCTCGCCCACAAAATTTCGCTTTGCGTACAATATAATTGACCCTAAACGTGACGTGACTACTGGGTTGGCTGCCCAAGTTAGTTCCCATAATACGTACAACAAAGCAAATCTTTTACTAGCAATCGCTTAAGTATCGTCCGGGCACACCCACACACACATACATAACCTATCGAGGCAGCCAATTTGTCGGGCAACCAACCTCGACCGGCTTGTGCCCATAAGTATCTATGTATGTACATATATATATATGTATATATATATATGTATTTACTATAGCATGGCAAGTATCGAGAGTGAAATTCCATTGCCCATAACACGTGCCTGTGTCCGGGCATCTGTCTTTGGTTTTATGATTGTGTTTATTTGGCCTTAAAGCGGGGCAACAATTCAGTTTTAATTTCCTCTTAATACCAGTGGAAATTGTTGTGATATTAGCTTGAAAAGTTTTCCCACATGACTTTAAAAATTCCGCTGAATATTCAAATAAGTTAATAGTTTAATTAATATAACGTTCAGTTCTTGAGAATATCCCACAAATATCATTTTATTGCAATTCTAATTTTGTGCCAATTCTAATTGATTTCACTTGTTGAGCTTTAAAACGTTTCAGGTTTTTTATTTATTTATTTTTATTTTTTTTTTTACAAAAACCGACCGTGATTTGAATTTATTGATTGTTATTCAAGTCAACTTTTGAATAGTTAACTAACAACAACAATCTATAACAACTACTGTCACAAATGTGTTGTGGGTTGGGGGGTTGCTTAAGGCCTTTTATTTGAGCAACAACAATAAAAAAAAAAAACCCATCTGACTGACACAGCTTTTCATGCGTTTTATTGCAAAACTTGGATAATGACAGTGATATTTTTTTATTCTTTTTTTTGGCATAATGCGAGGGTGATTTGATATTTATATATGCAACTTTGCAATTATTAGCTAAATGAATGTATAATAAAATGTATATATTTCTTAAACAAACGAATCTCAAAAACAAGAGTTATCAGATAAAAGTTTTAATTACGTGCAACTTTTTCTGGATAGAATTACTTTCTTTTAATGTGTATTTATTTTTTTGTTTACACAAATTTTATTTTATTTTGTTGATTTTTCTTTTATCATTATAATATCTTTGTTTTTTTTTCACAATTCTTTTTGTTGCACAATTGATGTGTTCCAAATGATTAAATTGCAAAACGATGCATAATTTACAGTGCAATTATTGGATTAATAATATATAGTTTTTCACCTTTTTCAGCTACACACTGAACTCTCCTCGCAAGCAGATACCATAACCATAATGCACATGAAGTGCAGTTTCAGTCTACTCACCCCATTATATAGATATCCGTTATTCCGATTGATATCCATGCTGGGCCGAGCCGCAGGCATCCTCTCTAGCACTGTACTTAGCGCCTCGACGGCGCTGTGATCGATTGGTGGCTGAGGATTTGCGTAAGCTGGATTCGCGCTGCGCAGCGAGAAGTGGGAGCTGCTCAGATGCTGTTCGACCTGCAAGAGGCGCCTCGCAAATACGGGCGACTCCTTGGCACTGAGCGTACCCAAAGAGACGGTGCTTAGCGACTGATGCCTATGTTCCTCGGGCCACTTATCGTCGACCCGCAGATGCTGAATTATATGCGTGGACGATTTGGACTTGGACTTGGATTTGAGTACAGGCGTGACAACGTTGAGTTCCTCCTGGGAGGAGTCGCTGAGATTGCGCCGTCCGGCTGAGGATGAGACAACGCTGCAGCGTATGGCACTGGTTGCCATGCAGTTGAGAATGACACTGTTGTTTTTTTTTTTTTTTTGATGGGAGGAAGGGGGGGTTGTTGCTCTTTAGACTTTGACAAATTGATGTGTTTGTATTTTATCACACTGTTTTTTCTGTCTCCGTCTCTGTTTGCTACTGCTTCACTCAAGGTCATTCGCACTCGCTTTATCTATACGCACCCATACGCAAGTATATATTCACAAATGTATGTGTGTGTATTTGCTTGGTGTTGATTGGGCAAGTGTTTTGTTTAACTTGTGTTTTATCATTTATTCATATTACTCCTCTGCACTTCTAACGGCATTTAGCTCAACATGTGGTTTCCAAAATATTCTCAATTGTTCTCTTTCTCTTTCACTCTCTCTCTCACTTTTGCTTTGTCTTTGTCTCAAGCTGAAGCTGGCGCCCTTTGGTTAAACGGATTTTTAGCTGGCTGCTCTTGTACTTTTCGTCGTCGTTTGACGCGCTTTCATCAAAAACAACTGAATTTATTTTTAAATGTAATACGGGTAAGGTTATCTGTGTCTTGGCTTGGCACTTTCGACTGCACTTTATTTGCAAGTTTATTGAACTCGCGCTTTTGGTCAATTGCTGCACTTTTGACCAGCGCCAAATGTCAGGCGAAGGTAAACAATGGCAAACTGGTTTTTTCGCCAGAAGTAGAGCAAATCTAAAAATTTCCTAAGTAAAAATGGATCGCTTGCTTTAATATCGTTAATTGTTTATATTTTGTTATTTTGCCTCTGTGTTAATTTCATATGACAACAAATTGGATTCACACACGTACAACAGACAAACACGATAAAAATACGTTCGATTCACAGTAACAACAAAACACAACCGCAGCACGTCCGTTCGCCGTTGCGTTCAATTGTGAACTGAACGAAAGCTTTTAACAAAAGCACGATATAATCGAAGCGGTTATCGCGCACCACTCAACGAGCTTAAGCTACTCTCCCCTACTCCCTGTTCATTTTAATTTTCATTCAAAAAACACACATTAATAATTAACTAATATATATTGAGAATGGGTAACTCTGCGTTCATAAAAAAGCCGAGGGGGCAACTTTAATTTCAAAATGTGTTTAAATATTCAGTTATGCAGAAGAAAAGTCTGTATTCTATAGTGATGTTTTACCATGTTTTATATTATTAACAGCCATTTATAAAACTACTTATATACAATTATAATAAGTATTATAAAAGCACGACTCTCACTGGCATTTCGGTAAAGAATTAAATTTTGTGCACCCTTTCCTACTGCTCAGGTCCCTAGAATTGTACAAAATACCTTAATATAACTTAATGCATTCTGCGTAGGAATATCGTTACCATTATTGTAATATTGAAGTACTAAATCAGGAATCGCATGCAAATAGTATTAGTAGTGCATTTTTTTTGGACAAAACATTAATTACGACATAATAAATAATAAATAACAGCTCGCTGAAATGTTCAAGGATCAACAGGATTCAGCCTCTGGATCTGCTTTGATGGGCTGACTCTCTGCTATTCTGCCTTTCCCCGGCGCCAGCATAAAATGCGATACGTTTTCGTACACCAGGAACGTGATCATGCAAGCAGGCACCACGCGTATCAGGTTCGCCTTGAGACCCTTGTAGAAGCCGGCGGTGCCCTCGTATCTGTAACGAGAAGAGCAGTTGCGTGTAGAAGTAGGGGTGGTAAGTAAGAGTGAGACGGTGTCTCTGGCTACTGGCTACTGGCTACTGGTAGGCTACTTCCAGTTAACCGACCCAAAAGTTTAAGTTTAGCAAAGAGATTCTGCACAATAAGCGAACTACTTACTACGGCTGATGAGCGAGTTGAGTTGAGTTGAGTTGTTGTTCTCGGTTTGAGGCGAAAGCGGCCTTTGTCGGAATTAAAAAAATAGTCGTGTTGAGAAAAACTTGGAAACTCTTGTTGGGTTTCATTTCAATTTTAATATGTACTTTTTTTTCATTTCTTTTTTTTCTTGACTACCTAGATTTGTATTCTTTGTTTTCTTTTCTTTTGTTTTTTTATCTGCTTTTTTTCGATTATCTTCGATTTGTTTTTTTTTTTTTGTTCACAATGCTTGTTGTTTCACATTTTTAAGTGTAATTCTTATGTGCTCATAGTAAATGTCAAGATTTGCAAAATTATGAAGAATCTTTTTGCTAAAACGAAAACTATGCATAACTACAATCATATTTACAATGCGATTATTAAATAAATAATTTAACTATACTATAAACTAGGTGCAGATTGTTGCAATTTGATTTCACAACACAATTACTTTTAAAGTTTCTTTAAATAATATATGTGTAGATAGTGATTACAACTCCTAGCTATGGAATTAACTTAAATTTTAGATTTGACATATTGTACATAAATTCAAATCATAACAATAATACAAATATTTATGATCCGCTTTGTCATTTAACTGCACTGCTCAAAAAAAAAAACTTACGACAGAGATTTTTGTGCATACTTTTATACATTATTTCATATGCAGTGCTAATGAAGATTCTAATTTCTAGTGTAGTTTGCAAGGTTTAGTGTGTAGTGTGGTAGTGTTGTGGGTAATACTCTAGGCGCCTTAGCTGGTCAGCTTCTCCCAAATGAGCATGACCATGCAAATGTTGGGCGTTACGTGGACCAAGTACGGCACGAGTCCCTTATAGAAACCACGCATGCGTTCGTACCTCCAAGTCTGTTTGATACAGTCCCAGGTGCCGCTATACCGATGATGATGATCCTGCAGACGTGCACGCACTACCTGATATGGATAGGTTGCCGCCGCGGCAATCAGTTTCGACATGGCAGCAAATGCCAAATATTCGCTGGTCGCCTGTGGTCATAGGATAAACAGAAAATGGGAAAAGTTTAGTCAAATATCGAGCGCGGGGCCATTAAATTGTCTGTTGAACAGCTGCCAAAAAACACAACTGGCGTCATCATATACATATATATATATATATATATATATATATATATATATATATATATATATATATATATATATATATATATATATATATATATATATATATATATATATAACGAAATATTCATATGGGAACGTATGCCAGCCGCATTTCGGTCATGTGATGTTAAACAGCTCATTATTTTCATAGACTATATTATATGTACACACCAGTTTAGTATCAATGGGCAGCTTGCGGTACTCGTTGTAGGCGTTCTTCATCTCCTCGTAGGTCATGAACTGAATGGCGCCATGGGACACGCCCAGCATGCCGGGCACAAAGCCTCTGTAGAGACCACGAACACCCTCCGTCCTGTAGATCTCGGAGAGGGCATGCACCATGCCACGGTATTCGGCGCTGCTTGCCGCATCGCACTGCAGACAGAGACGCGTTTTGACCACCCAAATGGGATTCGTTAGGAGCAGCGTGAGGGCGCCCGATTCGGCGGCAGCCAGCATGTGCATAGTCGGGCCCAGCGGCATCGTAGTATTGCCATCCTGAATGAATGTCTTAATGGTGTTATAGCTAAATGGGATAAGCGAAATGTTATAATAAAAGTCAAGCAGCGATTTAATTAAAGTTAACTTACAACATGAAATAGAGTCCCCACGAGGAGCCGGAGCCCCACACATTTGGTGTGACGCCCTTGTAGAGACCACGAAAACCTTCCTGCCTGAATATGGTGGTGAATGCGCTGCCCAATCCACGATACTGTGGCACAGTCGCCGTGCGGCCATCGTTAACTGCAATTGCAAAGCAAATCAAACAAAACTCTTAAGTGATATATGTTTGTATGTATGCTAACGCCAAAGACCTCAAAACGTTGGCCTTCAGCGGGGGAAGTTAAACTTTGTCTCAACTCAAGTGAAAACCAGTTGAATATGAATTTGTTATTTTATATTTGGGATATCTGAGACTGTACGCTAAATCGATTGTATTTTGTTGCTATTATTGTTGTTCACAACAAGCTTCGGCTAATGGCCGACATAACAACAGCAACAATTTGTTTTCGCGGCCAATATAAAGATAGCGTTAATTGGTCGCAGCAACGGATGCGATAAGCGAGTGGAAACAAGCTGATCAGGTACAGGAGACACAGGCCATTAGCACGCAGAGACTAATCTTTTGTCTATTTATTTATACATATATTTATTGCATCTATAAGCAGCTGTGCGAAAAACAATAAATAGCTAATACAATTATTGTTTGACGCAGCAAGAGCGGTTAACACAGCTTTTGTCCTGACATCAAGCCAAAAACAAAAAAGGGGCTCGTCACTGTTTCTCTCTTTTTGCTTAGTTAATCAGATCAGAAACTGTTTATTTTTAGCTACACGCGCGCAAAACAACTTCTGTTGACTCTTGTGTGACATTGAGCAAGAACTAGGAATCGGTGCAAAGTATACGCATTAAAAAATAATAATAAATATGAAATAGTTTTGTCAATGTAATTAGATAAGATATGCACATATCTTATAAGGCCATAAATATTAACATCCGAAAAAAGGATCCTAATTTCCGCTTAAATTTTAATCTTTAATAAATATTATATATTATCAAAATTTATTTGTGTTTATAGTAAAGTGAAATATAACATGAGATATTTTATAAATTTTGAGGCAATCTTACTTAAAACTTAATATATTCGGTCAATAAATTTGAATTTTCGAATAATCTTCGACTTCTAGACAACTAAAGCTGTACATATATATAAAAATATATACAAAAAAACAGCTGATTGCGAACTTAGATCAGCAGTAATTGTAAAGTTTTTTTTGCGAGCGATAAAAAGCAAACTAAAAAAAAAGATGACAGCTGCACAATTGGCAACAACAACTAGAGTTTTATATTGGGAACCAGTTTGATATATGACGATGATATACCTACTTACATATATACATATATGAAAATATATAAACTGACAGTTGCGACAGTTTCCGTTAAGCAAAACGCTCAATGTACAGTCGCAACACAAATCACACACAACAGGAGACATCACACTGCTCACGTGATGCCAAAAACAAAAAAGATAAACAAGTTTCCGTTAGCAGCTCAAAACGCTGACGTACGTGGTTGTTTTTCTCTCCTAGATCGATGCGTCATAAAAGCGTATGGCATTCATACAGATAAAGTTTAAGCATGTTTTGAGCCATAGATGGCGTCAGTGTGCGCTTTTATTAAGGGAACTGCTGTTTCTTCACTTTTATTTTGTTCGTTTTTCACATAAACAACCTAATTGTTATTGTTAATTTTCTTGGAAGTGCACGGAACAAATAACCATATTTATCTAAATGTGTACATAATTGCACACTTTTCACACGTAAACTACGAAGTCAAAACAAAAGTTTAATATCTTAAAGTAAACGGGTTGTTGACGTTATTGAAAAATCGGAACCACGGAAATAATAATGTAGACCGACGCAACGCGCAATATTAAACGAGGACAACTATAAGTGCACAATAGTTGATACGGGACTCAATAAACATATATAAATATTTATATTTTACATATTTATATATACATGATTACAAGCAAAAGAACAGCTGAGAATAATGATTCACATAAAAAGATGTGATCAATATCTATATTAAGCGCAAACAACTTTTGTTGAGCTTTGAACTGTACAATAAATCGATTGTTTAAATATCTATATATCTGAATTGTCTTCCATAAAAAGTTGAGACATAAAAGCAACAATCATTTTTTTGAGGCGTGTGCTTTGCACTTATTCTAGAATCGACTTGATGGTGGCTAGCTATCAGCTTTTGAGCTTATCAGCGCTTATAATCAGTCAGCCAGTTTGGAGTATTTGAAACTACAAATTGTTTTCGTGACTATTCATCAAATACGCACAATAATTAACGTTAGCCTGGCAACTCATGGTCAAATTTATTAACAACAATAATACATATTAAGTAAATATCATTAATTTAGTTCTTCCACGTGCAGTTTCTTCTTTGTAATTACAGTTCCTGTTGCTGTAGTTTTTCCGCTTACAATGGAAACTTTTGTAAGTGATAAGAGTCGAGCGAAAAGCTAACGATAAGTCTGACGGCAGACAATTATTACATCGTAATACAAATACAACACAGACGCTATTGACTCACTGACTCAAACACGTGCCAGACAAAAGCTAGACAGTCTGACAAGCGACAGACTTTTCCGTCGGTTTTAAACTATTGCGTCTAACCTGAGTGTTTTTAAACAGCTGCTAAACAGGTGCTTTAATAGTATTCGCAAAATTATCGTGCTTTGGTCTGTTTACTAAAATTACAGGTAGAAGATAACAGCCAATAGATTTGTTTACATTAATTTTCAGCAGCCTACGGCTGTGGGCAGCGGTTTACAATGTGTGTTTATTTTACAGTACTCACCAGCAAAGCGAATTTTGATGAGATCCAATGGGTGCAGAATTAGCGTTGATGCAACGCCACCGGAGACACCGGCTACCAGATGTTCATATTTTAAATGAGCAAACACGTTGAATTTTGCGGGACTGCTGCTTGTTGCTGCATTTGTATTCATTTTGTTGCTTGTGCTTCTTTTGACTTGCGATTAATTTGTATTTGTTGTTTTTACAAAAACAATAATATTTTCTACTTTTGCTTGTGCGACTGACAAATTGTACTATTTTGATATTATATAAGGTTTGAATATTTACAATCTTTGGCTGAGTTTGAGTTTGGCTCTCTTAACGACAAATCAGAGAAACTCGTTGTACATGGCGGCTGCTGCTGCTAAATTTGTCTTGTTGCTAGGCGCTGACTTTTTATTGTCGTTCTTTGCGCTGCTGCTGCTGCTGTTGTTGCTGTTATTGCGTATACTTAAACATATCTGTCTTTGTTTTGTTGCCGAGCACATATTTTCTCTTTGGCAAATTCGACAGTTCAATTCAATTCAGTTTTATTTGTTACTCTGCTTTTGCTTTAGCTTCGTACATATATATTTATAAATATATATATATTTCTCTCTGTTTTTGGCTGATGAAATGTATTTCAATGTGAACTGACGAATGAAATTGCTTCGCTTTCGTTAGACGATTATTTTCAAAATTACTTTGCACTCTGCCATTTGCTTATGTAACTTTAAATGCATTTCTTCTCTTGATGCTACACTACCAGATTTTGCTTCCTTGCTTGCTTGTATTATTTCACTCTTGCAAAATACACGTTAAACCGATTAAATAATTCTGGACTTGTATTTTCTTGTAGCTTTTTGAATGCGCGTGCAAAACTTTTTTTCTGACTTGCCTAGCTTGCTCTGCTCAACCGAAAGACGAGAGTAACACGAATGATTCGCGCAACAGCCGATATTGGGCTTATGTAGTAGCGCAACCCGAACAAAACAAGACAAGTGCGTTGTGTATCGATATATCGATAGCTAAATTATAGTAGGAACCAAGTCAATCGTCAACGTAAAGAGCGATTGGC
The DNA here is from genome assembly GCA_035042365.1 of Drosophila dives. Taxonomy (NCBI): domain Eukaryota; kingdom Metazoa; phylum Arthropoda; class Insecta; order Diptera; family Drosophilidae; genus Drosophila; species Drosophila dives. The sequence continues at coordinate 5,282,468 of JAWNLJ010000133.1, read as the reverse complement.
AAGCAGGAGGGTGGCTAAAGGAGTATATAAGATCAAATGAAATAATAAATACTCGGAGTAAAGATGCTTTTAACTTGAATTAATCGATACACACATACATTTTTCGAATTGCTAAGAGCTGTTCATTACAATTAATTACCGACTATTATGCATAAGTTAATTATTGTTTACCCTTGTTTACATCTTTAGCATAGAGATTTAAAATTTTAGCATTCAAAGCGAATGTTAATTTCTTTTGGTAGTTCAATAAGTATCAAAATTTGAAGAGCTGCTCTTAACGGCGACAGTTGTATTGTTGATAAATTTAAATGAGACATGATTCCGATATATAGGATCGATATGACGAAATTGCAATATTTATAATTAAAAACTAAACAATCTGGCCATATTAAATTGACTATGTGACCGTTTGCAGACGATCTTAACAGTCGTAAATTCAAATAAATAGAAAGTGAACATTGCAGTTGTTGTTGTATAATAGTTTATTCCGTATCAAATTGTAAATTATTTATACAGAATATTCTAGGTATTTATAGTCAGCACTCTTACATTTTTTCCGTTTTGTTTTTCGTTTGATCGTTACACAATCGTTAGGCGTATTTTATCGCAAAATCATTTACTAAATCGCAACAATTGGAAATACAATATCGACATTATTTTGAAAATGGTTCGTTGGTTTTCTTTCATTTATTATTACAAAATACAACGTATTATTAGTTAGAACGAGAAAATTTTTTTATGAAAGCGGCGGGGGTATGGGATACAACTTAAGTCAATTTTATCCTTTTTCACTTCTTTTTTGTCTAATTGTTTGTTACAAAAGCTATTGTCATGAATTTATTGCCTCAATTAGGGTAATCAATTATGTATATACATAAATATATATACGGTATATATGTATATGTATAGAAAAAGTATGTAAATTGGTAGGTAGGCATTAGATGGTTTCAGTTTAGTCTATATATTTTGATTTGTTTTTTTTTTTTTTTTGTTAAATTTACAACAATTTCACATTTTGCGTTACTCAAAAAACACAGCTCGAAAGCAAAAGGCAACCCACCCAGATGAGGATGGGGACTTTGACTTTTAACTTCCGATTCTATTTTGGGCGCAACTTGTAGGTAGTTCGTTAGGTTTCACTATATATTTTTGGCAGGATATTGTGTGTATATATGTTATATGCGTTCTGCTTTGATTGCTGTGTGTGTTTTGTTTTTGTTATTAATTTATATTACGCTCAACTCATTTCGCTCGTAAAAAGACCTAATATTAAATTATATAAAATAAATAATCGAAATCATAATCATAGACGACGACTCTCATTTAGCGTGTACAAAATATAAACATAATTTTCCATTTAGAGAAATTTAAACGATAACGACGAGCTTCTTCAAGCAGTTCTCTCTCTCTCTCTCTCTCTACTCTCTCTCTTTCTCTAGTCTTTCCTGATAACTTTTCTATCTCTATAGTATCAGCATTCTGTTCCTGTTTTGCTCTTCCTCTCCTCTCCAGCTCCTCTAATCCTCATTATTGTCCGCATTTGTTGCGGATGCGGACGCAGCATGATCATTGGCACTTTCACTTGCGTGGCTGCTGCTTTCCGCCGCCGCCGACGCCGCAGCAGAAGATTGTCCGCTGCCGTTTTTGTTGCTATTGCGAGCATCCGTCTCATCGCCGGTAGCCGCCGCAGAGACCTTGGCCTCCAGGGCTCGTATGCGATTCTCCTGCTTCACAATAATCGCCTTCAGCTTGCGTATCTCATCCAGAATATTGCGATGATCCTTTTCCTGCACGCAGACAATTCAAATGTTAGCAATTGCTATATATAATTAATATATCTATAACTAAATCTTACCGTGAATATCGCTGGTGGTGGACCGTCGCTGGGCTCGTTGTTGTTCGGGGATGAATGATTGCCACCAGCATAACTACTGCCACCACCACCGCTGCCGGATCCACGCGATGGGTGCGGCTTGTTGAGAATGTTGACCTTATTTCCGCCCGGCGAGGATACGTAGCCGCCCTGCACAATAGAAACGCGATCCTGATTAGGTTTTTTAGAATCACTGTTCGTTATACATGACAACAAAGAACAAAAAACACAACAACAAGCGCCACGCTGCGTGCATGTTAAGGCAGTGTGTGTAAGCTAAATTGCATTTGTTTTCTTTTGTGGGTTGTGTGTACCATGGCCTGATCTTGGTGACAATGTCAACAATTAGATTAGCTTTGAGCAATATTCGAGTGAAAAGAATAAACGTTTTCAGTTTCGAATGCAGTTAAAGGTGGGTTCATTTATTCAATTGTGTATTAAATATTACTAAAGAACTAATAAGTTTCAAATGGAATTTTTTTTTAATAATATATTAAATATTAATAAAGAAGTAATACTATGAAACTACATAACCATTTCGGATTTCTATGACTTTAACGGTTGGTTTTTAGTTTTTAATCTAACTTATAAAGCAATTCAAGGTTTTGTAAAAGAAAATGGCTAGAAATACCACAGCTAGTTTCAATCAATCATGTATGTACTCTTCATAGAGATTGCTACATCTCAAGATGTCATTGAGGCTCTTTTTGGCGAGTGTGTGTTTTTGCCGTTAGTGCGTATTGTCAGAGTGTTTGAGAGTGTGTGTGGGTGTGTGTTTTGTTGGCTGAGGCAAAAGGCTGACGAGACGACAGACAAACTTAGATAAAGCTGGTGATAAGGGAACACAAGAGAAAGGGGCATGCGCATCCAAGCATAATATTGGCGGGAAAGCAAACTACAGCAAGCCTTTTTGGAATACACTAATTTTTTTTGGCCAGTGGCCAATTTGAGGAAGATCAGGTTTCTTGTACGCTCTTTAACTCAGTGGATGGAGCGCAACTGTGGCGCCGAAGCAGGGAAGCAACGACGGAGCCACAGCACGATGAGCGCTGTATTCCAAATATGTGGAGAGGTGCAGAAATCGTAACTGGTACCACTTACTTTGAGCGAGAAGGTGAGCGGCTCGGCATCCTTGCCGGCAATCCACTCTTCTGCAGTAATAGCCGCATCCTCGGCCAGTGTGTCCGGATAGAGATCCTCCTGGAAGAGATCGGACTTGCGCGGCACAGTCATAGAAATGACCTGGCAGAGACCATTGTTGTTCAGGCGATAAAATTTGGCTATCTCGCAGGTGGTCACATCACAGCCACGCTTGGGCATCAGTCCAATGCCACGCTGCGGATCTGGCGTTTGAAATGTGTTGATGTAGTGCACAAACGGTGGCTCCGGCGTCACCTGGCATAGCATACGTTTATCAATGGATACCAATCATGGAGAGCAGCAGGGACTCACCTCGAAATAACGAATCACAGAATCGCCCTTGCCGCACAGATAGATCAGATTTGTGTCCGCATCGTAGAGCGGGAACATGACACCGTTCGACGTGTCCAACTCGACCATGACGATGGGCTCGTTGAGGGCATCGGGGGCGCGCAGCGAATACTGACGCTCCGAGCTGCGATTGAAACCGGTGGTAAAGATCAGGCCGTGACGCAAAAAGATCGCCCGCGTCGCCTTGGAGCCCTCATGGCACATTGCCTCGCTCTCCAAATCACCGTTGCGCGGATCATAGATGCGTATCTTTTTGTCCTTGCACGTAGTGACCAGTTTGGAGCCATCCCAGTTAAAGCAGGCACTATATACAATATCCGGATGCGAGTCAATGTGCACGAGTATCTCGCCAGTGCCCACATTCCAGATAACTACCTGTAATGCCGACAAATCAGTTAAAGAACCAAACAGAACTAAGGACCAAGTGCTGCTCACCTGATTGTCGGAGCCGGCGGTGAGCAGAACATTGAGCGCCGAAGGATGCCATAGCACCAGACCGACGCGTCGCTGATGGAGCACCAGATCGACAACGGGTTCTGTGAGTGTGCGCGAGAGTCCGCCGTCGGGTATTTGCCACACTTTGACGACACAATCCTCAGAGCCAGAGGCGATCACATTATCATTGTGTGGACACCACGCAATGTCCAGCACTGGACCCTTGTGTCCGCCCACCAGTGGATGATCCGCCGCAATGCGTCCAACCTGAAATGATTTGCAAATACAAATTCCAATTAACGACACCGACCCTTTGCCATGATTTCACAGCACAGTTTTATTTTTGTAATAATGCCAAACTTCACGCCTGTCGTCGGCTGTCAAGATCTGTGCCCGATTCGCGCCTTATCTGGGTATCTGGGCGAGCAGGCAGGTGTTGTTGTGTGCAGTTTTCAATTAGTCGAAAAACAAACACGTGCGAAAACACACTTGCACAAATTCCTGAGCATAATAATTATTTGATGATCAAGCAAGTCTAAAACCGAAAAGTGATTTATTATTATATTATGACTGTACGTACAAGTACGGACGTGAGTGTTTTAACTATATTTATGTGCAAGAATTGCGATTAGAAAGTGACTCACAATGCAAGACTTTTTTGGTTACCAGATAAAATATAACCCAACTTCCACAAAATGGTTTGATATTTATTTGTTTGTTTAAATTTGAATGTTAATTGTTTCAAATTAATAAAATTGTACTTTACAATTGCAGTTGCATGATAAAAGTAAAGTTTGTGGCTTTCTATAAATAATTCAAATTGTATGGAACAGTTGATAAATGCTGTGGTTAGCACACAATGATTCATTCTCAGGATAAGGTGTCATTTTAAAATCTGTTCCTTATCAGATGTTCTTCAATCACAGGTACATTTTTAATGATGAGGCGTGTCCATTTAATTGACACCACCAAATTCAGATGCAGATTCAACTCAAATCCCATAAACCATTCAAATTAGAGCGTGTGAAAGCGGCACCACATAGAAATCGGTGGCAGATGGTTGTGTCTTCAACTTTCGTGTCTGGCGGCACACAGTTTGCATACAAATTTGGGCCAATTAGAATAGACAACAGACACTTGGCCAAATACGGTTTAACCAAATACGCAACGATCGCGTTCGCATTTGGATAGCCCGAAAAAACATGAGATATATATACAAATAATTATTCTGCCCACGCAGTTGCTGCTGCGGCTGCTGTTGCTTCTGGTGACAGCTGAACGGATGTTCGATTTTGGCGCTGCCAAAAAGTGTTTTCGTGAAAATTAATAAAATTTCCATTTTGCCATTGCTTAAGTAATGGGGCAAAGATTGCATTGGCAGCCAGCAGACAGGCCAAACTGCAATGATTATTCAAAATATCATTTTATTTGTAATTCTTTATTTTTTTTGGGGTTTAATTTTTTTCTATTTGTTTGCTGTTAAATTTAGACAATTTGGTGTGTCATGTTGGCCGGGGGCCAAAAGCACAATATTCTCACTCAGAGAGAGAGAGAGAGAGAGATTGTGAGAGATTGAGAAAGAGAGTGATTGTCGATTGGTCGCATAGAATAGATTCATAACTATTGGCTTTATTTATAAGCATAAAAACCACGCGCATGTTTCATGCCAAATCACTCGACGTCATTTCCTAGATGTGTGTGTGTGTGAGTGTGTGTAGATGGCAACAAGCCCGCAAATGGGTGCAAACATTTTGCACTGAGATCCCCTATAAATAGCCGGGCTCCATTGTGTCTATATAAAAATACTTTTGGCCCATACGCATACATTCATATACACACACATTATTATAAATATATATATATTTAAATATTTAAAGACAATGCAACCAAATTTGGAGAGTCTGAGTTGATTAATAATAATACTCACTTTATTGTGTGGCAACACAATAAATGCACCGCCGCCCGCCGACTCAACAATGATAGCTAAGAATTTTGGATTAACCGCACAGAATGTGGAGTCCCAGCTGGACTTGGAGACGCGTATATTATCGTAGCATTGCTCCCGTTTCAGCGACTGTCCATAGACGTGACGAAATTTTGAGCTGCGCACACGAAATGACATCTTTAACTCTGTTTTGTGGCTCTACTTCTACTTCTTCTACTCCTTCTTCTGCTTCTTCGTCGTCTACTTCGTCTTCTTCGGCTGCTACAATTTGTGCTCGTTTGACCGATTCCCGGTTAGTTGAGTGTGTTGTCGTTGCTGTTGTTGTTATTATTGTTGCTAGCCCCGTTATAAGTAACTGCTGCACTCTTCACTCCTCTATGCTATGCGTCTTGCTGAATTTGAGCAGTTGTTGTTGTTGTATTTATGCTGATGCGAGAATTCGTTGTAGGTCTCAATTAAAGTAGTTTTGTTGTTGCAGCGTTTTGTTTACCTGCAAAGATTTAAGGTACGACTTGTTACTTGAATTTGAGAACTGAATGTAAATAGAAACCACGTTGTGTATTAATTTATAAAACAAGTACAGATCAAATGGCAGACAACTCATAACACAAATAATGAGTATATTTATACTTTGTTTAAATTACTGACTGCAAAGTAAGGCACAGTTTACTATTGAGTTCGATTCAGACGAGCTTTAAGCAACATATCTAATCTTTTAATACTTTCTTGGGTTCGATCGATTACAGCTTAATCATTGTGTATGTTTTATCAGTTTAACTTAAAGAGACACCTAGATAAAAGAGATATAATTAACAAACTCGTTTCAGTTTGAATATGCAAGAAAAATAACTTTTAATTATCTAAACAAACCGAAGGGAACCATTTAATAAGCAACATTAATAATAAAAAGTTAAAGTAAAATTTTTGTCTTTTTATACTAAAAGTCAGAAATATTTTTTTATTTATTTGAACATATGTTCATTACTTAATCTGTATTATTCAAATTATCTTTTCAAACAATACAAAATGTACATAAAAAAAAAACAACCCCACTTGACATATAAAAAATAACTTTTACTATCTATTGCAAACAAAAACCAACTGTGAGACAAAATATAAATATCTAAGACATAATTCGTGCATGTTAAAATGTATATTTACAAATTTTACAGGCATATTTAATGCGTTTAGCTAAAACTTTAAAGTTTAAATTTGTTCATTTTGCACAAAAAACACCACTTTTACTATGGCAGGAAAAAACAAACTATGGAACCAATTTGATTGGCCACAGTCAAGAGAGAGCTAATATAATAATTATATATACAGATATATATAATTGATTTGAAAACGTAGCTACGATTCGTAATCGACGGATTTCCATTGCAGTTTCCACTTGTTTTCGTTGTCCCCCTTGAAAATGACATCGTTTAATAGTTTATCGATCGCTACTGAAGCCAGAGTTGTTTTTGGTTTGTTTGTTAACAACCTCGATTTGTTTAATAAATTTGCATATTACGTCGGCCAGCAACAATCAATAAGCAGCAGCTCCGTTAAGTTGTGATTTAACAACATATCGATCGCATTGTTGAAATGTTGCATAAAATAAAAAAAAAAACTATAGAAAATAAAAATTTAAAAAAAATTGTGGCGATTGAGTAGTTTTAGAACACTTTCACCCCTACCCTAATGGCACTTGAAACGTGCTCAATTATCAAAAATTAAGAGAAACTACAACACAAAAAAAAAAAACTTTGATAGGAGGCTATGAGTTGTTTTAGATATGACATCACAACGCTAAAATAACGAATCGGATTGGCTGACATTAACACGTGAATTATGGCTACATCTACTGACGAAACTCAAAATAACCCAACCTCAGCACAAAACAAATGAACTCTAATAAATTTGCAAAACTCTTAACTGGGGTTGGGCCCACAAATGTCCATTACGAATATGGCCAAAAGGTTGACTAAACAACGCAGCGAAGCTTTCGTTTTTAATCAGTGGAATGAAAAAACAAAAAAAAACAGCTAACAGCAAAAAAAAAAATGTGAAGACGGCCATTAATTTATTAATATGCTCATTTTTCTGCTTTTCTGTGCTGAAAGTAATATATATATATATATATATATATATATATGAATATATATATATATATATGAATATATATATATATGAATATATATTCAAAATATATAAATATGTTGTGGGACACAACGAATTTGTCATTGACCCGCTAAAAATCACAAACTTTTTTTATGTATACATTTTTAGTATTTATTTTCTTTTTGCTGCAAGGTAAACTCTGTATTCGAGTGTGTGCGTGTGACGAGCGTGTGTATTAATGTGTGTGTGTGGGTGTGTATCAATACAGTCACTATCATTGGCTGTGCTGATAAATTATATCAGCTAAAAAAAGTACGTTCCTAAAGCACATATAAAACAGCACTCCAATAATATTCTAACACTCAAAAAATAGCTCTTGAATTTGCTTTAGATATAGATATATATAGAAAATATATATATTCGGATCGAGCTACTATACACATATATGTCTGGTGTGTGTAAAACTTATTTATGATGTTTATATGTCTCAACAAACACCTTCGCTACAGAATTTTTATACATTTCACAGCTTGCTGAAGGTTAAAACTTATTAATAGAAAATTCAATCATCTTGGGGTAAAATTTAATTTTCATATTAATACACAAAAATACACACACACACTCGCGCGCACACTCATTGGCACACCCATTCATTGAGTGCCCGTAATTTGCCATTTAATATCTTTATTTGTTTGCAATAATTGTTCAACTTTTATTTAAAATTGCTTCTTGTTGGCGTCTTTTGGCATTTTGGCAAACTTTATTGAGCCAAAACAATTGTCGCACAATTACAAATTGCATATCTCGCCTCGTTTCGACTCGACTCGCATTCCTTTAACTAGCGATAATGCCTCACACAAAACATATGTATAACGGCATATAAATAACGGAAGTTGATACAAAGTGGTATACTATGAGTAGCCAGCATGTAGAATTACTTGTTATATGCGGGCTCAAGATTGAGAGCTCAACACACAGAGACGCCGCCAACGACAGCAACTACCGATTGTACGTACACACTTAAGCCCGCACACACACTCACACACATACACAACAATGGCTTGAAATAGTTATTGGTCAATGTTAGCTTGAAACATGATTTGTTAATGCCACTTGTCCTTGAGTTTATCTACTTTTGTTAAATACAAGTATTATAAGAACTGATAAGATATGCTAGCTATATTTTTTGTTGTTAGTTGTAAGCTTGTTAGTATTTATGTTTTAAAATTGTTAAACTGATTGAAATCAGTGATTAAGATTTATATTTAGGAATCATTTCTATTGTGGAACTTAATTTTTGAATAACAGCAAAGAGGTTTCTTTATAAAAATAATTCGAATTACTGTTAAATATTATAATAATAAATAGTTATTGTTTTAAGCGTAATCTCGGTCGTTAACGATGGCCATTTCAATTAATATTTAGTATTTTCAAATACGACTATAATAAAAATAAATCTTGTGAAGACCATTTTCATATCAAAAACTGACTAATTCCACAAATGTTTGTAATATTGTTCAAAAGCCAACAAGATAGGAATTTAAATAAAAAGAATAGTAGTTTCAAAGCGCTTTACTGATACTACTATTTAATATCTAGTTTTCTATATATTGCTCAGCAGCTTTAAGTGTGACTAGAGTTTTCGGTTTCACCAATCTTTTACATAATAAAATACCCTTTTAATATTATTATTATTTTATATTATATTTAATTACTCGATTTTAAATTTTTTGAAATCTATTTCAAAAGTGTTTGAATGTTTAAGTACGTATTAAATAATTAAAAATTCCATACTATTTACATTTACAACAGGTGCAATATGCGTTAGCATGCAATTGGGGTGAGCAAACTGATGGCATGCACTGTACTGATTAGTATGCACTGACTTCATTCATTCTACGGCAGCGTCCAGTGGCCATTTCTCAGTACGACGCAACGCGCTGATCGGTTCATCATCAGCAGTTGATAAATGCAATGCGCCAACAGCGACGACGGCGACTGGCCACAAATTGACTTATTGCTTGATTGCAAATCTTAACGCTTTGTCGAAACGCTGTTCATCGGCCAATTCTAATTGCTAACAAATGTTGTTGTGTTTTTGCTGCTTGCTTGATGCCTGCCTGGCTGCCTGTCTGCTTGTCGGCGTGACTAAAACACGAAAGCACCCCCCGTTGAGGTGATGGTAAGGGGATGGGGACAACAGGAGTAATCGTCAATTAAGCGTTGTTGTAATTTTTCACTGTGCTCTATGCAATCGACTGTAAGAAAGTAAGAAATCGAGTGTGACAAACGAAGCGAACAGTAACTGAAAAGGGCAAAGGCGCAATCGCGCAACGGGGCATGGTGGCATGGGGCACAAATGGCTCTGCTCCAATTGGTTGCCGCACAATGCTAATATGCTACCAGTTATAATCCCAACTGTCCAGCATCTAATTAGTGGACAACGGGAGGCATAAAATGTGTGATGAGCAACAGTAACAAATAAGCAACAAGTGTAAACTCGCCTGACTTTGAGATACCGTGAAATGCCTGAATAACTAACTAATAAATGCAATTCGAATGCAATCTTAATAGTTATACTATAATATCACTTGAAATATAATACTTCTTTCCTGTTTCTGGTGTAGAAAAATAGAAGAAAGTAACTCATTCAAAGACCTATCAATAATTAAAATTGTTCTAAATAATACAAAAAAAATTTAATTGTTAGAATTTACATATTTTACTTTACAAATTCAAATAAAAATGTTAATATTCTACTATTCTGGATTGAATAGCTAACAAGAATCAAATTAAGCGTAACCAGTTCTTAAGTTGATGATACTCAACGCACTTAATATATTTTCGTATTGCCGTATAGCATATTTTATGATTGCAGGGTATATCAAAAAGCATTAAATAGATCTATGCAGCTTTATGTGTAATGCATTGTATTATTGTAGGTGGCATGTGAAATGAATCATCATCATTGCCAGACGAGCGATTGCTGCTGATAAGCATCTACAGCTAAAGCTAACAGCAACTGGTTCCTCATTTGGCCTTATCAGCAGACTTGCATCGATGCCAACTTTCGCCTGAATATTATTGTGAATGCAGTGCTGCAGAAGCAGCTGTCAGTATGGAGCTTGGCGATGATGTCACCATTAGGCATTCAAGTAATTACTAATGGCACGCAGCAACCACAACAACAACAACAACAACTACAGCAAAATTTTCATCGTTTCTTTGTGATTGCATTGCCTTGTAGTTAAGTTCATCAAACTTCTGCTTTGCGGATTATTAACTCAAATCTGGACATAAAGCGCGAAAGTGTCTGCAGCGCCTGTCTGTCTGCCTGCTTGCCATTGGCCTACTAGAGATGGACTTTTAAGTGACAAAATATGAGAGTACATAATTAGTACCTAGGCCCGTTAGAACTGTAAACTCCTACAATTGGTCACACTGCCAAAGTTCAATTATATTACGATTAGCCATTTATCGATTTATCGGATCGTATCAAATTATGTACATATTTAAATTACGATTATCGTGTTGTTAGTAGAAGACTCGTGCACAGCACGCATTCAATTTAACATGCAACAACAAGGAGGGGGCTTGGTGGGTGTCGGTGTCGCCGCCGTCGAGTGAAAGTGGAACTCTGCTGCTAAATTTAACTATGCATAGTCTGTTGATGTATTTGCTGTGGTTTTAATTGCACGACGCTTCTCCGTTTCGCGTCTACTTGTTGCTATTTCTGCTGCGTTTACGCTTAGTCAGATTGGCGGCAGTTGTTGTTGCGTCTTTTCTTTTATTTTTTTTTTTGGACACTGCCACTTAATTTACATACATATTTGCACAGACACGCAGATACACACGCACACTGCATGCATTTTTCATTTATATATTGTCACTAATTGGCGTTTGCTGCGTTTGTTTCTTCGCTGTCGTCGTCGCCGTCGTTGCTTAACCCATTTTTGGACAACAATAACAACACCAATGACAACGCCTGTGACAACAACAACAACAATACTAACTGTGCGTGGGGGGCTTTAGTGCTCGCACGCGCTCTTCTTACACTTTCTAAGAGAGCGCGACACAGTCACTAAAGCAGACGTAGACGCTGCTGGAGGTCGTTTGTTTTTCACACTTGTTTTACACACACACACACATGCACACGCGTGCAGAGTGAAAGAGCCTCAGCCAGTATTTCTGAGCGGCTGTAACGCTACGCTTTGGCCAACTTGAAGCCACGTTTCTTTTGGCACAATTGCCACAATATTTCAATTGCGGCTTATCGACTGCGTTTGCGCCCACGGCTCAACATCTAAATAATAATAAAAGAGAGCACGCATTTTAAGCCACCCCCGTACGTTTTTTTTTTTGGTTACTTGTTGCTATCAGCAGCAGAGCAGAGCAACAATTGGGCGCGCTCTCTCTCCCTCTCTCTTTCGCTCTCAGAACATTATAAACAAGCCGGAAAATGTGAGCACATAAATTACAACTCAAAGCGATATAAAATAGAACTATTAATTTAAATGTAGATGGAAGATATGCGTATGTGTGTGGCTAAAAACGCAGAAATCTTGCTTGCTTGCTTTCGTTTTGTTTGCTTTTCTTTCATTTTGCAACATTTTTCGGCGTTTGGTCTTTTCTTATTGTTGTTGTTGTTGCTGTCCACAAGACGCTTCTCATTTTTATTCCCTTTTTTGGAGTGTTGCGACTCATATAACACTGTGTGGGAGCGGGAGCGCAAGTGCCAACATTTTATAGCTGCACTCTTCACATGCATTGCGCTCACCACTCAACTACGCACACACGTAAAAGAGCGCGCACATACACATACATACAAACGCACCACACACACACACACAAACACAAAAACACAAACATTGTCGCACTTATTTTATTTGCCGTGATTTGAATGATTTTGTAATACGCGCGTTGATTATTTAAATGTAATCTTTTTGCAAACTAATCAAATATTAATAACAAATCAGTTTTAATGGCTGCCACTTGGCTAGTTAGCTAGTAAAAATGCAACAAATGATTCATTGACATTTTTTTTTATTGGATATGCGAAAAATTGCCGCAATTGAAAATTATAGAAAAAACCCACACACACATACACTAGAACGAGCACTCACTTTAATTTAGCATTTATGCTGGATTTTTAATTGAGAATATGTAATTTGTAATTTCGCACTTTGTTGAGAACTGTTTAAGAACTTGCGGTTGCGAGAAGACGAGACGTACCAAAACGCCGACGAGCAAGACGAGAGAAAACAAAACTGAACAGCTTAACAGTGTGAACGAAGACAGCGGAGTGAAATAATACAAAAGCAGAGCTGTCAACTTGTCACAAAAAATACTAAGTTTCTATGGTATTACTGAAATGTATTTATCAACATTAATATAAAATACCAAAACATTAGCGCGAATTCAGCTCAATTTGAAAATTATTTGCATATTTTGTATTCGGTTTTTGATCAACAACAGTTGACTCTCGGCTTGTCAGCAGTTTTAAGAGCTCTACCAGTGGGTATTCAAATAGTAACGCCACAAAAAAAGCCAAAATGTGCGTCAGAATATACACTAAAAGTCCATTGCCAAACTAAAAATAAGAGCTTAATATATTTGCAACTTATGTGATATCTCAAAACTTACCAAATATAATTTGTTTACATAGACTGGTTCTCGAAAATAACCAGTAACGAGGCGCAATACAAAAACATGCCACAGAAAAGCCTGAAACGAAATGCGAGCCAATGGTCGAAAAATGGACAGGGAACTAAATTCGAAGGCCAGCCCTGGAACAAATAAAGGAAGAAGAATAGAAACACTTGCTTAATCAATGGGTTCCACTTACAGCCCACTTTAAAACACATGCAGCACACAAAACCCGCGCAGACCAGAACCCACAGATTCTTGTAGAGGCCCGCATAGAGGGCCAGCCAAACGGAGGGCTTCTCAAAGTCGTGCCTGATGAAGATGAATGCAGAGAAGAGAATCAACAGTGCAGCCGGAAACAACATCCACATGCCCAGCTCCAACTTCCAGTTGCCTTTGCAGCATTTCGCCCTTGGAGTGGAACGCAACTTGAGATAGAGCTGAGCGCAAAGGAAACCCATCAAATAGCCACCGATATTTGTGTAGAATGGCAAATAGATGCTGTAAAAAGTTTCCACATCTCGAAAGTACAAATATCGATAGTTTCTATCGATATTTGCTGTTGGGTTAGAATTTCCCTTTGAAATTAGATTCTAATTCAAATCAGACTTACTCAGGCTTCAAATGATAAGCTGCATCCAGTTTTAGGTAATAGGTCAACAGAGCTGGCAAAGTAAATGCAACTGCGATCAGCACTACATATATATATCTGGTCAGCCTGGGAAATCTGCAAGCATATCTGATAATCAGTAACTTTTCTATTAGATTCGCATTTCTTACTTCTTGGCTATGATGATGACAATAAGAAAGAGTTCAAAGAGCTGCATATCAGCTGCCAAATACCAAGTTTGATGTGCACACTGCGTGTGAAATATATATTGTTTATTGGGTATACTCTCGTCAGGCATACAGTCAGTGCACTTACACTCTCCTCCAGTAGAAAATTGTTCACAAAGAAAACATTCTTCCACCATTTCTCGCGACAAAAAACTCTTTCGGCCTCAGTCAAATGTCTCCAAAGGGGTCCGTTGCCCAAACGGGTTAGGATTGTGCCATTGCAAAGTATTAAGATAATTAGCGATGGCAGTAGCCTTAAATATCTGCAAAAGAACACTTTAAAATAAATTGCAATACAACGCAGAATTCCCGTCTCCGGCTTGATCCAATTGCGCTCCGTAAAATTTACGTAGAGTAGAAAACCGCTTATTACAAAAAATATTTGAATGACGGCATTGCCATTCTGAAATATTGAAGACTCAAATTTGTACAAATTCTGCTCGAAAAATTCCGGATTCTGGAGCTGCACCGTCATAAAGACCATCAACGTATGTGCCAAAATAACGAGGAAGACGCCCATTACCCGGTAAGCATCAAAGAAGCGCAGATCTTTGGACAGATCGCCGCTTAAGGGCAACATAAGACGATAATAATTGCGACACAGCGAAAAGGAGCAGAGAAATCGTTGAGCTAACGGGAAGAGATGAATGAAGAGAATGTTGAGAGTTGCGCAAGAACACAATGTTTAGTGAAGAGCTAACCAGGGATCTGAAGGTGCTGTTGGTAAAAGAGATTGCCTTCAGTTGAAGTAGATACATTTTGCTGTCGCTTGAGGCGGAAATCATAGTAACTGGAGAGCAATGTGAGCAGCAGCAGCAGGATGAGGAGCCCGTAAACAAATACATCGAGTGCATCTGCGTGCGGAAACAGTTAGCGACTTGCGAATAACTGGTCACACTTATCGTACTTAAGTGTACCTACCTTGTTCAAGTGGTTCATCGGCTCGTTCGCAATATTCAATGCTGCTGCGCAGACGCAATTGCAATCTTTTTCCCAGCTCACGATTTATGCAGCTATTAATTAGGTGATCATACAGAAGGCGCTCATCCGATGCCCGCTTATGCACTTTGGCATAATAACTGCTCAGCTGTGCAAAAGCAGGAAGGTTAATACAAACAAACTATGCTCAATTTGCAAGTTCACAAAGTGAACCAAATATAAAAAGGTGGCAGCGCTCTCCACAACTATTCCACAACGGCAAATATGGCAACACTTCAATAAATTTAACCGTTACATTTTAAACATAAACTGAACTCTTAATTTATGTTTTTTTTGTTGCAAATTGAGCATAAATCCAACACATACCTCTTTATCGAACACATTTCCCTCGTACAGCTGTTGTATCTGAAATTTGGAGAGAGTATGCAGCTCCTGCTTGCAGCGCTCCAAACAGACCCCCACAAACAAATGATCGTGATGAAAGTGATGCTTCGCATCGCGCGACACTTGATCGATCTGTTGCCAAAGATTGGAGCTGGCATTGGCCACAATCTCAACGTAGACGAGGCAGTAGGTGCTGCGGAATAAAAGACGACTGGGTGGCTGCTGCAGGCAAAGATCATAGTCATCCAGGTGAAACAAAGCGGGCATTTGTCTATAGGCCGTTACTGTTGATTTTTAATTTGTAATTCAGGATTAAACTGGGTTAGGCAACCACTTCCGCATCACTTACAGTTAAATTGCGCTCCAACACAGTGAAGCATTATTAGCAGCAGTGCGAATACGAAGCAATGCATCTTGATTCGCATTCCAAGATTTACTGTTTGAGACTAGCACATTTTTGCAAAATTAATCTATGAAATGTAGGATTTGCGTGCCTGAACTCAACGCATCAATGGTTAAGTAAATGCTTTATATATTATACAAACGATCAATCAAAATACTCAAAACCAACTATTAATATAAGGTCAGAGTTGCATTGTGTAAAATAATTTGAAAACCCTGAACTGATTAAGCTATTATTATTTTCTTATTACAAATATTAATTTATATTCTTATATTTTGCCTGATCTGTTTTACTTAAGGAAATAAGCTGCTCTATTTATACCTACAATTTAAAATTTAAAAATTCGTATCAGAAAATATATCATAGAATTAAAAAAACAGAAAACTTTCAACACGCTTTGTGATTGAGCTTAAAAATAATTGGTTTAGTTTTTTTTTGTTTGTTTCTTTATTTTTTGCTTTAACTATCGATGAATCACGCCAAATGTTTGCCAGCAAAGAGTAAAATGTCGCTTTGTGTCTTGATAAAGTAGGCAAACGGATGATTAGCAAAGAATTTGTTTCGCCTGAGAGCCATGATGGGCATGATCCGGAGAACTGTGGACAAATCTTAGAGTTAAATGTGTTTAAATATTGTTTATTATAAAATCATTTTTACATGCTTGATTAGTAATACCAACAATAAAAACGTGTTAGTAAAATTGATTGTCGTCGAGTGCAGTCTTTGTGGAATGTTATTTTGGGTGTTATGCATCATGTTATTATTAGATCTTCGTTTTAATTATAGTTTTAATAGCTTGCCAGCAAAGAGCACTGCGCCCTGCTGATTGGCAATGTAGTAAAAGAATGGATGCTCTGCATGGAATCGTATGGGCTCCGCCTGGAACATGGGCATCGATGCAAAGGACATGACCATAGCTGAAATAATGGGAGACAAGAACAAAAAACACACCCGATTAAAATACTATTCCAATATGATACACCAATAACCACTGGAAAATGATTGTGAGGCACACGATACGAGTATGTAATATAAATTGTATGTCTAAAATATGTCATGTGAATGTATCTTTTCTTCATTTTAGTGACTGAATTTATTCAACATTGAATAAGTAAAAATGCCAGGCGTAATCTGCATTAAAATCAATAGGATTCGGCTCAAGCATAAATATAGGAATTAACTTAAGAGAATTAGGAAACAAGACAATGGCAAAGATATGTGTTCAAGTATGAACATGAGACGCTGCGAGGCTCAGTTATTTTTTAATGACAAAATATAATATAAGATAAACAAATATCAAATTTGTCGAAGAGTGAAGCTCAGCTATTCTAAGAAGAATAGACCGCACATAGAGTCGCCACACAAACGCTGCAAAGCTCAGATAGTTTAAGAACAAACATCGCATGGAGTCGCCCTACAAGCGACTCCGTTAATATAAATAAACATATCAGGAGGTCGCCTTACAAGCGGCTTCATATGTATTTAGTTTTAAGATTTTTGTATAAAATAAAGAAATGCTCGTCAGAGCAAACAGTTCGATTCTAAACGTCGTCTCATCGGGTTGACTACACCCTTTACGTGTTTCACACATATGTTTCCTGGAATTTTATTAAACTAAATTATTAGTAAAACAAAAATTGTTGCAATTTTTACCCATTTCATGAAATACCATTAATAATGTTCAATGACAGAGATTAAGGAAGGTGATCAAGATTAAGCCGAAGGTGAGATTAATAATACTACTCCTGGATAGATGCAAGAATATTTTAATTTTTATTAAATGATTATTTTTAAATACAGCGAAATTCCAGTTATAAATTTAACAATCTAGCTTAGTTCTGGTGATTTCACATATTCTAAATGCGTTTCTGATTATTTGTTGTTTTATTTTATAGCAATTAATTTATAAGCAATAATCTGGATTTTTGCTTATCGAAATTTTTGTTTTGGTTTAAATTCGGGAAAAACCCAAACCTTAATTTTGTGACGTTAGCAACACTTGCTTATGCTTAAGTTAGCTGCAAATTATTCACAATTAATTTTGGCAAAAAGTATTAATTTTTAAATACTACAAAAATAATAAAATTAGTTGCAGTTTAAAGCAGAATATTTAGGAAAAATATGCACACTATGTAAATAAATACATAATCTAAATCGCTTTCTTAAATGATGAAAATATTTTGTTAAATTTATGTTCAAATACTACCACCTCTGCAGTTCGTTTTAGTTAGCATAATAATAGTAGAAAATAGAGATATAATTGGATATTAATTGCTTAAAATTGTTGCAAATTGCCAGCAAAGAGCACCAAGTTCTGCTCATTGATAATGTAATAGAGAAATGGATGATCAGCATTGAAATCAATCGGATCCGTTTCAATAAACAACATATCCAATTCTATCCTCATCAATGTAGAAATGAAAGATAAACGCAAAACGCGAATAATTAATAATTTTGGACGACAGAATTGAACAACTAATTGGCGAAATAATCACAAAAATGATCAACATAAAGCCGAAGGTGATAATACGACGAATATTTATATTATAACTGTTATTTGGTTTTATTCATAATAAAAATATTAATTGAAAACTATTTTAGGCGAATTTTTATAACGAAATCATATCTAGTAATCAGATAATATAATAAAACTGTTAAGCAGAATATTTACTAGCAAAAGGCACACTTTGTAATTCGCGTCAGTAATTGCTGGCACAAGGCCACAGTAACTGTTTATACATACATATTTTTAAATGTGTCACAACAAAAAAATAAAACAATAACAGCTTATAATATATATATATATATATATATATATATATATGTTGTGACACATTTAAAAATAGAGTTGAAACGCCCACTGCTGTGGTATAATGATTCATTAACAATAATCCAAATTTGCTTTATATTGCAAACATGTCTGGCAAAAAGTTAGAGTAAAATATGTACTAAAGTACCACCAACAATTGAGGGTCTTTGTTGTCTTTATTAGTTATTCAAACAGATCTAAGAAGGGATTCCTAAAATTGTTGTAATTGGCCGGCGAAGAGCACCGAGTCCTGCGCATTAATAATATTATAGAGGAATGGATGATCAGCATTAAAATCAACTGGATCAGGTTCAATTATCATCATTCTACAGCTTACAATCATTGCTATAAATATGAAAGACAAACATAAAGCACAGATTACAAGTAATGAAACTATGGATGAATTTAACAATTAAATGATCCAATGAACGTGATAAAATTAAAGATAAAATAATTAACACACCAAGAAACTGCTATTAAGTAATATTTAATATGAGGTCATCAGTAATTTATAATAATTAAATCTTTTGCCATTTTCATAAATTATCGTTTTAATTGAAAATTATCTATATAAAATAAAAAAAAAATGCTCTAGAATCTCTAGAAATTTGATTCCAAAATTATATTCGATTATATTTTTAAATAAAAGGAACTCCATTTGAATTTAATAAATTATGTTTCTGCTTAAAAAAAAAGTGTATTAAAAAGTGACATTTAAATTTCTGTACATTTGCCCGATTTGATAAGATTGAAGCACTTTAATACATCTATAAATTGACATATATAAAAAATTGCATTTTTATTATCAATAATCTACGTATATGAATTTACATAAAAAATACCCGTATTTTTCTAGTCTAGTAATTTTGATTAAAGCTCGTCGTGTTCGCTGGCTGGTGCGGCAAGGGGCGCGTCTGATGTTGCCCCATTTAGCCGCACAACGGAGCCATAGAAGATGGGCACATGCTGCTTGTGTGCCAGAACATAGATGAATTGATGATCGGCATGGAACTCGACCGGCTGCTGGTGTGAAATAAGGCTCCGTTTTTGACGGATCACAGCGGCTAACAATGAGACCGAGAAGACAATGTACAAAACCGTCGCATGCAGCGAAGATCAGTGGATGCAATGGATGATGACCCAAGTACAGATATGAATTGATTGTTACTTACCGGTGGCTGCCGCTGCCTCAGTTCCATGCTCGTTGACATCGATGAATGCCTTGTGGATAATAGCAGACACCTTTAACTCCTCGGGTGCCTTTAGCATTTTTCCAAATTCTGCTTTTTTGGAGAACATCCTCGTCATGCCAAGCTGAAAGTGGGGAATGAACGCAGTTGGTCATTGATTATATAAATGCTATACTATAAGAATTACCTGCTGGAACACGGGTGTCAACTCCACCTGGAACTCGGCCTTGAACTTGGGCAGCTTGACCCTCACCTGGGTGCTTTGCAGCTGCTCCGTGATCTGAGACAGCGGCGTAGAGCTCAGCTTCGCCTCAAGCTGTGCCAGACCCGTCTTACTGTTGGGCAACAAGATCAGCATGGACAGATCGGAGTCCTTGTAGGGCAGTTCCAGGGCAGCGGCATCCAAATTGGGCAGACTGGCATAACGGAAACGTTCCTTAAGATTCATCATCGGCACATTGACGCTTTCGGTTTCGCTCAAATGGAAACTCTCATCACGCGTGGCATGCTCCGGAAACTGGTGTACCCAGTTGCCCTTAAAGTGAATCGCATTGATGAGCACCAGACGCGTCTGCGCGTCCAGTAGACTGGAAGGGACGAGATTCTTGATCAGGTTATTTGTCTGCTGCTCCACCCAGGTGTTGATTAGATTTGCTGCTTCCACATTCTTTGAGAAGTCCACATTCTGAGCGGGCGATAGAAACTTGTTGGAGACCAGAGCGCTGAACTCGTCATTCAATTCATATCCCTTCATCAAGTAGATTTTGTTGGCGATGCGCAGAATGGTGCTCTTCTCATAGGCCGCCAGCACTTGGTGAAAGCTTTCGGCTATGTTGGCCTCATCGCTGGAAACCAGCTGAAGACCGCGATCCAACTCGGCGGCAGTCTCTCCCTGAGCCCCCAAACGGGCCATTGCTGCACAGGTCTGGATGGAGAAGGGCGAGAAGACGATATTTGTGTTGGGCTTTGTGGCAATCAGTTTGCCATACATGTTGATCGAAAAGTTGGCCAGCCGGCGCGAGAATTCAGCCATATTTGTGCTCTCCGAGTCGGTCATGACGTCAGCTGAGCTCTTGGAGCGGGTCTGAGTTTGGGCTAGTTGAAGGGGAGCCTGGAGCAGCAGCAGAAGCAGCGAGAGCGTCACACAGACTGTGGATTGTAAAAGACACACGCGTGTGTGTTGTATTAGTGTGTGTGTGTTTTGTTGTGGCGCATAAAAAGAAAACTGTGAAATGATTTCATAGATTTATATAATTGCAACTAGATGAGTCACCTCGTCGAGCGTTGTTTATTATTTGGCGTTGTTTAGCCGTTTTGCCCGTTGTGTTAACTCACAAACTAAATACGGATTGACAAAAATTTGTGTTTTTTGGCTTTGTTTGGTTTTTCTTATTTTGTTTTTGCTTTCTCAGTTCGTAAAAATCTGCACCTCCTTGTGTTTGCATAGGCGACTGAACGCTGACTGAATGCGTGCACTATGTTCGCTGCTGTTTCTAACAAAGAGAATACACTATAGAGAGAGAGAATACCACATGCACGTGTATGTGTGAGAGCGCATTCATATTATCTATATCCACTTAACAGATTTGCTCTCTCTACATTGTTTCTCTTATTTTCAATTGTATGCACATTTGAGCGTGTCAGATCTCTCTTACGTGGCGTTTCAGAAGTTTTCTCTGTTGGCAATGCGTTTATCAGCTGTTAATTTGTTTTCTGCGTGCTCACCGTCTAATTGCAAAAGTCGCTTCATTTAGGTAGATAATTTGGCTTATATCAGCAAGTGTTTTATGATTTACAACTCAAAAACAACAATAGAATAATACCGCTGAACGTAATTTACAAACTGCTTCGACAGATGTGCGATTAAGACTGACTTGTGCACAATTCCTATTTACCGTTGGCGCTCTTCTTATCAGTTATTTCGAGTGAAAATTAGACAGTGTCAAATCTGTATACGTGCGTTTATTTGAGCTGCACAGTAAATAAATAAATAAATATTTATGTATAAAATATGGGTGTAGGAACTGTTGATTAGAATATAAAACATTGCTTTTCAGCAAACAAATTCGTTTTAATTGTCTATTTACAAATTATTTAAACAAGTTTTTGCCATTCCTTGCGTCTTCTGCTCTTTTTTAATTAACTTGCTCGGCATTCCTTGCATTCTCCAAGTTGTTTTTATTTCTACAGTGATTAGAAACGGTGGCGCAACGAAAGAGAACCGTATCAGCTATTGGTTATGTTCTCATTGGCCAAATAGTTAGTCAGTTGCAACTCTTTAGTAACAAATTGTATTTAGTAAACAGTCTCAGCTTGAGGGTTTGCAATTAAATTTATGGTTTAGTGTAATTGTTGTCTTGCTTAATTTTATTATCCGGATGAATTGTGGAGTAGAAATGCGGTCTGTTCTTCTCATATGTGTTCAGTAGTTGACGTAGGTGTTCCGTCCTCTCTATGGTCATATCTTATCTCTTATATTTGTTTCCGACAGTCATTTCTCCTGACTCACCTGTTAGTCCGTTGCATATACTCAGCTAAATCGGTTCGTTTTTATTTTTTACGTATAATAATCATTGTTTACACTTCGGTCAAATAAGAATTCAGTTGGATCACTTTCAATTTTAGTGAAAATTTATAAGCCAACTGTAAATTTGGTTGTGCGACAAATGAAAATTTGTAAGATTTCAGACCAATAAAAATCAGAATTATTTTAAATAGTTAAATTATCAAAATAGTTATCTTTTAAAGATATTTCTAATAATAGTTATAAATTATCTAAATAATTTAAAAAAATATGAATCAATTTTTTGTGGCTTTATGAAATGTAATTAATATTCATATAGTAATTTTGTACTCTGGAAAATTTGTCATTGAAAGTGATTTAAATAATTTTGGCTTTGAAAAATGTGATTTTTACGATACACAAATAAATTTTTAATATATGGCAGATTGAACTTCTGTGCTGTGTGGAATATGACAGAGAATCGAGATAGTTTCAATGCCTTTGCCAAGGACCTGTACGATGTGGTATCCAAGAGTGCTGGCGTCCAGAACTGTGTGGAAGACAGTAATATGATATTCTCACCTGTCTCGATACAAACATCCCTGATGCTCGCCTTTGTGGGTGCGGCAGGATCGACATCAGAGCAGCTACGTAAGGGCTTGAAATTGGGGCCAGAAGACAGACAGCAGATTGCCAAAATCTATCACGATTTCTGGTCGAGGCTGTGCGAATGTGGGGAAAGATTAAAACTGAACAATGTGACGCGTTTATTTGTGAACGAGCAACTGAGTCTGAAGGCTGACTTTGCTGAAATCGCCTTAGACTACTTTCAGTCCAAGCCACTGAAGATGAATTTCGCGCAATCAGCAGAGGCCACACAACAAATCAACACATTGGTGGAGCAGGTAACAGAGAACAAAATACGAAACCTTTTGCAGCCGGATGCGGTAAATGCGGAGACAAGCGCTGTCATTGTGAATGCGTTATACTTTAAAGGACTGTTCCATAAACCCTTCTTGCCCGAGTCCACAATGCCCGACGAGTTCTATGTGAATAAGGAACGACATGTCACCGTTGACATGATGCACCAGGAGGATAAGTTCAAATATGTGGAACTGCCCAAACTGGATGCCAGAGCGGTGGCGTTGCCCTTTGAGGACTCGAACATATCCATGCTTATCATGCTGCCCAACAAGTTATGTGGGCTGCCGGAATTGGAGTCAAAGCTAAGTCATTTGGATTTTGCCAGCATTGACAAGGGCATGGAGATCCAAGATGTGGAGATATCCATGCCCAAATTCACCATTGAGTTTGATTTGGATCTGAAGGGCTCACTGCAGCAGGTAAGACATTCCATTGAAGAGAGATTCCATTGACCTGCCAAGAACATTGAAATACTCATCTACAGCTGGGCATCACAGACCTATTTGGCAATGGGGCAAATCTGAGTCGAATTTTCGAGCAGGCAAAGGGGCAGAAAATCTCAGCAGCCAAGCATCGCGGCTACATCGATGTCAACGAGGCGGGCTGTGAGGCGGCAGCGGTTAGCTGTAAGACTGCCTTCAATTCCAATAAATAATTTATAATCCATTCAATTCTCCATTTCTAGTCTTGAAAGTGGTGCCAATGAGCTTGAATATGCACAAGGCAGTCTTTAAGGTGGATCATCCATTCGTATTCCTTATACGCAACAGCAAAGCAATCTTTTTCATCGGTCGCTATTTGGAACCACCTCAAAAAGAGCCCTTTTAGGACTGACTCCTTATCAACTAGATAAATAACTTTATGTATTAAAATACTTTATCTAAAACCTTTTTTTACTTGAGTTAGTAATAATAATTTAAGGGATTATTTATACATTTTAAATTTGTTAGCAAAAAAGTAACAAACGATATTAAATAATAATATACAAATTGCAGTTGAACATTATTAGAATTTATCTGCGATTCACTTTCTTTCTTCTGTACAGAACAAAATAAAACACACATAGAAGGTGAACTTTTCAATGATATGTGATAAATCAGTTTCATTTGACCTAGAATCCATTTTATCACTATATAAAAAAACTTCTGATTTCTAAGCTTGCATTTTTCCGTTTAGCAGGAATTTTGGAATTATCTACTACTAACATTATTTCTTCTTTGTCATTGGCGGATGCCTGAGGAGGGAGCCCAAACAATTTTATGTAGACTATCCACTGTTTTATTATATAACATTAACATTACTAATATTGCATGCAAACAATATAAATAAATAATGTTTCCTAAGTAAGAATCCTGTAAATAGGAGTTGGCTAAGTCATTTCTTATAGCAAGTACAGGCACTGAAGAGTAAAAACAAACAAATGCAACGTATGTATGTATTTGTTCACAAGCACGAGCTGATCCCTATATATACGTACATACATACATACAAGCTCGCTTCGATTATCATGGCATCTCTTTCTCACAAATGCGCTCGCATATCTTTGCATACATATTTGGAAATGAGATCGTTGTGAAAATATATTTTCAACTATAACTTCAGGTTTATCTTTGATTGATTGTTACTTCAACGTACTCGCAGCTTGGCAAGTCACATCCAAGCAGATTTTAAATGTTGGTATAACTATTATTTTTTAAATTATTATCTATGACTAAGCAAATATAATTATGTTTGCGTGCATCCCCAATTTTTAGAATGCTTATCAGAAATAGTATAAATATTTTTATAGCTGCTAATCAGCGAGTACTTTTGACTTGTTACTTTTTTAATATTTATTTCACACTGTTTCTGTTATGTTAAGCTGGAAAACCACCCTTTAACACAACTGATAAGTCCGTCATCCATTAAAACTGGCACTGATTTCGTTCCTAGCCGGAGGTGGCTTTTGGGAAAAACGGCTGAAAACAAAAAACCCTTTGAAAGGCGATTTCAAATGGTCCGATTTCGATTTTTGGCCAATTGGGCGTATTGATGGTAGCGTAAACTCAAAAGCCGTTTGGACGCAATCAGCGGCTGCAAAAGGATGACCCATTTCAGTTGAAATTGAAGCGCAACTGTAGGAGTTAATCAGGCGCAGACTAATATATCCTTGATTGGCACTTGGAGTGAGTAATGCACTTGCCAACAGCAGATGACAAGCCACTTGCTTCTTGGCCAGAATACCTGCTGAACTAATAAATGTCTGCTGTTGGCTAAACAAGTTGAAGTAGCACACAATGTCAAGTGCAGCTCGTAAATTGCAACAGCAACAACAAAAGCAACAAGATGAAGACGCAGTTGCAAGACAGAAGAGCTGGTTTTCTATCCCCATTGACTACATTGATTAAAGTTAATTTAATAATAAACAAGAAATGAAAGAGTCGCATATTTTTTTTTATAAAAATTTAATTATTTTACTAAAACTAGTTAAAAGTGATTCTTAGTGATTATTAAGGTTAATATACGCTATATAAATGTTTATTTATGTTAATAAAAGTAATTTAACAGTCACTCAATTTATTCCATTTAATTGCATTACAAAACTCTTTAGCAAAAATCAAAAAAGGTTATTTTAACAGGTGTTCTTGCCGAATTCCTGATTGCATAACCAGTGTTTAATATATAAAGAAATTATTGATAGGAAAGGCCAAGTTATATTGCAAAAAAAAACATCCTGTGATTAGTTTCAGCTGAGCAAATGAAGCCACTTTTTTCTGTGACTGTTTTTACTGTTGTTGGCATTGCAACTGACAACTGAGGCTGATCGATTATTAGAGTCGAACTGGCAACGGTTGCAACAATCGAGTTTGGCAAAGCTCCCGGGACCAATTAGCACTCATAGAGTCCTGTTAGCCTATTTGCTCAACGTGTGCGTCCGGCGAAAACAGTCGGCAATAAATCAAAGTTACTGCAGTTATCAATCCACGACAAAGGAGCAGCCAAATAACTACGAGATGCGAGATGAGAGAAATTTGAATGCCATCGTTAAGAGGCCAAACAGAAGCCACACACTCTATCATACACACAAACACACACATACACACACACACACACACACACACACTAACTCATATGTAGAATGCCAACAAATTTTCTGCAATCAGGCATTTTTTTGGTACAGGTTTATGAGTGGAACAGGATTTTTGCCCAGATTATTTTACTGTGTTGCCGGTTAGTGTTTTTTTTTCGGGTTGCCTGTTGTTATTGGGAGGCCAGCCAGAACAGCCTGCAACCTTGCAGCTGACATGAGATTTTGTTTTACCCTAGAATATTTGAGAGCATTGCATATTCGCATATTTCAACCAGCTTTTTATTTAAGTTGATAAATAACAAAGGTTTGCCGCAAGGAAAGTTCCAGAAGTAACCCACAAAAACTGGGCTGTATTCGCCAAAATATATTATTTTAGTGCATCGGTGCAGGATTGGAGAGAAAAAATGTTGAAATTTTAATTTAAATGAATAGCTAGAACTCGGAGGAAATTGTATTCTTACGTTATTTTATTATAGTCGTGATAAATATTGTACAAATATGTATCCATAAGATGAAAAAAGAACTGTTTTCTTATGAAGATACCTAAACCGGCATTAATTTATTTATATTTATTTAAATTATTAGTCAGAACTCTAAATTAACTATGTATATTATTATATTCTTTTTTTTGATAAATATAATACAAAAATGTCTCCATAAAATGAGAAAGAATTATTATTAAGATATCCAAGCAGATCCAAGTCAGACATAACCGTTAACTTATATTATATAATATATAATATTATGTATATGTTATATTGATAGATAGTGTCCTGGTCAAAGTTCTGCTGCTTCTTCAACATATTTGTATTATTGCCTATCTCCGTCCTATAAATGTTCCGTCGGAACTATGACTATCTCAACTCGGCCAGTGATTTTGGTCTTAAATATTAATGCGTTAAAAAGTTGAATATTATTGTGCACAAGGTTAAAACAAGAGATAAAATATGAAAATAATTATAACAAAAAAATTTAAATAAAATGTAAACTTCGTTTGGTTAAAATCCAATTTATTACTCATTAATCTGGGCAGGTGAAGTGCGTGAGAACAAAAAATAAAAAATTATAAAATGATTAAAAACATTATTGATATTGCATCAGGTGCAGCAAAAATTGCAGCATTCAAGTGAAAAATAATTTATATTGATTTCCGCGCGTATCAAACATTTTAATTAAATTTGCTTTTTGCTTGTTGTGACATTTTGTGCGATTGTGTTATAGCTTCGACAGTTGGCTCGAAGGTGAACTGTCTAACGTGCCGCTTGCCGCTTGCCGCCTGCTGTGGCAGACCAAACGACACTAATTGGTGGCACTGCGCTGCGGCCAATGTGAGTGGGCGCCGCAGCATGAACGAAGCACTGAGAAATTTGCGTCAAACTTCTTTGTGTGGTGTTGTCAGTGGCAACGAGAGATTTTCGCGCTTTCCGTTTTCCGGTATCCGACAGAAAATGGAAATTGAAATGCCGGCAGAGGACCGCAACGGCAAACAAAAGCGGAAACGGAAGGAAACGCAACACGCTGCACACAGCAGCAGCAGCAGCAAGTATGACATTTCCACGTCTCAAGGTGGATGCATGCCACTTGCAGACAACGTATACTTCAAAGTTGGTTGTGGCAGCCCCGCGGTTGAAATAGCGAAGTTGTGGCCAACTGCAACATTCATAATGATGCCCCTGCTGCATTTGTCATTGACAAGTCCTTGCCACGAATTTAGCCAAAATTTCCAAACACTGTTCGTTGCTGGCAGCAATCAGTCTCTTGTCTTGCAGCTTGCAAATCAGTTATAAATATTATTAATATGAAATAAAGTAAAAATTTAAGACTGCTTTGAAATAAACTTAACTGTTACAAATTTTAATTTCATTAGTAGCCCAACATAATTTTTAGCTTGAGCTGTTTTTAAAAATCTTTATACGGAATGTTGGTTATTGCCAAGTTGACTGAATAATTGGGTTGTCAGAGCCAAAAACAAAACATTGAAATTAATTAAATTTGTTAATTGCAACAGTATTTTTTTTTCCAGTCTTTAATCTTTTATTCTTATCCCAAAATATTGTAAAAACTTAGATAAAAACGAATTACTAAATGAATAAAGGGCAATATTTGATGTATCTCAAAGTGTGTTAATTGTTGAGCAAATATTGGAAAAGTTGTTGTTTTCATTAAAAGCTGAAAATAACGTAAAGCTCAAACTGATTTTTATTAAATTATTCGTCTTGTTCATTCTTAAATCAAGTGGAAAATTGCTCAGCCAGAAAAGAAAAAATTAATGAGCTATAAATTTTTAAATATCTTAAATATATATATAAATGTATATATATATTTATATATATGTATATATATATGTATATTTATATATATGTATATATATATGGCAACAGTAATCGGTCTCAAATGCCATAATCATAGAATCCTATGGGAATGTAAAGTGAAGGCAATAAAGCGAATCCTCAAATGAAATGCGATAAAATAATAAATCGGAAATATGGCAAGAAGAGTGTTAAATACTGTGTCAGATACATGTTAAATGGACACACAAGGATTGGCAAGGCCAGGGTAAAACATCCCAATTGCTATGTGTATCTTTTGCTCAGCTTTATGGTAGTTTTTCCTTTCATTTTGAACTGGAGCTAGACGCAATTGTCCACTTGTCAGTTTCATTTTACAAATGTTGCAGCAGCAGCAGTTGCAACACAAACGAGCAAGGATACGGAGCAAATGAAGGGGGGGAATGGTTGCTTTTGGTTTGGCTTTCAGGTGCATATGACAACTTTGGTAATTAAGGAATTATGTCATGCGCATATTTGCGATTACATTTGCAATGAGTGCCAGAGTTAAGTTTGTTATGCGTAGATGTGTGTGTATGTGTGTGTGTGTGTGTGTGTGTGTGAGAAGCATTTCTTGTTAATAGCTATTGGTTGTCATGGCAGATTTCTTTGTACAGACTTGTTTGCATATTCCAATTGGAATTTAATTTGAAAACTTGCCCGCAAGCGTTTTACGTCACAATTTATCACATTTCATATTTGACTCTCTGAAATCTTTCAACTGACTATGAAAATAAGGGGGGAAAATAGAGTTGCATTGTCAACAAGCATATTTAATGGATCGAGCTACGTTTTGGTATATTCAGTTTTCAAAATTCCCTTTTTTTATGCTGTTAAATGTCAGGCACAGTTCAAAGAACATGAACAAAAATTAACAAATAAAAAAAGTTGACAGCCCAAATTGAAATACACATTGAATGCCCAAAACTTTTTATGCCAGAAAACAGAAAGCACATACACACACACACACACACAGACACACACATACATTTACTGTAAAACTACCGCAAAAATGATAATAAAATACGTGTGGCGCCCCCGTTTCTATACATGAATGCTTCACTGCTGCAACGTAAAAGACTCATTAAAATAAATAAAAAAAGAAAGTGCCAAAAAGTTGACGTTGCCTGTTCTGGACTAATATCATACTCTGGCTATAATACAGAAAAACAATTAAGGTATTTATAAATATTTATATTCTCAATAAGCATTAAAAACTGAGCCGATTTATTTAATTGCTTGCCTTCAAAATGAATGTCTGTTTTTAGAACTAGATACTTAAAATTAACAACTTTTTAGAAACAATGAGAGAAATCGTATATTCATATTAAATAAGAACTAATTTTCAATAGGAATAATTTGTTACTTCCATCGAACAGCTTACAAAAGAGATTTGCACTTCAATCTAAGAAGAAAGAAAATATGGTAAATCTAATATGGTTCATTCTATGATTCAGCATTCTCTTGAATATGAGATGCTTATTTGTACGTGTTCTTTAATGGGTGTCCAGCATATGGGTACATACATCCTTGGAAAGGACTTTGGCAACATTCATTTAACATGTGAAAGGTTACAGGGCATACAAACAAAAGGAAAATTGACAAGCTTTGAGTGTGAGTTGGAGGAAAACCAGTTAACGCTTTTGCATAGACAGCTGCCTGACATCGGGCGTGTCTGGGCGAGTCAGGTTAATGAAAGTTGTTGTTAACTGAAAGTTGCTGACGTACAATGAAAGCCGTCTAGATTGGGCAGCTGAATGCGTTCAGGCTGTCCATTTTGGGCATGCAAAGTGCAAAATGTTGTCAACACTTTAAATTGAATGCATTCCATTAACTGTTGTTGAATTTGTCAATATTAACCGCTTCAAAAGAATTCCACATAATCCAATTGAATTCTCAGCTAGCTACAAACTATTGTATTATTTGCGATACATTTGTTTGGTTTGCTCTTGTGTGTTTGTAATTAACATTTGTAAGTGCTGCCATCATGTCAATATTGTCAAAAGCCACAAACAATGTAATGAATTTCTGTCCATCACTCGTTCTTCAATCCGAATGACAGGTGCCCAGCAAAGATTGGAAAAGGAGCAGGAGCAGGAGCAGAAGCAGGAGTCGAAGCAACTCTGACAGCGATAGCTAATTGTAAGCCTAGCAATTTTATTGGTTATTCAATTCGATTGCGGTTATTCGAACAAATATTAGGAAGTGCTCTGCCTGGTGAAGAGCATCGACTTGTTGCCAATCTACACACACACAAGAATAATAACTGAATCAGGAATCCTGCCAGCTTAAATTGATGTCTTTCGATTTATGTGGCAAGCTTGTTCAATTTGCCAGCAGCTATGAATCAGGTTTTTGCATTAATAAACATCTAACTGCAACAAACTAGGCCATTTATTTGATTGAACATACTCAAATAATTATTAATTTAATACAAATATCTTTTAGTTTTTGATATGAAATTTACGAGAAGGCTAACTAACTAATAAAATAAAATAGTTAACATTATCAATAATTTAACGACATTTTTAGAAACTGTCTTGAGAAATGTAATGCCAAAGGCCCAAATTGAACAAGTGAATTCCGAGAACTAGATATAGTGAAAGAGAGAGGGAGCGAGAGAGAGGGTGAGTTGGCAATGCGATTGGTAGCAGTCCTTCTAACATGTTCAAGGCAAACATTTCCAGCGAGCAGAAATCATCAGTTCGAACAAGCTTTGGTGCGAGTCCTGGCTAAACGTCAGACTTTGGCTGCTGTGCTTGGGGCTCGACCCATGCGACCCATGCTGGCAGTTTTGTTTTTGTTGTAAGCACGCCATCGAACATGTTGTGTTTTGAATGCTGTGCAGCAATCAGTTTGGCGGCTTTATAAAAGCAACACACAGTGAGGCCAGCCAAACAGTTCCCAACTTGTACGCAACGCGCGCGTTTCGTTCTTACCTCCTCTGCGTCCACAAGAAACAACAAAATACAAAAGAAAAACAGCAAAAAAAAAAAAAAACGTCTGGCAAATCAGCCGAGGTGGCGGATAATTTTGAATTGCCATTTGTTATTTGGAATTTGTGCGCAGTGCTAGACTAGAACACCCACTCCCAATATATATGCGTGTTGGCCTGTAACGATAAATCAGTCGCTTCATCAATCTCACTTGCCAACTCAACGAGCAGTTGACCTTTTGTATTTGGCGGCGCCTACAGTTTCAGTTACCAACCAAGGAGCCAAGTGATTCGCAGCTTTGGTGATTAAGTATACGCCAGGTAAGCCGACGCACAAAAACAAAAGTAACCAAATCTCTTTGACCTACTAAGCGACCAACAACAATGTTTGCTTGTGTGTGTGTGTGTGTGTGTGTATTTGTGTTTGTGTCCCGCTGGCAGCCAGCCTTGGCTGTGACCTGTCCAGCATTTTATGAGCGCATTAAAACATAAACAACAATAACATAAACAAAAAAAACAATGGCCACAGCACGTCCTAAAATTGGACACGTGACGCTATGTTCAAAGCGGACTTTTAAATCAAATTGTGTATGCGTCCTTTGTGTTTCCTGATTGCTGATTCCCATCCCCATCATAGAGATATGTCCAAATCGGTTTCGCACATCTAATGAAAATAGCCTATTCAATTTGCCACCAACGCCTGTTTTATATTTTTGCCATTTTTGCAACTTGATAATCGAAACCAGTTTGAGTTCGCCTCTTCACGGGAGGAAGCTTTAACTTGGCCACAATGCCAGGAGCGATGCTATGCATTTTTATTATGCTCACATATGGGGCACACCCGGGGGGACTTCAGTTGTATCTGCTGGATTTGAGTGCCCAAAGTGTGCCTTGTAAAGTATGTGTTCAAGACTAACAATAAATTCGAATATTGTCAAATAAATATAAGAGGCTAAAATGAAATAAAACAAGCTTTACATTTATGTTCCTTTTATTTATTACGTTGCCTTTTTATAATCGGATTTTATGTTATAAATATGCTCCCTTTTAAGGATAGTTATTTAAAGCGAAATACTTCATTCAGAGCCTAACAGCCTTAATTTAAAGATGCTGAATTGCTTTCAAAGGTTTAGCAACCTATTCAGGAAATGCAGATTTCATAAAGGCAACTTTTCCCTGAAACGAAGTAATTGAATTTTTTGCATATGCATAGTTTTTTTTTTCATCTTTGCACGAAAGGGGATATTTTCAGATGAATTCTGATTATTCACTTTTTTTCAAGGTAATAAATAATGAATTTCGAATATGAAAGTAAAGGTTTTCGGCAACGTTTTTTCTTCAACTCCAAAAGAAGTTATTAACAGGCCTTTCAACATGTTGACTGAGTGCTATTCAATATGCACAAAAAAGAATCACAACAGCTTAGCCAAAAAAACACTCACCTGTCGAGTCACACACACACACTCACATACACATACACACACACAACACACACACTCACAAATGCATGCTCATAAATACTGAGTCATGTGCTTATGGCAGATTAAACGTTCTGCTGCCAACTGCAAATGGGGAATAATAACAAGCACATTAATGCGAACAAACACACGCACACACACACACACACACACATGGTCACACACTTCTTTTATTCATTTGCTTCTTATTTTTGTATCTTTGAGTACGCATCTCATTTTCCAGCTGCTCATTTTGGCTACTTTGGCGCCTGCCAATTGAATTTCGGTGTTACACTTAAGTCTAGACCGGATGCTGAAATGTGACACTTAGTTAGCCTTATAGCCAACTGAACAGCAGCCCATATTAAAGTTGCCAGTTGCCAGTTGCCAGTTGCCAAACCTAATTTCTGTGCGGTTCATTAGTGTGTTTTGTTTTCGCATCCTTATCATTTGTCACGGCCAAAAGACACCAGTAACCAGTTACCAGTAAGCAGTTACTGTGTGCCATTAATTATATTTGTGGCATCTACTTGGAATTGATAAAGCCTGTGTGCTAATGCTAATGTCCTCAAACTCGAAGCACAGGAACAGGCCTAAGAAAGCCACCGACGCCTTGAGCAAGTAATTAATTGCACTTGGGACACAAGCTGCTAATGCAATTAATGAAGCAGGCAAAAGCCCAGAAGAGTCCACTCGAGTCAGCAATGATGACTTGTGCTTAGTGTATAAATGGATCAGGACTACAGCTGAATCATGCGGGGGAATACCCACACACACAGACGCACAAGTCACACGTAATGCCCAATGGGCGTAACGCTGCAAACGAGATTTCCACCCGGTAATACGGAAATATTTGCATATCACGCATACGCCGCATTCACCGTGCTACTGCCTCAAGTTGCTTGGGAACAGCGACAGCTGCACATAAAAAAGTGCTGCAATGCTTATGCAAAGTGAAAATTTATAAAAATAACAGCGAAAATCGAAAAACGAAAATAAATGTAATAAAAAGTCTTTGCGTGCCGAAATCAGATTTTTCCCAATTTCAATTTAATTTCTCAATTTTTATGAAAATTAAATGCATATAAAAGGTTCACAAAGCCAACGGATGCGAACATATGCTGACTGCTCAATGACGACGCGATCAAGCGACGAAAGGGTTGGACATGACCTCAGCCCCACCCACCACAACCCTTAACCCCCGTCCAAGTGGGGTCCCACACCCTAATTCGCCCCATTTCCACTTACTTTAATAGTTTTTTGTTCTTTTTCAGCAAGCCCTTGTTGTCAGCACCCGAGCCACTCTGGATGGCTTTATTGAAATCTCTGGCACATATACACACCCACACACACACACATACATACTGCTGAGTGTAGGATTGTGTTTATGGATGAACTGCTGGCTTGAGCCTTTGTGGTCGCATTTTCCCTAACCAGGCATTGATTAAAGTGCCACAAACATTTCATTGCTTGATGTCTGTTCCACTGTGTGTGTGAGTGTGTGTGTGTGTGTGTGTGTGTGTGTTGGTCAGTCAGTTTTGTGGCTGTTTGTTTCTAAGCCAACAGTTTATTGAAATTCGCAGTGTACCTATGAGATTTGTCAACAAGTTCAGCAAGTTTGTGCTTGTGCGTCTTTGATGGCACTTAATGACTATAAAATGTTCATTTTGAGAAATGCCAAGCATTCGTGGAAAGTGGGCCAAGACGAAAGCAAATAGAAATTGTATTTTATTAAAAGCCATTTCAACTTGGCGACAAATGCCCACTTGGCCAAAAACAGAGCAAGTGAGTGAAAAATGAGGTAAGCGTTTTTTTTTTATCTTTATTTTATTTTATTTTTCGACTGCGTAGTGCAGGAAAAACGGTTTGAAGCACGTCTTTCAACTTGATGTCATAATGACGGTAGTTGAGTAAAATAAATTATGAATGGCAATGCGATGTGATGTAAAATTCATGAGCATAAATGGTTGGCGACAATTTGTGTAATTGCAAAAAAGATTCCAGCGCGCATTTGGAAAAGAGGAAATATAATGCATCCAAACCAATTACTAAATGTGTCTGAATGAGCGAATGGCTCAATAAATGAGCACTGAGCCAGGCAACCTAATTAACATGAAGTGCTGAGTATTTTGTGTTCATTAACAAAACATTTTGCAAACGCTTGTTTGATAATTTGATAATATGTGGTTCGTTGCACAGAGCGTTGCAATAAATTTGCACTCCATCAAGTGGAAAATGAATATTAGATAACAGCCATTTCACTCACTCTCATCTATCTGTCTCTGTCTGTGCTGTCTTTACTGCAGAGGTAACAATGCAATAGCAGCAACAATAACAGCAGCAGCAGTAGCAGCTGTGGCAGGTGGCAGGTGGCAGGTGGCATTGTCTAACCGCAAACTGGCGACTATCGTTTGGTGTCTGTCGGTTTCTGCAGACAGTTTTAATAAGGAAGCATTGACCAAGTGAACTGTCTGCTCATGCTTGGCTGCCCAACTGACGTTGACATGCCCAGTTGGCCAACTAACTTGGTTTAAACAAACCACAACACTGGGCCAACTTTTACTTGACCTCTCGGCACTGCTTTTCAAACGGCGGCCAAACTTGTGTTTCTAATTTTTTTCCTTAGGTGTGAGGCAAAGCTGTTTGGACTAAGGCAGGAATATCAGAGTTTTTAACAGGGTATTTGCTATTCGAGCATTGTTCACAATTTATATTCTACATTTTTTGTTGTTAGGCAAAGTGCAGAGCAAAAAAAGGGCACACAGCAATATTAAACGCAGCAGATGCCAGCCTCTAAGCCAGTCAACTAGACTGGGTCAGTAACAGGCAATATACACACACACACGCACACACACACACAGGAATTACCAACATTTTGTTTTTGTTTAGCTATTGGCAATCTGTGTTTAACTTCCGCTGCCAAACACAGGGTTTTGCCGCGGTTTTCCTTTTATCTTTTTATTTATTATTATTATTATTTTTATTTGCTGCAGTTTTGTTTAGTTTTTTTTTTGTTTGTTTGTTCGCAGCCACTAACTGAAATTGCCAGAGCAATAAATAAGCTCGCATATTTGCAAAAAAAATGAGTTTCTGAAAAGTTATCATTTTTTACCGTTACCATTTTTTTTGTTGTTGTTTGATTTGGGCCCTTTTCAGCTTGATATTGTGGCCTTTTAGACATAGAAAAAATGTTATCGATTCGCCCAGCATAATGAAGGAAGCCATTAATGAAACAGTCAGCGGATCCTTTTGTTGAACCCAGCTTAAAGTAATACAAATCGTTCCATTCAAAGGCATTTGCATTTTTATTTATGGCCCATTTAGCCTGGGTCAAGCCAGAAAGTACATATTATGTATTTAAATTAGTGTCAAAGAGCTTAAGCGAAAATCGATAATATTTATTTCTTTAATAAAGTCCCTTTGACATGTCGAGTTCAAAGAAATTAAATATAAAATTATGTTTTTGTCGTCTAACAATAATTACTATAATTTATTTATTTTTTATTTATAAATAAATAAATTTGGCTTTTTTTTTTTGCATATTTCCACCAAATATTCGTTATTAAAATAAAATAAAAACAAGCTGTTTTTACTTGAGTTTTTATTTTTATATTAAATACACGTTTTACGCTTTCTTTTTGCTGGGTTCAAATTGGCCAATGACTGAATCAAATGGCCAGCAAGAAGTGAGCAGATTGAACGGCAAAAAGATAACAACTTCCGCAGCATTGATGATTACGATTATTATAATATTATCATAATCGTTATTATGATGACTGTCATCAGCGGCTCATCAGCGCTAGATATTGTCGTCGAGGCTTTCAATGCTACTCCTCCGCTAGACACCCACTTACACACAGGCAGCCCAGACACACAAATCTCTTTATAATCTTCTTGGCTGTATCTTGATGCTTGTCTTGTCTTGTCTTTGCTATAAACCTCCCAGTGACCTCGGGCCAAGTGTGGGGGCGGCAAACCTGTCGGAGGTGGTTGGCTGGATGTGTGGGTGGTTGGCTTGGATTTGGTGGTGTACCCCGCATTTCATGCCTATATATTTTTTTTATTTGTTGGCATTTTGCAATTTATTTTATATTTCTTTTGCTCAGAACTGCCGCGAACTGCGCCTTTGCTTTTCCTTTGCTTTGTCCTCCTGTTGATGTAACTGATGTTGTTGTTGTTTTTGTTGTTGTTGTTTTTGTTCTTGTTGTTTTTGTTTTTGTTCTTGTTGTTTTTGGTTGTGGGTGCAAGCCCCGGCCAACTGCTTCAGTACTTTTCACAGTCCGACTGTCCCTTTCTCTGTCTGTTTGTCTCGCTGCCTATTTGCGTGGCGTTCTGTCAACGCCGCTGGCATTTTGTGTTGCTCTTTTCCGGTCTGCAGTTTGAGAAAATTTCTTTACGCTTTTCATTTTAAAAATTATTCATGAATATAAGGATATTAAATTTTTAAAGCTCTGGCCAACCTAAATCTATATCTGTTTTGATATATGACAAATTTAGAATATATCAGAAAAGATGTATAAAGATATATAAACCCATAGCGAAAACTGTCTGCAAAACTCAGTCAATATTTTTATATTTTCAGATTACAGAATATTCCCAGGGGCTTGTCAGCTTTAGTGAGCATTATTTATGACAATCCAATATAAAATCAAACTGATTGTAATCTCGAAAGTCTTTAATAAAAATATATTGCTACTTGTATTATATTTTCGAGGTGCTTGTGTGCCAAAAAGTGTACAAATCTGCAGAACTCCATCAATTCTGGGAATTTTACCGTTGCTCGTTTCACTCTTCTTATTTTTTGTTACTGTTGTCGCGTGGCCTTTGTAATTCTTGGAATGTTGTTTGTGATTTCCTTTCGCAATTTCTTCTTACTCGAGATTGCTCTTGTTGTTTGCCTGCTCCTTTTGGTCGGAGCAGTCCCGTTAAATTCAGTCACGCGTAAAGCGCGCTGCGCGCTTTATGAAATTCTGCGTGCTTCTCTATTACTCCTAGTACTTCGTTTCTTATACACATCCATACATACTTACATAAGTATTTATATGTATATTTTTTTATTTTCTTGCGACTTTTGTGCTGTGGCCGGCAGCAGGACGCAAAAAGAAGAAATTACAGAGAAGAGCCGCGAATTGCGAACATCCAGCTGCCTCCAGCTGGCATTTCAGTATTCCTGTTTATTAAGACTAATTCAATTTTGTGTGAATTTTATTTTGTTGCATACATCAGGGCTGGAGACATTGAAATATTTATCGGCAGCTCAGAGTTTCAGGCAGTGCAGATTTTCCACTACTCTTCTCCTTGCACTTCCTTATGAAGTTGTCGTTGTTGTTGCCATCGTAGCAGTTGTAATTACACACTTAGCAATTAAGAGACTGCTGCTATCAAGTTTTTAATTAAAACTTTGATAAATAAGCTCAATTTATCCCGTCAGTTATTTGCCATTTTAGTTCAACAAAGCCAAGCAAAGGCAGAAAAACCATGCGTCGTTTGCTGCCTATACCTGTATGTGTGTGTGTGTGTGTGGGTGTGCACGTGTCTCGTTTTGTGTTTCATTGTATTGAGAGTTAGCAATTCTTTAACAATGCATGTATTTTATTTAAATTGAAATTTGCCACGCAATTTGAAAGACGGCTAAAAGCTAAGCCATCGCCAGAGGTCTTGGAATGCTAGACAATCTGTGAAGCTCCTAATGAATTTGCTTTGCGTATTCTGCTCGCAAAGTAATTAGGATTTTAATGGAATACATAATTATGATTTATTATTTTGCGTAGCTATGTGCCCTGAATATATCACTAACTTTGGAACGACATTTATTATAATAATTGTTTATTCATTATTACTGCTGGATTCCTTAAATAATAACATGTTTACTTCACTATTGATTATTTATTATTGGCGAGATCTTGGCACCGAATAACTATAGAACTCACCACCATTCTCTCTTTGCGCTCTGAGTCTACTCGTTGTTTATTAACGGTGAATACTTCACGTTTCATTCTGTTTATGGTTTTTTACCCATTCCTACACATATGTTATGTGAAAATACAGGTTAAATGATTTTTCGCTTCTTAGAATATTTTATGCTTATTATTTTTATTTTTATTAAAATAAATAAACGAATATTGGGCTTGTTTCAAGACTTCTCCAATGTCAACAAATGTTTTTCCATTTTCATATTTGTTTTAATTTTTCTTTCAATTCACACACCTATGTAAATACAGTTGTGTCATGTTCACGTTGCATGCCAATTTCTGAGTGGCATGCAGCATTAAAAATTGCGCTTTGCTTCAATTAATTTAAATTTTGTTAACCTTTTTTTTATATTTTTGCTTTAAGCGCAGACAAAACGGGCTTTTTTTTATTGTACTTGACACAAATACTCTAACGCACACACATAAACACCCACACACACAAGCACGCAACACACAAATAGACAAGCGCTAAACAAACACATTTGAGTTGCCAAAATTGCTAGTCACACAGAGAGTCGGCGGGGTGCCGAGGTCGCACCAAGTGGGTCAGAGTTTGTGGCAAGTGCAATCTTTGGCGTGAAAACTGCACACACACATTGCTTTACGTATGCGATTAACCTACATCCCGGATTTTCCTTCCATCCAATCATCCTCTCACTCACACACAAACAAACACAAACACAAACACAAACACTTACACACAAAGGACAATCGAGCCAAAGTGCACAAGAATTGTGCGCTGTCTTTTGGACTACGTGCCCCGTCATCAGAGTAACATGTTGCACTGCAATAAGATTGCCGCTGCACCATGTAAAAAATGTAGGTTTTTTTTAAAATATGCATTACCTCAAAGTAAAGTTTTTCTGGCACGTTTAAGTCTAAAAATTATTATAAGGCACTTATAAAATATTGTAATTGAAGTTCATAAGAAGTAAACTGCGGTTGATTTAACTATGCTGAAAATGTGAAAAAGGTCCAACAATTTACCAAAAAACTCTTTTTTACGTAGACTGGCAACACAAATTCCATTTTCAATTTCTTAGGTGTTTGTTTTTTAGGCGTCTTATGATTATATTAATATTTATTTGATGATATAATAATATTTATAATAATAATAATTATAAATATATATTAAAATGTGTTCTAAATTATTCAATTTATATGTATTTTTATTTAACTGAATTTAATTGGAAAAGGTTAAATTGTCCATAGTACAATGCAATCAGGATAATGTCGAAGCGGTTTGCTTTTTCTTCGACCAAAAGACAAACAGAAAGGAGCAGCGAGCTGAAATTCAGCCAAATCTCGCTTACCTCCTGCTTCCCTTCGCCGCACATGTTTGTGTTTAATTTGTGGCACAGCCACAGATGCGGACCATCGATGATGTCGTGATTGTGATGTGACAGGCGCTGCAAATCTTTGTTGCCGCCGCTGTAAAGCTAAAAGCCGAAAGATCTGGCAACTGGCAGCTTGGTCGACTGCAATTCCATTGTTCACAGCTTGCTTCAGGGGGGTGTGGGGCAGCTGTAACTT
This sequence comes from Drosophila dives, assembly GCA_035042365.1. Classification (NCBI taxonomy): domain Eukaryota; kingdom Metazoa; phylum Arthropoda; class Insecta; order Diptera; family Drosophilidae; genus Drosophila; species Drosophila dives. The sequence goes on along the minus strand of JAWNLJ010000133.1, from coordinate 5,241,689 downwards.
CATTATGCGCCTGATTAGGTTTTTGCATTAATTTTCTTAGCTGGCGACAGGAGGTCGGAGGCACGTGCCACTAATTCTCCATGGCAGCTGACCTTTTTTAGCTTTTACCCGTTGTCTTTCACGCTTCAGTTATAATCAAATTTATTGGATCGAATAACAAATTTTTTTTTTAAATGGAATCTTCTCTCATTACAAGCGCCAAAAGGGATTATCTGGCAAATCTTATTTGACAAATATATTTATATTGATATTCTTTTGGAATTTAAATTAAAGAAATTGCTAAAAATTTGTAAACTTTCAAAATGACAAGAAATTGCAGCAACAATGTGCAAAGCTGCAACAGCACTGCGAAACGACCAAAAATGTTGGCCAAGTGCTGAGCGGCTCAAGAGCGCAGTCTATCTCTCTCTCTCTCTCTCTCTCTCTATCCCACTCTATCTCACTCTCTATTTGCAGTGACCAGTAAAATTTGTGCGCAGCTCATTGTGCAGCTATTTTTAGATAATTCAACAAAGTTTTTAATAACACTTGAGGCAGCAGATAAAAGCGAACCGAACAAGTCCTCCAACAACCCTTCACCTTTGGCATCTGCAACTCCCCTCCCCCCGTAAACAGCTACGTATCCTTCGCCTCTTTGGGGCGTTGTCGTTGTCGGCAATTTGCTCTGATTAGTATAAATAAGTAACAGTTAGTGACCCATTTTCTGCACGCCATTGAACCAGAAAAAGGCTTTAATACCGCAGACAGGTATTTTCCCTTCTGTCTTTGTATGGCAGTGTATATGTGTGTGTGTACGTGTGTGCGTATCTGTCATTAAGAGCATCATCATCAGCGTCCGTCATAAAATGTTTAAGGACTGTGCCTCTGGCCTCTTTTTTAGTCATCGTCTGACGCCAGATTATAATGATTAAACCAGTGAGAAGGACAAACTGATACAACAAAAACTACACACACACACACACACATACACGCACACTTAATTTCTTATGCCTGACCTGATGAAAGCCATAAAATAATTTGTTTATTCCTGCGGTTTTTACTCCATTAAGAGCTTAAATTAATTTCAATAAATTTGGCCGATAACAAGCCAACGCATAAGCCAAACCCCATTTTGTGAATACTTTTTAGTTCCGCCATATGTTTTCTATTGGCCTGGATTTAATGATTTAAGACCCGCAAAGCCACTAACCACACATAAACAGAAACACTTAAATTAAATGTTTGCCCAAAACCATAAATCAGACTAATTATACCTTGCAGCAGAGCTGAATGGAGTTGCTTGGCTAAAGTGCTTAAAGTTTTGAACTAAATGTTGCCTTCAGGCGAATTATATTTTCTACCCCTTGAGTTTTAATACACAATACAAGGGATATTCAGTAGTCGATACAAAATCAGCTACTCTATATTTAAAAGCAAGCAAAATCGCATTAGCTTATGTATATTGCTTGGCTAGCCTCTAAAGTGGCAAACTACTTGTTTTGGTCATAATTAATTGCTTGTATATTAATTAATTAAAGCATGATACAAAATTGAATGCAACTGCTGTTGCTTAAAGCCATAATTTAAGCCACAAATGAGCTGATTCTGCCAAATTGTGAGCTGTTTGAATTGTCTGCTTTAAGTCAATATGGGCAAAATGTTGGGACTATCAGCCAGTGCGATCAAGCGGTACCAGTGCACATTTGACCCACCCACAGCCACACACACACATACACTGTGATGGATGTCAGGGCGTATCAATGTTGCTAACTTTTTGCTTCTACTTCTTTCTCATGGCCAACGGGGCATTTGCTCATCAGCCGCCATCTGCCAGCTTCCTTCTCGGCTGCCCAGCGGAATTCGAGTCATTTTAATAAACTACATTCCCCGAAAGCTGGTAGACCAATTGTATTTAAGCGCTTGCCAAACGAGCGGCGGCTAATGAATATTTATAAATGTGCTGACCAAAAGTATTTTATGTAGAGTAAGTGTGGGGTGCGGTTGGCTTGTAAGGGGTGGGGATGGCAATCTGACTGACTGACAGCAAAACAGGTTGAGCACTTTCATATACATAAGTCCTGGTCAAGCCAGACACAAGCACAATGCTCTCTTCTCCTAATTCGATAAGTAGCTTTTTCTGTCTCTCTCTCTCTCTTTCTCTATGTATGTGTGTGTGTGCGTGCGTGTGTTTCTTACTTTGTAAGCCATGTGAGTTTTTAAGCTCGTCTTTTATGCTTTGCTCTCTGTTACACACAAAGCTTTCCTGAGTGCAGCTGCTTTATTGTTTATCATCTTCTTGCAATTCCTGCTGCTGCTGCTGCTACTGCTGCTGCTGCTGTTGATGTGACAAATGTGCTTTTGATGACATTTTGAATCATGTTGAGCAATGTTGTTTCTTGTATTATTTAAGAAGCTGTGTTGCTTGTCATCAATAAATCCCTGTTAACCTGTTCACAATTTCCAAAAAAATATGCCTGCTAAAAAGCCATGAATTGATTGTTAGAACAAAAAAACACATGCGTCCTTTATTTTATTTTCGCAGACAAAAAAAAACACAAACAAACAACAAGTATTACATGCATCGTGAAGTTTTAAACGCATTCTGGCCAAACAAAAAATAACCAAAAAAAAAAAACAGAGAAAGTAAAATGCCTCAAACCTCAAGCACAGAAAAGAAATGTCAACAACAGCCATATTTTCATTTCTTTATTTGTAAAATCTTTGGCCGTACATAAAATACAAAAAAACAACATTAATTCAAGTCCCAAGACTCGAGTTGCTTTAAAATGTAATGCGAAACGGGGCTATGACAACAATGCAAAGTTCACTTTGGGACTTCACAATTGTTCTTGTTCTTTTTCCTGTTGTTGTTGTTTTTGTTGTTGCACAGCTGGTGTCTTGTTCGCAATGTGGGCTTGTGTGTGTGTGCGTGTGTGTATGTGTGTGTTCAGGCTTAGTAGATTTAATTAAAATTTTATATAGAAAATGATGGCAAAGGTTGCGCTCAACTTTTGCTGTCAAGTGTTGACTACTTTCCCTCAGTGCGGCAAATTGAATTACATCTTCTTTACTGCCCACCCGCCATAATTTGCCTTGCCATAAAAATCATTAAAAGAGTTTTAATTTTTAAAGACGGACAGTTAACTATAATTGTATTTATTATTATGTGCATATAAAACACAAACTTTGTCGTGCTTATAATAAAAAAAGTTAAAAGACAAGTCAACAGATTCAACAGCCACAAATGCAAATAGAAAAATAGAAAATATAAAAAACATTTAGAATGACTTTGAGTTACCCTTCAGCTAGTTTGTCTACTAGTAAATAAGTCAGTTTAATTTAAATATTAAACACTTCCATTTCTGCCATAAACTGCTGCTCCTCACTCATATATATTCTTTCACTGCCATTTTAATGCAAAAACACACAGAAAATGCTTACTCTTCAGAATGACTATCATAATTTGCATATCCGCATGTGAAGTTCTTGTAATTTGCCAGGTAACTGCAGTTCTGTTGCATAATTTCATTTCGCATAGAAGACAAAAGCCACACACATACACACACACACACACACATGAGGGGGGATTATAAAATGCAGATACTTTGGCAGCTTTCGTTTGAAGTTGGAGCCACAGCTTAAATCGTTTGTTTTTCTAAATTTCCCAAGTATTTTTGACAATTTGTCCAACAACAGAAATTGTTAATTGTAACACAAATTTGTCAATTTGTCGCTTTTGACCAACACTTAAAAGGTTTTGTGTGTGGTTAATCGAAAAATGTTCATGCACTGCAAACAGAATCAGAAATTGTCAGCCTGATAGACAAAGTTTGACGCTCAATCCCTGCATCTGATTGCAACAAATTTCATTTGCCAGCTAACATGATTAAATCACGTTGCAGTTGCAATTATATACCAGGTACTTCTATCTTTATCCAATCTGCTGCTTCCTCTCCTGCTGCTGATGCAGCTGTTTCCACTCGGCGACAAACAGGCAACATTCTTAGCTGACTCAGTTGCCATCGTAAAGCTATCAGAGCCGTCGGAATATACGTGCAAAAATTGCCCCATATTGGGCTTTAAAGGAACTTTTGCTTCTGTGTGCAGGTATATTGAATTACCTGCTGCACTTAGACTGTGAATTGCATTGCAATACACACAAGCAGCCAAGCAGACAAGTGGACAAACAGACAGTTGGATAGTCAGACAGTCAGACAGTCATTCAGTCAGAGATAGAAATCTGCTAAGGGCTGCTTAGTTCTTCCCTTGATGCGCAATGCACAAAGCATTTTCCATCGGTTGGTTTGCCACTTGCCACTTGCTATTTTTCCTTTTTACACTCCCGTGCCACAAATTGGACAGACACCATTTGTGTACATATAAAAAAATAAGTCTACACCGCTATTCTTTTTTTTCAACACATTTACAAGCATATTTATTTAAAAAACTGTACATAACATTTTCAAATAGAACTGTTTAAATCCAAGACTTTCTCCGAATAGTTGTTTGTTTAAGCTGAAAGCACTTAAAATTGAGCCCCTGATTTTCCTTGCAAAAAACACTAATCCTAAAAGATTCCGGCAAAGAAAAGATTTCTGGATGCATGCAATTTGGCAGTTTCAAGTTTTCTTTTTTTAAATCTAAGTAGTTCCAGGATAAGTGCAAGTCGACTAACCATTATTAAGCCGATATTTGGTAAATGTTGTGTTTGCGAATATATCGATGCAAACACGTACGCAGATTACGCTTATAGCGATACACAAATACTCACTCACACACACTGTACACACAGTGATTTACAGTATTTTTGAGCTATGATTGCAGTTTTGTGTGTGTGGCAAAAATATTTGAATAGATATATATGCTAAGAGGGGGGCTGTAAAATCAATTTATAGGTTAACAGCTGGCCAAATTGCTTATTGGCCGTTTGTTGTTTTTGTTATTAACGTTTATGCTGATTTTGGGCTGGCTGCCGATTTTGCAATTATCATAAAATAATAAACAAAAAGCCAAAAACACAAACACACAGCACGTAAACAGTGTGGCATGGAAATTTAAATCTATTTTGCCTTTGACTAAAAAACTTTACCCTTAGCGTTAATAAGTTTTAAAGCATCCGCCATTTGTTTGCATTTTCAGACGTTCACGTTTGAAGCTGGGATCAACTCCCCAGACGGAAGCGGAAGTCAGCGTTGCCGGCGGAAGCTTAAGCTGTTTGTTATTAAGTGCAAGTGTTGCCGCTAAGCGCAGCAACAATCACAACAACAATAACAATAACAACAAATTGATAGCGGAAGTCTGTCAGTCAGTCGACTATATAATGCCGAAATTCAAATTGAAGTGCAGCAGTGAAAACAGAATGCAGCTGCTTAACAAACAATAACAACGCTTAAGCTACGAAAACAGGCCAATTCAACTCAAACAAAGTTAAAAATTTACAGCGACAACAACAGTTGGCAAACATAACAAAAACAGCGTACTTAACGCCAAGCGATTCACAAAAACCACCCCGAGCAAAAATCACAACGCCAACACAAAACAACACAACACACCAGGAATACAACAACAATAAAATGGCGGACCTGGAACGCATACGACTCGTGCTGCTAGGTGGCGCTGGTGTCGGCAAAAGTTCCATTGTTAAGCGTTTCCTATTCAAGAGCTACACGGACAAATACCGCGCCACCGTCGAAGATCTCTATAATCGCGAATATGACCTCGGCGGCGTCACGTTAAAGGTAAGTGACACAGAGAGAAGAAGAGGAGATGAGAGAGAGAGAGATAGAGAAGGAGAGACCATTAGAAATGGAATCTAACGGGCAAACCACTTATGTGCAATGCGTGCGTGACTTTGTGTGTGTGTGTGCATTAGGCATCTGCATCTGTATGTAGTTGCAGTTGGCTCTCCCGCATCTACTCATGCTGTTTGCCTTACGGTTATCAAATTAAACAAACACTCAGAGAAAAAGTGTACTCTGAACTCAGGTAGAAATGGAATATCATTTTTATCGCTATTCATATTCCTTGCTAAATAAATACGATATATTTAAAAAAAAAAAACTTTAAAATTTAATACTATGAAAATAAATAAATTAATTACTTTTACATTGTACTCGACCAGTTAATTAAGTGCCTCATTTTAATAATATTTGCACATGTTTTGGGAATCCAACCATTAAAATACTTTAATTGGCTACAATTTATTTAATTTTAATTTTGTGTAAAATGTTGTCATTTGTTTTATATTTACAACTCCCATAATAATTTGTAAGTTATTTGAGAATAAAATTTGCCCAACTTTGCCGAGTGCATTGGCTGTATTATTTTCAATTCGTTTTTACTGCTTTTAGTCTGGTTAACATCTGGGACATTAAGCCAGTAATTTTAAACAAGCGCAAAGTTTACCATTGTCTGTTGTCCACCCAGCGTTGGCAATCCGAGTGCACTCAAGTTGCACAATGCCGTTGAGTAACTGAGTTTATGAGAGTGCACACGACTGAGTTGTAGATTGCAGATGCCCCTAAAAATTCGAAGTGAGCCACTAATTAAATCAAAGCAGCGCCCCACCAAATTTAAAGCGAATTAGTAAATCCCCAATCGTTTCAGTGCTCACTCAATTAATTGCAAGTGGCCAAAGCATCTGATTTTATAATAAGCCTGACGGCGACATTTCCCTCTGTATGTTTATCATGTTATTAGCCTAATCAAATGCACACATTTGTCTGTGAACCTGTCTTTCGTCTGCCTTTGATTATCATAATTAGCGAGATGTTCGTAAAGGCCATGTCCAAAACATAACTAAAATGAATATCTGACAGAGATGGGTTTTGTTGCAAAAGCAATAATAATTGAATGTATGGACACGCATTTAAACGTTATATTTAAGAATCATTTTTTATATTCTCAATTCATAAAATGTTAATGTTCTGACTGAAATATGTATAAAACATTCAAGTGATTTAGTCGAAAATTCAGTAAATGTAAAGTGAGTAAATTACAAGAAAATTGGTTAATACATAGTTTATCCTGCGGGTACTTTTACTTTTACTCACCACTTGAAGCCATGTTTGAGTTTAACATGAGCTTCACGAGGGCTTAGACAAATTGCCAGCCAAAATGAGCAGTTGGACGGGATCCCTCATTAATCAAATTTACACGCGCCGCCGTTAAACTGTGGCAACAACAACTTGTAAATTCGAGACTCAGGCACAGACATGTTATGGATATTATGCTGCTCTTATGATATGATGGAGTCTATCTTCTGCCTGACTGCCAACCTGCCAACCTGCCTGCTTGTCTGCCTCTCTGCCCATGTGCCTGTCTACCAGCCAGCCCGCACTCCTGGCTGACCAAGTTGCTTTGATGGCACATCATTCAGGGCTTGGTGCACAGTCTGATTATTTGCTGCCTCAAAAGTTGGCCCGAACACAACCACAGCATCCAACGCAAAACCACCACAAGAGTTCTAACAAAATTTTGATTAATAGGTATGCAGGATCTATCCTTTTTCCTTCAGCTCTTTCGGGTTCAACACTCAGCAAATATTTGGTTTTTTCAGTCATCCGAAAACAAATAAAATACAAATAAAGTTTTTATCTTTAAATTTAATATCTTTATTATAAAATGTAATATTCGCAAAGTGTTGTTAGTGAAATAAACTTACTAAGCCCAATACCAAAACTATCTTATTTCAGATTATTATTATTTTTATTATTACATTACTTGCAATTTTGGTATTTGAATGACGATTTTTGGTAATATAATTCAAAGAATTATACTTAAATTTCGATATAAACTTTTTTTTATGTATATCATTTTTTGACGTCCTTTAGTATTAATTGCCAGCCAAGGCACAAGCCAAGTTGATGTTGAGGTGGTGGCAGTGGCGACATTGACACCCTTGGTGGTGGCGACGTCTTCATCGCCGTTGGCGTCATCACCAACATCGACAATGTTATCATCGCTTAAATTTTTGTTTTAATTAATTTCATTTTAACGCTCAATATTCTGACCAAATGCCTGAGGCTACAGCGGTGACACTGCGGCAATACTTATTTGTTTTTGTTAAGTACTGAGCCCAAATGCCACCCATTTGATTGAGTTTGAGTCGCTTAGGGCAACTAACCACAGTTTGTAAAACATTGCGTATACGTCACGTAGTTTGTCCGCTCATCAAACTCAATTAAATTCGAAACAGAATTCACTATTAGAAGTACATGGATTACTGCCATTGTTATTGTTGTTGCAACCCGCTGAGGCTGCAGCCATCAAGTGGCACATTACACGATAGCAGAACAAGAGCGACCTTAATGACAATTTTGTGTACCAACACAGATGGAATGTGAGCAAACAAAGCGGAAAGCCTTGGCCCAAAATATATATATTGGCTTCCATTGTCGGTTAACATTTTCGCGCACTTTTAATAATGTTAGCCAACGCGATCGCAAGCTGCAACAATGTGCCACAAATTGCCGAACAATGCCCGTCGATGCGAACAATGGCCAGGGGCCATCAGGTCCTGGTTGTGTCAACTCCATGTCGCAGCTTACCGCCGCCTCTAAATGCTCTGCTTTGGTATTGTTGTTGACATTGTGGCTACTCTCCTCCGTCTGGTCTGTCTGAGTTGGGAATGGGAAAATACTATATTTATTTATACACGTAAAACAGATGCTGACTCTTGGGATTAGCTGGCATCAAGTGAGCATTGAGCGGCAACCTTATTTGTCTTCACACCCACTCCCCTCTCAGTTTACCTCTCTTTCTATGTAAATCAGACTTTATTTGTTTGTTTGTTCCTGTGGCTTTTTAGTTGCCTCGTTGTTTTTTGGGTGTCATTGCAAAATTTCAAATTCAATGGCAAGTGGCAAATTTGCTTAAAATTCTTTTTGGCAACGCAATGACAAAAACTGCTATGCAAAAATTTAAGTGAAGCTTCGTTGAATTAAATATGCCAATTGAGTTTTGAATAAATGCAAATAATTCATACCAATTTTTGTTTAGACAATTTTTATCTCAAAATCAAATGCAGAATTCTGCAACTTGTGCATGCTGCTAAAGTTATGTTTAAATGAAAAAAAAATTGTTTATTTAAGTATTGCTATTTCAATTAGATTCCTGTTCAACCTTAGCCAAGAGAAAATAAATCAAAATAATATTTGCATGCAGTTTAAATATTAAAATTTGAATAAATTAATGCGGAGAGTGTTTTCAATAAATGTGCAATGAATGACAATTTTAAACTGAAAAAAAAAACAATTACATAAAATTTCTTACTTCAAAATGCAATAAATGCATGATGGTAAATTCATTCTGAATTTTATTATTTAAATGTTAGCATTTCATTCCGACTCTGCTTCAACAATTTACTCATTGACCTTGGCCAAAGCAAATTTACATTTACATTTAGTTTATTAAAACTTTTTGATTATATCAAATGCGATTAGAATGCAGTCCAGTAATAAATTTCTAATCAAAAATATTTTATTTCGATTTATTGCAATTGGATTCAGGCATGATTGAGTGTATGAATTCTATACAGAAAATGTACTAACCATTTGAAAAATGTTGAAATTTGAATTTAAGTTAAATTTTGCGTGCTTCAAGTGCTTTAAATATTTGATGGCCCAGATGTGGTATTAAAATCATGTTTATGTGCTTAACTCAATATTGGAAAACATATTAAAATCATAACCGCAGTTCAGAACATGTGGCGAATGCGTGACACACACACACACACACATATATATATATATATAAACTGGGATTTATTGTATAATGTTAACAGAGTTCCAACTTGATCGCTAAAATTAAGCATTCGCCGCATCAGCCATGTAATACAATATGTTTTTCCATGTAGTTTTGCTTTTGACATTTCGTATTTAATTATTCGCGGCTGCCTTGTGTTTTGTGTTTTGTGTTTCGTGTTTTGTGTACTGTGGCTTTTGAGCTTTGACTTGACTTTGCGCTTTCCGTCTTTGCCCCTTGTTTGTTTACGCAGGTGGACATCCTGGACACATCCGGTGACATGCAATTCCCCGCCATGCGACGCCTCTCCATTGCGACGGCCCATGCCTTCATGCTGGTCTATGCGACAACATCGGCGCCCAGTTTCCAATGTGTGAAACAGTGCTTCGAGGAGATTCGCGAGCAGCGTGCCGACTTTCAGGTGGGTTTCACAATTTCTTTCTTTCCCTCAGCATTTTTGTTCTGCATTTTGCATGCAATTAGCACAAATGGAGAAAGCTTACAACAACAAAATACATATCTCGCATGGAATCCAATTTCAATGTCCCAGAGCAATTAAAAATACAAAAAACATGAGAAAGCAACGAAGTTTAAATACCCTAGGAAATACTACTAGCAAGTAAATTCTGAATTATGTAATAATTATAAATATACGCAGCAAGACGATTGAGCATAAAATTTTCAATCTAAAATGGCTGATTTTACATTTATTTATTTTAATTTTAAATAATGAAAGTTTTTTTTTAAATGAGAAAGAAAATAAAAGTGAGTCGACAAGAAAATGGTTTTAATGGTTTTCATTTTTCGAACTCAATCTAGGAATATAGTATTATCTTATATTATTGTATACTTATCAGGAATACTCAACTATTTTTTAATTTAATGCGTTACTCAAAATTAATATCAAAATTAAAAGGACCTCTTCAAGGGTATTCGTAAACACAATTTTAGTATAAGTCTTACAGGTGCAGAATTTTAGTTTTATGCTCGCTGATTTACCACAAAAATCCTTAATTGTTTTTTGTTGTTAATGCTGCTGTTATTGTTTTTGTTGTTGTTGCTTAGTTTGGGCTGAGGAATTGTTCGTGTGTGGCAATTAAAGCAGCGTCTTCTTTATCTGCCTGTTGGCATGGCTCTAAATTCGCTGACAGATTGTGGCAGCAACAACAGCAACAACAGCAACAACAACAACAACAACAGCAGCAGTCGAGTCTTTAGATGAACTAATTCCTTATCTCTATTTACAGGATATACCAATTGTTATAGCCGGCAACAAAGCCGACTTGGCGACGACTCACAGAGAGGTGCGACAGGAGGAGGTCACAGATTGGGTTTTTTGCGAGCTGCCACGCCTCAGGTGAGCGATATTTTAATTATCCATTAAATGGCAGAGAAGCCGAATAAATCCCAAATGTCAGTTAATGTAAATGCTGCAGTAACAGTTGTAAAAGTCAGGGCACAATTGCAATTAGGGCAAATTGCGAACAAATGACAAAAGTTACGCAATGAAAATAAGCAGCACAGAAACCGCAAAGCTGCTTTTTTATAAGCAAAAAAAAGTGCAATAAAAATGGGCGATAAATTTGCGCAGCTAAAACAAATGTGAGCAACTGCAAAATGGCCCAATCGTTGTTGGCCCAGCAAACGGCAGCAGCAACAGCAGTTGCCGACAAACGCAATTAAATGCAACAAATGAAATTAAGCGTCAAAAAGCGTGACTGCCAGCCATAAGGTTGCAACTGGGGGAGCAACGTGGGCGTGGCAGCTACCAAAATCAGTTTGAAGCCCTTTGCTGGCGTGAGCTCTTGGAAAAATATGTTTTTCAACAACGCAATGAAATTGCAGAAAATTACAAAAATTGTAGAGAAGGAAATTCAGTTTAAAGCGTCATTCAACACTGAATACTCTACGAATATCCACAGAATCCACTCTAATTGCCACACATAGCTGGGTCAGTTGGTGTCGCATACATATTTAAAATTGATATTCCATCCTTGCTGGTTCCACTTTTCGAGGACGTTCATTGCACTCTACACTCGCCATGCATTCTAAGCAGCTTGCAACTGCAACAAGTCTATTCACATGCTGCACTAACAGATCACGTTTAAAGTGCGATTCTACTCGACTTTTGAGCACTCATTCAATATTTATTTGCCATGTGGGGGAGCCTTCCAAAAGTGTCGAAACATCTGGTATTGCATAACAGCTGTCCTTACATGAATATTACTCAATTTATGCCACTTTTTTTTGACATTTGCATCGCTTGCAAATTTTAGTTCAATTTGTTCATGAAATATGCAACGCTTGAAATGTGACATTTCTTGTCCATCGGGTCAATAGTAAAATTATTCTGAGTATCGGTAACTGTATCTGTATAAAGAATATCCATCATATCTTAAGGAATGGCACAAAAATTTCTACATGCCCAATAAATTCTGATGATTGCCTTTGAGAATTAAAATTTTATAAACTTATGTTAATAGTTACAAAGATATCCAGACCAAAATAGATACGGTTTTTATTTTATTTTATTTTAGCTTAAAGTTGCCATTTTATTATAGAGTATTTTTTGAATTAACTACGTTGTTGAAAGTGTGTTTATTTATGTGATGTTCGTTAATACAGTTGACGATGGAAAGTTGAATTTCCGCTTAAATCGCTTTTGCTTATTTATTTGCCGTGCTTAACACACACAAAAATAAGTAACTGGTAATAAAAATCACTTACAGTCGCCGACTTTGGCGATGGGGCAAGTGGCAGGTGGTTACGCTGGATCTGGGCAATGTTTTGGCCGCAACTGGCATAATTTTAAGCGCCACAGGAAGGCAGGCAGAAGGGCCTGGAATAGGAGGGCTAAGAGGCGTGACTGGCGCGTGTTGCTGTTTAAGCAAGCGTGTGTAAACTTATTTAGTGAAACATATTCACATGAAGGACACACACAAAAGCAGAGGGCTCACAATATATATGCATATATATATATATATATATATATATATATGTCACTGTATATATGGAGGAGTAACGTTATATATAAATATATGCAAATACATACAAATCTCTGCTGGATTAAACATTTAAGCAGATTGATGGTGCGGCGTGAACGCACCTTGAACTTTCTGCTCCCGTTTCCCCCAGCTGATTCAGCACCCAGAGCCCAGCACCTCCTTCGTACTTCACTTCACTTGCCACACACTTCCACTTCCACTTCACGTGCCAACCTGTGTTGCACTTTTCTTTTTTAGCAAGCGGTGGTTTCAGCCTCTGCGGTTTGGCTGTGTTTCTGTTCGTGGTTCACTTAACATGTTGCAATTTGCTGCCTGCTGTAGTGTTGCATGGCAACAGCGTTGCAATTTGTTACCGCCTGTCTGTCCATGGTTAAGCACATTTACACACACACACCACACACACACCACACACACACGCGCAGACACACCTGTGTAGTGTATTTATCTCAGTTGGCAATAATCTGATTCATTTGCATTGCAAGTATTTAAAATTAAAATAGCCCAATTTATATTTTTTTCTTTCAGTTGAAAGCGCTTTCAAAGTAAGAAAAATTTAACTTTTCTTGATTTAATAATTCTTGTGTTTAAAAATCAACTTGAATATGTGAATTTAGAATTCAAGAGCAAATATCAGGCATAAAAATAATTTTAATGTATTTCACTCACGAAATTTATGCAAATGCAAAAGTTGCAATTTCAACTTGCTTTCCAGCTTTCCGCTGCAATTGCTTTTGGCCATCGGCCACTTGACTCTTGGCCAGCTGCCGTTGACAGCCAGCCGACAATTGGCCAACTTGCCGCATACTTCGAGTCCGCAACGCTGGTCAAATTTATGAGACGACTTATTTACCCATTTAAATGCACCGTTAGCTGCTTGCAACTTGATATTGAGTCCCTTTCCGATCCCCTTCAGCCCTAATGGCGTCCTATCATTTAATGCTCTTTTGGCAGAGAGTCATCAGCTAAAAATATATCTTTTTGACTTTTTTTTGGCTAAGTGCAGATTGATCTTTAAGTGAAACTGAAAATATTTAATGTTTTAAGAAGCTACTTTAATTCCTCGAGTGATATGTTTTTTACCCCTTTTTTCGTCAAATACTTTGATTATATTAGATTCTTTTAACGCTTTCAGCTGAGTAATAGTCGTTAAAGGGAATTTTCAGTCTACAAAGTTGGTCAAGAAGACATGGAAATTTTTGTGGCATACACAAAAGCGCTGACAGCGTTGCTGTTGATGAGCATGCCACAAGCATGTGGCACATTGTCCATTTTTGTTGCAATTCGAGTACACTGTGATTATAGAAACTGAACTGGCTGTGATTGGATTTTGTTCAAAACATGTTTATATATTCAATAATAAATTATACTTATGAGATTATTTTATAGTGATTATTTCTAGAGTAATCGTGGAGTATATTTTTTTCTGTTTTTCTAGTGTTGTTTTGGGTTTTAGCGTTTTAAGCCTAACATTTATTTGCATATTCTTTATGTTTTCGTTGCTTTTTATATTGGTTTTTTTTTCTGGTTTTTGCCGTGACATGTTAAGTGCGTCATAATTTTAGGGTTGCCCCAGAAACGCACGCATGACGTATACGTAATTTATGCGAAATGCTTCAGGCCTCAAACTTTGCCACAGTTTATGCATAGTTTTGACACTAACCGTTATTCGTGGAATTGTTTCCTTCTCTTTTTTTGCAGGGCCAAAGTGCTGGAGTGCTCGGCAAAGGAGGACACCACTGTGACCGAACTATTTAAGACCCTCCTCTCCCTCTCCCGTTATCTGCCCGCCAGCAGCGGCAGCGGCGGACCAGGAGGCGCCAGCGGCGAGGCAGCGCCCAGTGGCTTCAAGCGCCGCTCCTCGGCGTATGTCAGCGCTTCGTCCAGTCGCAGTGAGTATTACACATATGGAATTTATGCCTTTCACATATTTAGAGAGAGAAAGGGGAAAGGGATGTGGAAAGGGGAAGGGGAAGGAGAAGCATTCAACTGTCCATTGTCAAATTGTTTGACTTGTTCTGATGCAGAAAAGTGTAACTAAAATAAAAAGAATTTGGGAATGTTTTAGTCAAGAGAACCCAACTAGAAGATATCCATTATTCCATTTATCTATATATATAAAATATTTTATTTTTTATCTGACTTTGGAATAATCATTTTCTACTTTCTTTTTACTAAGCTTTTTGGGCTTGACAATATACGTTTGGATTTGGCCAATACTTGTTGGACAATTTTACATTTATCAGCGGATTAATTGTATCCTTTTTAATTAATACATTTTATTATTTTGTTGTTTATTTATAACTTAACTTTAACTTAACTTTTTAAATCCTATTTTTTAATTGTGTTCTGTTTTTATTCCACCTTCAGGCAATAAATATATTTTTAATCAATTTTGGTCATCTTCTTACCACAAATCCTACAAATATTTAAAAAAAAAAATGGCAAAATTTTTATTAAGAAATAAAAATGAAATAAATTTGATCTACATTCTATACTCGCTAAGATTGAGTCTTGACTAGATTGATACAGCTGTCAAAAAACTCAATTTTCAACTATTTCATTTATACAGGATGTAAATAGCAAATGCTGCAACTTTTGTCAGCCTGTAACTGTCAACGGAAATAATTTGGCAACTCGTCTGGCCCCGAATATGTCTTTGTGCTCGTTGTTACAGTTGCAAATATCAATTTGCCATTTTGTTGCAAAAATAATAGCAGCGCCTGCGCGATATTGCACCCAGACAGACTAACAGAGAGAGAGAGGGAGAGAGAGAAAGATAGAGAGATATAAATGCAGATATAATTATAAATCTGAGCTCTTCCTTTCGCACCAGAAATCAACAGCAGCAGCTGCACAAACTGTCTTAAACCAATACAGCCAAATAGGGAATTAAAGTGCAGGTGTAATCAAAAGCGCAATTAATACGAAATTAAAATTAAAATACGACGTGTTTTCAAGCCAAGGTAATAATTAAAAATAATATGAAGAAATTTACTGTTATATGTAAAATGTGTCGCTTTAATCCAAAACCTTGTTATTATTAATACCAGCAGAACGATGTGACTGATATGCAATTATAAGAGTATGAAATTTAAATATTGCATAATTAATGTATTTAATTATGATTTACACTCGGGATATTTACCTGTTCGTAGCAAACATATCGTGCTGTAAAGCTGGAATTCAAAGTTGGCACGAAATCAGCTTCTAATTAGTGGAAATTGAATTGCGCAGAATATGTTTATAACGTTGACAAATTGTCGACAATTTGGCTAATTGACTGTAATTAACATTCTTGTTAGCTTCGTCTTTGACTGTGCCGCCTTCGTCTGCATTTGACCCAAATTAATTGTTAAAATTTGGCAACGAACATAAAAGAAAAAAACAAGAAAATTTGCTTAGGCCAAATAACGGAATAAGTGTGGCACAAGTCAAACCCTTTTCATTATTTATATTTATACAATATCGTGCGGCAAGGAAATATACAAAAGTGACACAATTAAGGAAAAAACAAATTATTAATATCAAGCCAAAACAAAGAATTATAAATTCTCTCGGAAATGAAACTTTTTATTTTGCTTGCTACAATTGCACATACAGAAATGAGTTTTTGGCTGTAAATATATGGAAATTGAGATTTCCGTTTGACCTCAAAAACGTTGAAGCTAATAAATTGACACTTAAGGGATTTTTCAAAATTTCAATCTGCGAACATGATCAATACTTGACAGACAATTTTGTGGCACACACAAAAACGCTGACAGCGTTGCTGTTAATTAGCATGCCACAAGCATGTTGCAAATTGCATATTTATCGTTGCAATTCGAATACACTGTGATTATAGAGACCCTCTTTTAATTACTCGATAATGTTCACTGGATTCCTTTATAAAATATATAAATACTTACTCATCCCATATCAATAAAAATATATATTTCTGGCATGACTTCAATAGAAATTAAACATAATTCAAATATTATTTGAATGTTATTCAGTTGCTCCATTATTTTGTTAAGTTAATCAAAATTCGGGTAATAATATTAATTATGTAAATTGCTTGACCTTCCAATTGCCGGTAATCGCATTTTTAGGTACATTATCTCATTAAAAGTTCGCTTCCTGCACTTTGTTACCAGAAGTTTTCAATTTTTTTTATAGCAACGCCTTGTTGCCAATATAAATGAGCAGTTAATTAATGAAGGCCAACTGATGCCCAGCCGTTCTGCTGCTCTTTTGGCCTGCTCAGTCAAAAAACTGTTAATGCTTGGTTGGGCTTAGTACGAAATAATGATTGTAACTTCCCTTCTTAAAAGTTATTAAGACAGCTTTTGGCGCCCCCTACCACTTCCCTTTCCCGTTTCCACAATAATTTAATTGTTTGCCGTCGGCAGTTAATAAAATGTAAGTTATTATTTGAGCCTGCCTGAACAACAAAAGTCATTTAAATAAAGTGCAAAGTTGGCCGCCCTCAAACAGAGTGGAAATTAAATGCAATTTAAAGCTTTAATGGTCCTTTTTCCTCAGCCACAACAACAAAACTGAAGTGCCTAAAATGCTGCTATACAATTTCTATGAGGCGTACACACACACACACTAAAAAAACACACACCCATACACACAGGCTTACACTTTTATATGTGAGTAATAAAGCGACAGACGGCAATTTGTAAATTACTTTTGGCCAACTACAGGCGAGTATTGTCCAAGCAGACAACTACACACAACTGCCGCTGACAGCTGTGTGTGTGTGTGTGTGATGTGTGTGTTAGACTGAATAGCGAAGGTCGCAAGTCAAAGCAAATACTTGTGACAACACAATTGACAAAGAAACGTCAGCATCGATTGATCGCTGAATATGTGCAGAAGTCTGCCACATTCCACTCTTCGCCTGCTTTGAGCTTCTTTTTAGGACACCTCCTTGTCTGGGGCATACTTGTAAAAAATCCAAAGTCCTTGACTTGCATTCGCCCCAAAAAAGTAGGTCTAAGCAGTTAATCACGCGAATTTGGGGCAACAACAATAACAATAAATCATTGCATTAAAAACACTTGGTAGATTTTCAACTTAAAGTTTAATGGCATAAATTCAACATTCGGATATATATTTTAATATTAATATTTTTTAAACTTATCTATAATAATATATATTTTACATTCGGATAACTTTTTTAAAATTTATAATTTCTTTAACTTATTTATAATAAATATAAATATACATTTTTACATTTAAAAAGAAACAAATACGAAAAAAACAAAAAGTATATTCGAGGAGCTTTTAAAAATTCTTACAAAATAACTTTAAAAATTGTTCATTGTATTCGGAATTATTATGCTATGAATTCAATTAAAAAATCTACAAAAAAATATTTATGATTTTTAAATGGTATCTTATTAATAGTTAAATGGAATTCCTGCGAATTTCCTTAAGAAAAAAGCTGCTTCAAAATGGCAAGTGATGATAATAGAGAAAAAAAGTGAACATATTTAAGTAATTGAGTCTTAAATGCCTTTTAAATTATAAGAAAATTCATATGTAACTGTTACATTATAATATGACTTTACTATAGGAAGAAAAAGACAACAAATAATATTTACGCATTTAGTTACCTTTTCTATGCTATGTTTTGCTCTAACTAAAAAGCGCGTCATATGCAAACAATAAATCCTCAGAGGCTGCTTAAAGGTGTGTGTGTGTGTGTGTGTGTGGGTGGGTGTGTGTGGGTGTCTGACAACTCAATAGCTTGAACACGTGTGTCTATTTGAACGTTCTTAGCTGATGGCGCATTAGAAAGGGCTGGGAGCGTAAGCTGAAGAAGGAAGAGCACATGCTGAAGGATTCATAGACAGCCGAAAGGAAGTGCTACTGCTTGCACCCTGTCCTCTCCTGCCCTGCCCTGCCCTGTTCTGCCTTGGCAGCCTTGTTGTTAACAGCCGCAGGACTCCCGCAGTCGACAACGTTATGTGGTTGAGCTTTGTGGTTTGCAGGACGTAGCAGTTTTATTTGCAGGCAGTCAACTGAAACCGTAACTCAATTGAAACTTCCACATGTGCGTCTGTAGCAAGCATACGTCATGCAACAAGCCCCACACGACACACATGCCTCACATGCCTCACCGTGGATGTGCGTATTTGTATATCTCGTTTGGGCCAAATGCTATTTAACAAAAAAAAATCTTAACAGTCAGCGAGCTGCTCATGTTTGTTGCCATTCGCTCGGCGAAAAGCCTTTTGTAAAAATAGAAAAAGGCAAACATAAAAGAATTATTTATCTTCAGGCCGAATATTCTATGTACTTGTATACAGATTAAATTGCTTGAGTGACAGCTGCCAGTTATCTGCACTTAAGCAGAAATTGAGTCAATTAAATGACAGGTAAGTCTCAGTTTTACACTCAGCAAAAAGTTGTGTTACACAAATTATGCCTTATGCATTTTTAAAATTGCCTATGCACAACAATTATTAGCAAATGTTACCTACAGTAAATATTGCCTAAAACAGCTAATGGTGTTCCATATTTTTACCGAGCTTCGACATTATGTGGCAAATATACACCTTGAATAATTTATTGGCCTACAAGTCCAACAGTTCTCTGTGTAAATTAGAAAAACTTCTGCTGGATGGGCTTATGAAATTGAAAATGAAAATGAAAATGTAATTTAAATTTCCGTTTCCGTTTCGCTCGGTCCTCACACACAGCAGCAGATACACAGAATTATTGGATTGCCTTCTGGTACTGCCACTGCTCGTATTACTTGCTTATTCCGTCTATGTAGGTGAAAGGTTTTTTTTTTACTCTATTCGTCAAACAATTTCGCATGCTTTATGACTGCAAATTTGTGTGAATTGGGTTCTTTTTTTTTGGGTATGTTTGGCATCTTTAGCAGCGACCACAGCATAATATTCTTTCCCAAAAAAAACCAATAAACACAAACACATCCCGCAATCGTTTCTCACTTTGTGTGTGGTGTGTGTGGTTACACCCAGCGTGCTGCCGGCTGACAAGCAACACTCGATTTTTGCATGATTCTAACAGTTTTGAAGCATTTCTCGCGCTTTTAGTGTCAACGACAGCAACAACAAAAGAAACATTTGCGTTGTCAGCCATTTTGTTTGCAGTTGACACTACACACACAAAACACACACATTCTTAAACCAAACAAATTGAAATGCCACAAAAAAATATATACACAGAAAAATGCATTCCAAAAATGTAGAATATATTATTTTTCTAACAGTTATTTCGCTCCATTCACATTTAAATATGTTTTGTTTTTCATTTCCAATAAATTCTGTTTTCTCAGGATTTTTATGAACTTTTTAAATCAGGTCAGTAACTGCTCAAGAGACTTTCACAAATTCACTCACTATCATAGATTTTATAATGTAATTGAAGTATCAATTTTTTATAGCCCTGCTTAAGTCTATATTTAATGCCCTTTTTCAGTATTTTTCACATTTTAAATCAGTGCTTTACGAGAGGCACTTTTCCGCTTTAACGCGTCGCTGCTATATATAAATCCTCATTATTGAAGCGCTTTAAATCCATCAAAATCAGTTAATCAATATGTAAAATATAATCAAATCATTTGTGCACAGAGCTTATCCGCATTTCAAAAATTTGGCACACGCAAACAAATACGCACACACACACAACACACACACACAACACACATACACAAGAAATACAAAATTTATTAAACATATGGCTGCAGTTGAAAACAAATAATAAAATAAATAAAATAATCTCTTGAATTGTCTTCACTTTTGTTAACCGAAAATTTGGAAAAGTTTTGCAATTAGCAATAAAAACTATTTTGTAAGCAATAACAATAATAAAAAAAAGTGGCATAACCCACTTGATCTATGCACTTTAAAGCTTGAGCAAATTACTGATTTGCCTTTGGTTGCATGTGGCATGTGGAATATTCCATTTCTCGATGCATTCAAAAGTGTATATCACAAACGAGCGAGTTTTATGCAGTTTTGAATTTTGTGCGTTACTCTGGGATTAGCTCTGAATTGGAGATACTCTTTTAAGGGTAATTATGCTTTATGTACCATGGAAACTAAGGTTACACAATTTCGTGCTTGCCACCATGCCGCATATTTGCCAACGCAATATCCACGGATATTTCATTACTGCAAAGCACATTTCGATTGGGCGCTTTGGCGCCTCGATGAAGTTGCTCTGACAACAGCGAAGTAATTGGGAACTGCAGACTCTTTCGCATTGCAGTGTTCCTATCAATTTGGATTTTCGGTTTAATTCAGTTTGCACGTGTGGCAGAACATGTCAGGCGTACTTCGGGCGCGATGTTTGAGTTACAATTTTAATTGAAAATAAATGAAGAACTATCCAGTTTTATTCCCCTTAACTCTTTGTAGACAAGAATCGCATGAACAGCCCCTCTGTGAGTGGCGATAAGAAGTCGAATCTTGTGGATGCCGTCGATGTGGCCAGCACCAGTGCAGAGGCAAAGCTGAAGCCACGGTCCAGGTGGGTATTGCAAGAATATATTTTATACACTTCGAAAAAAAACGTTGATGAAGAATTAAAAATAATAAAAAATTGATCACAATCTGCTTTCACACTGAATTTTATCAAGTTAAGTTTGGTTATTTGAAATAATTTGTACGTATTTATAAAAATTAGCTTTGGACGTTTTTTTTTATTATATTGCAGTGTTTTTTACATTGTAGTCTTGAGTATATTGACTTTTTTAACTCTGACACATATTATTTTCTATCTTGATCTTTTTTTAGATCGCTCATACGCCGTGCATCGCGCAAGACCAAGCAGCAAATCAACAACGCATCCGATGACTGTAATTTGCAGTAAATTACTAACAAATTTGCGGATTAAAATATATTTATGTTATAATAAAAATATCATATATCAGACAATTAAGGATAATGCGTACCTAGTGCTCATAACCAGCTGGTCGGCTCAATTGTAAGCCAGGTCATAATTAACTGAGCTAATTGTTATTTATACATTTGATAATATAAAAATGTTGCTCAATGGCAATTTCGATATATTGTATAAAAGTATTAAATTTGTTAAGATTATAATTAAATACATATATTTATTTGTTCATTTGAATTATCATCAATATTGGTTAATGCTTTAACGGGACCAGTTTTCCTTATAATCATATTTATAAAACCTAAAACATCCTTCGAAGGTAATATTTCCAATAAATCATATGTTTTTTATCAGAAAGAATATGAAAACTTTGTCATCATCTCTTCAAGCAGATGAAGTTTATGGTCATATCAATTTTATTTTGTCATGAACTTGAGTTACCATTAGATAGTATGCATAAGGGTGTGTGTGTGTTTGGGTGTGGATGAATGAGTGTGGAACGAATAAAAAAAAATGAATAACAATTTAAAGAGTCGAAACCATAGAGTTCCTTTGATGACAAAATAATTGCTCCGTTAGACTAAGTTAATCATATTTTCATTTAAGCATAAATATTCATTTCATTGTCTTAAGATTTAGATAACTAAGTAAATATTTAGATGTGAAGAATGTTTAGCGTTAGAAATATTTAAATACAATGTATTCAAAATGTCTAAGTGTACACATTTACTTAATTGTTCTAGGTACAAAATCTGTGTGTTGTTACTTTAGCTCAAGTCTCGCTTGCAACATAACAACTTCGTTATGTGGCAAGTTCTTTTGCCGGCAACAAGAGGCACAAAGGTTGTTTTAAGCCAATGTCTGACAAGCGTTGACCTTGGTTAAGCCAACAAGCAAAACTATGTTTGAGCAATTTATGGAATTTTCTAATTTCTTTTCTCGACTTTGCTTTACTCGCACAAAATGCAAAAGCCAACTGCAAAACGCAGCAGTTAAAACACAGAACAATTTATTATGCAAATTGAGATCCTAATTAATGTTTGTACGTTGATATAAAAATGCAACGCATAGTTTGTGATCTAAACAGGATTTGTGTGTATGTCTTTTTTTTTACCGCCAAGCAAAAGAATAAAATAACAAACAAACAGACATAAAGAATAATGTTTAAACGATATTGATGGATAATACAGGGTACATGATAATTGCCAAAATTAAGAGCCAATCAAATTATTATGAAGATGAACACAAATTTGTATTAAATATTAGATGTTATATTTAATTATGTAGTCAGTCAAAGAGGCTTAAAATGTTTGCCATCATATTTAATAAATGTTTCTGAAATCAATTTGAAAAGTTAGCGCATAGCTTTGATGTTAAATATTTTAGTTTTTATTCGAATAGGAATAATTTTGTTAGTAAATGACAAGTATTTGTTAAATATTAAGGGATTCGCGCTACTTGAAGGCGCTTTGTAAATGAACCAAACAATTAAAGGCAGATGCAAAGTGAATTGTGATGAATATAATACTTAAATATATTGAAAATATAATATGAGATAAAGATTAGCTTGTAATTGGTTATGGGTAAACAGAAGATCATGTTATATCTATTGGATGGCTTGCATCGAGGACGTCCAGTAAATTATTTACAAATAAGGCATGATTAAGCATATAAGTAACGACGAAACTGATGTTTCGTTTTATATGTAATACTTACATATGTTTTTACATTGTTATTGAATGTAGTTAAATTATAACAAATCTATACAACCCCAGCATCAAGTATTGTCAAATATTTCTAATAGTCTAAGTATATCAGCGACAAATGGGAACACAAATATATATACTTCTTCTTACTATATAATCCGTAATTGTTGTTGCGCAAAGATTAATTAATTATAGATTTTGTTAAAATAAATGCAATTGAAATTTTAAGCAAATATTTGTGTACGTAATTCGAATGTTCATAATGAATCTTAAAAACAATCTAGAAAATCCCAAGACAAACAATAACGAGTTGAAGTTACTCAAAATCTATATCTACAATAAACAAAAACATATGATAAAATGTACTTCATTTAAAAAATATCAAAACAATTCAATTAAAAAAATTACTAAATGTGTCCATTAAATTAATAAAACTAAAGTATTATTTTTTTCATTGTCTTACGTTGTGTATGATTTTTTTTGGGTGTAACACGCCATATTGATATCAAACATTTACACTCAATGCGCAATTACGCTGTGTAAACACAGACACTGAATGAAAATTTAATTATTGATAACATTAATATTCAATTCAGTGAACACTTGCTTAGACAAGAAAAAAAAACATCAATAACTGGCAGTAGTAAATCAGTTCAACGAGTCACAATTAAATTTTACACTTTTATACACAATGCAGCCCTGCACAATTCTACCCACTCCCACCAACCGCAGTTCCATTAAAAGTAGCTAATGGCATTTCCAGTAAATTCCTAAATGTATGAAATGTAAATGGAAAATGCCAATGAATTTAAATCAATTAAACTTTGAATGCCAAATAGGTTACTAAACGCAGTGAAAAGCGGCGATTTATTTGCAGGACAACACATTCAAAAATTAGCATATTGTATCCTATTTCACTGCACTCGCTATATATATGTGTTGGGGATACAATGAACAGCTTTGCCAGCGGTCTAATTAGATGAAATTATGCGCATTTCGAAATGCCATGGCATTGATTTTGCATTTAAGTGATTTAATGCATGGAATTGGTTGAAAATATTTGTGGCATAATTTAAAGGTAGTGCAGACGGGCTGAAAATGTATTAAAAAGTTACTAAATAATGATTTAACATGATAAACTTGCCAATTCTTACTTGCAATTTATTATCAACTTTCAAATAATAACAGTCCAGTGCAACAGACGCCATCTAGCGGCATTTACACTCACTAAATATAATAATAAATATTTGTGTCATATTTTAAAGGTAGTACACAAGTGTTAAAGATTTATTATAAAGTTATTATAAAATAATTTAAAATGTTAATTTTGCCAATAGTTACTTGTTTATTTTTATTATAAGCTTTCAAATAATAACCGTCCAGTGCAACAGGCGCCATCTAGTAGCATTTTTGAAAACTCAATAATAGAAAATGTCATCACTAATATAAAATGTCATCACTAATAGAATATATCATCATCAATAGCAAATTTCATCACTAATAGCAAATTTCACCAATTTAAGTAACAGCTGATTCGCCGGCATTTAGTATTTGGTGCTTTTAAATGTGTGCTCAGAATAGTTTAGGAATGGCTTTAAAATTCATTGGTAAGTACAATAAACATAAAGATTGTTTGCAAATTTGACACAAACTGATTATTGCAGACATTGGCGCCAATCTAACGGATCCCATGTTTCAGGGCCGTTATAGTGGCTCTGTGAAACATCCGGCAGACTTGCCCATTGTTTTGGATCGTGCGTGGCAACATGGCATGGAAAAGATAATAATAACCTCCGGTTGTATTAGTGATGTGGACGAGGCACTAAAACTCACTGCCAAGGATGGCAAGTAGCACCACTTACCAAATGTTTTTAATACTTACTTATCTCTCCTTTGCAGAGCGCCTGTATACCACAGTGGGAGTACATCCCACGCGCTGTAGTCAATTTCTGAAAGATCCGGAAAAGTATTATATGGATTTGCGCTACAGAATCAAGTCAAATCCAGAGAAAGTAGTCGCTCTGGGCGAATGTGGCCTAGACTATGATCGTCTGCACTTCTGTAATAAGGAAACGCAATTGCAGTACTTTGAGAAGCAGCTAAGCTTGGCGGAAGAGTTTCGATTGCCGCTCTTTCTGCACATGCGAAATGCGCACGAGGATTTGATGGCCATTTTGGAGCGTAATCGAGAGAAAATCCAGGCGTGTGGTGGTGGTGTGGTTCACAGTTTCACGGGCACTCTTCAGGAGGCCAAGAACGTACTGGCTTTCGGTGGACTGTACATATCAATTAATGGCTGCTCCCTGAAGACGGAGGAGAATGTTGAAGTGGTGCGACAGTTGCCCAATGATCGCATCATGCTGGAGACGGATTGCCCCTGGTGTGGCATACGCCCCTCACATGCGAGTCACAAGTACGTGACCACGAAGTTTCCAACCGTGAAAAGGAAGGAGAAATGGACTGCTGAGACTTTGATCGATGGACGTAACGAACCATGCCAGATTAGGTGAGTGTTCAAAGCGTAATCAAAAAATATTAATAAATAAATTATAAATTGAATTACTGAAATTGAATTTTCAGCCAAGTACTGGAGGTGATTGCGGCCATTAAACAGGAGCCCAAGGAGAAACTAGCCGAGATTTACTATCAGAACACATTGGATCTTTTCTTTAGCAAAAAGAAATAAAACAAATTTTAGAGCAATAATACATTTCATGCTTTTACATTTATTGTATGTTGTTATTATTGTTTCTCACGTCCTAAATGCAAATGAAGTTCAAAAATACGCATTATAACTTTGTATATGAATTAGTATTTTTTGTATTGCAATAAACACACAGAAACACATTAAGATTAACATTTAGATTTTGTAAATAATTGTTTTGATTTTTTTTTATATTTTGTTTAAACTTCTTTTTTTTGCTTTGGGTATTTTGTATGTTTGTATGTGTATATATAGAGATGATCGCC
Organism: Drosophila dives; assembly: GCA_035042365.1. Classification (NCBI taxonomy): domain Eukaryota; kingdom Metazoa; phylum Arthropoda; class Insecta; order Diptera; family Drosophilidae; genus Drosophila; species Drosophila dives. The sequence goes on along the minus strand of JAWNLJ010000133.1, from coordinate 5,215,420 downwards.
GAAAAATATATATATTTATGCCGCAACTTCTATATGTAGTACTCCTATGTAGGTATGCTTGTATGTTCTAAAGACTAGTGGAGTTTCTTGTAGCTTAGTTATTGCCCTTTTTTGCTTTGGTTACGAGATACGCCTTGCAATAGACTAATATATGCCAATATTAATATCATTTAAATAGTTATCCGATTACAATTGAAGCTTTAAAAAGCGTATGTACAAAATATTTTGTAAATATTTAAAAAGTTTGTTAACTAGAGAGAACTTTTTCGAGTATATATCAAATATTAGAAATACCATTTGTGTATAGTATATAAATGCTATCAACAAGTTGCTGGGTATGTTTATTTTTATTAATATTTATACGTATATAGTAAGAGCATACGTTAAGATCTGCCAGATTGCATTTAAAATCAAAGTCTCTATAAAAAGGTCTTTAAAACTGTAGAAATATATGTGTAAGTATGAATTTTTATAGTCCTATGTATTTTTTTTTTCTTTAGTGTTTCGTAACTGATATGAAGGAAAATGATATTCTGTATACTAGATTTGTAGTTTAATTAAGAAACTGCTCTATAGTCTACTCAGTTTGCATTTTAAATGACATTTTGTTTGTAGCACAATAAAAGATTCAGTCCAATTGAAATATTTTAGCTTAATGCTCTTTTGATATGAACCCGTTCATATGCTATATATAGCAAACTACGTTAATGCAATAGATCGAGAAATCCCATCTGTCTCTCTCTGAAGATGCAAGATAATATTAATTTTCCACTTGGACTTTAAAAAGTTCATATATCATCTACTTATGCGTGTTCTTACGTTCAATTCTATATATATATATATATATGTAGCATCCTATAGCTATGGGTATGTTTATATGTATAGTTGTAAACGTGTTTTTTATGTTCCTAATCTCAGACCTTTTAAATTGACTTGCATTTACTGTTGCGATTGCAAAATCAAAATATGAATAGAAATTATCAAACGCAAAAGGAATCTGTATAGATACGACGATTTCATTTATTATTAGTGTTGTATTGTTTCTTTTTTAAATTAATATAATATTTACATAAACAAGAAGAAATTATAAATAATATTAAATAAAAGCGCAGCAACTAATGATCAACTAACAATAAATTCGATATTAAATTATAAATAATCCATGAAAGATTTGTATCCAATATTACTTCAATTGTCTTCCATTTTGTTGTTTACTTCGCACTTAACAAAAATAATAACTTAAATACAGTTAAATATATAATATTTATATAGGTCGATAGGAAAGAGAATTGAAATGCCAATTGTTTTTACTTTTGCAACTAGAGAGATTTCGAGAGGCCTTTTCAGATTTTCCAAACTGTGTTAATTGGTTATATTTTTATAGGCATAATTATCAGTTATCATATGTGTGTGTGTGTATGTGTGTAGTTGTTGTTATATTGTATATACGTGAGTTTTTTTTAGTTTCAAACTAAACTCTGCGATCTGCAATCGAGCAGGCGACGCCGCCTCATAGTTATTTGCGGGATTAAAAATAAATAATATTTGCTTGCTAAATTAATGTATTCAATGTATTTTCGGGGCACTCCGATCGTTAATCTTCTGATTCCGTTTTAGATTCGCGCCTCGCTTTATTTGATCCATTAGCGACTCATGACAAATACGCGGATCCGGCTGCAAAATGTACAATGTAAAAATTACTAAATTTCGAAATTTATTACAATAGCAGATTGATCAACAAGCAGCTTTGACATATTATAGTAGAATTTTATGCCATAATAAATATGAAGTTAATGCTCAGCAACATTTGGGGATTAGATATATTGAAAATAACACAAAAACGAAACAAACTATTTAGAAAATACCTTAACACTGCTCATCACAAGTGCTGCTTGTGTTATTGCTGCTGTTGTTGTTGTTGTTGTTGTTGTTGGTATGGGTTTTGGTGGTGGGATAGGTGGGTGGTCTACGATATTGTGCACTGGGGCGCGATAGATTTTGTGGATTTTGATACATCTAAATGTATATTACACACATTTAAATATGTTTATATTGAGATTGAGGTGTGGCGCTGATGTTGCATTGATGTTGCATAATGTTGTGTGTGTAAAGCGTACTTACCAAAGCCTTGCTATTAATTAGATTTCGCACTGCAAATGCACGTCCAGACATGCCCTGTTTGGCCAACTTTGCGTTGAGATTCTCGAGAAATTCAGCCTTGGTCTTGGCACGTATGCTGCCAGTCTTTTCAATATTGGTGCTCGTGGCATAGTCTAGAGATATGCGTTCAGCAGGTGTGGAGATGGGTGTGTAGATGGGTGCACAAAAAGCGCGCACATAAAAATAAAAAGAGAAAGATAAGCAAAAATGTTGTTTTGATAAAAGTTTTCATTGTGTGAGAATGGAAAAATGCACATAAATTAAAAACAAATGCATAATATATAAAAACAGAAAATCGAATCAGAATATGTCTATAGATAAAGTGCAATGAGATGCATATCAGGTTGATTAGATAGTCAGAGATAACTCTGTCGAAGATTAGGTCATGTTAAAGAGATGTGATGAGAGATATGAATTACTATTCTTAATAAAACTTGTCCATTTTGTCCGGATACTTCGCTGGTTAAATTATTAGTTGTCAACACTTGCTTATTACACAATATATTGGTGTATATTCTAAATCAATATCAATCTCAAATACAAAATAATAACAACAATAAGCAGCATGCAACTTTTGCCAAAGAAAAGAAACAAAAATTTCGGTTGCAGCAACGAGATTTAAGAATATTTCATAAATATATGATAAAAAAATGAATATAAAAAAAGATATAAATAAAATAGTCAGCAAATTAAACAACAAATAAAACTGCGCTGCAATCAAATCAAATCAAATCAAACGCGCTCTCACTTGAATGATGGGCCTGGACATGAGGCATATGGCCCACATGGGCGTGGGCGTGCCCATGGCCGTGGACGTTGTTGTGGCTGGCATAGTAAACAGAGCCACCATTGCTGTTGCCACCAGCAACATCGCGATAATAATGATGTTGTTGTTGCTGCTGCTGCTGTTGTTGCTGATGGTGGTGGTGCTGACCACCACGCGCTGTTGTGCCATAAATGCTAGCCAAGGATGCTGATGCAGGCGAGCCACAGGTGGGCGAGGCAGCCGGCGTCGTGTGCACAGACGATGGTGAATGAAACTTGACGGCCGTTGTCTGTATGAATGGATTGGTGGAAACAAATATCTTTTGTTGCACACTGGAATGACGCGATGGTATTGGTGGCTGACGTTGTTGCTGTTGCTGCAGTTGTTGTTGCTGCTGCAGCTGCTGTAGTTGATGTTGCTGCTGCTGCTGCTGGGGCAGTGGCATAGGTGCTCGCTGATTAGAGTGTCCGTTGCCAACGCCGATACTTGTTGGCTGTTGATATTGTTGCTGTTGCTGCTGTTGTTGCTGCTGTAAACGTTGCTGTTGTAATATATTTTTGGGCAACGTGGCACTGTTTGAAGCGGCAGCATAGGCGCCCACCAAATTATTGCTCATGTTGTTGCTATTGCTGCTGCTGTTGTTGCTGTGCGCAGCATTGGCACGTGCCATTTTCTTGGGCATGGTTGCTGAATAAATGGGTGGCGGTGGTGGATTTTCAAGCGGCGGTGGACATGTGTAATGTTGCTGTTGCTGCTGTAGTAGCTGCTGCTGCTGTTGCTGCTGTTGTTGTTGGTGTTGTCGCATGTTTGCTGCAGTTTGCGCAGCTGCTGAATTTTTTGTAAACGAATTTGAATAGGTGCCAAAATCTTTGCTGCTCGCTGCTTGTGGCGCTTGTGGTGGCTGATAATGCGATGTATTGTTTGCTGTTGCTGTTGTCGATGTTGTTGTGGATGCGTTTGAAAATGAACTGACTTTAGAGAGCAACGATGAGGTGGATGAAGATAGTGGAAAGTGTGGCAAAGCATTGAATGAGGAGGAAGATGTGGATGGTGTTAAGACAGAAGATGAGTTAGTTGCTGCATTATTGCTCAACAAAGCTGTTGATGATGTTGTTGATGATGATGTTGTGCCGAAACTAGCGTAAATTCTATGTTGCTGCTGTGCAAGCTTATGTTCAAATTTACCGTCGTAGTGTTGCTGCTGTTGCTGCTGCTGCTGTGTCATGGACAAACCGTTGCCGCCGCGCATATAAATGGATTCGCTACCTGCATTTCCATAAATGCCCTCAGCAACATGTTGCTGCTGCTGCTGCTGCTGATGTTGTTGCTGTTTGCTGTTAAGTCGTGCATTAAGCTGTGCAATCAGATTCGGATTCGCCTTGGGCTGTGTCGGTGGCAGTGGATGTCCAGCATGTCCATTTGGACTGGGACTGCTGGTGCGAAAGCTGGACATGTTGCTCACCATTTTCGGCTGCGCATAGATGCCGCCACCAGCACTGGGCGAAGATGTGCGAAACGAAGACTGTGAATGATTGTTGGTGCAAATAGAAAGAAAACAAAAGGCAATAAATTATAAAATGGCCTCAAAAATAGCAAAAAATAAGCTAGATGTTTGTATATATGTCTATGATATTTGATCTATATATGCATGTTTAAATAAATTACAAATTGGATCGCACACAAATTAGAATAGGCCAAAATGTTCGCATCGGCATTTTTATTATTTTTTACTTTTGTGCGAAAATTATTAGAAATTTGTCTATGGAAATAAACAAATATTTAATTATGCTAAATTTACACATGCTTAATATTTAATTTGTTTACCCATTTAAGAATTTTTTCATAATATCTTTTGTTTATAAGTTTTAATCCCACCGAATTGTTCTAATTAGCGTGCGATCAGTTTATATATATAAGATATAAGTAATCATAAGTCTATATCTAGTAATGCATGATATATTAAATACACAAGTTATAAGTGGGAATTAATTCAACTAGATTAAGCGGCGATATTAGAGAGAGATTAGTAGTAGGCACGATGAGAGAAGAGATGAGCCAACTCAATTTAAATTGCTGTTGCTGTTGATCTCGACGGGTTAGTGGTGCACACAGTCAGTGGTTGCACTTACGGCATCTAACTGCGGTGGCCCCTGATATGGCGGTGGAGTTGGTGGCTGCTGCTGCTGCTGCTGCTGGTGATGATGATGATTATTATGATGATTGTGTTGCAAATGTTGCTGCTGTTGGAGCTGTATGTAGCATTGCTGCTGCTGCTGGTGTTGCTGCTGGGTGTAAGTTGGTAGTGACGGTGGTGGTGGTTGCGGAGCTTGTGAAGCATGAGCATAGGCATGCAGCTCCATATAGGAGTTATAGTAACCTTCATAATCAGCTTCATCGCTAGATGATTGCTTGTGCAAGGTCTAAGTTTATTTTATTATATTTTGGCAAGCATTGTTTGTTGTGTTTTGTGTATTGTTTATTGTGTGTGTTGTTGTCGATAAGTTTAAACAATTCGAATAGAAATGAAAATGAAAAATGAAAAGAAATCATAGATAAACAAAGAAGTAAAGCCCAAGCCAAGAGATGTGCACACACCTGCTGTAAAGATTGCTGTTGTTGCTGCAGTTGCAACTGTTGGTGTTGCTGCATGCGTCGCAGCGCAACGGGCGAGACAGGCTGATGCCGCATGGCAGCCAGAGCGCGCACCGTCTCCGACACCTTAAGCGCTGAGCTGGGCATGGAGCTGGGAGTGGGGGTGGGCGATGTGCAGTAGGCGCCTGCCTCCAACATGAATGCCGGCGGCGGTGGCAAATGTTCGCTGGAGAATAAGTTGTTGCTGTTGTGTTGTTGCTGTTGCTGCTGCTGTTGCTGTTGCTGCTGATGTTGCTGCTGATGTTGCTGTTCTTGTTGCAGCTGCATTGAAGCATTATTAAAATAATAAGTGAGAAACGAAAATGAACATAAGCCAGGAAAAGAATAAAGAAAAGGAATCGTGTCTGTTTGTGTGAGTTGTTCTTGCCCGATCGATCACTCACTACTAAAGCTTGCTTAATCTAGGCTTAGTAACTAACTTAATTGATTGCGCGTAATTAATTATAGGTAGCGGGGGTCTTTGATGTGCCCCAGAGGAGAGTGCAACACACACTTACCCCCACATTGGGACTGGGCGTCACCGATGAACTGCGGCGCACTGGCGGCGGTGGCTTAGCCTGATTGATGGATGAACGACGTGCGATGCGTGTGGAGGAACTGCCTCCTCCCAATCCTCCAGCTAATGCTGCTCCTCCTCCTGTCAAACATGAGGCAGAATTATTATTAGCATATGTTCAAACCTTATCAAATTTTCGAGTTAATGACATTTATATACATTATGTGTGACAAAAAAACCATATACCAAATATATAGCTGTTAGAAGACGCATTACTAATCAGATACATATATCTTTCATGTTAGCTAATACACAACATTGACTGACGTCGAGTGTTAAACACTTTTACACCTCTCAAAAAAAAAAAAGAACAAAAAAATAAAACCAATTTTCTATGCCAAATGGTAAATTTTGTTGAATACCCTAAAACCAGAAGACGACGAATGGAATACATATAAAAACGATTAGGATTATATATCTTGCAAAGCTGTTTCGATTGATTCGATAGTTCAGATATACGTTGTATATATATATATATATATTAGTGTAAAGCAGTGTTGCAATTAGTCGCAGTTGCGTGCAGTATTTTGTTCGAGTGTATTTATCTAGTATAAGTCGATGGTGCTGTGTGAGTGATTATGAGTTGAACGGGGGGAAACGGGGGGCTTAAGCCCTGATAGAGGAGCCGCCAAGCTAGGTTTAAAGACGAAACAATATTACAAATTAGAAACAATACAAAATAATGAGTGTGATGGTAGACCAAAACCATGAAAAGCAATTGTTGCTGAGAGAAGAGAAATCAAGCCGAGAAGTGAATGGTTAATAATATTTATTGTAAAGAAACTAAAGAAAAGTCGAACAAATAAATCAAAAATAATAATACGAAACAAAACGAACCCGACAACGATGCCGGCCTGGGCGTTATGCACGGTTTGGCATGGGGATTGGCAATGGCATTGGCATTGGCATTGGCATTGGCAGTAGAGGAGCACATATATGGATTAAATGGAGTTGGTTTCGCGGGAACGGGAGGCAGCGGATGTGGCAGCGATGCGGGTGCAAGCATTGTTGTTGTTGTTGCTGCTGCTGTTGTTGCAGATAATGTTGATGTTGATGATAATGGCAATGACAACTTGGCCCCAGGTGATGATGATGATGATGATGATGATGATGCTGATGCTGATAATAATAACGATGAGTTTGATGATAATGCAGATGCAACTGTTGCAAATGTTGCTGTTGTAGGCGTTTTGTATGGCGCATGATTGCTGGTGTTGGTGGTTGTTGTTGTTGTTGTTTGAGTCTGATATTGGTTTGGCATTCTATGATTTTGTTGGATGGAATTGGAAACGGATGCAATAACGGCAGTTTTATTAGTGACATTACAATTTTCTGCGGTTGTTGCTGTGGTTGTTGTTGTTGCTCTTGTTTGGGGCGACTGGGGTGAGTGTGTTGGCGGTGGTTGTTGTTGTTGCTGCGGTGGTGATTGCTGCTGCTGCTGTTGTTGTTGCTGCTGCTCTTGCTGCTGTTGCAATTGCTGCTGCACTTTTAGTTTCTGCTTGCGTATTTTGGCATCTAGATCGGCCTTAAAGTCAAACTTTCTAGGTATCATTGGCTTGCTGCTGCTGCTGCTGCTGCTGTTGCCCGCTGCTTCTAGTGACGGGCCATTAAATATGCTCAGGCTAATCGGCTTGGGCGGCAACTTGCGTCGCACTGTGCTGCTGCTGCTGCTGCTATCATTTGCTAACAACTGTTGCTGCTGCTGTTGCTGCTGGTCTACACTAACCCTAAGCTTATCCGTACCTCTGTGCGGACTGGCGCGTCCGAGCAACTGTAGCTGCTGCTCGCTGCTGGCGCGAAACGAAGAGAGTCGCTGCTTGGCGGGCGCCACGGTTGCTGTTGCCGGCTTTGAGGCACTGGCCATTGCTGACCCACCAATACCACCACCACTAACACCATCTGGGGATTCGGGCGAACCACTCAGATTGTCGGGCAGCTGCTGCAGTTCACGCATCTCGTGCAGCTGCAACTGCTGTGGATCCTTGTGGCGCAACAACACAATCTCCGAGTTCTGCTTAACAAACTCAATGTCCGGCGTATTGGGTATTTGGTGGTCATAGATAACAACGACGGCGCTACCGTCATCGCTGCACGTGTCCACATAGGCATGCCGCTGCTGACAGAGGCTATCCGATGCCGCCAGCGATATGCTGTCGGCGGCGGACTGCGCATACAGTGAGGATGATCCTCCGCCGGAGGGTTCCTCGCGATTGGCGAAATGCGCAAATGTGGGATTCTCGTAGCCACCGGCCAGTATGCCGCCAGTCAGTGAACTGGTCTCGCTCACATAGCAGCGACTCAGCTCCGAATCGCTGGCGCCCAATTGCTGATGACGTCGGGCAGCGGCCAATCCGCCGCCTTCATCGGCGCCCAGCTCCTCGGAGGTGGTGTCAGATATATCGGTGCCGCAGCCGCTGGAATTTGTTTGATTGCTAATCGCACAGCATTCCATGTTGATGTTGCTGCTGGGCATAAGGAGATCGTTGCAATTGTTGTTCTCGTTGCTATTGCTGCTGTTGCTGTTGCTGCTGCTATTGTTGCTGTTGCTGTTGCCGCTGTTGTTGTTGCCGTTGTTGTTGCCATTGTTGTTGTTGCCATTGTTGTTGCTGTTGTTGTGGCTGTTGCTGTGGCTGTTGCTGTTACATTGCTGCTGCTTGCTGCCCTTGCCCTCATCGATCTCACGTTGAAAGGAGTCTAATTCGCCAATTAAATTATTTAGTGCTTGAATCGAGTCTTCGAAAGATTTGTCTAATTATTAAATTTGAGTTTTGTGGTTGGTTGAAGTCGTTGTTGTTGTAGTTGTTGTGGTTTTTTGTTGTGTTGTGCATTTTTTTTTTTTATACATGATTCGAAAAGAAATTGTTGTGTTTTGTACAAAATAACGCGAAATTTGGTTTATGCGTTGTGTGCGTGTGTGTGTGTGGGTGTGTGTATTGTTTTGTATGTGTGTTAACACAACAATAAACAATATGAGAGAGGGGGGAAAAACGAAAAACAGAAAAAAGAAAACGGGTTAAATATAGTAAAACCAAAACAAAAAAATAACTCGAGAAATACAGCAGGTATAAAACGAAGGGCGAGGGACGTGGGGCGATGGACGAGGGGCGAGGGGAGTATCAAACAAAACTCGAAAGGAATTTGCTTGTGGAGAGATTCTGAATATGGGTGGTTTATAAAGGAAGGTGTTCGCTTTTGGTGGGCAACATGGTGTGGGGGGCGGGGCTGGGGGTTGGCGGGTCGTTTTGGTGAGAGCTGCATTTATCTTTGACTTACCCATCTCCTGTTGGTCAACAGCGCGCACCTCCTCGCTGCGTCGAGTGGTGGTGCCAGCAGAAGGTGTTGTTGTTGCTGGTGGTGCCGGTGCCAGCGCCGGTGCTGCAACGGTGGCAGCTGCAGCGGCCGCCTGCTTCTCAAACATGGATGCCTTCTGCAGCACAGAGGCACGCGAACGCTCATCGGAATCGGCTGATTCGCTGTGGCCATCAGCTGATGGTGCTCCTGGTTCGGTAATCTTCAACACATCGCTGGCGGATGTGGGTGGCGTGGGCGAGTTGACTTGGTAGACGAAGCCAAGGCCACTGGCAATGCTTCCACCGCTTGGTGTACCTGCAGCAGTGGACGTGGGTGAGTTGGTTAACAGTGGTGAATAGTGATTCTGTGGCGTGGAGCAGCCACTCGATGGCGTTGTGGTGCTAGTGTTGGTGTTGCCACCAGCAGCCACAAGCGACGCAGCAACAGCTGAATCGATAGATGGGTGCGAGTGCAGCGAGGAGGAGGCTGTGTTGGAGGACACCGATGAGGATATGGAATGGGAACGTGTGCCAAGACCACCACCCGACTGATGATTCATGTGCAATTGCTGCTGTTGCTGCATTTGCTGCTGCTGCTGCTGCTGCTGATTATGCTGCAACAGTTGCTGTTGCAGCGAGCTAGTCGACGAGTCATTCGAATGCTGCGAACATATGGAATCGATGCTACTCTGCTGCTGCAGCAAAGGAGTCGATGACTTATGTTGCTGTTGAGATTGCTGTTGCTGCTGTTGCTGTTGCTGTTGCTGCTGTTGTTGGTTGGTTAGTTTCATTGCCGCCAATTCAGACATGTTAACATAGGTGGGCGGGGTTTGTTGCTGCTGTTGCTGTTGTGATTGCTGCTGTTGCTGTTGTGATTGTTGCTGCTGTGCATGATGTGCGGCGGACAGCTCTGTGTGTGTTTTGGCATTATCAAGAGCGTGTTGGACAAGGCATGCGCATGATGATTGTGTTTGATGTTTCATGTTTGATGTTTGTTGGTTGGTTGGTTTGTTGTTTGGTGTTGTTGTTGTTGTTGTTGGGGGAAGAGAGATCAGCACAAATAACAATTACACGGGTTGATTAGTAAACTGACCGAATGGTATTAGGCATTTAAAAGGCTTGCACACAAGATCACAACAAATAACATTGCATATATATATATATATATATTTGAACAACCTGTTACCTTTTGTGATATGAGCCGGTATCGGTGAGGGGCACTGGCGCTGCAACAAATTCTGTCCACTATTCTGGCGTTGATTGCTCTGCGCCGACAGCGGTCGCTCCAGCGATGAGCAGCGCTATAAAATGAGGATCGAAAGGGATTAGATGAATTCCGTACATAGCAGAAAAATAAAGTTTACAAAAAGTTATCTTCGGATAGCCGAATTTTAGACAAATACTCTTGCAGATTTATAAAATGAGGTATGTAAAACTAACAATTGAATTGATATATATAGTATATATATTACAGTATATATATACAGTATATATATGTAATATAGTATTTCAAAGATGATCATTTTGTTGCTAAAGTAACAATTAATGATTCGTGATTTTATTTAATATATAACTATATCTATATGTCTATATATCTATGTATATAAAATACAAATTAAAGTATTAAAGCTGATAATAATTATTGTTCTGCTAAAAAAATAAAAATTAATGTTTTGTTATTTTATTTGGTATATTGATCACACTCTGCAAGTGTACATTAAATCAAGGACTACTTGGAGATGAAAGCGATGTTGACGCTGGCTAAGAAGAGAGGCTAACTTTAATTGGTGGTTGAGCGAGCGGTTGTTGAGCGGGCAGGGATGAGCGCATGCAAATGATTGCGCAATGTGTGTCTACGCTGCCACTTACCACATGTGCCGGCTTCTAGATTGGTTTCGAATTTGGTTAGATTGCCACAGTAAACGCGAACGAGAAACAACTTAAGCACTAGAATCAAAATTTAGAGGCATGCTTTAGTAGATCTACTTACAACTGGCAGAGGCGGACGACTGAGCGAAGCTGCCGGCGATTTCTGTGTCGCCGGTGTATTCTGGCCCGAGTTGGAGGAGGAGCCATTGGTGTTGGTTGGCTGGTTGCCAGCAACCGTTGCTGGGTTGAGGCTGCCACTGCTGCTGGACTCGGGTATGGTTTCGGGATTCTGGAACGTGTACACAGTGAGCGGTGGACGCTGATGGCCCTTCTCGTAGGTTGTCGAAATCGTATGCGGACGATCGGCAGTCGGCGGCAGCGTGTCCACCACGTCCTGGGAATGTGGCGGCCAAGTGGAGACGGCATGCGTCTGATTTGTCGCATTCGATGCCTGTGACATATAGGTGAGAAACATTAATAACTACAAGAAATTTTAGCATGCAAATAGAAAAAGTTACAGCGCAGAAAAACATATTAAAATAATAAAATCAAATTAAATTAAATAAATAAAAAATAATGAAAACCTGTGTTGTTAGCGCTGGCGATGAGCAAAAGCCACTATCACTGGATTCACCAGGTTTCAAGCGAATTGCGGGCGTTACAAACTAAAAACAAAAACACAAAAGACAAAAAAGAACATTGTTGAGATGAAAACCCAAAATGACAAAGCAGGCAACAGGCACAACACACACACACACACACACACTTACATACAAAAATGCCAGTTAAAATATATAATTTTATATATACAAATAAAAATACAATTAAAATTTACGCTATGCTGCAAAATGCTCTACAAAATTGGACTCGATTTTAAATAATAATTTTGTTTTATCTGTTAATCTGTTTTTTTGAATAAAGCTTTAACAAATAAATTTAATTTAATTTAATTTTAATTATTTACAATAAACTAAATAGAGTTGAGTTAGCAACACATTTTTTTAACTAAATATCTGATAGAATACAAATATAATCTATATGAAGATTAATCTCCCAGGATTAAATATCATTTTGAGTATTACAACAATTTAACATAAAATGAAGAGTCCAATTTTTCAGAGCTAATTTTGTTGCATAGTTGGGAGTTTTAGTAGCCAGATCGACTGGACTAACCTGCGACAAGGAGCGTGGATAGTGATGGTGACCCGGCGAGTTGCTGGAACCACTGCTGTTCATGCTGCTGATGGAGCAGACGGAGCTTTTGCGAGAGCCCAGCGAGTTGGAACAGCCGCCGCCCTGGGAGCCTGAACCGCCGCCCGGTGACTCCGGATAGAGATTAATGCTGGCCTTAGCATCGTGAATGAGCTCCTCAGAGGCCGGTGGCAGTACGCTTGGCTCCTTGGTGACCAAAGCGATGGACTGCATTGCCTCCTATTAAATGAGAAAAATGATATACATTAGTCAGATGCAAATCGATTAAATAATTTGATATAGACTCACCTGCAGGTGACCCAGCTCGGACATCACCTCGCACTCTTCGTGCACCACCGGCTGAAGCATGTGGACAAAGCTGCAGAAGCGCAGACGCTCCTCGACCATGACCGCGCGCAGTGACTTCTTCTCGACCTCCTCGAGCTCGGCGCGACGCAGTGTGACATCCTGCATGTGTGAGTCCATCAGCGACTGGAGACTGTTGTCCGTCTGGCCCTTGCGAGCCTTCTTCTGCAGACGCAGCGTGTCGCTAGAGCGCTTCTTGAGTTCGCTGCGGCAGCGCTTATACTCTTTGGCATGATCCTTGTCAATGGTGGCCACAGTGCGTTTCCAGTCCTCAATCTTATCCTGCAGCGGCTGCACAAGACAATCCATAATGGCGCTGGTGAACGTCTTTAGGCGCGTCTCGACCGCCTTGTGGCGCAGGCAGACGCGCGTCAAAGCGGTGCCAATCTCCTTGGATGCACCTGCAAAAACAAAAAAAAAAAAAAAAAAGCAGAGAGCACCAAGCAACATGATTAATTACGGAAATGCATCGTTGTCGTTGTCGTACTTGTCGTGGTTGTCTTGGGAGTATGGCCAGGCCAATGCATTGCGATTGCACGCCATGCTGTCTGTTCAATTTGAGGCTGGCTCATTGCATGCCACACGGAATTCGGTTTGTTGGGAAGTCGGTCAACAACCGGTCTCGTGTGTGCCCATTATGCCAGCTACTGCTACGCTTTGGGCAGCTGCCTATCAGGCAACTGACAGCAGCAGCAGTAGTTAATAATCTGTACACGCTACTCCTCCTTCTCCTCCTCCTCCTCTTACTCCTCCTGGCTAGCACACTCCTTAAGCTAACCCAAATCTAATTATCACAGTGAATGTAGCCATTATCCTATTGATTTCTGCTCGCCCATGAAATGCTACTTAAGTCAAATCCCACATAAAGCACTTTATGGGCGGCCCCCCAAATCCCAGTTAATTGAATAAAAGAGCCCCCATAACATAAAAAGGAAGCAAATTCTTGCCTGCCAGTCGTGGCTGGGATTCAACCACCCAATGGAAGACGAAAAAGCATGTGCAAATTATTGGGTTTCACCCTCGTGCGCAAATGGACAATTGACACTTGTCCTGCGAGCGCTGCTTGACCGAGCACAGACGAACCCAATAGGCAACCTGCTTAGTCCAAGTAACCACTAAAACTAATGAAACCATTTAGTAAGTGCAAACGCACAGAGACAGGCAGACAGTGCTCAAAAAGGGTGGATGGATACTTCACCGGGTGGGCCATATGAGGATTCTGGTGGAAACTTTTTGTGCAACGCCAGACTTGCCACTCGATCAATAAATGCAAATGAGGCGACCAGCATAGACAGCCACAGCGCGAATGGAAACAGGGCAGAAACCAGCACCAAGACCAAGACCAAAAGATAATAGATAAATAATGAAGCGCCAGGGGAATTGTATGGAATATATGCAAATATAATTATGCTTCAATTCAAATTGATTTTTCACACAAAATCATTTGAATACAAAAAAAATACAAGAGACAATTGAATTTATAAATTCAATTATTATTTCGATTCGACAAGCGAATACAGTATTTAATTATTTAACAATAACAGGGAAAAGAAGTTAAAGATTAAGATACGAAAATTCAGATTTCGAATTTATAAATTCAATTATTATTTTAATTCGACGAGCGAACAGAGGTATTTGATTATTTAACAAAAACAAGAAAAAGATGAAGAATAATTTACGAAAATTCAGATTTTAAAGGGTATATATTGAAAATATTCTCCAAGAACATTATTAACATCTAAGTTTTAATTGGGATTACTAACTGAAACAACGACAGCAGAAACTATTCGAATGCAGTAGATAAATACGAGATGTCTCCATTCCTGCAATTCTCTGATCTTTGATCTGTGTTGAGGTGGTCGTTGATATTACTGCCCACAGTCAACATTGAGTTAGATAAACAGAAGAAATAAAAGCCAAGCCGAGTAGTGGCTTCCCGTTCCCGATTGCTATTCTTGTTGTTGTTGTTGTTATCCGCCCAGGTGAGCAGCAGCATTGCATAATCAGAGCTGAGCGTGAAGTCCAACGGCCGTAAAGAGAGAGGCGAGCCAATAAATAAATATAAATAGCAAATGCTGAAATGCGTGAGCAGCAAATAGAACCCGAACCGGGGAGAGAGAGAGACACAGGCGGGGCAGAGGGGCAGACAGGCGTGAAATGTGGAAAATCAGATCGATGACCGACGTTGACGCCGACAGCGACGACTCTCCAACAAATACGCATTAATAATAGTTGGGGATGTACATAGTACAACCACAAAATGTGCTTCATTTGTGCCGCGAGTGGCAACTAAATGGGGCAAGAAGAAGAGGGGCGTCGGTCAAGTTTGCTTTATGTTTACGACTTTTGAACTTACCTCTCGAATTGGTGGCCGCATCGGCGATCTTTTGGAAGGCATCCAAATAGGCGGCAATTGCCTGAATAGCAGCGCTATAAAAAACAATAGAAGAACAAACAGAAATAATAGTTTATAACAATAAAGATGTAAAAATGAGCAAAAAAAAAAAGCAGTAATAATAATAAAAATGCCAAATAATTATAGTGCGGCGACAGCAGGCAATGGTTACAAATCTAATAATCTTTGCTACAAAACTTTATTGGCCGTGGGCGACATTTCAATTGAAAATGGCAGACTGAGACAGACAGACAGACAGACAGACGGACAGACAGACGGACAGACAGACGGACAGTCTAAAGAGCAATTGAGCGGCGACTGCACCCAGATGAAGCAGCTGATGAATATGATGTTTAAGAGGCTGGGCTCCTTTCAGACTGCGACCTGTCTGCTCACCAGAGACAGAGAGATAGATAGAGAGGGGCGCCTTCAGTGCGGGATGCGTTTTTGTGTCAAGCGCATTGGGCAAACACTTGGCTCAGAATTTCTTTTGCTCTGCCAAAACACAAAAAAAAAATCTAAACAATAACAACAGATTTCTCAAGATGAATGATTAATGCACTACTTATGTGCACATAAATACACACATCTGAATATAGTTTATATAGTTTAGTATTGCACATGGCCCAGACACAGACACAGACACACACACACACACAGCCGCTGGCGTCACAAATTGGGGCCAAGACTGAGCATAAAAAACACACTCACACTCACACTCACACACACACACATTAAGGCAAAAATAAAAAACTATAAACAGAGACGCACACGTCGCGTCGGAGGTGGCTGAGTTGAGGCAGCCAGAAGATAATCAAAGACTGCGAAAGGAAATGGCTGGCATAAAAAACAGTTTTAGGCACACTCAAATTAGTCCAAATTTTTACGATTGTTTACGATTCATTTGTATTTTTTATTCTGTTGCAAAGTTTTCGCAATCGTTTCAAATGTTTAAATTTACGTTAAAAATTTCATTTCAATTTCTGGTCGAATTTTCACACTTACCGCAGGCATGTGTGCAGTTTACTCGCCTTGGCCACAAAGTCCTCCCACAGTGGCGAAGTGTTCTGCAAATAAAATAAAAAAAATATGGAAACATTTTATTACTATCAATTGTGGCAATAATAAAATTAAAAATACTTGTATAGCATGAATTGACATTAGTTGACATGCTCAAACATGAATGTATCTAAGCAACAAATAACAAGGCGAAATTAATAACAATTTTCAAATCAAGCGTTCTCAACTGGCAGATACCCTGCAACAAGTTACACATTTCTCCATAAGTTGGCTTCCTTAATAAGATAGATAAAATTACCATCAGCTAAAAGGTATAGAAATCAATAAGAACTCAGCAAATGTATTCCAAATTCCAAAGTATGCAATAAACAGCTGCTCAAAGGAAATTGCCTGTTATATTGGGACATCTAAGTCAACACACACGCCCCAAAAACACGCAACACACTTGACAAATGTGCGCACAATTTGGTCAATCGTTAAAGGAAAAAGGTTTGCCAAAATAAAAAAAAAGAAAAAGGGGACAAGAAATTGGCAAAATAATATAACAAGCCAACTCTCAATAAGGCGTATTGATTTGGAAATAACAATAAAAAGTATGTTTTCTAGGCAAATATTTCGTTAGGGATGTAATCTGTCAGCCATTACGACGAGAACCTTTTGCAAGAGCAATTTACTATGAATTTATTGGTTCTTAAAGTCATCACATAATATTTCCAATTAGTTAAGGATATGGCTTTAAGGAGTGATTTCCTCGTTGGAAATTTGATTTTGGCTGCGTGTTTGGCTCTTGCCAATTAGCCAAACATTTGGCGTGTCAAAACTTTTGTGGGGGCAACGTAAATGCTAATGGTTAATGTGATATGTGGTTAAATGACAATCTGTATATCGGTGTATATATGTTGTGCATTTAATCCCATTAAAATGCGACTTTTGTTGTCTGTGCATTTGATTAAACCCGATGAAAAACTTTTCAATTTAATGTGAGTGTTCAACAATTTAACTCAATCAAAAACGAAATCAACTCAATTGGCTGCATTTAATGCTCTTATTAATCAGCGTAAAGTTAAAAATTTAAAATGTAATTGAATAAATGTTGTACAAAACAAAACCAAACAATTTAACATCATGAATATTTATAGATGAAAAGAATTTATATTCAGAGTTTAATTAAACTAGAAGAAAATTTAATATATTGTTGGAGAACCTGTCTCTGACAACAATTAGCAGCTCTTCGCTTCCACAGCACCATCTCTTCCTCCTCCCTTGGATTGAGAAGGGCTGCTGTGCAGCTGCCTGTGGCGTGGTTAATTAAGTTTTTTATCATTTCTTCTTTTTTTTCTACTAAATGCAATCAACACGTTAGTAGAATGAAAGTGATTGAACATTAGGCCAACGACCAGCAGTTAGCCAGCTAAGCAATTTAATAGCTGATCAGCTGCCAGCCAGCTGCCAGTTGGCAGTATTCTCAGCAATTTTACCTATGCGAAATATGGTCAAAACCACATGGGACAGCATGAGTTGTAGTTGTGATTGTGGTTGTTATTGTTATTTTTATTGTTGTTGTTGTTGTTGTTGTTGTTGACTTGTCTTTTGTTTTTACCAGTTTCATTGCCAGGCCATATAAGATAAACGGCTGCAAATTGTGCACACACCATAAAAAGTAGCCAAAGATTTATACATAATTTGAGAATAAACGTAAGTAAAGAAGCGCCAAATGGTCAATAAAAAAGTGAAAACGGGTTTCGAACCACGAAAGCCACACAATTATAGTAAAGACAAGCAGACTAAAAAGTTGTTATTACCAATTTATTGGTCCACTTGTCCACTTTTATGCTTCTAGTCAATTTCAATTACAACACCAGCAAATTGACATTGAAAGCGAGCAAGTGTTATGACTGATGGCAATTAAATGGCCAACTGTTCGAAATAACCAGAATCGATTTACCGTCTACGCTTTCAATGCGTTTGGAACTGGTCCAGAAAGCCCCAAAAACCAAAAACCAAAATAAAAAAATAAAAAAATAAAAAAATTAAAAAACACAAAAAAAGGGCATAAAATGCAATTTGAATGCGCTTTCGATTTCACGTTTTGCATTCGAGCACAAAAGCAAGCACAACAAAAGGCTCGCGCAAATGCCAATCGACAAAATCCATTTAACAAGAGCCAAAATGCAAACATGGCACCGGCAATAGGGGGGTGTAGGTAGGCAGCGTTGCATAAAAGAAGTGACGCAGTCCCATGCCGAGTGCATTGCGCTGCATGAAAGAGGTGCAACAGCGAAAAAATGAACGGAAATCGATTTCGGTTATTTCTGCAAAGCATTTATTTCTCGCTCGCTCTTTTTCTCTCTTGGCACATTGCATACGTTTGCTATAGCAGCAAAAAATTGTGAAAAATAAAAAGGTATAAAAAATAAAATACTGCAACAAAGTATTTATAACATATAAGAAGACGACGGCGAAATACGCTGTACTGCATAAAATAAATAATAAGTTCTAGAAATGTATCTAAAAGTTAGTTACAAGAATCACAGCCAGCAATCAGTTTAGATATATAAATACCAAGGCAAACTTCAGCTATATAAAACATGCTTGATATCTGAAGAGTTAGCGAAAAGATTAAAGCCAGTCAAGCAGAGCGCATTGTAAGATTTGCTCATTTTGCAACGATATTAAAGCCGGTAGACAAAATCAACTTGCGGCAAACTGGTAAAGGTTTATAATTCATAACACGACGACAATGACAACGACAAAAGATGTTGCATGCGGCAGAGGCAGAGGCAGAGGCAGTAGGATCGATGCAATTGTTGTTGCTCTTGCTGTTGCTGTTGTTGTTGTTGTTGTCAGTCAATGGCCCACGACAGGCTGTCTGCTGCGCCATATTTGGCATGTCTCAGCCATGTGGCCGATGGATCACTTGACCTACCGCAATCGATTGTATGTTAATCGGAATTGCAATTGCAATTGCAAGAATGACAATGTGATTGGAAATGCTTAAAAATTAACTAAAAGTTAATGTTAAAACCAACCACGCACCAATGACGAAGCGGAAGAGGAATCTGAGGATCGCTTGAAATCCCAATGAAATTGCAAAAGAACTCTTTGATTACAAACAAAAAAAATACAATTCTAATTTTATAATAACATTAATAAAGCGTAAACTAAAACAGAACTTGATTTATTAATTATTCATAAATTAAACATTTTCAAATTCTTCAGTTTTTATACAGCCAAAATATCCGCCCCTGCGAATAAAATTGATGTCGTGGGTTTTTAAGCAAGTTTAGTAAATTTGTTATGGGTATATATTAAATACTGTATTTAAATAAATGACTGACACAAGGCAAACAGATTAAAAGCCCAAGGCGAAATGCAAAGAAAAAAATATATATATAGATATTATAAAACTGCATTATTTAAAGCTATAAAAATGATTAAAAAAAAACAAAAATCACACGAGTTCCGTATGATTGACAAAGCGTGGCACAAATCGCAGCCCACATGCCACTTTTTGGCGACGTAAAATAGTTATCGAGAAGCAGCAACAACAACAACAACAACAACAACAACTTGATAAGCGTCTTTGGCTTAGATTAGTTGTGCTTTGGCTTGGTTGTTGTTGTTGTTGTTTTGGTTGTTGTTGTTTTTGTTGGTGCGTAGGCATTATGAGTTGTTGTGCTGACGTGACTCGAACTCGTATTCAGACTCGAATTCGGATTCGGATTCAGACTCGGACTTCTGGCGGCATTTTATGAATGAAAATTTGTGTTGTGTTGTGTCTTTTTGCAGAGCTCCATTCGGCCAGGCCACACAGACACACACACAAAGATTTGAAGCACACGCAAGGCTGTCATTACGAGCATTATGACCAAGTTGATGGCGTTGGCGTTGGCTTTAACGCTTTCCGCTATCCGCTAACCGCTCTGCGCCTTCAACTTGCATGTCAACATTTTTTTGTCTTTTTCGTTTATTAATGAAGCACATTTTGTGCCATTAGATGCAGAATGATGTTTTATTAATCAGTATTTAGCAGGCTCATCTCAAAATTATGAGCACCTCAGAAGCTGCATGTTGTGGCCCCAAAAAAAAGAAAACAAACAAAATAAATACCATTTGAAATGGTGAATGTGTGTGACGAGTGGCAAAAGGCAACACTTTCCAGTTTGCCTGCAGCAGCTGCTGCTGCTGTTGCTGCTGTTGCTGAGAAATGTGCAACGTATCTTGTATCTGGGGTGTACTCGCATGTATCTATTTAACTGCAACTGTGCGAGACACCTAAAAACCCACAATTTATGCCACAAACAACGACGGCAGCACGAGAGGCGTTGCAATCTACAGCCAGAGGCAAGCAGCAAGCAGCAGACAGCCAACTGGAAAAGTTCTCTTCAACAACACCGACACACACACAGATACTTTATAAACTCTTGATCTTTCCAATAGCCTACAAAACATCCTACACGAGTTTTAAAAGAAAAAAAATAAAACAAAACTAAAAAAAAAAAAAAAATACGTTGCCTCGCCAAAGTTGCCTCAACAACAGCTCTCAGCTAGTTCACAGCCATCATCCATCCATTCATGCAACACAATTTCAACGTTGTTGTTTGATAATTTGCGAGCGCCTGTGAATCTTTGGTTAGAGCGGGTTAGCTGCACAAGATCGGAGATGGCAACTGGGAGCTGGCCAAACAGGTTCAGTTGTTGTTGTTGTTGTTGTTGCTTCCACTTCTGCTGCTGCTGCTGCTGCTGTTGTTATTGCTGCTGCAACGTCCTACATTGCACTTTTTGGGTTACCAACTTGTTTTTTATTTATTCTTTCTTGTTTCCTTTATTTTTTTTTTCTTGTGTGTTGAGTGCACAATATGCAAAGCGAGCAGTTGTCGCAGTTGGCTTATGACTAACGGCCATCAAGGAGTTCTGCCGATTGATTTTCTATATGCAAACACATACATTCAAAGTATGTATGTACACCATTCTTGGTTGCAAGTTCGCTTGGCCTGTGGCAATAATTTCTGCTGCTGCTGCCTGTTAGACAAAATACAAAAAAAAAAAATCGTGCGCTGCTAATTTGCACCTTTTTCGTACAGATTTGTTTTTAGAAAGTTGCAAAGCGATTATTTATATATACACAACAATATATTTTTGTACAGAGTCTTGTGTATCAAGGAATTTGAAATGAAAGTGTTGCAAGATGAACGCGTTGATTGGCTGGCGATAATGATGCTTGCCTCAGCTGCCATCGATGATGAATAATAACTTCTGTTTTGCCCAAATAATCGAATGCAAAATGAAAGTATTGTTTAGGTTAAAGCCAAATCATTTTGATGAAATGGCATTAAAAATCTGCTGACTGCTCGCCGATATTAAAGCGCAACGAATTTGGCTTAGAATAGACGCAATGATTTGTGGCATTCAACAAGTAATTTAATAACTGACAGCTGTAGATTTGCATATGCCAATTGCCAATTGCCAATTACCAATTACCATTTGGCAGTTTGGCAGTTCGTATTCCAATGGTATATGGATTTTGTGTATCTATTTTTGCTAAACCGATTACAAATACAGGCAACGATCGCATTGCCACATTGGCAACAGACGCAATGCAAGTAGCAGGCACTGTGAAACCATGTAACCCAAAACGACGCGTCGACGATTGCGGCTTGCAACATGCGGCATAGGCAACAGCAACAACAACAACAACAACATGCATATGGATTAACAAACGAAACGCTTGAAAAACTCTTTTCTCACATGCAACAAAGGCCACTCTCGAATGACAGTTGAATGCCTGTTGACATCAGCGCGTGCCGCAGCCACAATATCAAATTTGAGATTATAGAAATGGGGTATTCCAAATACCCTTTACACAATGTGCCTCTTTGACATGGATATAAAATAAAGTAAATCCAAGGAGAGAGCTTCATCAATTTATTTTTACTGTTGTGCAATAAATGTATCACAGAAGATATATAAATATAGAAAGGTACACTAAGAAAAAGTGTGCAGATATCCTTTACTTAGATATAAGCATTATATGAACCTGTATATTTTACTTAAATTTATAAACATCTAATAGAAGAGCATTTATTACATAAATGTATCCCATATTGAATATATGCAAACTATTCCATGAGATTTAAATCTACAGTTTTAAGCTCCAGAGATCGCTTCATATATAGGTGCCACAGAGATTTTAAGATAGTTTCAACGATAAATTCATTTATGAAAATCTTTTATGTTTACCAAGATATCTTGAAAACATCATACTTGATATGTATAGAAATACTTTAGAATATCAATAATAGAATTGATTTTAAGTCTGATTCAGTTCGCATATTATCTAATAACAAATGCTAGTTGGTCGTTTAATATTCTTCTAAGGTCTCTAATTTCATAAAATTCTTATAACGTCCTTGCAAACTGACGCCTCGAATGTTTTTAAACTGGAATTGCAGATCATGAATTATTTTGAGTTGGAAAATCAAATTAAATGAATTAAACATACAAATTGCGAAGATGGCCTATTTATATCATATTTAAAATAAATGCATTTAAAACGAACTTCAGCCACATTTGACACGTATCTGGACCAAGTGTTGTACCAATATTGACCCTTATTGTACAAAATATTTCACAAGTTGCGAGTGGCTATGGAGAAAACAGTTGGTTTCCCGATACCAACGCATGATATCGATAGTCATTTAAGAGATTCGATAAGCTAATAATTAAGAGATGTTCAAGTTGAGATGTCATCTGATTTACAGGTATACGATCGAATGGCTGTATGTCCCGAATGGTTGATAAATTGCCTGCAACGTGAATGAGTGAAAATATTTCTGTATCCTCAACAAGAAATTCTAATACGAAGCCAGAACACTCTGACAACTCAAACCGAACAGTAAAAATATTGTCCACATTTCAAATAATTGCAATCTGCATATTTATATAGAATCTGAATTGTTGTTAAAACTTTACATTAAACAATGTCTAATTAGCGACACAACGGATCAGGTCTAATCATATTATTTGCAACTTGTTCCGAATTAACATGATTCGAGGTACAATCAAACACGCGTTCAATTATGTACAATATATGTATATGAATCTTTATACAGAACATTCTAATATTATATGAACAACATTTTTAAATTTTAATAATAATTAGTTATGCTGCAATATATCTTAAAGTGTATATCGAGAAAATTTACAGAAGAGTGGAAAATGTGCTCTTTCTTACTATTTATAATTTTGCTGACATTTTCCCATTAAAAGTGATCAAGAGTATATATAATTAAACTCTTATTGGTTATATTACCTAAACAAATCAAATGAGTCGAGGAAAAGCTTTAGCATCAAGTGAAGAAGGACAAATCAAAGCATTCAAGAAAAATCTATTTACAAAAATAGTGAAATATAGCATACCAAGATATTTGGACAAAACTCACTTTAAATATGTAATAATACTTAGAAACAGCAATAACTGGTACATTATTAATAGTTTATTTTAAACCTCTTTTGATTCGCCTATTACCTCAAAGCTCAAATAGTAACTTATTTTAGACCTCTTTCGGTTCGCCTATTACCTCAAAGCAAACGCTGGTTGGACGTCTAATATTCTTGGGTTGTTCATAGGCCTCTATTTTTGCAATTATCTTATAGCGTCCATGCAATTTGACGCCCCGAATGTTTCCAAACAGCAATTTTAAATCAAAGGGTTCATGAATTAATTTGACCTGGAAAATCAAATGGATCAAACACAAATATTGCCAACATCGATTATGATCGTCGATCGCCCACTTACGCCATCTTTAAGATATAAGCATTTATTCCGAACTTCATCCAAATTTTTCACGTGTTTGACCCAAGCGCCGTACCAATATTGACTCTCATCATACAAAATTTTGCACAAGTTGTAACTGGTTATAGAGAAAACCGTTGGTTGCCAGGCGCCCCGATCCCAACGCATCGCTTGTGCAGTACTCTAAGGGAGTCGATTAGCCAATAACTAAGAATTGTTTAAGTTGAGGTGTCATGTGATTTACAATTATACGATCGGTCGGCTGTATGTCCCAAACGGTTGATATATTGCCTTCCATGTGAATGGTATCACCATTCAGTGACAACTCAAGTTCATCCAGATTCAGAAAGCCATGGACGTTGGTTGCTCCAGGTGGTGGAGGTGGATCCCTACAGTCCGAAAATACATCGGGATCCTCCAAAACATATTCGTAATTGGTGGCCAGGACACTCTGGCAACTTAAGCCGAACAGTACAAATACGATCCACATTTCACAAAATTTGTAACACGTATGGCTAACCCGGGGACATCGGTCGATTTATATAGTACACGAATTGATGTTACAATTTTAAGCCAAGCAATTTCTAATTGGCTGCAAAATGTAACCGTTCTAATCAATTACATTGTTGGCATTTTTTAGCGAATTACCATGATTCGAGATACGATCAAAATACCCGCACGCAACAATGTAATATATCTGGATATTGGTATTTCACCAGAACCGAAAGGACGAACTCACTTTACTAATATGCCAGAATGTTTAAATTTTAATATTTTTGCAGCTTTTCTTATTTGTTAATAGGAAAGTTGAACATATGCTGTTTCTTACTATTGGGTAAAATATCTGATATTTTCCGTATAATATTTTTTCATTGAACTCATTAAAAGTGATTTTATATATTATATTACATACTTATTGTACTTTTAATATTCATTAATCGAGATTTTCTGTTAATTTCAATTATATTATCTGAACACCATTTAAAATGGATCGTGGTAAAGCCTTTAGCATTGAGAGGAGGACAAATTAAAGCTTCCAAGAAATATCACGTATCCATTCAAAAATAGTGAATTGTTGGAAAGGAATTTATTATAGGAGTATATTAGAATTCTAATTAGAAACATAGTAGTGCTTTATCTGGATTTGGAATAATAAATAAACACAACAACAGTTGATATACGAATGCAGAATATATTGTCAGCAGACAGCAATGGACATTGATTCATTATACACATAGGTTTATATATATATATAGCTAAAATCGTCGATTTTATAACTTTCCCATGTCGCCTTTAATCTCAAGACAAACGCTTGTGGGTCGTTTAATATTCGTAGGATTATCAAATGCCTCCAGGGTGACAACAATCTTATACCGTCCAGGCAGAGAGACGCCTCGAATGTCATTAAACACCAGGGTTATATCAAAGGGCTCATGCACCAATTTGGACTGCAATATCAAATGGACTAAACACAAATACATCAATTGCGATAATGCTCACTTACGCCTTCCTTCAGATATAGACATTTGCTACTAACTGCATTTGCATTCGTCACGTGTGAGGTCCAAAACTTGTACCAATACTGATCCTTATTATACATCGTTTGGCAAAAGTCCTTAGTGGCAATGCTGAATACCGTTGGTTCCCAAACGCCCCGATCCCACTTAAAGATACTGGCAGTAATCTGAAGGAGTCGATTGGTCGGTTAATAATCAAAGGATGTTCAGGTGAAAACTGTAATATGATTTACCGATATGCGATCTTTCGGTTGTATGTCCCAATTGGTTGATAAATTGCCTTCGAAGTGAACAATATCACCGTTCAGAGATAATGACAGTTCATCCATATTTAAAAAACCCTTGATATTTGTTGCTCCAGGTGGCGGAGGTGGATCCTTGCAGTCCGCAAATAAATCGGAATCCTCAGGAATAAACTCATAATCGGCTGCCAGGACACTCTGGCAACTCAGCCCGAACAGCAGAAATATTGTCCACATTTCACAAAATGTATAATACATATAATTAAGCTGTGGCAATCGGTCCATTTATATATAAGCCGATTTGTATGGCGATTCGCAATGTAACAGTTCTAATTAATCATATAGTTTGCAAGTTGTTTCGAATTAACATGATTCGAGATAAGATCAACAAACTCAACAACCCAACACGACAACCTAGTTGCTAAGGTTGTCGTCGCATACAACAATTTAATAGATTTTGTATGATTTCATATTATTTAAACTTTCACCTGACATTGAATTCTGATTGAAATTGAATTGAATTTGCCAAATGTGCAGACAATCCCTGCTCCAGTCATCAAAGATTAGTAAACATTTATGGGGCGTGGGGAACAATGATGAAAGCAACAATAATAATAATAATAATAATAATAATAGAAATGATGCCAAACCCACACAAACACACACATCACGTAAGAGAATTTATCTGTGTGTATCTTAAATATATTGGCGAGTGCAATTTCATACTAATTATAAGCAGCAATTATAGCAAGTTGTTGTTGCTGTTGTTGCTGTTGTTGCGATTGTTGCTGTTGTTAGTGCTGTCTGACGATGGACCGATTGAGTATAGATAGGAGTAGACAGCCGCCTGCCTCAGTCGCAATTGAATCACGCCACACAATTTCTTATGCACCTCATGTCAAAATGCCAAGCTAAACGACAACAGTCTGTCTTCTCAGTTCAGCAAGAGCAACAATATTCACAACAGCAACAATAGTCCGCAACTTGTTTTAAACAATAATGCAAAGTAATTAATATAACGACAACAGTGTCGACGACTCCTCACTCCTCACTCCTCACTGCTCCCTCCGCCATCCTCCTGTTGCATTGTTTGTGGCGCCTGTAGAGGAAACACTTTTGGCATGCCTCAGATTACAAGCAGCGGGTGGTGGATCATTGTCTGGATCAAACCGAGAAGAGAGCAACTTGCATTGTTGTAGTTCAAATTTTTTTGTTAAGTGAACAAAAGATCTTAAAAATCTATGACATTCACCTAAGGGAATGTGATATGCAGTCAAGATGAGATCACAATTGTGATTGAAGTTGATTTTTTTTAGCTGCTACTTAAATAATTTGAAGAAAACTCGCAACTCAAAACAGTTTGGCTTAAGAAATATTTCTGCTACAATTGTTGCTGGTTGGATTTTATTTCAACTGGCCTAATAAAACACGTTATCGAAGGCACAAGAGGAACCATCAAACGTCCGTCCTCCGTCATGGTCATAGCCTTGTGCCAGTTTTCTGTTTCCAGTTGGCAGTTGGCAGTTGCCTTGATGGCTCACATCCTGCGCACATCCTGTGCACTGTGTATCAAATGGGACGACAAAAGCCATAAGCGCTTTATATAAAACAAAATAAAACAAAATATAGCAACAAAAAATGCTCAGTACAAATACGAATGTTGTTGTGTGCATTGCTGTGCCATTTCACATCCAGTCAGCCAAGTTGCGGCCTTGAATGCGGCTTTTAGCCATTTTCAAGCAGTCGGAGTCCGAGTCCGAGAAAAACGAGATGTTGTCATACCAATGATTGAGTATTGCGTCAGCGCATTCAGAGATTTTCTGTTTATAATTGTTATATTCGCTACTGCCTCATGTTGCCAATGTTCAGCGCTATAAATAACAAATTATTAGCCAGCCTAACAAACATATAGTATAAATTCAACAATGTCTCAACACAAATATCTACGATACATTGCTCAGCTGTATTTAATAACTCAAATTAAATCAAAGAGGCATTTCAAAAATCAATTTTGAACAATTTTTGAAAAAAATGGAATTTTCGCCCAACGTGGGGCTCGAACCCACGACCCTGAGATTAAGAGTCTCATGCTCTACCGACTGAGCTAGCCGGGCACTTGAATGCTACGCATCTAAAATTCTATTAACGATATTTTCAAAATTGATTGCGTTTTATAATATTATCGAAATTAGTATTGGGTTTGGCGCTTTTCTTGGTTCAATTTCATATTCCATAAACCGTAGATTTAACCTTGAGCTGCGAATTGTGGCCCAATTTTGAATTCAGACAATGGTAATGCCAACTTGTTTACAAACTGGTTAATTAATTAACTAATGAATTTAGTGTGAAACTAATTTCGGCATTTGCATGAAAATAATCAAATTAATTTGTATTCATAGTGTTTATGGTTTATATTGCATTTACATATTTGGGCCTAAAAGACAAGGCTGTAAATTCTTTTTTTTTTCATTTAAACTTTCAAAAAACTGCTGCATCGTTCGTTGTTGGCCAAAAAAAGTTGGTAGTTGGGTAATTATTAATGCATGTATAAAGAAATGGAGGCAACATGAGAATCCCATTAGCAGCGTTGATTAACAAATGCTGATATGGGATGACATTTGCTGACCTGCAAATTAGTGGAGCGCATCATTTACAGAACTCGGCTGAGGGGAACTATTTAAAAGCCAGGAGTGCGCATGCAAGGATATTCAGTACACAATGGTCGGTCACTGCATGGAGAGGCACAAGGACAGCTGGCGGCGGCAGGTTGAGGATGCAGAGAAGCGGAGTAAGGATTTGCACTGGCTGGAGGAGGCGTGCAGGGAATCGTCGGTGCATGGTATGCCGTATGTGGCACGACGAGATCTGCACGGACTAGAACGCATCTTCTGGCTGGCAGTAGTCATTGGAGCCGCCTATTATGCTGTTGCCATCTGCTATGCGCAGTGGGATCGCTATCGCAATAATCCAATTGTTTACGTCTATGAATATTTATTTGCGCTGCGTTCCTTTTCGCTGGTCGGCGTCACCATTTGCACCAGGTTTACCCAACTAAATAAAACCGATAAACTGATCAATGAGTAAGTTGGGGCACAACGAAGAGAAATCTGAATTATAATTGAATTATTAAACAGAACTTGGGGCGTAGATGCTGCCGTTGACTTCAAGAAGGCCGAATACTATCACAGTTTTCTCAATGTTCTCAATCATCTTGACTATGGCAATCTGGACACACTGATGCCCTATGCGAATGATACCAGCTTGCAGCAAATTAACTACGTTGATCTGCTGCTCAGTTTGCAGGAGGGCATCATGTCCAATCCCAAAAACCAGTCGGTTCAGTATGTTCCCACACTGACCGAAATGGGCCTCTGCCAGACGACGACTCGGCTGGCCCATCTTGGGAATCCCTATGGCGAACGGTATGTTTACATATTATACAAATAAATAGCTGAACGTTATTGAAATATCTGTTGAGCAAATATAATCAGAAACAATTTTATGCAAGTAATATAATAAATAAAGACAATTAGGAATAAACAGCAATGAAATCAGCCCATTTGGTGCCTCAAACGAGTCGAGAACTAGGAAGATATAGGAAACCCGAAACAGATCTCACTAAATTGCATTGCATTAGAAACCTTTGAATAATAACAATAAGATTTAATATGTGTGACAACTATAATAACATAATTGTAAAATAATAACAATATTTACCATTTTATTTAGTGCTCTTTTATATTTATATTTATATTTGTTTTAAAAATATGGCAGAAAAGAGCTAATTGCTCCGCAAGTGCGTAATTGCGATTCGTTTTCGAATTGTCAGATAGCATTTAAGCCAACAATTATCGATACTCAGCTGCTTCTGGTAAGTGAATAACGAATCATTGGCTTATGGTTAAAATTGAATCTGATTAACTGTTTAGTATCTGCACGATGTAAATGACGTAATGCTGCCGGATGATCGACGAACGGCTGTGTTTGATGCTGGCACCGAGTACTCCTATGTGCTAAAGGTGCTGCTCAGCCCCATCTCGGCAGAGGATGATGTGCGAAAGGTGCCAATCGCCTATCGCAAGTGTCGCTACAAAGATGAGAATAATCTGGAGTACTACAGCGTAAGCGCACCACAAGATTAACACTTAACACAATTTAACTTATCAGTCATAACATTTGGCCAGGCCTATAAGCCCAGTCTCTGCCGACTGGAGTGCCGCATTAAAGTTGCCCTGGAACTCTGCCAGTGCAAACCGTTCTTCTATGCGGTGGCAATAAACGCACGTACTTGCAACATCGAGGACATGATCTGTTTGACGCAACGCAAGTGGCTGGAGAAACCCTGCGATTGCCTGCCCCTCTGCCGGGAGAACACCTACATCATTACCGAGAAGCAGGGTCAAAGTGGCGTAAATACGAATATAATAGTTCAAAACTTTATTTAATTTAAAAAAAACGACTCTCTACACAGAATAGCAATAATTATGCTGGTGCCAGTTTCGAACGGACGATTATCATCCAGTTGGACTTGCCCAAAATGGGCATGAAACGACGTGTCGTCTTCAGCACGGATCAGCTAATAATGTCACTGGGCGGCGCCATTGGGCTCTTTCTCGGTGCCAGCTTTATGACCATCTTCGGCCTGGTCCACTTGGTATTTTACTATCTGGTTGTCAAGTGCAAGTGTCAACGGCGAGTTAAACGGCCAAAACAGAAACCCATTAAAAGTGTCTAGTTAAACACAGAGTAAAATAATAAGAAAATATTAAACATTTTATATTCAGGTTAAAGCTGGGCACATTTGTGTTTAATTTGTTGAAATTATGCGCACTTTTTCAGTAGAAACAAGTTTTCTCGTTTATCATGTCCGACATTAATGGGGCCTAATGTGCTTATGAGTCTGTGTCTTGAGTGCTACAAAAACAGCAACAATAAAAAAAAACCTTAAGACACACTCGACAGCAATTGTTATGCCCAAAAGAGCATAGACAGAGACGGAGGCAGTTGAAGGGAGATGGCAAATAGGAAGCCAGAAAAGTGGCAGCGGTGGCAAAGAAAGCGTCGCTTAAGGCAAATTTCACTTTTGCAACAACAAAATTAGTTTTAGCTCGACTACCAGATACGCTCCCGAAAAAAGTACAAGTATATCTCGCTTAATATATTTTATACATTTTTATAAATTGCAGTTAATTAGATCTAAACTAAACAAATATTAAATAATATTTGGTATGCAAGCTGCTGTCCTTTGACACTAGTTTGTTATACCTCGTTTTTCAAAGATTTCATGGCAACAGGGTATAATTATTATGGCTTGAGTTGCCCATTTAACGCCGTTTAATGTTACACATTCAGTGGCAGCGAGTTGAGTGTCATCCAAATACGACAATTTGAAAAACTGACTGACTTAATGACAAGAAGACAGATTCAACGGATTTCCACCAAGCTTGCCGTGTCCGTCGAAAGGAAGTCAGCCGCGCGAGACACCGCCAACAGAAACGGTGTGAATGAACTTTTTTAAATGCGCCACTTGCTCAACAATTTTAAGAAAAAGATGCATTTTTTTTGTTGCTGATAAACTTTGGACTCGGACTGTGACTTTGCAGTCCAATTGAAATTAGCCGCCTTTAATTGCAGCTACTTACGAATGCCGTTGGCAGCATATGCTACTAAGTAGTCAATTAATTCCTATTCCTATTCGTATTTGTATTCATATTCGTATTCCTATTAGTATTTGTATTCGTTCATTTCCAGACTATCCATCCACCTATGTAGTTTGCCTTGATGGCCAGCATGCATCTGAGCAGCGGGGCAGGCAGGGGGAATAAATTTGTTCTGGTCTGCTGGCATTTAAGATCTTTGCTAAATATATACAGCTAAACTTAAACCAGACAAACACAAACGCAACGAAGCAATTAAAACAGCAACAATAACAACAACAAAAGCAAACTAATTTTGGTGCTACCATTCGATTAAAAGTCGAATTAAAATTTTTAGTTAACTTCATTTTGCCACGCAGCACATTTAAATGAAACAGCTACCATTATTCTGACATTTACACTGGCATTTCCAGCCACAGCAACAACAAAGATTTGCAGTCAAGTAATCCAGCGCTGCATCAGCAGCTGTGGCACACACACACAGACACACAGACGTAGAGACGCACACTCAAGTATAAATGGTGCACATGCTTCAAGGCATGTTTCTGCTCTAATTCGCACTCAGGCCAAGAAACAGCAAACAGCAAACACCAAAACAAGTCGGCAAACGAACAACGAACTTTTGCACAATTGCGTGGCCACATTTACCAAAAACCAAATATTTCATTTATATATACAAAATGCAACCGCCCGCATCCACAAACAAAAAAAAAAAAAAAGAAAGAAAAGGCTGACAGCTGTCTGCGCCTTTACCCTGTGTATCTTTAGCTATATTTTGTATCTGTGTTCTGTATCTGCATCTGTGTCTATGTCTGTGTCTGTGTCAGTGTGTGCTGCCAAGGTGCGCATAGACCACATAAAGCGAGACTGTTGCTGCTGCTGCGATGATGATGATGGCATTATAAATAGCAACTGCGGCGCACTTTTATCTTTTGCCACAGAAGTTTGCCTTTTATTTCCATGCTGGGCAAGCACAACTGACAAAGCATCGAAAATACCATCAAACAACACAAAACCAAAAATGCTGTTCCTCCATTCAACACCTGTCGACCGTCAAGTCGGAAATGAGCTCCATGGATTTGCTTACACTTAAAAAATATATTTCTTAAATTTATAAATCCATAAAATTTTTCTTATGTTAAGAAGTCATTTTTGAATACCAGAAAACATTTGTTTTAAAAAAGGAAGGAGACAATCCCAAAATAGTGATAAAGGTTTTTTTTATAAGTAGAAACGCAAAAACTAGTCTTAAAAGAAATCATGTCTAAAATTCTTAAAAAGTATTTCCATAAAACCAAACACCCTGGAAATTAGAAGCATTAATCCTAAATGCTATAATAAATTTATTCTACATACCTTGTAAAAAATGTATTTTCTAAATAAGAAGCAACGCTTGATATCAAAACTGGCGAAAAAATCAGGGCTTATTTTTCTGAGTGTAGCTATCCAGTCAAACGACCAAAATAGAAACAAATGCAGACACTATTATATGTAAGTTATACTGTATAAACTTGGCAGGCAATAAATTAGTCATGATCTGTGCCTCGAAGAGTCGAGCCTTAAGTATTTTGCTCTCGGATTAGGCTGACAACAGAGCTTAGGCCAGAAGAAAGATTGGTTCGGAGCAGGAAGGCAATAGCAGGCGCCAAAGGCATTAAGTAATCATGATTCCGGTTTGTTTTTCTACACGAAACAAAAAGTTTTAATTGCCAAAAAGTTGCATATATTCGGATATTTATATATGTAGATATATATATAATTATCTACTTGTAGCCCATTAATTGAAATATCAATTCAATCGAGGCCTATGCTCGAGGCGAATGGCGTCATATCATAAATTATTGATAGACTGCAATAATACACACACGTGTGTAGTGGTTGTGTGTTTATGGATTAGCAACGCTAGGAGAAACACTTATTCATCCCAGTGAAGGGAATACCCTGTAAAACCTTCTAGTGCACTATACATATATGTATATATAACTAAGAGAGTTGAGAGAATTTGGCAAGACTCATTTTTAAATAAAAATGATTTTAATAGTTCAAAGGTATTCCAACTAAAAAAAAAGACTCCAAATTCTATTTTTATTTATTTTTGTATTGCAAATGATTTATATTTCTTCATTTTATATTTATCGCTTTATAAGTGCTCATAAAAATGATTAAATCAGGTTGAAATATTGACTCCAATTTATATTTCTAAATTATTTTCGCAATTACTTTTCTATCAAAATTATTACAATTATTTTTTATTTGTTATCGCTATATTTAACATATTGTTAATTCTTACAGGGTACTAAAATCAATTAATGGCAAAAAGCGCCACTTTTTTCTTAGATTAATTGAAATATTTTTGGCATTTTTTCAGCTAGCTGTCGAAAAAGGGAGCCGGTTTTTTAGACAGAAAGAGAAGGAG
Source organism: Drosophila dives (assembly GCA_035042365.1). Lineage (NCBI taxonomy): Eukaryota > Metazoa > Arthropoda > Insecta > Diptera > Drosophilidae > Drosophila > Drosophila dives. Next base: position 5,181,528 of record JAWNLJ010000133.1, on the reverse strand, counting down.
AGAGATGGAAACCCAAATCAATTAGCCACGTTCTGAAATACTTAGTAATGTATGTGTGAAGCCTTCGGAAAGAATTGCATGTTATACATACGTATTTCATTTATCGCCTACAGTTTTTGCAATTATTTTCAAGCCAATTGTTTATCTGAAACATTGTTTATTTTGTACACACACTCACACACACACACACATGCACAGTCTGAAAACATACACTTAACATTGCTGTGACCTTGGCTTTAATTATTTCTGCTCGGTTTGTTTACAAAGCGTTTCATATATTTTTTAACCCAAAAACCCAGCATGAGAATATAATTCTTGACACACTCAAACAACTCAGACAATGAATGCGTCGTTTCTTCAGACAAATGCAGCGAAAATGACCTTTTCTTTGATTTTTGTTTGTTTGTTATTAGATATGTTGCTAAAGCAAACTAAAAAATTGTCACAATTGTCGATTTTAAACACGTGTCAATTACATTTCGACGAAATTAAACAGAAACAGAACAAAACTTTCAATTTTTGTCGATTTAGCTGGAAAACTGCGACGCTTCGTGTGGAAACTCAACCAAAGTTTCCTCCTCTTCCCCCTCTTTCATTCGCCTTATCCCTATTTTCCCACTCAGTTGTATTTACTTAGAATTTACGAACTTCCGCAAAGTGCTTGAAATGTAGTTGGTAATAAATAAATGCAATTACTCACTTTCATATCATTGATTATCTGCTGGAATAGACTGCCCAGCGCAGAATTGTCGCGTTCGAGACTGAGATCCATATTTGCTGGGGTGTCTTCTTGTCTCCGTCTCCTTCTCCGTTTATGAGGTATTCGAATGGGTCTTGGGAGTGGTTGTTATCCTAATCCCCAAGTGTAAATGTGTCAATGCAATCGATCGAATACTTTTTCGTTTTCGTTTGCTTTGCGTAAGCGTTTTTCACTGATTTTTCGATTTAAATTTGATTATTTGATTGGTGGTTCTGTTTACTCTTTACTCCTTCTCCAAAGTCATCATCATATGTTTTAGCTTAATATTTTTGCGTTTTATCGACATTTTATTCGGTTCACGTTCGTTTGACGGCCGTTTAAAGATTTTGGTAGCGCCTGCTGGAAAAATTGAGAGATTAATAGCATGTTTATTAAAAAGTTACAGATGAGCTAGATTTATTTAAAGAAAAGTATATATTTCTTTACTTAAACATTAAATAAAGAGAATCATTTTATGATAATACAATTTAGGTTTGAATCAGTTTTATAAAATATATGAAATAATCAATAATAACGATTATTCAATTTTATTTTCTTTTCCTAAATAAATTAAATAATTCTGTCAAAATTTTTTTTAATGATTTATTTATTGAACAATGTCCCGCACAGATTACGGCAGCGACTGCTTGAAAAGTGGCTGAAATATATGTTTAAGTCTAAAATGAGAAATTTATATATTTAATATTGAAATGTATTTCCCACTTGACATTTAAAATTCATTTGCAAATAACATCAGTTTATATATATATATATGTATTGTTTAAAAATAAGACTGAGATTGAGTCACATTAAGAACCTAATCTTTAAAAGCCTTCTACTCTGTGAGTATTAAAAAATTTTATCAATTTTTTGTCCCTGATTCATTCAGTTCAGCAATCTCCTCCACTTCCGTTTTCCGATGCTGTGTTAATACATGCATATATAAATATAAATATACATGTATCTGAATGCACATGTGGCACATTTAATAGTAATTCATGTTCCACATGCAACATAAATTTTCGAAATTTGTCTTAGGCAATGTAGTAACGGCCTCGTAAATAATATAATGAATACTAGCCGCACATTTCCAAACAAAATTATTATGCTTAATAATGTTTATTAATAAGCTTTTTCTTACGCCTTGTTAGGCAAACAGGGCGGGGGGACAAACGATAGCATGTGGTTTTTTTTTGGTCACATGAAAATCTGACACACACACAGACTGTGTGTTGGGGGGGGGGGATGCGGGGGGAATCGAACGAAAGAGGAAAATGAAAGCAATGCAATGTGACCCAAATAATGATATCATCGAGTTGTGATTTATATGTTTTGTGCGTGTTCGACAAGTGCTTGGCTTGCCGCGAAGCACTTTAATCATTGCAGGCTAATTGCCCTAATGCAATTGCTAATTGTTAATTGATATGTCAGGCGGCAAGTGTGTGCGAGCGAGTGTATGTTGCAATGCCAAAGTCGGTGGACAGGAAGTTGCAAGTAGCGTCTTGTTTAGATGTTAACAGCCATAAGTTGCCAGTTTGCAGTTGCAAGTTATGATTAAAGAGTTATGAGCATACCTAATAAAAAAAAGACATTTGCAACTCGTTAGCAGGCAACTGCAACTCGAGTAGTTGACCTATTTACGTGCTTTCCACTCTTTGCTGAGGCTATCGATAGTCCACTCAAATAAACTGAAATCAAAATCGAAAATATATAGAAAAAGAATACGTACAAGCCTTTTGCCACTCTAGCTAGATACATTTGATATTTGAATTGCTGACAAGGCCATGGAAGAAGCTTTGCTTGATGCAAACACAACAAAACACACTTCAGACTTGAGGCAAAGTTGAAGTGTCGCTGCTGATTGTGATACACTGCGACGGACAGCAACTGTCGGCGGGTTCTGGCCTGGCGGCAATTATAAACAAGATACATAGAGATACACAGATACATAGATACGCAATCACAAAAGATACAAGTGCTGAGCGCTTTGAAGAGTGAACACAATGCACAATGCACAAATGATAAATGCTAACAACAAAAGCGCGACAACAGCAACAGAAGCAACAACAACAGCAACAGCAAAACAGAAGTGGAAGAGTGCCAGCCAACAACAAAAGCTGATTGCCTGGCCAGGCTGTATCTTTGACTCTGACTCTGTGTGTGCCTCTCTCTCTCTCTCTCTCTCTCTCTCTCTGCACATGTGTGTGTGTTTGGAAAAGCGCTGTGAAATGCAGCGAGAACAAGTTGAAGAAAACGCGCTGCTGAAAAAGCTGTGGCAGCAACAACAACCAGCCAGCCAGCCAGCCAGGCAGCCAGCGCGTCGCTGGCCAGTGTAAATGACCTCTCAAGATAAAGTTGTTGCCACCAAGCAGCCGCAATGGCGGCAAAGTTCTTGCTGCTCTTGTTGACGGAGTTATTGTCGCTGTTGGTTGCTTTTTTTTTTGTGATGCTGTTGCCGGTAGACTTGCAACTTCCGCGAATGCGCGGAAATAAGTTTTTCAACAACAAATCCAAATGCAAAGCTAGCTTTGAAATTGGCATTGTTAGGCAATTATAATTTGTAATGCATTTGACATTCAAAATTAAAATTACGCACTTTAAAAAACTCTGTTTTGTAGCCGTTGCAATCATGTTGCTAAGGAATTTTATCAAAAATTTAATGCAGTTTTACTGCTGAGACGACTAACCACAAACCACATTTCACATATTTATACCTTTTCTGTTTGGCAAAATTACTATTTGATTTGTTTAAAAACAACATTTAAAAAACAGCTAATCAGATTATTTACGAAATGTATAACAAAAGAATTTCTTTAAATATAAGAGAGGCTATAAATAAACACTTATCAGCAAACACCCAATTAATGGTAAACAAATTTGCTTATATTTTGGGGTTTTTGCATTAAATTATTTACGCATTTTCTTTACTTTTCACATAATGTACGAATACAAGAATCTTAAAAATATTTATGACGAAATCGTGTTATTAATTTAGATGGAATTTATCAGTTTAGTTTTAATAGTATTATGGAAGTGTCAAATTGTTAAAAATAATCAAGCGATCTGGCTGAAAAAACCTAACTGATACAAATGAAGCTGACGCTTTTCAAATGCTTATATAAAGACAATCTATTCTAAATAAAAGAAGGTTGTGAAAATGCGGTTGAACCAGTGGCGTTGATGCTATATCAATTTCCTCTGGAAATTGTGCTCCATTTTGCATGCAGCGGAAGCTTGTCAGAAATAATGATAGAAAACGCTCAACCACAAAATCGACAAGAGAAGAAATGCGTCAGCTAAATCTTGGAAATGGACGAGTCGTAAAAGGGCTCAAGATTGCCCAGCTGGAAAATGGGGGCAAAGGGCAAAAGTTGCCAAAGGGCATAGCAAAGGCAAACAAAGATGAGCAGCGCAGGAAAAACAATAGCAACAAAAACAAGAGGCAACCATCGTAATTGCCAATCAGACTGGTCTTGCTCAGAGAGGGAAAGAAAGAGATAAAAATGAGAGAGAGAGAGAGAGAGAGAGAGAGAGAGAGAGAGAGGTCAGGCTGGGAAAAACGTGATGTGATCTACTGCAGCAGACACACAGACTCGCAGACAGACAGCGAGTCAGTCCTAGATTCTTGGCCAGTAGCCAGAAAATTACCAAATCGTGCATAAAACGCTAAACAGGAAAACGACAATTTCGCAAGCAAAAACCGATTTCAAGCTGAAAGCTGAAGCGACAGCAAAACAGCCACAAAATGCTAGTTTGAGTTGATGTTGGAGTCGAGTTGGAGTAGGGGCAGTTCAAAGCGAAGGGAACCCGCATCATTATTCCGCGCATCACAGCACAAATGTCAAGTTTGATTGTTGTTGTTGTGCGTTTTAATTTCAACTATCTACGCATAATTTTCCGCCCTATTTACGTTTGATCTGTGGCTGGTCTGGTCTGGTCGTAGAGGGGCTGCCTCTGCTCTCAACACAAAGTGTGGTTGCCATGGCGCCCTGTGAGATTTGCATTTGTTGGTGGCGGAAGCTGGGATGCCAAGCCAAACAAAAGTCAAGCCGCGCCAAGCAAGCCAAGGGCTGTGCCTGATACGGCAAATAGATTTGTGTACACGTTTTAGGTATACATTTATAGTTGCATGCCACACGTTCGTTCATTCCAGCTGGGGGTTTGCTGCACTTTGGTTTCTACTATTACAGGAAGTGACTTGACAGAGTTTGTCTGGCTGCTGGCTGCTGACTCTGTTTCCAGAGACCCCTCAACTCAACCCAGGGAACTCCTAATTGCGTGCAAAAGATGTGCGCACACGCACAACTGGATTCCATTTTTCTACTTTATATGTCTGATTTTATGCGTGAGTGCGAGTTGAAATGTTATCGACATCGTGCCACTGCAACACTTGCTCAGACTTTCAATGGGAAGTCATCTAGAATGGTCTAGCTTTGACTGATAAGATTACTTAAGTCGTTGCACACAAAGAAAAGTATAATTTATAGCGCTTTATATAGATAAAACAAATATTCAATGTGCTATTTGAACAGCAAAAAAAAAACTTTAGTGTCCCTAAAACCACAAACAAAAGAGTTTTCTGTTTTCATATTTATTCCTTTTGGTCCCTTAGCTCATCCATCAATTCAGATTCTTATTGGATTGCCTAAGACTTGTTTTTCTAGGATATTAAATTATATTCTCTCTAGTTAGATAGGTCAGTCTACAGTGTCCTGCCAAAAGACCTTTAAGTATTCAAAGTCTGTGCCCCTTAAATATTAACCAATTAGCTTGTCTTAGCTATAATACCTCAATTCAGCTGGATTAACGCAATGTCTTTTTCGATTGTGTTTTTTCGTTTACGACAATACGGCTAAGTTTATATGTAAAGTTTTGTTTTATTTAAATTTAATTTTTTATTCATAAAACAATATGTTTTAAATAGTGTCAAACATTGACATGCTAAGAATAAAAAGAAAAAATTTTTATTAGATCTCATTCCTTATCTCTACTTTAGCCATATGTCTCCATGAACATTATGTGGGAATAGTGATTTTTGACACTCAAACTGTTTAATAGAATTTGAAAGATTTGTTTCTGTTACAAATAACAGATAAATATTTTATATCCAAGCAATAAAAGATTATGCCATTACCAAGCGTGCTTTTACATTAACGTTAAAAGCGTCACTTTAACCATTTTCTACAGTTACGCGACAATTGCAAGCAATCTATTTCTTTTACCCATTGAAAAGCTTTGATTATAAGTAATTAGAAACCACTTAAAGCAACAGAAACTGGAAGAACTCGAAATCATCTGCATTACATTACAGCAAACAAGCGAACCGAACACATTTGGCATTCTAATCTAGTGTTATGCTTTCTCGCTGCCTCATCACACATACAACACACGCACACACACACAGACACATGCACACACACTCAAAGCCCATTAGGTTCGAGCATAAATATACACATATCCAAGAATATTATGATTAGGCTTTGAGTAGAGAAACCAAACTGCTTCAGAGCAAACATGTTTACAACCAGCACCATTTCGACAGTACTTTTCTAGTGCTTTAGCTGCAACTGATTTATGGGCTTAGCTAAGGTTGATGTTGATGTTTATGTGGATTTGGATGTGGATGTGTCGTTGCAGCCACAAGGTAAATGATATACGGATGGGCAAACTGAGCGGGGTGCATGATGACTTTACACTTTCACCAAGCTGCAACAACAACAACAGCAGCAGCAACACACAACTCAACAGCTGTGGTCAACAATGAGGCAAAGATCTCTCCTCTCTCTGAGGGGGGAAGTTCGCGTAGGTTGTCAACCGTTTGTTGTTGTTGTTGTTGCTGTGAAAGCGCGCTGACATCGAGTGTGTATTCATTTTAAAAAATGCATTTTTAAAAGCGAAAAGAACTCATCATCAGGCAAATGATGAATCTGTTGTTGCGCCCAACGACGATAATCTAAAGTTGTTTTTTTTTTATAGGATATCAACAAGCTGACTTCTATCTATCTGCTGTATATGCCCAGCATATCTGCGTATCTATGTATCTGTGTATCTAGTGCTGTTTGTGGCTTCGCTGGGCTGCATCTGACGCACTGAGAATGTTGTTATTGTTGTTGTCGGCATCTGTGTTTGCTCAGTTTATGCTCCATTCTGCGCTGCTCTGCTCGACGTCATTAACCCAAATATCTATAAATAACAGTTTGCAGCAATTGAATGAACGAAATGGCACACACATTAATGATAGTGTTGGGCAATAAAAGAAATAAAAGTGAGAAAATTGAATTTTTTTCGCAGCTCATTAGAACAAAAATTGAAAATCTCGCAATAGCAAAAACCATTTAGCGCCAATTAAACGAAATACAAATAAAGTATTTTTTCTCTGACTTTTCTTTTTCCCCGCCATGTGAATGAGATAATCGACTTGGAATGTTCGTGGTTTGACAACAAATTTATTCGTTATCTTATCTTTTCACATGTCAGAGCACAAGTTACAAATATTGGCGTAAATCGACGTTGCAATCGATTATCGATCGAAAGTTATCAAAATAATTATCAAAAGTAGAACACAACTCAACACATTCAGACACCTTTCGCAATGGCCAAAACTCACTATAAACAGACACACACACACACACACACACACACAAACACACACACACAGGCGCACACACACACAGGCATACACAGGCACACAAACACAGGCACACATACACAGTCACAAAGGCACACATCATAGATATGTAAACAACATCTCCGGTGTTTGGTTCAAGAGTTGTTTTTGTTTTTGGCCATTCTCTGGAAATAAACTTTCGGCTCAAAGGCGTTACACTGTTTAATCGGGCATAAAATTATATGATTACACATTGAAAACGTGGCCAAAAAAACATGAGTGTAAAAATTTGTTCGCATACATCAATCCTATGTGTATATTTATAGGAAAATACATACTAACTTAGTTGTTCGTATATTTATGAACTATTAATTATGTAGTCGAAAGCTCGAAAACTAAAACCAAGTGTAAAAAACATTTTTGTTTTATTCATTATAGATTAAGTAAGTAGTAAAAATCATAATGAAGCCATAAAAAAAAACTTTATTAAATATGGTATGGATATTAAGTTATATAAATATATATTATTTATATATATAAGTAAGTATGGATATGGATATTAATATTATGGATATGGATATTATCAATATTATCTAGATAATTGTCATAAAGATGATAGTTGTTAATGACATTAATATTTTATATACACATACAATATACAGTATTATATCATATCTATTGAAAGTTATAAATATGAACATTACCATCATATCATTATTTTGCAGTTCATTATATCATGTAGATCATGTAAATGCAATTATAATACCATTATTATAATATCGTAACTATTGCAAGTCAATGCAGTAAAACATTGAGTATTTTAACAAAAAAATCTGCTTGTAGGTCAATAGTAATCATTGTAACGACTGCTTTTAGTTTGTTAACATGTGAAAAAATCAAATTGGCATTGGGCTGATCATTATTCATTAGAATATCCGCTTGCTGACATGTTGCAAGTTGAACGCTAATTGAAATCTTTCTAACAACTAATTATGTTTTTTTTTTTGGCAACACAAATGAAGAAATTATTGTGATGTTTGCAGTGAATTAAACACGAACAGTTTGCGCCACAGTCAACACTCGATAGTGATAAGCAAAATAACCGTTAGGCGGCGGGCGTACATGTTGCTATATCGTATGTATTTTCTTTACTTTTCAGTGTTTTTGTTTCCCTCATATTTGTTATAATCAGTCGCCGTTTTACCGGCTCGCTCTGGCGCTTTTCTAAGCCGCACAACATTCTGCTTTCTTTTCTTCTACGCTAAGGTGTATATATGTGTGTATGTTTATATAAAAGGGTACACACAAACATGCATACATATAGGTATGTATATGTTGTGTTTGCATTGCAATGGCAACTTTGTAGTCGACACATGTCAATTTTCACTGTTCTGTATGTCTTGCGTCTCTATCCTCTTCGTCCGTTAGCTAAAAAAGCTCAAATCGCTTAATGGCTTGCATGCAGATTGTGAAAAAATCAGAAGAAGAAGGAGCAGAAGGAAAACTAACTAATTTGCTGGCATAACACAAACAATTAATCCATTTGTAGCCTTTGCTTTCATTTACTGTACTTTAATGCTCAAAGTGCATGCGAGGAAGATAAGAAAGAGATAAGAAGCCAATAGAGTCGATCGCATCTTTTGAAATTGACATTTGAACTTTTTTTATAGTAGCTTTTCTGTTAGTGAGCTCTAAGCTGCGTGGGCAAGCTTTATATATTCCTATGTATATATATTTATATAGGCATATATATATATATAATAGGAATATAGACATTTATAGCTTAAAAGCTTAAGGCCTCTCCTTTAATATTCATGAATTCATTCATACATCAAAATGAACAACCAGCAAACAGGCGAGCAACCAAAATGAAATCGAAATCGACAAAATGCTTGCTGTGTGGGTGCCAGACAGCAACAACAAGAAACGAGCTCACCACATGCAAAACAAATGCATTCATTCATGCAGTTTTACTTTTGGCTCAAAGAGGCCAGTTTATAACTTTCAAGAGTGGCTGCCCCTCTTGAAAAACGTTCCCAGCAACTACTAAAACAACATCTACAATAACAACAATAATGCGTTGGCGTATGTAAACAGCAAACAGGCTCGGCCAGACTACAGAGTATTATATACACACATATATATGTATATTTACATATATGTATAGTTGCCTACGTTTTAGTTGTATAAATAGTAGTATAGAGATGTCTTCTACTGCCCAAAAGCATAATTAAAACTACATGGCTCAAAGAGCAAGGTAAACAAAGGAGCAAAAAGTTACACAAAAGATTATATAGACTTTGTTGCTGTTTTTATTTTATTTTCTAACGTTTGCAATTTCAGAACATTGCGATTTTTATATTTATATACTTGATGTAAATACACATGTGCCTAATATACTGGAATATGGTTGGTGGTATTTCGGTCTAGCAGTGACTGCATTCATTAGCTTTGGAAAAAGGCTAAATAATCAGCACTGCGCAACTCTTGCATTTTTTTCAAAGAAGTAAAATTAAATTTATTAACAAATCATAAATAATAAATTTGCACTAATTTTCTTACTATATTTTTCCTCTTTAAGTTATTTATTTATATAAGGTCAACTAAGGTCAGCCGACACCAAAATAAAGGTTAAATTAAATTAAAAAATTTAATTCAATATGAAAATTCGAAGAATATGTATGTATGTGGTTTATGTTTGCAAGGGTATTTAATTTTCCGCACAGATTAAAAATCATTTCTGCTTGCTTGCTTTAAATTGTATGCAGTTTTGTTTGCTTGTCGAAAACAGCCGAACGCACAGACCAAAAAGAAGAAAAGAAAAGAGAAAAAATAGACGCAAATACAAGCAAAAAACTCCGCGGCAGCTGTTGATATTTAACCGCATTTCTATCTCTCTTCCTCTCTCTTACCCTCTCTCAATCGTTATTTTGCATCCAGTCTCTTTTTTGAACACAGTTGCACAGGTGCAGAAGCAGCAGTTGAACGGTTTTTGGGATTCGGTTACACATTTGTTTACTAGATGCGGAGAAGGAGGCATCATATAAACATGAAACAATGAAAATGTGCCAAGTGCAGATATATTTTCGTAATTATATACACTCAAGAATTCCAAGCATATCAGATTAAGATTTTACTATAACCATAAGAAATTCAATTTAAACGGGGAAAAAACAAAATGAAACTTGCTTCTGCAACTGCAAATTAATAATAAGCGATTCAGTCGCCAATTTGAAATATAATTTCTTGTTTAAGCAATAAACAATCGGACTTAAAACTAAAAAAAATAAGCATTCCTTTTAAGCTGTAATACAAATTTTTTTAATTCAGTTTCGGATTCTTATCAGTTCCTATCCCGAGGCAAAGTCGATTGAAAGGTAAGCAAAAACCAGAGCAAAAGCACACACACAGAAACCATTACCCACAAGGGCGTCAAGAAAACGTGCGATAAGGACACAAGACAGAGTGATAGAGCGAGAGAGAGAGGAAAAGCGAAAACAAACTAAAATTATAATTAAACAACATTTACAGTTACACATTTATGACTGGTGGCGGCAGTAATGGTTCCTGTGCAGCGATATCCACTGCGAAATGGAGACATAAACGAAAACCAGCATTGTCGTATTAAAAACAACAAATAAAAAATAAACAACCCCATTTCAGATTTCTCTGCTACCCCCAAAATAAAGCTAAAAAAAAATGGAAACCTAGAAAATCTGATTGAATACGGATACGAATATAATAGAGCTGAACAAATGTCAATGAACCCTTCGTCGCCGGAAGCTGTATTTTTGGGGCATGCCACCAACGCATTTCTGATTATTTCCCTATTATTGTAATTATTGTAAAAAAAAAGGGGAAGGCAGACAAGAGCAGCGAAAGTTAATAAGTAACCCACACATAATGCAAAAAATTATGAAGCTAAAAGTGTGCATTAGGACAGGGCACAAAAAAGAAAAACAACAAACAAAACAAGCAGCGAGAGGTAAGAAGAACAAAAAGCAGATAAGAGAAGCAGCAGTGCCGTAAATGCACTAATAGGGATGAGTCGTGTTTCACCAAATAACAAATATTAAAACAAAAATAATAAAAAGTATTATTATTTGTGCATAATAATTTATTTAGTTTTCTCTCTTTTTATATCTATTTTGTACATAACTATTTATTAGCATGCAAGAGCAAGTCGTGTCACGAACAGTTTTCATATCTAGTGACGAGTGCTTGCACTTGCGCAAATAGCGCGACAAACTTCAAAAAGGGAGCACAAAATTGCTGTTCTTGTTGTTGGTCGTCTTTGTTGCCGCTTTGCTGCTGTTTTTTTTTTTGGCTGGCAATGAAAGGAGTTTTCTCGACTGGAATTAGCACTGGAATAATGCCTTGGAATACATAATCTGGAAGCCGTTTTTGTATATTATTGTTATTGTTGTACAACACTCAACCCAATTACATTTGCCCAATGATTTTCATAATTAGCACACTTCAAAAGGCAGAGATAGGAGACGAGAGAGCGGCAACAACAAAAGCATTTTAAGTGCAAGGAGAAGCACACTTCAGCGATACTCACGCACAATAATGCATTCAACTCGGCTTTGTAAATTTTATCTGCCCAAATTGCATTCAGCATCCCAGCAAGCAACTGCAGGAGCGTTTCCTCCCCTTTCAACCGATACCGGTATATAAGTGTGTGTTTTTGTGAGGTGAGTGTGTGTGTGCCCGTCACGGTCGCCCGCTGTTGTTGTTTTTGTTGTTGGGCTGCAGCAAATTCCAGGCGGCAAAAACGTACAAAAAAAGAAGAGTTCTCGCTTCTCCTCAATCTCTACACTCTCCACTCCACCTCTCACTGTCTCTGTCTAACGTCGACTCGCGGGGCTTTGGCTTTTACAAACAAACTACCCTCCTAACGATTGATCCTTGCACAGTTGTTGTTATTATTCTTGTTGTTTTTGTTGCACACACAAGCACAGTAAAACCTACACACACACACAGCCAGACATTGGTAATGTGTGCATGTGTGTGTTGCATTAAATTATTCACTTAAGATTTTCAAATATTTGGCTCACATTTATTTCCTTCCTTGTGCAATTTTGCACCGTTTCGTTCTTTTCTATTTTCGAGCAAACAACAGTTAAAAGCTCGCACTTAACAGCTATTTGGTGTTGGCAGTTTACATTCAATTTAGAAAACAGCCGTTTTTGATTTGAATGCTGTTTTTGCTTATCCTTCTGTCAGACGTGCTTTACATTTTCGTTATTTAATTCACTTCGCGTAGACATTAAAAAAACAGCGAAAAAACATCGAAACAGACGAAGTAGATAAAATGCTTTTCCGTAAACACAGACGCCTTTTCAAACACACCTCATAGGCAATAATGCCGTGCGACTCAATCCAATTTTCTTACACACACGCCGATCTATAATGGCGCGCGAATGGCGAGATATAGAACATTATGTTATCAAAAATAGCATTTAATTATTTAATACAAATGCACTTAAAATCGCGCGCACCGTTTGCCACACGTCTGGTTCGCTCGGCGTTGTTTTTGCTTCTGTTTGTCGATAAGAAATAAAGTGTTGAACAGCGACAAACGAATTTCGATATCTCTATGAAATCGATTACATGTAAGTACATTTTATCGATAGTTTGTACAAATGACAAGTGGCTCGTAATTGCGTTGTTAAAAATTTGTAACGGAAACGGGAATATAACTAAACATTCCTTTTGTTTGATTTAATAACAATTACGATATTTATTTGTTTATTAATTTGTTCCTTATGTGGGTCATTTCCTCTGCAACTTATAAGCTACAAAATTTAAGGTATCATTGTCAGCAGATTATCACACAAGCCTAGTGCTCACAAAATATATCAAAAATGTGCATTATAAAAAGCATAAAACAAGCAAACAATATAAGCGTTTTGTACATAAATACAAAGAAAAGAAAACAATTACAACTACCCTACCCGCTCCACACTGAGTTGTATTTCACTTTTTGGCATTAACAGCAATTTTCCAACATCATATTGCATGGGAATTTGTGTGTCGGCACAAGGGGCATACTTGTGTTGCTGCAAAAGGATAATGAGGCCAACCAGGAGCTGTTGTTGCGCCCACTGCTTGGCAATGCAACCACGAAGTCCCTCGCCAAAGGGCAGAAATGACATTGCGTGGCGATCACGCATCGCAGCCGCTTCAAAGCGGTCCGGATCAAACTTCAGTGGATCCAAATAGATGGCCGGATCTCGATGGATGGCTGCTGTGGGTATAATCACATTGTTGCCACACGCAATCATAAACACCGACTTCTTCAGCTCGAATTCCCTGGTGGCACGTCGCAGCAGGAAGGGATAAGGAGTATGTAAGCGAAGTGTTTCTGTAAAAGCATATTTAGGAATATTTTACATTAATTTTATTTACATTTACGCACCATTCAAGACTTGAGTTGTGTACGTCAGTTCCTTGAGCAACTTAACTGTTATTTGTCCATTGTGTTGGAGCAGCTTTTGCTCAATCTCAAAGCGCACTCGTTGCTGCAGGTCCGGCTGCAGTGCCAGCTCATAGAGACAAAAGCCAAGAGTGGCATTTAGTGGCGTCAACCCGGCCAGTATGAAGCCAAAAGCCTGCGCCGCAATCTGCTCATCACGCAGCGGTTGCTCCGTGCGCGAGTAGAGCTGCAAAAAGTTCTTCAGTGATCGGCGATCCCGGCGTCGCTGCTCCTTTAACTGCAACTGCGTCTGTTGCAGAAAGTAATCCGTGGCCAGTTCGGCGTAGCTTTTGTGCTGCAACAGCCGGGCTATCACTGGGAACTCCAGCGATAAATAGGCGCGCCACAGACTCCAGTTGCTCCAGTAGCTGCTGGTCATTGCGTGAAACTGTGACACATCACGCCCGTCCAAACCATAAGCCAGCGCAGCTATCATCTGCACATTGTATTTATCCACAAGTTGGCTAACATTGACATTCCTGAGCTGGGCCGCCTCGCCCATATGGCGCTGGAAACGCTTGGCGACATCGAGCAGCCTGGGCAGCATGTTCTCCATATTGCTGGGCGTAAACACGCAGCTGGACTGCGAGTGCACCGTGCGCCACTTGTGTCCGTCCAGCTGTAGTAGATTGCCTGACAATGGTTCGCCGCTGTCGTTGTAATACAGACCACGACTGGTGAAGTAACCCTCATGAGTGTGCAGCACATGCTGCACCAGCTCCAGATCCAACAGCAGTACAAACGGCTTGAGCAGCGCATAGCAGCCAGTAAAGGGCGCTCGTCCCTTGTAACCCTCATAGATGGACTGCAGTGCGACACTCACATGCTGACGCTTGTCACCAGCCAGCATGCCCTTAATGTTGCCCCACAGAAGCTTCGGTTTCTCGTGCAGAATGCCCCGTCGCTTCCAATAGCCCAAACGGAATTTGATCAGCGCATAGAGCAGCGCCAAGGCACTCAATGCTGTCCATAAAGCACGCTGCATTGCATCCATAGCCAGGAACCAGATCGGTGCTTCGGTGGTGCTCCTTTAATGCTTATCTCTTAACTAGTTTCTTGTCTTTTACAGGTTCACGTTTTGGCAGTGGATTTTAGTTTAGTTTTTTTTTTGCGGCACAATTGTGAATTGTTCAGTGCCACTGAATACTTATCAGCGCCATCGTCATCGAATAACAGTTAAAATATAAATAAATGAAATAGTGTTTGTCTCTAAGCGTGTGTGTGTGTTCTGTGTGTGTTTATGTTCGTGGCTTATCAATTGATTCGATCCGTGGCCATAACGTGTGCTGAAAGAGAAAGATAAAATATGAATTCTCTTTACACATTTTTATAAGTTCTAACATTTTAGCCAGTTAAAATTGGTTAATATAAACTTTTAAATTAAATTAGTTTTTAGACAATTGCCAAATATGTTAGGACAGAATAGTAAATCTTCGATTTCTATTATTCTATTTATACAAAAATGTTTTTTCTATTAACAATACAATTAATAATATTTTTGAAGACAATTGCAAAATGCAGTTGCCAAATATAGTACATTTTTCTATTCAAAGTTAAATATTTTCAAATACAAATGCTTAGAGCTAATTCTTATTTCGAAAAATAGCACTAAAAGTTGTACTTGACTATCTTCAAATACAAATGGTGGAACGAGGTTTGATTTAAAAAAAAATCAGTTTTTAAATGCATTCGATAAAAACATAACTGTTTTCAATTAAAAACAAATTTTTAAAAGTTTAAAAAACTGCAAAACATTTTTGAATAAATAGACAAGACAAGCTTATTTTTGAAGTATAAAGCAAAGATTATAGGCGCTCTCTTCGAACTCGCTTATGTGCATCCAGCGCACGTAGCCCTTGTGAATCAGCTGCTTCTTGGAGCTGGCCACGCCCGAAAAGTGCGGATCCTAAAAGTAAATTAATAAAAGTAATGAATTTTTCTTAAAAAAATGTAATTGTAACTTAACACATACCACAATTAGTAGCGAAACGCCAGTCGTCTGGCTAACATGCATGCCCGCAATACCCTTTGAGGCCATGTCGCTCAATCCGCCCATGACAATAAAGCCGCAATATTCATCAAAATATTTACGAATTTGCTCAATGATTTGTTCCGAATTTAATTGCTGAACGTGCAAAATTCTGCAAGACAAATCTTTAAAGATGGTATCGATGACATAGAACTCCTCCAAGGTTCCAATCCAATCGTGTGAGCCAATAAACCGGGGCGGCTTATCGCCAATCTTTACTAGCGTACGCTGAATCTCCTCTATCGAGGGCACATTTTGCGTCAATTCATGGTTGCGCTTGTTGATAATCCATGAAATGGCCGTTTGCAGTGTACGATAGCCGCAGCCCCAACCCGCGTCCAAGGTGCCATCGCAGCCGTAGTGGAAATAGTTGAAGTTGCCGCGCATATGAATCGTCTCACCTGAACTATGGGCGGGTGCGCAGAGAGCCAAATGAACATTTTCGAGCAATGCGTATTTATAGGTTTTGGCAATAAATTTGTTTTGTTGATTCTCAGTCGCAGTAAGTTCACAGGTTGTTTTTGTCGTCATTATTCGAATTAATACACAAATCGAGAGCTCTTTCCTTCTATATATATATATATTGTAGTTTTTTTTATAGTAATGTATTTACCTTTTGGCTACGTTGCAACAATTAGAAATTTAGAAATCATCTTCTTGCAATATTTATTTACTGCCTCGATAACGAGAACGATTAGTACATTTCTCCCGATAGCTGTAAAATGCATTTCGTGTACATATCGATAAATAAAATGGGCAAATCGCGCTTAATTTAAAACAATTTACGAAATATATCGAAATTTTGTGTACATTTATATTCAAAAATTAAACCTTACTAAAAACCTTAAACACTATGCATTTAATTAGATGTACAAATATGGGTCTAGCTAGCTTCATGTAAATATTATATATATATATATATATATATATATATATATATATATATATAAATATATATATATTAACCAATATAAACAAATGGCCCGAGTGCAAGGTAGAACGCTTTGCGTCCATTTATCATATCTTTTTCGTTTAGCTTAGAAGAAGTCCATATTGCCGTAATTAACTTCCAGAATATCATCGTCGTAGTTGACCAGCTCCTTAAGGCTAGCCGCCGTCAAAGCAGCTTTCGATGTCGAGGGCAAATCCGTGCTATCCACCAGATTAATATTGATCTCATGTGTCTTATACTCGGGACTGCTCTGCTCCTGGCCAACTGGAGAAGGCGGCGGATTGGACACTGTCCAAAGGAAACCATACGTTAAAGAGATTATTATTATCTATGAGCAGAAGCTACTCACAATTGCCTGGTTGAATCTGTGCAATGGATTCGACACCTGGCAAATAGTGTTCCTTGCGTGCATTTAATGAAGGCAATTCGGTGCTCTTTTCGTTTAGGCATTTTTTCAGCTCCTCAACCTTGCGATCCCGTATCAGTGTCTCGATCTGTTTACGCGATTTGTTATCATTCTGGCGATCATCGGCGAATATCAATTTTTGATGCGCTGCAGTTATTTTATCGTGATGCTTTAACAGAAATAGAAATACACCGCCAGGTGTACGACGTCGTCTGCCATTCTAAAAGATTAACTCGATTAGGGATTTGTTATTTATATTTGTTAAAAACTCACTTTGATCATCATGCCACCATCTGCCTCGATGCGCTGTGTTTCCTTGTATAGCTCCAGTGGCACATCTATGCCAAGCACCTTAACGACTCGCACTGAACATTTGAACACCAAATATATACAAATAATTTTCTTATGTATTTAAATGCATCTGAAATACTCACCCAAAAGTTCGTCTTTGTCCTCGTACAGTTTGTTGGCCATTTCTCTGGCGACTTCACTTGGATCGCGTCCGGATGTCTCCTGCAGATCGAGTATGTGGCGCGGCTCACCCGAATTGTCCGAGGAGCCGCCACTGGTCGAGGAAAGACCGCGCCGCGAGCGCGAACGTTGTCCAAGACGATGCTTTACCGATTGCTTCTCCTCCCGCTGGTAGCTTGCCAGCCCGGTGCGCGTGGATGTCCGACCACGCTTATGGGCCGGATGGGAGCTCGTCTCCTCCTCCTCGGATGAGTTGGAGAGACGACGCTTGAGCGTATTCTCCCCATTGACTCGATATTTTAGCGGGAAGTCATAGTTTTCAACATTACGATCGCTACTGCTGCGCGTCACATCGCAACCACGCATATTCTCGCTGAGCGCTTCCTCCTGTAGCGCCGCCGTCCAGACGTTGTATTTCTTGAAACGTGCCCTATTCGGTTCGGCATCTGTGGGCGGCGGCACACGAACCATAACGGTACGTCGGATGCGCGTCTTGCGCTTCTTGTGACTACCCGTTGAGGGATTATCGGTACGTAGCTTCTTGATGCAGCCCTCCTCGGACGATTCGCCGCTTGAGGACTCACTGTTCGACTGCGACTCATCGTCTAGGGCGCTCTGAATCTGATGGCGTGTGGCCAAAGGGCTGACAACTCCGCTCTCCCCTGCATCCATTGCAGCAGGTGTGCTGCTTGTGGCAGGCGTTGCCTTTGCCGGTGCCGGTCGCTGCAGCGGCGTATAAATATCTTCATCATTGCTCGCTGACAGCTGCATGACGTTGGCGCTTGTTAAATAGCATTTAGTGGGTTATTTGTTACAATTACTTACTTCGCCATCCTCTAAATCAATGTCGTCGTTGGACTGCAGGTCCATCATCTTGCACGAAAAAATTAATTCTACTGCGGCGCAACGCAGTGTTGCAAAACGTGGGCAAATGTGCAATGGTTTCCACTGCTTTTACGCTGGCAGAGTTAAAATTTTCAAAGTACAAAGTTTTTAACTTGCCACCTAGTGTGCTTAGCCAGAAATCATTATTTGCTATTAAATGTTTTTATTTTACAAAATAGCAGCATATTGAAAACAGCTGTTTGCCCTGGTTTGAACAGTGGAAACATCTTAATTGAAAATACAACACAGTGGCAACGGTATACAGCAAGAAGAAGAAGACACGTGCATTCTTTTAGCCAATTTTTTCAAGACGTAAAGTTGATGTCTGACTAAAATGGTGCGGCCTAATAATCAGCTGCCGGAGAATCTGCCGCAGTTGCAGAATTTAATCAAACGTGATCCCGAATCCTACAGCGATGAGTTTCACACCCAATACGAGCATTTTCTCAGTCTGCTCGAGATCTTTTCGCTGAATCCGAGCGAGGAAAACAAATCGTTGGACGAGATTTGCATGTTTATTGCGCAGGTGGCCCAATGCTATCCGGCCGTCTGTACGCAGTTCCCCAAACACCTGACCGATCTACTTCGGAGCAGTGCCACCGTTCTAGACCCGGCGATGCGCAACTGTTTTGTCAAAGCGTTGATTCTGCTGCGCAATAAGAATCTGGTGCCAGCCTTGGACATATTGGAGCTGTTTTTCCAACTGTTGCGCTGCCAAGACAAGAATCTGCGTACCTTCCTGCAGACGCATATTGTTACCGACATCAAGAACATGAACGCCAAGCACAAGGACATGAAACTCAATTCGGTAAGGCAACTTGAATGATTCACTTGCTATAGCATTCGCTTTAAATTTCAATTTGATTACCTTTTGACAGAGTCTGCAAAACTTCATGTACGGCATGCTGAAGGACGCGAATCCAAAAGCTGCCAAAATGTCTGTGGACATTATGATTGATCTGTACAAGAAGAACATCTGGAACGATGCCAAGACTGTCAACGTCATCGCCAGCGTTGGCTGCTTCTCGGCCATAACCAAAGTAGACTCTTAGCTTCTTATTTTATAACCATTAATTGATTTTCTTACTGTTTCAAGGTGCTCGTCACATCGCTGAAATTCTTTTTGGGCCACGACGATGAGGATGAGGCAAACTCGGATTCGGACAGCGACAACGAAGTGGATTTGAAGGGTGCCCTCATGCAGAACCGGGTGAACAAGAAGACCAAGAAGCGTCAGAAGCAACTGCAGCAGATCAAAAAGCAGGCCATTAAGGCACAAAAGAAAAAGAAAAATGCGCCAGTTTTCAATTTCTCCGGCATACATCTGATCCACAATCCGCAGGGCATGGCGGAGGGTCTGTTCAAGCAGCTGCAAGGTACCAATGATCGCTTTGAGGTTAAGCTGATGCATCTGGATGTCATTTCTCGGCTGATTGGCATCCACGAGCTCTTCCTCTTTGGCTACTATCCGTATATCACCCGATTCATGCAGCCGCATCAGCGCCAGGTGACGCGGGTCCTCCAGTTTGCGGCGCAGGCATCCCACGAACTTGTGCCCGGCGATATTATCGAGCCCATCTTGAAAACGATTGCGAATAATTTCATCACGGAACGCAACTCGAGTGATGTGATGGCAATGGGCTTGAATGCATCTCGTGAGATTTGCATGCGTTGCCCCCTGGCAATGGGGGAGGATCTGCTGCAGGATCTGGCCATGTACAAGACGTACAAGGAGAAATCTGTTATGATGGCCGCACGCTCCTTGATCACTCTGTATCGCGAACAGTTGCCGGCGCTGCTTCACAAAAAGGATCGCGGACGACAGACGGAGGCGCAGGCAGAGCGTAAAGTGCGGGCATATGGTGAACGTGATGTGCAGGACACGGTGCAGGGTGCTGAGGCGCTACTTAAGGACTCGAAAATGATTGATTTGGGCAGCGACGACGATGACACCGATTCCAATGATGGTGAGTGGGTGACGGTTACGCATAGCGATAACGAAGCAGCTGGAGAGGACGACGACGAGGAAGTCACTGATAGCGATGAAGAAGAGGATGATGAAAATGACGTAGATGATGAGCAGGAGGAGGAAGACGAAGAAGAGGCATCTGATGAGGGCGTAGAAAGTGACGGCGACGCTGCTGAAGACAAAAAAGCCGCCAAGTTGGATAAAAAACAGAAGGAGAATATGAAAATGCTTAATCAGAAGGAGGCTGCACAGGAATTGGCGTTGACGCGCATCTTCACCGATGAGGACTTCAAGCGCATTAATGCCGCCAATTTGAAGAAGACGGTGACCAATGCCAGGAAGCGGCCACTGGAACAGGATCGTGCCGAGTTTGTGAAGCTAAGCAGCATTGAGATGATATACAAGAAGCGCAAACACGACAAGGAGTCACGCCTGGAGACGGTGATGGAGGGTCGCAAGGATCGCGATCGTTTCGGCTGGAAGGATGGACGCGTCAACGAACATTCCTCGAAGACCAACAAGGAGAAAAGCAAGACGAAAAATTTTGGCATGATGCGGCACAAGGCTCGCTCCAAGGTGAAGAAGAGTTTCCGCGACAAACAGATGGCGATGCGCAAACATCTGCTCCAACAGAAGAAGATGAAGTAATTCCAAGGATCCAATACATTTTATTTCATCTTTTATATATATATATATATGTTAAGACATGTGGGGAGTTTTATTTGCTAAATTTATGCATAATATACATAACCGTTTTGACCGCCTTATCTGCGTCGCTTCTCTGACTTTTTGACACGCTTGGGTCCCTTGACAAAACACCAATCGACCTGAATGGTCTGGCCCATTATGTCGGCGCCATGGAGCGCCTCCTTGGCGGCAAGCGCCTGTTTGTGTGTCTCGTACTCCACAAGCGCATATCCCTTGGAGAAGCCCGTTCGCCGATCCAGATTCAAGTGAATGTTTTTTATCTCACCGTAGTCGCAGAACTTCTCCTGGATCTCGTCCTCCTGTGCCTCCTCGTGAATGGACGTCACAAACAGTATCCAGCCCTCGACCGAACGCTGCGGCCCTGGTTCCAGTTCATCGTCATCCTCGATGCGTACCCGTTCATAGCTGTGAATCGCCTCGCGTGTATTGCTGTCGCTGCCAAAGCCACGTCCCTTGCGATGCTTTGCCTTCTCCTTCAAGCGCACAATGCCCTCTGCGTGGGTTAGTTTTAGTATTTAGATTTTTAAAGAGCAGCCGGGTTTGAAGAAAAAAAAACAAACTTACGATCGCCATCCTCATCCACCTCAAACTCTTCGGCATTGTCGATATCCAGCACATCAGCCATTTTCACTTTTTCTCTTTCTCAAACTTGGTTAGTATATTATATTTTCTTTATATTTTCGTTAAATACTTTGTGCAGTTTTCTCCGCGTGTTGTTCTTGTTTTTTCGGCGTTCTATAGCAAATATGTTGAACTAGTTAACTGAGCAAATGAACTGACTCAGTTAAATTGGTATTAAAAATACCTTGACTCAAAAATAAATATACCTAAATTTTATTTAACATATTTTAGCTCCATCCAATTAGGTTAGTATAAAGAATTCCTCAATATTTACGATAAATTCTTGGTATAGTTTTTCTCTCATGCGGTGCTTGTTTTTTGGTAGATAACTGTTCATAAGATCTTTTTTTTCCTTTGTTCCTTTAAGCTTTTTCCGATTCATGCATATAATTAGTAAATTTTTAACTTTCTATATCAGGATGATGATTAAAGTCGATATAATTGGTATTAAAAACTAAAACTTTAAAAAAATTAAAACTATAATATGCTTTTGTAGTGGAAGTATTACTTATTTTTTTAAATAATATTGCAAATTTGTTAGTAATCCTATAAATCAATATCAGTGCATTACGAATTAAGATAATAGTTTCGATATATCGCTAAAACTGTCAAAAAAAAGACTATGTAAACGGCCGTCACAAAATATTGGCAATTAAATCTGTACGCGCAAATGTTGGTAATTCCATGTTAAAATACATGAACAACTTCAGTTGAAATGGCCAGCAGCTGCATACATAGCTAGATATAGTTTAAGATTATGGGCTGCTTATATTAAGAAATAGTTACATATGGATTAAAATAGTTGCAGGTAGGCAAAAGACATATTCATTTACCTGGAATACTTATAGCGGCATTAAACTGGAAGTCGCAGCAAAATATGTTGCTCAACAGCTGTTCTCCTGGACAAACATATATAGATACTCAAAAATATTTATAAATATATTTATATATAAGCTCTATACCTCTCTCGCGCTCGCTCTCAGTTGACGATAACAAAATATAATGGAGATTTATAGAATTTTGCAAACGTTTAAATGGCAAATGTTGATGTGTGTGCTGCTCATTATACTGTTGACCATGTCGGCGAGCGGTACTAAAACAGAGGATGGTGGTTGCCAACGGCTTGAGGCGGATTGTGCAGCAGCAGCTAAAGATCAGGCTCGCTACGATCACTATCGCATTTATAATGTACAATTCGATAATGTGGAGCAAATCGATTTGTTCCAAAAATTGGAAGTGCAGAGCGACAGTCTCACATTTATTGGCCACGCACGCGAAATTGGTCAAAAACTTTCCATATTGGTTGCTGCACATCGAGTTGCTGACTTTGCGGATCTATTGCGGACCTACAAACTGCAGCATCGGGTTTTGGTAAACGTTTCTTAATTTAAATAGTATTTGCCAAATAATTAATCTTTACGTTACCGCAGACCTACAATTTCCAGGAGAAGATCGATCGCAATATGCGTGAAGTTTTGCCGGAGGATGTGAATGTAGACAAGTACGATTGGCAAAATTTTTTCCACCTAAAAACTATTTATGGTTGGATGGAGCATATGGCTGCTAAGCATCCGGATCGGTTGAGTGTGCTTGATATGGGCAGCAGCACGCAGGGAAATCCGATTAAGGGCATCAAAGTTGGAAATAACCCCAAGAATAAAGCTATCTTTATTGAGGGTGGGATTCACGCACGCGAATGGATTGCTCCTGCAACGGCGACTTATATAATCAATGAGCTGCTTAACTCGAAGGATGAGCAGGTGCAGCATTTGGCCAATAACTACAATTGGTTTGTATTCCCATGCGTCAATCCTGATGGATATAAATACACGTTTGAGCACGATCGCATGTGGCGCAAGAATCGCCAGCTATTCGGCACCTGCCGTGGCGTCGACCTAAATCGCAACTATCCCGATCATTGGAACACCACGGGATCGAGTAGTGATCCGACGCGCTACGATTATGCTGGCCCCAGTGCCGGCAGTGAATTGGAAACGAAGCGTCTGATTGACTTCATACGGATCAATGTGGCGAAGGAACAGATTAAGACATATATATCCCTGCACTCGTACTCACAGATGCTCATGTTTCCCTATGGTTATACCAAGGAGCATGTGTACAACTATGACAACTTGCAGGAGTTTGGCAAGAAGGCAGCCGCTGCCATCAAGGCGGAAAGTGGTCGGGATTATGTTAGTGGGAATCTGTATGAGACAATCTATCCCTCGAGCGGTGGCAGCATGGATTGGGCTCATGCTGAGGCCGGCATACCCATTGCCTATACATTCGAGCTACGTGGTCCGCCCGATAGCCAGGATCTGTTCATTTTGCCAGCCGTCGAAATAATGCCAACGGCCAGTGAAGCATTTACGGCAATTCGCACAATTGTGGCAGCTGCTGCTGAGAAAGGTTACTACAACTGACAAGTTATAAAAATCTAGAAGAATCTAACATACAATACAAAATAAAAAGCTGTTTTTACAAGCGTTTAATCATATATAAATAAAATTTGTTTTATCACTTTGTGGCTTTTTACAGTTGAAAGATAATAACAGCATTTGGGGCATGTGTATATATTTATATTTAAAGATAACGTAATGTGGTTTCTGTCGTGGTTACGCTTATTTAGTCTTCATATAACAATACTAATATATACAAATATTATGTAACGAGAACTGTAATAACTTAAATAATGCCAGGCTAAAAGCAATGCTCTAAATCATAGCAAACTGCTGACACAAAATTGTTGTTTATCGCTTTCATCGATTAAAATTGAATTGTATATGAAATCGAAGTTGGAAGTTTTGGTATATTTTTTTAGTCTTGATTTAGTGCATTCAGACGTTGACCCCACGCGGTCACACTGTACACATCCCTATAGGTCTCGGCAGAAACATATAGATTTTTTTTATTAAACTCACTCAATTAAACAATAAAAGCAACGCCGAATTAGTTACGTTTTTTATTGCTGTAACGTAGAATAAGACGCATCTATTTGATTTGCAACGTGTACGTGGTTAGGCAAAGTACGCAAGCAAGCCAAAAGTGAAAGTCCCCAGAAAAAGTACAAAAGAGAGATAGGGCGACAGAGAGTGAGAGAGAAAGACAGAGAGAGAGAGAGAGCGAGCGAGCGAACGGTAAAAAGAGACAGAGTCTGGGTGAGAGAAAAACGATTTTTTCAGAGAACAACGCGTATTTTCATATTTTTGCTGTGGACAACAACAGGGGAAACGAAACGTGTACACTTGTGTGTGTGTGTGCGTGAGTGTGTGTATGAGAGTGTGCAAGTTGTGAACTGGTGAGTAAATTTTTTCTCCTGCCTCTGTCTGTTTGCAATTGGTATTTTTGTATATTTGTATTTGCATTCATTTCAATTGAAGCCGAAAATAATTTGAAAGCAGAAGCAGAAGCTAAAACATAAAAGCCAGAAACAACAAACGCAACGAGGCGCCAACAACTACAGCAGTAGCAGCGATAACAAACGAACACAAAAAAAGAAAAGAAAAACAACAATAAAATCACCAACATAACAACAACAAGAGAGAGAAAGAGAAGACAGCCCGCTGCAGAAGACCGTCAAAATTGTGAGCCACAGCAGCAGCGAGCAGAGACCACCTTACAGCACCAGCACCTGCACCTTATTAGCTGCCACCACGCTCCACAAACAGCCAGCGATAATGTTCGTCAATTCGATGACGTTCCGCGGTAATCCGGCGAACTATCATCAACAGCAGCCGGCACTGAATCATCATACGCTGGCCGCTGCCGCTGCCCATCATCAGCAGCAGCTGCATCACCATGCTGCCGCTACCGGTCATCTTAGTCATGGTGTTGGCGGCGGCCATGCGGCCAGCAATCATTTGGCTGCTGCCGCCGTGCTTGGTCGTCATGGCCACAATTCACTGAATGCCGCCGGGCACACATCGGCCTCGTCACACTCCAGCGCTGGCGGAGCTCTGGCCAGTGGCAGCAGCGGTGGCAGCAGCAATAGTTCTCCGGACAGCGGCAAGATCTACATCAAAAACTTGGAGCGTTCGATTGATAATAAAGCCGTGTACGAGACCTTCTCGGTGTTTGGCAACATTCTCAACTGTAACGTGGCCAAGGATGAGGAAGGCAATTCGCGTGGCTATGGCTTTGTTCACTTC
This sequence comes from Drosophila dives, assembly GCA_035042365.1. Taxonomy (NCBI): domain Eukaryota; kingdom Metazoa; phylum Arthropoda; class Insecta; order Diptera; family Drosophilidae; genus Drosophila; species Drosophila dives. The sequence goes on along the minus strand of JAWNLJ010000133.1, from coordinate 5,155,512 downwards.
GATTCCGAGGAGGCAGCCCGGGCGGCTATCGAGAAAGTCAACGGCATGCTATGCAATAACCAGAAGGTACATGTGGTCAAGTTTATACCGCGTCGGGATCGGGAGCAGGAGAAGGCCACCCACTTCAAGAACCTGTACGTGAAGAATCTCAGCGAGGAGTTCACCGAACAGCATTTGCGTGAGATGTTCGAACCCTACGGCCGCATTACCAGTCACAAGGTGCGTTTATATTTATTATTCTTTACTTATCTTTTCCTTTTTTCTGTTTTTTTTTTTTTTGTTACTTACGAATCTGTTTTGTGTGGGCGGGGACTGGAGGCAAGAAGTGCGTAAGCGAGAGCTGGTTTTGCTGCAGCCAAAACCATGTGGCACACTTTGGCTGAGCTCTTAAAGGGCCAAGAGCGCTCTCTTTGCTCTGCTCTCCAGCTGCGGCTCTCTGCTGCGCATGCCCGCCCTCAAACAACCAATCGAAGCAAAGAAATTGTGTAAATTGCAATTTCGTCTGCAATTCTTGCATTATAATTGTAATTCATTGTTCACAATTCAATAACAAATAACAATTGCAGCTGATGCTGGATGAGGAGGGACGTTCGCGACGCTTCGGATTTGTGGCATTCGAGAATCCACAATCGGCGCTGGCAGCCGTCATCGGGCTGCATGGAAAGCAGCTGGGCGACAACAAGTTCTTGTACGTTGCACGGGCGCTGAGCAAGAACGAGCGGCAGCAGGAAATTAATCGCAAGCTAGAGGAGCGTAAGCGTCAAAAGGCCGGCCAAATATTCTACTACTAAATTCGGCAAATATTTGGTGGATGGCAAGCAAAGCATGCAGCAGAAATGATCGGATCTGTCGCCAATAATGCAAGCGATGGAAAATTAAAAAAAAAAATGTTTATTTAGAGACCCCAAAAACACAAACCCACACAACATACTAACACACACATATATACTATATGTATATGTAGTTGTGAACAAGATAATATTAATATTGTGCAGCTAACAAAACGATTTCAATCAACAAAATGCAAGCACAGAAGAGACATGCAACAAATACACCACACACACTTGCGATCTGCAACCGTAGTACTATCAAAAAAAATGGATAGAAATTTAAAAAACCACACACACCCATACACACAAATAACACACAGCAGAGCATACAGATTTCGAAAGAGAACATTTTAAAAATATAATGAAATCTATAAGCAAATTCACTAGTTTTTCTTGAACTTCTTTTCGATAAGATGTTTCGTCTCTTGTTGAGCTTTTAGCATCTAGCAAGAACAGAGTACGTACGCATACTTCTAAATACATTATAATAATTACTATATATGATAAAAAAAAAAAGAAAAACAAAAAAACACGCAATTAGCAAGTGAAATCTAGGCGAGCGTCAAAAACAAATATACCATGTCAGGTCATGGGCAAATAATGAATATTTACACAACCTATATTAAAAAAAAAATACACGATTAATGTAAAATTCTATTAACAATTAATGCACCCACTTTAAATATATAAAGGCAACAAAAAAAAAAGAAAAAAAAAAAATTATACGCTGTAGTTTAAAAGCGTTTATAATAATACTCACACACACACCACATCCCCACTACTACACTCTCTAATGCTAATAAAAAAAAAAAAAAACAAAAAGCAGTAAAAAATTTAAGATACCTTAAACAAACGCAAAATAAAAAGCACGAGGGAAACTCTTGTGTGTAAAATTGCAGTTTTCATGAAAGAGTATTACATTTTTAAAAATAATTACAAAACATTTTTGTAATTTGTTGTAAATTGTTTCAAGTAGCTAACTTCACAATTTAACATCAGACAGGCAGTTACAAAAAAAAGAAATAAAAAACAAAAATAAACCATTATTTAGAAAGCCAAAAAAAAAAAGCAAAACTTAATAAATGTATGTGTAACACAGTGCAATGTTTAAAAGTTTTTAGAAAAACATATACACCCACACTTATATAATGCATGGAAAATTGAAAATATGGGAAAAATAAAGAAGAAAGCGTGTAAACAAGCTCGGCACATTTATAATTAATCAGAAAAAAGCAAATACTACATAAATAATTTAAGATTATTGAGCTTAATTTTTAAACATGTTTCAAAACGAAGGCAAAACTGAAGAAAAGCAAAAACAAATGAAAACATCCCCAATAATAAATAAACACGAGAACAAATTTGTATAGTTAAAAACAGGTAAAAGCAAAACAAAACAATGGAAAGAAACAAAAAACAAATACAAAGAAAAAACGATTGAACATATAGTAATTAAATAAAAAGCAAAACCTTTAGAATTGCATAGACACACACACAAACATATTAACAATAATTTATTATTTAACATATAATTTAACTTTTTCAAGCGCTGCTAACAAAAACGGTCAGCTAAGTAGAGCTAAAAATTTATAATTTACAGGAAAACTATAGTATTAGAATGTACACACACTAACACACACGCAATATGAATTTAGAAAAAAGTAAACAAATATGCAAAAATATTTATGCAAAATGTACAAAAACAAAAGAAAAACAAAAAAAGAAACTTTTCGTTTGCAAAGCAAATGCGACATATGTGTATTTTTATCATTAATTGTAATAAAACAGAAACTTAATTGCTTTTGCAGAATTTAACTTAAACAAAAAACCAAACAAAATCCGAAAAATATGAATAGTATGAAAAAAATTAAAACATTGAAATATAACCTTTTATAGTACTAAATTTTTAGCCAGTACGAATTAAAGAAAATGCAAAATTATACATGATACGATGCATATTTACAAGGCAAAACTCGAACAAAAAAAAAAAGAAAAGAAAACCTTAAGTAAATGAACAGAATTCAAAATTTATAATAAATACTCGATTTTGCACGTTTTGCTAAATGAGACATTAATTACATAAATACTATTGTTTTTTTTTTAACTATAATTTTTTTTTGTGCAGTGGTTCTCACGTTGAGCCTCAAAAAGAAAGAAAATAACAGACACACAAACAGAACCCTATACACACAGATAGTACAGGTGTATATATATATATATATATATATATATATATATATGTATATATGTATACATATGTCTATATATATGTAATTCCATTAAAAACAAAACTCCTAATTATAAACATATTACAAATAAAAAGGAAAATACCTACTTATTAAAAACCAAGACGATATATAAAATTAAATGATGAAAAAAAATCAAGAATGAAAAAGTAATGCAGTAAATTATGAGAAATTTGAATAAAAATGCTTTTGAAAAAAGTGTTTAAAATTGAGACGAATGTTTAATATTAAATACCTAAAAGTAAAGACAATAACATTGGGACAACGCGCACGAACATTAATTAATCATCTTCGATTATCTCGATATCGCTATTGTGTGCTTTAATCTCTTCGATTTCATCCTCCAAATCCTCAATCTGCTCCTCGTATTTACGTTTGAGCGATGCCAACTGCGGATCGATAATATTAATGAATATTGCAGACTCGGAGGCGACACCAAAAAGCCTGAACTTACCCTCGCCTCAAACTCACGATTTAGCATTTGGATCTTTTTGTCATGACGCTCATCGGATTTCTTCAGATTTGATTCTATAGTCTCTTGGAACATGTCTGTGATCTCCTTGCGCAACCGCTCCTCCTGCAGTTGCATCTTCAACACATGATCATACTTTAACTGATCGACCTCTGCACGCAGGCTGCAATTGCAAAGGGAAAATTAATATTTATCATATAAACAATTGAAGAAAACACCCACCTGATATTCTGTGCTTCTAGTTCTTCAATATATTCCTTATCTCTGGCCGCCGAGGACTGTGTGTAGTCAACAAATGCCGAGTAGCGTGCATGGTGCTGCTTGACAAGCGCCTGCTTAAATAATATATTCTTCGCGATTGAGGCAAAGTTCAGCACATTGAGATTTTCCTCATAGTATTTATCCAGCGGCGTGACTGTCACAATCATCGCCAAGCGCTCCTTGCCCAACAGAGCTGCTTGCAGCAGCATTGTCAATTTTGAGTCGCGATAAGGTATCACATCGGCAGTACTCTTCTTTTTTGTGGAACTTGCCGCATCGAGGCAACGACCCAACACCATTAGGGAGGTGTTAATGCTCTGCGCCTCCCTTAAGCGTGATCCAATCGTGCCCGTTTTATCCACACGCTCCGATCCAGCAAGATCACAAAATTTGTACGAGTTCTGTGTGGTAACGCCCGAGCGATGATATTTCAAAACGTCCACAGTGAAGATGCAGTGGGATCGGCTCGAGTTCGCATTGACAGCTGTTGATGCGTACGTCAGTCGCTGTTGTCCCAGTCGTAGAAGTTTCAATGCCTCCTCGCTGCTCTTCACAAATATGCTGGTCAAACCCTTGATAAACACTTGACCCTTGTTGCACACGATCTTAAGGTTTTTCCGTGGCGGGATGCTCCCGTTTGCCTGTCGGGGTGCCATGGTCAACAGATCATAGACGAGTTCATTATATATCTCGACAAACGAGACCCATATCATGACGGACACCTCATCCAAGGGTTTCTCCATGAACTCATGATCACCGCTGATGACTTGCTGCAGGCGCTTGTGTTGAGCGGTGATATCTGGGCATAGTGCCAGCAATTGGCGACGCATCTGCATTTCGTGAAGCATTACATCATCCTCCAGTATTAAAACGCGTGCATTGATCAGCTTCAATTTCGGCGTTGTATACACATTGTTCACGTACAGTGTAAAGATGTTTTCCAGGGCGCGCGGCACAACTCCAGCTCTCACATTGTCACCTGGAATAACAAAATTACTTGAATTTCACTGGCATAGGCTTAATGCTTAAAGAAATCTATCAGTGTACCTACCAACAACAATTTGCTAATTTTTATTAGAGGTTTAACATTTGCACTTACCCAGCAGCGTGTAAGTTTTGCCGGAACCTGAAGTGCCGTATGCCATTATTGTAACGCACTCCTCTTCTGTAATCCGTGGACCGACACACTTGTCGTACACATCCCGCTGACCTACCTGGCTATCGAAGATGCTGGTAAAGCTATAGTGCTTCTCCATGCGGCTAACATTGTTGGCGCTGTTCTCATTTGCGGCACTGGTGATGAGAACATTGCCACAGTCAGAAACCACATATAGCTTGGACGGCGTATCAACAGGTCGTAGACGTAGAAACACCTGTGGTCCTGTCTCCAGCTCACCAGGATCTATTGAACTGCTCTCGTCTTCCGTAGTTTTTACATAATCGGATTCCGTGTCTGAACAGTCGGTGGAGTTGTCGCTGGTTTCGGAGATTGCCTCGTCGAATAGCCGCATTTGTTTTTGGGGACACGGTCGAAAGCGACGATCAACGCTGGGATCTCTGGGCATCAGAAACGAGCGCATTTCGCGCTTTAATCCTAACTTTTTGTCCATTATACGCCAATTTAAATATTTTTATCAAAGTTGTATGTCGCTTTTTGGCGGTTTAACTTAAAGACGCTTGATTTGCACTGCGTTGCCAACTGTTTACAAATTGAGCGGTCCTGCTAACTGTTTTTAAATTTATCGAGTGGCAGTGCTGACTAAGCACAGAATTTAATTTAAAAATATATATTTACCGACTGCAGACACAACTTTGAATATGACAATTATATTTTGACAAAATAAGTTTCGAATAGCGATGATACCTATTATATTTCAGCACTATAAATATCGAGTGCTTACACCTAGGTGGCAACTCCTTTAGCACGAGCTATCAAAACAAAAAACAATCAGCAAAAGGCGGGATTTTATGTTCTCATAATTTTCCAAATATGAGCAAAAAGTCAACACGCTCCACAAAACCCAAGGCGGATATTGATGCGGCGCCACATCAACAAGTAGTGTGTGCAGCAAAGAAAGTTTTCTACATATCAGAAAAACTGTTGGATGCCAAAGATGACAAAGACGATCAGCGACTGTGTTTGGAGCATTTCTATCATCCCGGCAAGGCGCGTCCGTCTTTGTTTGTAACACTGCAAGAGCATGCAATAATGGAGGTGCTAGAATATGCGGAGCCACGGCGCAGCTGGCTGTTGAGCAATGAAGTGTGCTCCAATGGACGCACATACATGACGACACCAATTGATGCCACGCTGCTGGCACTGCATCATCTGCGACGGCATTGCTCCCAGCGGGCCATGTCACTGGACAGCATTAGCGCGGATGAGCCGGATGCGAGCACACATCGTTTGCTTACCAAATTTGTCAGCGCCCACGGGCTTAAGTGTGTAGCGGATGTTAAGAAGTCCGGCGACCACATCTTCTACAAGTACAACTCGGAGAGGGCGCTTGCTTGGCTCGCCTTAAAGACGCGACATGTTGTGCACGTGCTTAAGGCAAACCAAGTGCACTGCGGACTGGGTGCCAAGTCGCAAAATTATGTGCGCAGCGAGAAACTTGTGGAGGCGAATGATGTCAATGAAATGGATTATACGCGCATGGCCTGCGACTATGTTGGTCGCTATTTGGATGCGGATTTGCATGCTGAACTCACCAGCTATCTGCACATACCCAGCGAGATTCAGGCTCTAGTCGAGGAGAAAACCACCGCACAGAAACGTAAATCTCAGCAGGGCACAGCTGGTGTAAGTAGCAAAAAAATTAAACTCAGTAATGACAAAGAAGATGCCGCAAGTCAGCTAAGAAATAGCAGTTTGCTGGACAGCGATGACATCAAGGAGGAGGGCAACAAATCACCCAGTACACCTATTCCGCTCAAGGAGCGCAGCATGACGGCCAAGGAGAAGGCGTTGGCCAAGGGTGCCAAGGGTAGCAGAAGCATTTCATCCTTTTTCAAAGTCAAGTAGATCTAAGCATAAAATGGTATTCATATTAAGTTATCACTTAAGCAAGTCACTGTTTAGTAACCGATTTAATTAACAAATAAAGAGCATTATGAAAGTTCAATGACTTCACTGTTTATTGTCGCTCGGCATACGTCTTTCTGTCAAGCGCATAACTTCTTTTCAATTCGAATTGTTTAATGTTTGGTTAACATGTCTGGCACACCTTCAATATCAACAAGTTGTGTAAATATGACACTTTTACTGTTTCCAGCAACAATTTAATTACAAATGTTTGCATTTCACTGTACTTAGTATGTCTTTATATGGTTCATGGCTCGCACTTGCGATTGACAGCAAAATGACTGTTTAGCAGATACCCTTGCACGGATTAGAGCTGTGTGTTACCAGGCTTACTGTAAGTAAAGTAAGTAAAATTTTCATTATTGGGATAAGAAACTAGTAAGAAAACTAGTTGATTATTTATTTGTAACTAGATGTTATTCAGGCTATTATTTTTTACGCTATTCGAAAATATAAATATTTATTATATTGTTGACACCTCGAAAAGATAGAGAAGAGTTAATCCGCAACTTTTGTTATTTAGTTCATAAATTATATAACATAATTGTGCTTAGTTGATGTATATTTAATTTATTAACGTGTGATAAAGTGATGAAAACTAAGTAATTATATAAACATTGTCTGTTTATTTCAAATTCGATATTCGCGGATGATGAATATGTTTAGACTGAACACATATATGCAAACATATAAACATAAATACATATCTACATATATAGGGTGACCATATTACGAATTAGTGTAAAACTTTTGACGGGACATTACTTGCCAAATAATAAATTTGGCTTAGTGTGGCCCTGTCACAGTTTGGTTGTCAGTTACAAGACAGGAAAAAGAATAAACGACTTTTATAGTTACATTAAATTAACTATTAACTATGTCAACAGCGGATAAAATAAATAAAAAAGAGTTGGGCACCGCAGAACTTGCAGTTGGCGTCGGCCATCTTGGAGATCATCTGTTTAAGAAGCCTGTGACATGTAATGAATTCAACATGCAGAACAAAGTGAGATACACATCGCCTGGCTATGAGCTTAAGTACAAGCTCGAGGGTCACGCCAGTCAGGTGACTGCAGTCAGATTTTGTCCGCAAGGTGATTGGCTGACCAGTGCCTCCAACGATCGCTTGCTCAAGATGTGGAGCATGGCGACTGGTCAGCTGTACCAGACATTGGACGCCGGGCATAAGTTGGGCATCAATGATGTGACCTGGTCGCCGGATAGCAAATACATGGCCAGCTGCAGCGATGATAAGACCATTAAACTTTGGGATCCGCAGAGTGGCCACTGCTTTAAAACACTGATGGGCCACACGGACAGTGTGTTTGCCTGCAGCATTCATTCGAACTCGACTCTGATAGTGTCCACCAGTTTCGACTGCACCGTTCGGCTGTGGGATGTGCGCAATGGCCGCTCACTGAAAGTGGTGCGTGCCCACGAGGATCCCATTACATCGGTGGACTTTAATATGAATGGCCGCCAATTTGTCACTGGCAGCTACGATGGATTTGTGCGCACTTGGGACACGGATAGCGGCAAAGTGCTGCAGACGCTCATCGATGAGGACAATTCGCCGGTGGGCTCTGTAAAGTTTGCGCCCAATGGCCAATATATACTCGCCGCCTATTTGAACAGTCAGATAAAGCTGTGGAACTTTCAGAAACCAAAATGCGTGCGCACGTACAAAGGCCACATAAACCTCCGATATTGCATCGCGGCTAAATTCTCCGTGACTGCTGGCATGTGGATCGTGTCGGGCAGTGAGGATAACTGCCTCCACGTATGGAGTCTGCAGAGCAGGGAGCATGTCCAGAAGATACCAGCGCATTCGCAGCCGATCGCTTGCATCGACTGCCACCCAAAACTGAGTCTAATTGCAACGGGCTCCGTGCAACACACTGAAAATCTACGTGTATTGCAGAGCAGCGAAGTTGTAATTGAATAAGCAAACAAATAAGAAACAAATAAATAAATATTAATTACTAATTTTTATTGGCATTTAATTGCAATTGTGCACCAAGCATCTTTGTAATCGAGATCTTATCGCACTTGAAGTCGCAGCACTTGTAAGATAACATGATAATCAAACTATCAAATTATTAATGAGCCACACACACACACTCACACTAATAAACCACATACACTTTGCGTCTGTGTGTGTGTGTTTTTGTTTGTTTGTTTGTGCAGCCAGTCCGGGGTTCGATGAAACCGCGAAGCGATTAGAGCGTCAGTCGAGCCCGGAGAGTCGCGCTGAGCGAACGTTATATTAACGCGAAAATCGATCGCAAAAATAGTAGCTTTAACTCAAGAAAAAATAAAAATAAATAAATAAAAGCAACGTTGAGCTGGCACCGTTATGGGAGCCGACAACAACGAGGGTGAGCGTGGGGTTTCCAAAAAAAATTTTTTTTTAATGTTTTCATGCCAGTTGGGAAGTTTTTTAAATTTAACAAACGCGCGTCTTCATTTGGAAGATTTCAAAACTTTTGGAAGTTTGTTGGAATGCGACTGCATAACAGAGCTCAGAGCTCAGTTGCATATTTGTTGTCTCGTATTAAATAAAAGCCATTGTAGCTGGGGATTTTTATTTTGTATTACACGATAAAGTTTGCGTTCATAAACCGGAATTTTTGGGATTGAAATTACTGGTCTTTGGCTTGATTGAAGCAATAACAGTTCTAAGGTACTCGCTGGAAATAAAAATGGAATATATAGTATATAGAGATACAAAATACAAAATATTTATGAAAAATAAGAATGAATCAGGAAGAAATTAAGTGCTCAAGTAAAAAACGACAATTTAAAGCAATCTTAATAATAAACATAATTTAAAGATTATCTTAGATTTTTGAAGGTTTCTACTGATACGAGCTTATTAAAAATATTGACATTAAAACTAGCTTATCTCTCTGGGTTACTATGGGATCCAATATGTTGTCTGAAACTGACGTGCTGCTACCAAACAACATACAATAAACTTTTCAACAACCATTAAATTTATGATTTAATTTATATAGACACAAATTCATTTCTTATTAGCTTACTATTGTATTGTACTATTAGCCTTCTCATGCATTTTTAGAGAATCTCTACCGGGAGCAGTTGCCGAATGTGGGCTCGCTTATCAGGGAAAGTGGACGCAAGATTTGCCGGCCGGCAACAATAACCAATAAATTTCCAATATTACGTTGGCTGCCCCGCTACCGATCCGCCTATTTGGTGCAAGATTTTATAGCCGGCTTTACAGTTGGACTGACCACAATACCGCAAGCCATTGCATATGGAGTTGTGGCCGGACTGGAGCCACAATATGGCCTTTACTCGGCCTTCATGGGCTGCTTCACCTACATCGTATTTGGCTCATGCAAGGATGTCACTATTGGTATGATATTCTCCATTTATATAATCGACCTTTTTAAAAAATTTATTCTTTTCTTATCTCAGCCACAACTGCTATTATGGCATTGATGGTTAATCAGTATGCGACTATTACACCGGACTATGCGGTTTTTGTTTGCTTTCTGGCTGGCTGTATTATTCTTCTGCTGGGCCTATTCAACATGGGCGTATTGGTGCGCTTCATATCGATTCCGGTCATAACTGGATTTACCATGGCTGCGGCTACAACCATTGCAAGTGCCCAGATCAACAATCTCGTTGGCCTAAAAGGTAAATCGTTTTTTTTCCTTTTCTTGTGAGTTATGATTATTTATTTAACATGGTTAATCTTGATTAAAATAAACATTAAAATGTCTATAGTATAACATTTTTGTTATAGATAGATATAGATTCAAATAATAATTTATAGTTATGTATTATTTTTTAATATAAATTTTGTCCCAACATTTGAAATATTTTTTCAGGTCCCTCGAACGACTTGCTGCCCTCATGGAAACATTTCTTTACGCACATACCCTCAATCAGAGTCTGGGATGCTTTGCTGGGAGTTACCACTTTAGTGTTCCTGCTGCTCATGAAGGTAGGTCCACCGTTAATGGAACCCATATCAATATTTAAGCATATCTGTTTTCTGCAGCAACTTACCAAGATCAAGTGGGGCAACCGTTTGGTGTGGAAGTATCTATCGCTATCTCGTAATGCACTGGCCGTCATCTTTGGCACATTCCTGGCCTACATCCTCAGTCGAGATGGTAATCAGCCCTTCCGGGTGACGGGTAATATTACAGCGGGAGTGCCACCCTTCCGATTGCCGCCCTTCAGCACTACAGTTAATGGGGAGTACGTCTCCTTTGGCGATATGATAAGCACAGTGGGTGCATCATTGGCATCTATACCAATGATTGCCATACTGGAGATTGTGGCCATATCCAAAGCTTTCTGTAAGTAAACTCAATAAAACAATCGAAAAATGTAATAATCTAATATATACGCACAGCCAAGGGGAAAATAGTGGATGCTTCGCAGGAAATGATTGCTCTGGGCATGTGCAACATAATGGGCAGCTTTGTGCTATCCATGCCGGTAACCGGTTCCTTTACACGCACAGCCGTCAACAATGCTAGCGGTGTGAGAACACCACTTGGTGGTGTCGTTACTGGCACCTTGGTCCTGATGGCCTTAGCCTTTCTCACCCAAACTTTTTACTATATACCCAAAACGACGCTAGCTGCGATTATTATAGCAGCTATGATTTCTCTTGTGGAGCTGGAGAGAATTGACGAGATATGGAAATCAAAAAGTGAGTAAAGCAAGTAGTAAAAATTAAAGAAAAATGCAATTAAGTCTCTTTTAATTTTAAGATAATAACATAATTTATAATCACACATTAACTTTGCATATATAAATCTTTATTTACATTCTTTACTAGAACGCGATCTCTTTCCATTTGTGGTGACAATTCTGACCTGCTTGTTTTGGAGCTTAGAATATGGCATAGTCTGTGGCATCATTGCCAATCTCATCTATATACTATATAGTAGTGCTCGGCCACAGGTGTCCATAACGCTTGAAAAGGTATGCAGTTAGCTGAGGCTTAAGTAAAATAAATTAAATTGTACTATATTCGCAGATCAATGGCTTTGAGATTGGACTGATGGATGTCAAGCAGAAACTGGACTACGCCAGTGCTGAATTTATTAAGGAGAAAGTTGTGGCATTCGTTAATCAGCAGGAGACCAAAATACGTGTGGTTGTCGTGAAGGGTCAGGAAATAAATTCCATTGACTACACAGTGGCCATGGTAAGAGATCAGAAGCCAAGATTGAACTCTAATTACAATTGTATCACTTTCAATAGAACATAATATCACTGCAAGGCGATCTGAAGGCATTGAACTGTGATCTAATTTGCTGGAACTGGAATATTGGCTCAGCTGGTGTCGTCTGTCGCCTAAAAAGTGATATGCGTTCTGCTTTTAAGTTTGACCAAGAACTGGATGATTTGGTCGCTTCATACTTTGATATTTCAAATACGGCGTCCACTGTTACGATTGAGTCCCCACAGGACAATTCTAATGAGACCTGAATGTTATAAATAAATAATTTCCTTTAAGTTTGCAGTATTTTGTATATACATTTTAAGGAGAATAAAGAACATTGTACTTAAATGATTTAGTTCGACATCAGGTGTTCACAAATAATTCATGTTTTTGTTACGAGCTCAACTAAATCCAGACGAGGCGACAGAGTGTCTGGTGGGTTTTTCGGTCACATTTGTATTTCAAGTGCTCTGCTTCGAAGAACCTCACACATTATGTCATAATAGTTGGGCAACAGAATTAATTGAACTATTAACCACACCAGACATTGAGGCAGACAGTCGCCTTTCTCCGAACAATTGAGATGAGTGTGGATTTAATTTATTGCTTTCTTCAGCCACTCGAATGACTGTGCCTGCACAGTGAGAGAGAGAGAGACAGACACAGAAAGAGAGCAAAGGATAGTAAAAAGGCACGTTTTGCCAGTTGGGTAAGAATTTTCAATCTTCTTGGAAAAGTGCATCGGGATTTTTATTATGACTTTGTGGTATCCAATTCATGGTAGCCCATTTGATATGTTTAGGATTTAAAATTGTTTTTTTTTTGTAAAGATCTATATATAATCTGCATAAAGTTTAAATAGAGTTGTGTTAGCCATTTCTACTTAGAAATTTAGCTTTCTATTCATGACCTCCTGATCCTGTCCCTTTTGTCAGTTTGTAGCTTGCACCAGCTGCACACACTCTCCGAATAGCTCCACAGTTTGACATCCTGCCATCTCTGAAACTAATCCACACTTCCGCTTTTGGGTCCGTTATGTCCGTTCTTTATTTCTTAAAACTGGCGACAACTTTACACATTGCGTAGAATTGGCGATTTAAAAATGTTGGGTGAAGTGAAGTAAAAATTTAATTAGTAAGCAATTCATTAACAACAATTTCACGTTAAATGACTAGATTTAAAGATTCACATTCGAAATAATTTGAGGAAAGAAATATACAGATTAAAAAATTATTTTTTATTCCAATTTATAATCATAATAACAATTTAATTGAAAATATAACGAATTATTTTGTAAATAGTTTGAAACACATTTGATGAATGTAGGTTTGATAAATAAATAAATATTAATATTTGATCATAAATTTATAATGTGCATTCGATAATAGTCTAAAATAAAATTCTTTCAATTTTTAAATGATATCTATTTGGGTTTGTGGTGGATGGCGCGTGCGCTGTCATGGTGAGGATGCAGATCAGATGCCGCATTGATTACGCTGGCTTACGCAAAGATATTACATTTAAAACCAGGTGGCTCCAGCTGCATATAGCACGCTTCGGATCCTTGAGACGTAGCATTAGGATCTCAGGCAGAATATGACAATATATACATTCTCAATAAACACAAATTGAATCATTTTGGGTAACGTAAACAGCGAGAACAGCAGCAGCAACCAGCTGGACCAATCTCGTGGCAGGCTGGGCGCAGAGAAAATAGTAGATCACACCATGTGTTCGCTGCTTCCACCAATTGTAGCACCCAGAACGCACTATTACGGAGCAGGGGCACGCCTACAAGTGCCAAAAATAGGCAATATTGCGAGAGCAAAAGACAACAAGAGACAGACAGACAAAGAGAGAGAGAGAGAGAAGAGAGAGAGAGAGAGAAAGAGTGAATGCGAGTGGAATGTGTGTAAAAAGGAAGATTTTCCGAGCGCAACACTCAGATGAGTCTTAAATGTGCGGCAACACGGTCATAGACGGTTTTATCTGAACAATCTTAAGTAATAGGAACAAGACAATTTATCGGAAAAAGTCTTTTTAGAGAACTCTCCCTATTAAATTGCAGTCGAAAGTGCTCTTAAAAAAGTTTCGTAAAGATTATCTAATGCCACGCAAAAAGCGCGCTTCCAGCCCACTGGATCTCTTTGATGATGACATCGATGACGATGACAGCTCACAAAGTAAGCATATTGAATAATATCAAAGAATATAAATATATAATAATGATTTTATGAAAATGTCAACAGGTTCACAGCCGCCTGTGCAAAGGAATGCGGCAAATGCCCGGGAACGTATGAGGATGAGAGTCTTGTCCAGCGCCTATGGACGTTTAAAAACCAAATTGCCCAACATTCCGCCGGACACAAAACTGTCCAAGTTAGATACACTGCGTCTGGCCACGCTATACATTAAGCAGCTAATTAATGCTGTGGAGACGAAAGGTGCCAGTGCCACGTCTATTATAAATACACATCCCAATCTTAATTCTCCTGCTGATGTGACAAATGCGCTGGATACGCGACATTCAGGGACAGATTACGGGAATGTCGTCGGCGGCATTGCGTCGCCTTTCAACTTTCACAATTCTGGACATCTCGGCATGGTAAGTCTCAACGTGGCAAGGCAAATTTGCCTGCTCGCTTATGCTGCGTATAAGTGATGTCAGTGGCACCACTTAACGTTGCATTCAGCACTGAATGAATGGTATAAATATATATATATATATATATATATCGTACGTAGATAGATATAAAATTGGGCCGCACTTACAGCTGGACGACGTCAATCGGTGACAGATGTCAGTTTAGTTATGATAGGCGCAGCGCTGATAGGCTCAAATTCAGACAGATTTTTTTGTGAGACGTCAGCAACAGACAGCATTTATTCCAATTAGAGTTTCATTAAATAGAGAAAATTTTTAACAACTAATCCATCAGAGTAGAAACTCTTCCCTTCTAAGCACAATATTTAGAACCAATATTTATAATTTAGAATGCATTTAAAAAGTTTACACCATGCCCATAAGCAATATAAATTTTTTCTCATGACAACTTAACACTATAAACATATATTTTAAATAAGCCTTGAAATTTGGTATAATATCTTATATAAGGGAGAGGATAAAATATATTTTATACATTTACAATGTATTTGTTTTCGGTTTATACATTGAAATTGAGACGAAAATATAAACATATATACAAAATCGTAGCTATTTTTTTTGAAACATAAGGTTTTCGATAACTTGTGAAATAACTTATAGAAATCATTAAAATACAAATTTTTTTTATAACATTTCCAAAAGACAGCCTTGAAAGGTATTTCATAAATAGGTATTTGTAATAGAATTTGTTATTCATATATAGAGTCAGTTGCTTATCTTATAAAAATAATTATAGTGGTTTATTTTGAACGTAGTGCTCAAAAACCCATTAAATAATTTAAAGAAATCATAAAAATGAATACATCATTCTAATAAATATTTATTATTTAAATATAAAATGTTTAACAAGTTATAATTTTTTTTATGTAATGTTAGGAATTTCAAATCTAAAAATATATACAAGTTATATGTTGGGCAACATCTGCTTAAGTACTGCTTCCATACCTTCTATGTAGGTGTAGGTGTATGCGACACCCCCCCCCCCCCACCCCCCACCACCCAATAGTATATACAAAAACAACAACAAAAAATCACATTTTGTGATTTCAGTTTGTGTCTGGTTTTCCTGTAATCAGATACTTTTGTGAATTTCAAAAATACAAAATATGAGTGACAGACTCACACGGAGACATCGATGTTCCACGACAACGGGGTGGGGGCAAGAACATTGGTTATTCTTCTTCGCCAGTATTTCTTGTTATTTATAAAGATGCACGACTTTGAAGCCACCAAGAAACAAATGACATGCAAAGAACTGTTGTTTTGTGACTCTGCGCTAGATAACCCATCATATGGAATTAAAACTAGTGAGAATGCTCGTTAGTATTCGACTTGAAGTTATCCCGCACGCAGATCTGAAATGTTTTAAATCATTTAAAGTTTTCATATGTGCACAACCTAACTATTCCCTTTTCTATATATAATGGAATAACCCACGTATATTAAAAAAAAAGATCCGAATTCAAACAATTTGTTTATTCAATTGCTGAAGCGGAATGCGTGAAAATTTTCAGCAAATATTGTGCTTGAACGGCGTCTTGTGTCCATATGGTGGCAGTGTTTTGTTTGCGTCTGTCAGGATCGTACCGATCGTTGCCCCGTACCCGTACCCTTCCCGACAATAACGACACCCTAATTTATACCACTCGCACGCGCCGCCTTCGATTGAGGGCTGGGTGTGGGAACTGTGAGACTTAAAGAAAGAGAGGGAGAGAGAGAGACCACAATCCATTACCCATTGGCTACCGAGGCTGACGACGCTGAGTGTGTGTTGTGTCTTGTCTTTGGCCTGTTTATGTTTTTATAGATACGTTAATGACGCTGTTATTGTTCAACTATGAAAACATTTCCCGAAGAACCACTAAAAACAATCAAAATTGTATAAACAAACAATGGCGCTGTCGCTATCGTTGTCGGCTTGTCGTTATATTGTTCCATTTATAGTTGTGCGGTTTCCCCTAATATATCACTTAGCTGCCTAAATGAGTTTACAATCCTTTATCGATATGAGCCACCGTTTAGGGAAATTTTCAATATCGAGTCGAGACTTTTATTTGTGTCAATATTTAAAAGTGATCACTTCTTTTTTTTTTAAATGTAATGATTTTCATAAATTAATTTCATAGGATTGTAGAAAGTTATTCATGCAAAATATTAATATAAATATATTCTGTACTTTACTAATTGAAAATAAATTCTTTTTTTTAGAGCTGGCCCTTTGACTTTCAACACATGCAACAAGGCCACAATCGCAACAGTAACTCCAGCCACACATTAAGCTCTGCGCGCATGGATTGGCAAAGTTCTCAAGCGCACTCCTACCCAAAGACGCCACGTCATGAACCACACATGGCAGTCGAGGCCAGTTATACACAGCTGCAGGATGTACACTGGTATCCCGATGACATGGGGCTGCAGTTAGAGCAGCCACACAACGCCAATAACTGTTGTGCCTATCAGTCGGCTAGCGTTGGACAGCATTCGCGGGGCATTGCGATATCCAGCAACCAAACGCATCGCCTTTAGTACAATGTGTGCTGCTCACTTACATTTATCAGCTTATATTATAATGGAACCTGTATTAAAATCGTGATTGTATTTTATGTTATGTAATTTACTAAGCCAAAGATTAATATTATGTTTAACTAAATCACCATAAGCTAATAAACTAAATAAATAAAATTAAAACCAACTTAAGAGTATTTCATATTTAAATTACGCGCCTAGCTGAACGAACGCCTGGCAACTTTGTACTTCGTATGCTGCAGCCCTAGTGTACAGCTGATTGCACAGAAACAAACAGAGAGCCCCAAAATCAATCATCAACAATAACAATAACAACGAGCGTATCTTTTCAAATAGCAATAAGAATATACTGATTAAAGGCAATTATAGAAAATATCTCGCATAGCTGGGTATAAGTTCACTGTGCCTGCTAGATTAGATTTTGCTCAAAAATGAGAGTGTAGTACACTTGTACACAAACTGAGCTTAACAAGTTTAGTCTCTGCGTTCAATTTTAGTTAGTACTCAACTATAGCAGAAGACGGACGCAAATTTTTTTTATCTTAAGCCGATTTTAGCTTGTGAAAACATTTGATACGTTTACGCAATTGCAGCAAAATGCCAGCACTGGTAGTAAATCCTGATTTGCAGAAGGAACGCAATACAGCGACCTTTAATCCAAATGAGTTTTCAGTCTTTTGGGCCGGTGGCGCAGACAAATACAAAGAGAAGAAGGCCTTGGGTAAGTGCGTCAGTCCATACACACATACATCTATATATTTATGCGCACTTCGCATTTACCACGACAATTAACTGGTTTTTAAGCTCGGCTTGAAGAGCTTCAGTCGAAAGCACTCGCAGAGGCATTTCGCAATTCAACAGCACTGCAAATAATTACAGCAACATGACACAGCAAACAAATAAAGCAGTTTAATTACTTATGCAAAACAAGCCCAATCGGTGTCTGTTTTTACTGTTCTCTTCGCAGTTTTTCATTCACATTTTAATTTTACACATTCATTTTAGCTACCTATCAAATGATATGCGAGTTGAACTTTGTTTATAATACAGCCTCTCAACTGGTTTTTAATTAATTCCATTCGCCGAACTATAGACTTTGAATGTACTTATGTTTTTACAAATAAATTCATAGTTCAGTCGTACTTTGACGTGTTATAAATTATAGTGCTGCGCTGATAAGCTTAATCTGTGATTTTTGTTAATCGCTTCTACCACTAATAATAGAAATACACAAGTGCATTATGATTAACAGCTAAATATGATACGTGACTTTTCTTGGCACATATTTAAAATGCTGTTATTTATGTGGCAATTGCAGAGAAAATGTTCCTGGAGGATCCAGAGCTGAATGATGATGTGCCCACTTCATATATGTCACACAAGCAGCTCTACGAGAACAGTCTGCGAAAGGCATGCCTCATTGGCGAAAGGATACGAGAACTGCGCGCGAACGGCGAGGCTGACGTAGATACCTACAAGTAAAGATTGAATATTATTTTCGGCTACAATGCAACTAGTAATCCTATTCTTTGACAGTGCTCTGCTCGGCGGCTCACTGGGCGCTGCTTTACTAAAGGAGGGCAATCCCATTGGACTGCACTTTGTCATGTTTCTTCCAACTATTATGGGCCAGGTGGGTTTACGGAAATAAAACAATTTGTAAGCAAGTAATCATTATATATGCTTCGCAGGGTAATATGGAGCAGCAGGTGGAGTGGCTGCCCAAGGCGTGGGACTGTGAGATAATTGGCACATATGCACAAACTGAACTAGGTCACGGCACCTTTTTGCGTGGCCTGGAAACGCGTGCAGATTACGATGCCCAGAATCAACACTTTGTGATCAATACGCCCACAATTACCGCATACAAATGGTGGCCCGGCGGCTGTGAGTAACTTGCAGCTTAAGCACATTGCACTTTGCATTATATGCATACATATCTCATCAACATTCACAGTGGGACACACGGCGAATCATGCCGTGGTCGTTGCGCAGCTGTACACCAAGGGTGAGTTCCGTGGCCTGGCGCCGTTTATTGTGCAGCTGAGGGACACGGAGACGCATAAGCCCCTGCCCGGTATAGATATTGGCGACATTGGCACCAAGCTCGGAATGAAGGGTGTTAATAATGGTTATTTGGGACTAAAAAATGTGCGCGTTCCACTGAACAATATGCTGATGAAGAACCAACAGGTGCTGCCGGATGGCACCTATGTGGCGCCGAAAAACAACGCCCTCACCTATGGCACAATGATGTTTGTCCGTTGTGTACTAATTAGGGATACGGCGCTAAGCTTGGCCAAGGCCTCCACCATTGCCACGCGATATGCGGCAGTGCGACGACAGAGTCCCATTGATCCGAGGGAGCCAGAGCCACAGATTATGGAACATACGACACAGCAGCTGAAGCTTTTTCCGCAAATAGCCAAGGCAATTGTTTTTAAAATGACTGGCGATGGCATCTGGAATATGTATAATGTGATCTCTGGTGAAATTGAGCAGGGCAATCTGGATCGCTTGCCGGAGATGCACGCGCTGCTTTGTTGCCTTAAGGCCATTTGCAGCACAGATGCAGCAGCTGGCGTAGAGACCTGTCGGCTCTCCTGCGGTGGTCATGGTTACATGGATTGCTCCAATTTCCCAACCATATATGGGATGACGACGGCTGTGTGCACCTACGAGGGCGAGAACACTGTGATGCTGCTGCAGACGGCCCGTTATCTGGTTAAGGTCTACGGGCAAGCTCTTAGTGGGGATCAATTGGTGCCAACAGTGGCTTACATCAACGAGGCCATTAAGCTAAAGTACTTTGTCAATTTCGACGGGTCCTTGGAGTCGATTGTGAAGGGATTCCAGTTTGTGGCTGCCAAGTAAGTTTTTTATTAAGATCGCTTAGTGCAATCTTTAATGTATTTTGATTCATAGCAAAGTGCGCGTTGCTTATGAACAAATTGAACTGCGTCGTCGACAGGGTCACGGCACGGAGGTGGCTGCCAATCTTTGTGGTGTCTTTCTAACCGGTGCTGCAGATGTAAGCAGGGCTAAGACGTTAACATTTTTTTAATACTAACACTTGCACTATTTTTAGCTGCACGGACGCGCCTTTTTGGCAGAGTCTGCCTACAAGGAATTGACGGCTGTGTCCAAAAAAGTCTCTCCAGCGCTGGCTGACGTGCTGATGGTGGTCCTGGAGCTGTACCTAGTTGATGCATGCCTCAATCACATTGGGGACTTCTTACGCGTTAGTATATAAATATTATTAGCTTTTTAAATGTATTAGTTGCTTGTTACATTCTCTTTTGCCTATGCAGTTTATCGATTTGACAGATGCGGATGTTACCAAACTGGAGATGCGCTTGGAGAGCTGTTTGAAACGCTTGCGTCCCAATGCTGTTGCTCTGGTCGACAGTTTTGATCTGCATGACCGAGTTTTGGACTCAGCTCTGGGTGCATACGATGGGAATGTATATAATCGCATATTCGAGTCGACCAAGAAGAATCCGCTCAACATGGAGCCAGTAAATGAATCATTCCACAAATATCTGAAGCCTTTCATGAAAGCGCATTTGTAAAGTTACGTTAATGTTTTTATACGTCATTGTTATATGCCTATAATTGTTTCGGTTGTATATGTATATATATTAAAATCTTGCTTGTTAATTTAATAGTATTTAAAGTTTGATTTGTTTGTTGCTAGAAATGTTGACCAGTTTTGTGTTTTAATAGAGCTTACACTAAACGCTTTATTAAAGATGGGTTTTTTAATTATAGTTTTTAGATAGAGATTAACTGTAATCGATTCCCTAATTAGCAGCAGCTAATTGATCATCTAATCGAACACAGCCCTAAAGCCATCAAATGTGTCGCTTACGATGCACTAGCAACCGAAGCCTTGGACGTGCGCTGTGCATAGAGGCGTCGAAGCAGTCGAATGCCGCAGAGGAATGTAAATATTGTTAACGGTATAAGAATGCGCAGCGTTTGGAACATGTTTAGTTTCAACCAGAATACGAAAAACAGCGTCAGAATGCCACCGAAGCCCAAATGGAATCCAATTGTGCTGGGCGCTATTGTGAAGTTGGACACATTTATGCCCATTTTGGCCCAGAAGACAAAGAGCAGGACGAGCGGCGTTATACACAGGCCAGTGAATATATCGGAGACAATGCGAGGCGGACGTTTATCGGGCACGCGGAACTGATGCACAATCTCGGGCAGGGGTCCACTTTCAACGCTAGCCTCGATCTCTGTAAAATATGCAATTAATTGTAATTGAGCACAGAATTAGGTTTGTAGTTTTAACTGACCTCCATCGGGTTGATTGAATTTCAGCTGCACATCGGCCAACAGCCACTCGAAGGAGTTGGACAACGAAGCATCACCGACAGTTAGATAAATGTCGTACACGCCATTTTCGTTGTCGAAATTCTTGCCCTGATTGCCCACATCCATATCGAATTTGTAGGCCTTGCTGCTGTCCTGCTCCGCAACAAAGATTACCTCCTTATCTGTTTCCTTGTTGTGGAGACGTACAAATGCCTGATGCACGGTGATTGGTTTGCTGTCCCGTTCATCGACTAGCTGCGCCTTAAGCAGCAGCTTCTGTGTGCTGTCCGCTGTTAGCGTGTCCTTCAGTTTGTTAGGAAAATTGATGCTTTGCTTGCGTGTAGCAGCACTAGCATCTGATTCGGCTATGCCCAACTCTAGAGTTTGCACCTTGACGCGTCCTAGCAACCTGAATTGCACATTCTGATTATAGACGCCATCGGCATTCAATTCGGCCAGGTAGATGCCGCGACCTGGCTTAAGGCTGCTCAGGTCAACTGCGTAGGTCGTTTTGTCGGATGACTTGCTTACTAACTGAATCTTCTCTGACAGCACTGAGTTATCATTCTTAACACTAATCTTGGCACTGACACTCTGCACAGCATGCGATAGTGGCTTGCCGAGCAAATCAACAACAGCCACATTCAGTGTTGGCGACTGCGGATCCAGTTGTCCATTGCCAATTAGTTGAACACACACGGGCGATATCTTCTCTGTGCCACTTATCGTTTTCAGCGCCTCGATAAGCACATGCGCTCCTTTGGCGGTTTGCACAGAACGACGACTCAACAAATAGTTGGCAAATTTAACAGCCTGTTCGGCAGTGACAGGTGCAGGTTGATTAAAAGCCTTTGACACGCCAAACACGCCGTTGAGTATTAAAGCCGTAATGCTTAAGCCACCCTCGAATTGCAGCAGTTTGCCATCGACTTCGTCAGCCTGAACAACAGCATCTTCAATGCGATTCGACACAAAACTGGCACTTGGGCCCAGTTGGACGGCGGCATTGAAGGCATAGCCGAGACCGCTCAAGGTGTCATCCTTTTTCAATAGCTCCTGCAGCCGCTTGACAATTTTTGTCTGAGTCGCTTCACTGATCTGTACGCCGAGCGCATTGTGTGTGGCAATGCGATAGTAAATTTCCGTTGTGGTACTCAACTCTCCCTCCAAGGAGTTATACACCGTGGACAGCAGTGATTCCGCGAGTTTTGACGTACAACGCAGATTTTTGTTGGCCCCAATCAGATAGTAGTCTTTCTCAAAGTCCTGCAAATAGACGTAGTCTCAAATGTGTGTGTGATGAAATTCATTTTTAAAGTATCTTACACTTAGTTTGGATTCGGCGTGCAGCGTCACAATTTTCTGACAGAGCGTTTGCTTTGTCGCAGAATCAGTGGTTTCGATATTTAAGCTGGCAAAGAAAATCGACTGCAGATCGTTAGAGCTTAGGCCATCGACAAAGACTTTTTGCAGGCGGTTGAGATCCTTTGGACCCAGATGACTGTCCACGGTACGCGTACTCCATGTCGTTGCTGCAGCGCAAAGAACGCATAGGAGGGTGAAACCTGCCACAACACGAAGTAAACAATTTGAACATATATATAAATGTATTGGAAAAATTGTAAGTGCCAGCAAAGATGTTAATGTCGACGCCGGCATCAACGGCAGAGAACGAGACGGCGAGAGAGCCTTTGCCGGCGTTTGCACGAGGAGCGATTGACGATTAGGCGTAGATTTAAAACTAATACTATTACTTACATAATCTCAACATTTTCCTATATGGTGGGGCGTTGGAAAACGCAACTTATGGGCTATAGTATAATAAATAAAGAACACTTAAATAGCCTGCACCGCCTGTTTCAGCTTCGATATTTTTTACAGACACGTCAGCGACAGTGTTGTCCCATGACGTGAAAGATAAGGGCTGGCGAATATCTCACGAACGAGTGTGCACACACCCGTACTAAAAGAAAATCCAAAGATATATTAATCGATTATTTTTATCAATATTTAATTTATTACGTTAATTTAAATACTTTTAAGTTATGCTTGTCATGCTAAAAATTTAATTTTATATTAACACTAAAATAAATAATTCAAAGTTAACTTCTATTAAGGTCCAAACTTCTCAGAGCATTCCGCTAAGGGTCTGCTCATAGAATACTTGACTTTGAAGTCCTTTGTAGTGTCTCCCTCATGATTCCATACAGTTATAGCTGTGGTGCAATATAGCGGATACTTGTTTGCCCGCGCTTCCATGCGCTCTTCATCCTCGGGCGGCTTATCCTTGCAGTAATTCTCAAAGTACTCAGTGCGATCAGGGCTCAGATCAACCTTAACTGAATTCTGCCGATTATATTCATCATAAAATTCTTGCCACAAGAATTGCTCCATTCGATTAGCACGTGTAGCTGTAATAAAAAAAGAGCCAATAATCTTTTTACGCTACAAGTTGGGCAATGAAGAGCTCTTACTCAGCTTTTTGTTTCTAGCTGGTGGCCCAAAACTACGCTGAGTCTCGGTAGTTTCAGCCGGACAAGGCCCATTGCTTCTCAAGCGAAAGTTATCGTTTTGGTTCATTTTTTTTGTTACGTGTTTAAACTAACGAAAATAATTTATTATTCTGATACGAGCAATGATATTTGTATGAATGATTGCTTTGTTAAGGTAAACATAGTATTCCGAGCTTGACAACACGCTCAAGCTGCTAAGCAACCGACTGTTGCACCGTCTGCTGTGGTGCATCGTCCTCGACAATGAGGGTGACATCCTTGGGTCGCAGTATCCAGTAGTAAACAATTATGGTGACCAGAAAGAGAATACCGCTGTAGACGATCCATTCCCAAATGAAACCAAACCACCACGATTCAAACTCTTCAGCGCCATACCAAATTGAAGTCATGGTGATGTTCTCCACCAAGATGAGCAACAGATACCAGCCATACCACCACCGCACACTCTTAAAGCATACACGAAACTCCAAAAGCACAAATATGTATATATACGCAAGTAGCAGATAGAACAGTGTGCGGCTCCAGCTCCCACGGCAGCGAGTCTCCAGCGCCAAGGCGGCCAGCATTACGGCATAGTGGACGCCCACAATGATGAAGAAGGCGCGTGGATAGAATACACAGAATGTGGCCAACGACAACATGCGCATAATGATAAAGGCTATCCAGCCAAAGAAGGCCACGGTTTTGCCCGCAAAGTCATCTTGTTGTATGCCATTCACTATCTTTGTGGGTCGCGGAAAATAAAAGTCCACCACATCCTTTGGCGTAAGAGGTGTGCCCTTAGGCGTCTGTGCCAGCACCAGAGGAGTACGCTCATCGCTGGGCTCCTCCTCAACAACCTCTCCGACAAACAACTTTGGTGGCCGTGGCACATGCTCTTTAATGTACAGCTTTGCATTCATCAGCAGCATATTTTTGTATGTCTCTAGCTGGGAGAGTGGACGTGTCATTCGGCGACTGCGTCTGTGCTCATTGTCGGACATGGTGCGTCGCAAATCTGGCACAAGCTCTGGTGGACTGTTCTCTGTGGGCAGTATGGGCAGCTTGGGCAGTGCTGGTGGCGCCGTTGATGGTGGTAGTGGAGGCGCTGGTGTCTCTGGCACAGTATCCAACACTTCGATGCTGTCCAGATGCTGCATTTCCTCTCGTCGTATCACCAATTTGGGCATGGCACGATGAATCTTATCATCGTCGGTGGCATTACCTGCCGATACGCTGGGTGTGTGTAGAACGGCTTTGGTTTCTACGGTCTCCATTCCATCGTTGTCCACCTCATCTTGGCCATTAATGTGCAGCTCATGAGTACCAACGGCTGTCTCATGCCTAGCATGAAAATTCTCCATGATCTTCTCAGATTGTGGGAAGCTTGTTATCATGGTGCGTTCTGATTCCCGTTTCCTACGCTCCACCTCGCCGCACAGGCGCTCATTCTGCTCCAGCCGACAGCGCTGTGACTCCATTTGCTGTGGCGTTGCCCAGGGATAACAGCGACCGACGCGTCTCTGGCTCTCAATGCGATGATAGCTGGTCGTAATTGCCGCCAGATCTATGGAAGCGAACACCAGGCACATGCCCTGCAAGGTGGCTGCAATGAAAACCATTAAAATAATTTTCCTAGTCCATTGTCTACTCCTTCTCACATGTTTCATAGTTGCGGAAAAGATCCTCGCCGAGCATGTAGTATATTTGTAATATAATCTGTGGTGCTGCCTGAGCATAGGCTTGGATTAGCAAATAGAGCTCAATGCTGGACGATTGCGTTGCCTTTCCCAAGCACTTAATGCGCTGCACATCATCATCCTCATGGAAGAGTGCGTCAATAGACCAAAACAGACGCATTGTAAACCTAAAGAATGATTCATTGAATTGTTGGTTGATAAACCAAGCAAATAGTGGTTTACTAACCTGGAGAGAACCGTGAGTGGGAACAGCAGCAGCTGAAGCATTCCCATGCTGCAGCTGACAAATCCACTGCGATTTGCCTGAACGCTCCTGCGCTGATCCCTAGAGCTGAGCACCAGGACGTAGGTGAGCAGCGGTGGTATCAGAACTAGTATTAATGTACCTACTCCAAAACCCACATCATGTTGCTGGAAATGCTGATAGCTCAGTGCCAGGTCCGTTGCTGTCTGCAGCAAAAAGACCAGTAGTGCCAGACAGGTGGGAATTATGTAGGAGACATAGATGCGGGTCCGGCTTCGGATAGTATATCCCAGTATACAAGTGGGTGGCCTTGCCGCATGACCAACCTCCACACTCATGTCCTAATATTAGTATTTCTTTTGCTGTTTTTACTTTTGTTACACTCTCCTCCAGCGCTTTACATGTTTCAATTGCGAAATTTTCGATAATACTGGAACTCCACCTATGAGTAAGCGCCAACGATTCGCGCAATGCTCTCTCGGAATAACGCTTATCAATGGACGCTGATTAGATAAACGAGTTGACTAGGTCTCGTGTGGCGAACGCCAAGGTTTGTTTATGTTTACGTGCAGAAGCGGGGAGGTGTTAAGAAACGATACATTATTTAGAGGGAGAGGGAGAGAGTTGAAGTACGCCATGAAATATTACTCTCCATTTGCTATAGTTTTGAAATAGCAAAAGTCGCTACTGTATTGTAGCTTTTTCTCTGAAAGGTATATAGTAGGTCAACTATTGAGAATGTCATGGTAATTCAAACAAATGCATGACTGAAACACACCCCTAAAATTTTAACAATGTTACGATTATGGAAAGTGTTTATCCATCTTCAGTAGCACTTTTGGTATAATAATGTTAACATGAATCACGATCCTGCGTTGAATGTAATAAACTAAAGAAAAAATAATCAATAAAAATCTGAAAAATCTTCTTTGACAAAGTTATAATTATGCAAAGGGTATACGCGTATTAAGTATAACTTGGCTTATTTTATTAATACCATTTAAAGTCTAACAACTTAAATGAGTTAGATAATTCAATATTTATAAGTAAATTCTTTATTATTTTAATTGATGAATTTCTCCTAAGAATCATACCAAATCTTCTTCATCCAATTGGAAGGTTTGCAAGGTTCATCGAGCACCAAAAAGGATCCCTTTTGGTTCTCAGTGTTCTGCTTGGCTCGGCGACAACCCACAGCATACTTGGGATTGCCCTCAATAATAGAGGATTTGTCGCGGCAGTTGACGGCATTTTGCAGCAAAGAGGCGCGCCTTCCGTATCTGGCCGGTTTCTGGGCACCGCCATTAACGACATCCTCGAAAGTGGGCACAACTGGAGGTGGCTCCTTCACCTGGCGATGACGCGACGGATGTCGCTTGGCCTGCGACTGCAGATGAGATGCCTCAAACGATGAATCCGAGCTCTTACGGAAATCACCATGTGGCGTTCCAGCTAGAGCTGGAGCTGGTGGAATGAGCTCACGAGGACGCTCCCGTTCTCGCAGCTGATAATTGTACTGGGCCCTTCTGTATTCAGGCGTGGCAGTTAGTTCGTCGGCAGTCAAGCAGCTGGCAGCAGCGGCAGGCTCACGCTTCACACGTGGACTGGTGTGGGTGGTAGTGTTGCTGGTGGTGGTTTTGGTGGTGTTCGTGCTGGTGGTGTTGGGCAGTCGAAATGAGGAGACTGGCTTGTGCACCACGGGACGTGAGCGTGGAAAATCCAAATAGTTGTTGCGATACTCTGGATTAAACTCGATGTTGCCACGCAGGCGGAGATAGGGCTCCCGCACCTTGCCCCGCTCGGGCATCTCGGTGATGTGTGGATCACGGAAACTCTCATGATACTCGGGCACCTCTTTGGTGAACTCGCCACGCGGGCGCAGATGATCGTCTGTCTTCAACGACTTCTCTTTGGCCATGTGCTTGGGTGGGACATTATATTTATCGCGATACTCGGCCACATCGCCGCCGCTTGGCTTATCGTCTGTGGTGCTCTGCTGTTCTGCACCAGAGACACGCAGATTGTCATGTTTTTTGATGGGCGCACTCTTCGAATAGTTGGCATACATCTTGAAGCTATCTTGATACTCGGGCACAGTGACGAAATCGCCCTGCATCTTGATGCTGCTCATCTGGGGTATGGAGTGAGCCTTCTCGATGGGAAACTGCTCGACAAATTGACGCTTGTACTCGGACGGTGTTGCCTCGAACTCGGTGCCCTGTGCCCGCATCTGCAGATGGCATCGATGCTGCTCCTGAGCGGCAACGTCACGCTTGAACTTATCGCTCGCCAATTGGCTGGGAGGCTCCTCCCGAAACATTTCCCGAGGCAGAATTTGCGAGCCGCTCTCCACCATTGGATAGGTCAGATAGGAGGAGCTCTTCATCGCGCCCGGCCCATCGCTCTCAGCGCTGCGGCCCAGCTGGAGGTTCTCCGGATTGCGAACTGGATACGTGCGTGAACTGCACGCAAATCATATTCCATATAATAATTTAACTTATGTACTTACTTTTAATAACTTATAATTTCAAATATTAAACTTAAATATTGGAAAAATAGCTTACAATTGCAGATCCTCGGGCGTGAACCAGTGATATTTTTCCTGATGCTCCGACAGTAGCTGCATGAAGCCTTCCAGACGCAGCGAAGTTGCACGCCTCAACAGGGACCGGGGTCGCGAATGGGCGTGTCCCTGGCAGCAATAATGCTTACGGTACTCTGACTTAAACGAACCAAAGGACAAGGCAGGCTCGTCGCTATTATAAAGGCAGATGTTGCTGTGTGTATGCAGCTGTACAGGCTGACGACGCCGGAAGAACTTAAGATCATCGACGGCAATGTGCTCATGAGGGTGTTTGATGGTAAAGCGGTCGCTGTGCTGCTGCTTTTGGCTGCCTGTAAGATCCGGCTCCGAGAACGAACGATTCCAATTGAATTCCGCCTCGGCACTGCAAACGGAAAACAAAAGACGAAAACCATAAATTGGCGAAGCGGGGGCCGTGATTTTCTGGGCCTTGGCTACGTTTGCAACGTTCGGCGTTACCATTGGAAGCAAATAACAGGAGCAAAAAAATTAAGTGCTACAAAAAGAATGTCAGCGATGAGCATGCTTAACTGTCGCATACCTCCTATATACCATAAATAGAAAGAACTTACATTTATCTTAGCATTGGCAATAGATAATTGCCTCAGTTTTTTGGCATTTTTTAATATCCTAAATGTGCAAAAATATATTTGACATGAAATATTAAAAACCGCAACGACAATCAATTTTTTTAAATAAAAACAAAATTATTTATAACGCCAAAAAAAGATACAGCTAAAATACTCTGAACACTTTATTTTAGAATATTCAAATACAAAAACATCATCACTATGATAGAGAATCTAAGCAAATGGCGCCTTATGAATAATACTAATACGTCTTTAGCTAAGCTCTGGTTCGCTCTAAGGGAATTTTTCATAGCGTGCCAGCACGCACGGAACAAAACTTAGAAACCCTCTGACACAAACAAGCACACACAGGTGCATGGCACACCTACTGGCATGTGTTGCTAGGCACACACAACTGACAGACAAACTGACAATAAAACAAATTGCAACAAATTGGAAAATTGTCTATTTGACGATTGCAAAAGGATTGGCCAATGAAGGCCAACAATCGATTACCACCACCAATTGCATTGAGTTATTGGATTACACCCAAAACCATTTCTAAGCGGGAAATGAGTTTTGTTTTAAATTGCTTGTAAATCATTTCATTCAAAAGTGGCTAATTATAGCGGCGTGTTTGGGCATACATAAATGATGAACCCTTCCTCGCACGCAAATGCCAGTAGACGTGGCCAGGTCACACACCTGTTGCCTGTCCCGTTGTTAACTGTTGCTGCTGTTGTTATTGCTGTATTATGGCCGGCAAATTTGCATTTTTAATGGGCAAGAGATTTGCATATGCATTTACAGCTATGTTCTTCAGTGCAAAACCCATCAATCTTGGCTTTGCAAATGGCAAAAGTGTTGGCCAACAAAAGATTAGCAAAACGGCGTCCTAAATATTGAGTTACGAAAAGTGGTCGAACAGGGACAGTTTTCTATGTCAAAAATATAACTCTTCTTACTTGGACAATCTTATTTATATAGTTCACAGTTAGCATGACAAACTGATTTACTGTCAATTTGAAGTTAAGATAAATTGTGTATAGAGTACATTTTTCATACTACCACTCGCATGTTCAACAATTTCATTATGATCCAAAAATAGTTATGCATTTATGCAAAAAGGTTAGCAAGCGCAATGGCTATAAATTATGAGCGTGTTGTCAGTGTCAGGTTTGTATCAGTTCTGGCCAAAAAGCCTGATGGCAGCTGCAATTGTAATTGCGTGCGTGACTGTTACCTCAAAACGGAAATAGACACAAACAACACGGCGGCAACTCCGGCGGCGAGTGCAGAACTTACCCAAATCATGTCGGGCTCAAGCTCTTAATAGCAACAGTGCCAAAACGTTGACCCAATTCGACGCCCGCCTCAAGGTGGTTATAAATGAAAGCAATCAGGAAAATCGCTTGAAAATGCAGCCGAAAATGGAACAGATTTATGTATACTTTCTTTTTACATAAAGATGATGGTTGAATTAATTAAGGCAATAAGATTATTGATTGGAAAAATAATTACACCTTGACTATATTAATTTTATTATATACTTTTCAACTAAACAACAAGGTGAGGAGTTATGCCGCGAGAACTAGTCCTTCGGATTGGCTTGGTGCAGATAAGCATCAGCTTGCTATATCTTAAGAGTAATGCATTCTTCAACTACAATTGTGGTTCTTTACTTATTGCATTCAATTTAGGTTCTGACTATGACAAAATGACCTTTGGTTAGTTTTGCTATTTTTAGTATTCGCGGCGTAACGCAACCCATTTAAATATGCTAATCAATTGGCAATTACCGTACCAGCAGCAAGAATAACAACAGTAAACAAAAAGTGCACAAACTGCTGTACATAATTATATATAGATTTATGGGCGGCATTTAATTTACATTTGCATGTCACGCCACGGGGAGTACACGTAATGCAGGAGACATGAATGCGCCATTATGCTAACAACAACTAAGCCGTGGTCAAGGCCAAGGCTCACCACACAGATTGCCGCTCAGTTTTTCTATTGGGATTCCCCATATATCAAACATTACCCATCACCGATAATCCAATCCATTTTGTAGCTGCTTTTCACTTTCGTACTCTTTTTAACACAGGACACCGAGAAACCGCAGGTGCCTGGAAGTAGAGGCCGTCACTTGGCCATTGTCCATTTCCAAGTGGTCGCACATTAGGAAGACGCGTAACTTAAAAGCATGCGCTGCTCGAGCGCAAACAACAACTTGACCGCTCGAATCGTAAATACCAACTGAGCCGAAGCACAACTTCACACGCCAATAATCTGAAATAAAGGTGTGCGAGTCGAAGTTCTGTATGCCAGTAAGTCTGGCTGTGTGTGTGTTTGGCCCTGACTGTGCGCGAATTCAGTTGAAGGTGTCATATTAGTGTTCACATAATATTTCATGGCATTTTGGAGTCGCTGCCAAATAGTGCAGTTGATTGGTTTACGGCTGCCAACTGTCAGCTTTGAGAGTCCTTTTTGGGGTCAGTTGCATTTCACATGCATTCTTAATGGAGGCACTGCCCATTTCGATTTTCAACGCATTCTTCAATCAGGATAATAATTTCCGCACTGTAGTCACGCAATTCGATTACTCCTGCGCCTGCTGCTGTTCCTCTTCAACCATTTTTAATGCTTTCAATTGTCAAGAGCTATGGCCGTTTCCGGCGCACATCTGGGTCAAGAGCAAAGCAATTCGTTGGCGGAAGTGCCGGCTATTTTATGTGAGTGTAGCTTTAACAATCTGCTAGTTACTTTATTAAGTCCTTGTTAACCACGTTAACCACAATACTGTAAATTAACTGTTATTTGGTAATTGCGTCAGCAAATTTAAGTGTCAGATCTTGGAGAGCCCCTCCCAACGATCGGGCACCATGCTAAAATAACGATCCATTGCCTCCACAAAGCGCTGCTTATACGGCTGAGGAGCCAACACAGTTGGAGACTTTCCAGTGCCGCCACTGGAAATCTGCTTTATAATCGACTCCAGCTTCTTGTCCAGCGTAAAAATGCGTATATAATCTGTAAATGACAAGGTCAAGATCAAATATTTTGCCACCAAATTTGATGGTTTAAGACACACACCTATAATGCCCAGGACAAGCACATTGCGCTTGTAATCCAATCCCACCAGCAAGGAATAGTCCATCACCCCGTTGCGCTCCAGAAATGAGGAATCTCTTTGTATAGAATCGCGAAGGACAGCTTTGCTGTGAGATAACACGTAGAGCGGCTTCAACCAGGACACTGCAAAACGGTTTGTTCAATTAAAAATGGAAATAAATCTAACTTAAGATAGAAGATTCATTTTTATATTGGCGTATCGTTAGCAAATTCAATTTTTTTAATATTTGGCCATTCATTGGGCTTGAATGGATTGTTATCTGAAGGCTAAATTACAAATAAGAACTTTGACAGTTATAAAAACCAAAGAGCAATCTCGATTGGAGATAAAGTACTTACTCTGGACAAAATTCTCATCAAGCAACACTATTTCGCCATTTGCATTATTGGGATCTACAAGGCGATTCCGCTCCGAGCCCTTTAAGTCGAATTTCTTGGATATATCGCAGCCGTAGAACAAGTTCTCCATGACCAGTAATGTTTTTTCCACAAATGTGCTGCCAGGCAAAGACATCGATTATAATTTAGATATATATGAAATTATAATTTGTTTAGGGACTGCACTTACTCTTTGTTCTTGACGCTGACTTTGAAGACCCCAAAAATTTTGGCCAGTAACGTTGCTTGATCCTTTTGCTGCTTGCACTTGGCAATGTATTCCAGGTACTCGGGCACAAACTTCTCAAACATAATCAATTCTCTTTTGTTCATCTCCTTGAGCACAAAACGATCATCTGCAAAAATGGTTCCGGCTTAAACTATGTGCAAATATGAGGAGATTATTGCCCAGCTTACCCAGAGTTTTGCAGAATCGTGAGCCAGATTTGCCGCCTCGTGCCTCCCATTGCATGCTGCTGGAGAGGCTACGTGCCAGCGCAATGCGGGACTCCTCCTCGGAATTCGGGTGCTCATCGAGTTGGCTGGCAACGTCGCTGGTTTTAGACACCAGCTCGATTTCGGAGCTATTCCGATTATGTGAGATTTTAAGCTTGCTGTCCAGCTTTGGCGGACTCAAACATTTTGCGCGCAACGCATCAAATTCGCGTGCAAAATAAACCGTGCATTGGAAGAGGCAGCTGCTACTGCTGCCGAAGGTCAGCGCGACATGTTGACTCGGAGGTTGCGGTAGAGATTTGTTTGGCTTGTTTCGCTCCGACTCGGACTCGGAGGCAGTTGTGCCGCTTGTCTCCTCGGCATCGCTGTCTAACAAGTGTTTATGCTTCGGCTGCGGACTGGAGTTGCCCACGCCGCTGGCTGGCTCGCCGGCAATGCAGCGCTGATACTCAGCTGAGGTTAAGCCATAGGCAATTACTGAACTGAGATCGTTTTCCCGCACTAAAATAGGTATGCTGCCCAGAGGCAATGTAAGGTGGTCCTGTGCAGCAATCGGGGACTGCAAGGCATTTGCGTGATTATTATTCGACGGACGCAGTGTTAGTAATATGGACTTGATGGACTTTTTGTCTGCATTGGTATTAACTGTGGAGGCGAGGATCTGATCAACGGTAAGCGTATTTTCAGTATCCGATGCATCTTCTCTGGGACATTCGATTGGAGCACCGACACTGTCCACTTGCTGCTGTTGGTTCGCTTTGATTTTGGCCAACTCTTCGCTGGGCGCATCCGGCTGTTCTGGCCGCAGCTCCTCGGTACAAATAGTGCCCGCGTCAATTTGATGCTGCAGCTTGTTCTGCTTTAAAGTCAGTTGCTCAATTTCGAGAAGACGTCGACACCACAGATTAAGGCTCTCGGCCAGCTTACGCTTGGTCATGATGAGGGCATCGCCAATATCATAGGAATTCACCTGGCGTTCCGTCAACAGCGTGTGCACAATTTCCACCTTATGCTTGAACGTGAACTGATCCTTTTTAAGTGTCGTTTTCAGGCTAGCTAAGAGCTGCGAGTTCTCCTCCTCGGTGGACAGATCGGCAATGCGTTCGTGTATTCGCGTATACACCTCATTCCCACGTATCGAAAAGCTCTTGATCTCCTCCTGTAACTGGACGCTATTAAACGGCTTGGGCGGCTCCATTTGCAGTGTCAGCAACGGAGGTTCCGTTTCCCACACCTCAACGGGCGTGTACTGAAACTTGGCGCCGACGCCACGAAAGCTGAAGT
Organism: Drosophila dives; assembly: GCA_035042365.1. Taxonomy (NCBI): domain Eukaryota; kingdom Metazoa; phylum Arthropoda; class Insecta; order Diptera; family Drosophilidae; genus Drosophila; species Drosophila dives. The sequence continues at coordinate 5,121,041 of JAWNLJ010000133.1, read as the reverse complement.
GATGGACATAGTCGCGGTGCAGTGAGTGCTCGCATGGAGTGCTCTGCCCGCCGGCTGTAATGCCAACCTCTGTAGGCGGTCGTCGCTTGTAGGCGTGGCCATGGAAACGCATCTCCAGATACTTGGCCAATGAGAGGCGTTTGGCGGCATCTGAGAGCGGCACCGCTGGCGTTCTAGCATTACAGATGCTACACCAGGATGTAAAATAGATACGCTTGGGATCTGAACGTGTCGAGTCCTCGGTAAGATAAACATGCACACAGCCCAGTGAGTGTACATATCGACGCACATGACCCAGCATGGGCAAATTGCAGGAAGGGCACATCGAATTGAAGAGGCAGCAATAGCGCTGCAGAAACTGCTCCAACATGATGTCATGCTGACCATAAAACTTCATGTCCAGCAGCATGGGCAGCTTGCAGAATATGGAAACGCCCTTCGGATTGTAGTGAAAGCTGCAGAAAAGCACTGGCAAGCGCTGATGATTCTGTGGATCGAGTGCATCCTTGTATAGCTGCTCGTCGGTGACCTTTTGCGGTCGCTGCATAACCTCAGCCATCTGCTTCTTCTTCTGTCTGAGCACTAAAAGTGTAAATGAATAATGGTAATAAAATAGGTACGAGAATTCCTCATGCAACATGCACTTACTTGGCGCCTTGCCCTTGGGAAAACGACCGCCAAATGAACGAAATTCGGCGAGCAGGGATTGAATATCGCGACTTGTGGCAGCTGTTGTCATCTGCATCTTAACAAAATCGTGCGCCGGCAACAATTGCAGTTCGTTCTCCTTGTCCTTGGTTTGCTGCAATCCAGTTTTAAACACGGCATCTGTATCGGTGATCTCGGGTCGTTCCAGAGCAGCTGGAGTCTTGGACCAGAGCTTCGAGAAGTACAGCTCGGCTGGAAAGAGTTTGCGCAGCTTGCAATTGCGACCCTGCTCCGTCTCCAGAAAAGGCAGCGGAAATGTGAGAAATGGACTGACCGACAGCAACGTGGAGCTGAGCGCGTTGCGGAAGCGATTATCATACCGCATCTCCACTGCCAAGGCAGGCACGTTAAGATTACCGGTTGGCCTGGCCATGGCCGCTGCCTCTGAGGAGCGCAATGGATCCGTAAAATCCGACACATTCTCACTGACAGCCGTTATAAACTTGTCCTCCGACTTCCGCTCGGCCGGGGGTCGCTTTGCGATCACCCAGGAGCGCAGCTGTGCCTCTGTTTCCAACTGTTCGTCTGCCGCTACGTTTTCCGTATTGGGACTGGGCTCCTTCGAGTCGAAAAGAGATGGCTTTGGACCAAGCGGCTGGGCAAACTCATCCAGCAGAAAAGACATTTCCAGGCGCCAATTGTAGCGGGCAAAAAGCAGCGCCGAGGCGACTCGCTTGGCGCGTGTCAGCTCCGCGTTGTTGCCGCCCCGGAGCAGGCAAGTGTAACCACGCGGACTGTTCAGCTTCTCGAAAAACATGAGAGTCTTGCCGGCATAGTTACGTATATAGAAGTTATCGCAGTAGCCCAACTTGGGCATCGTAATGGTCGACTCAATGGAACTGATAATGTCGCACTGGAGAGTCCGAGAGAGTCGTTCCATGACGGAGAGTTTAACATCGACGACCAAAGTGACGTCGTGGGAGCGCAAGATGTCCTGGGCAATGCCGGCAACATTCTTGTGCACCAGCAGCACATTTGGCTTGAAGTTCATGAGGCGGGTGCAAACGTTGCGCAGATATTCCTTCTCCTGCAGCAGCACCGTCTCTATGGTCACAAACTTGCCCTCAATGCGCTCATAGACAATGGGACACTGCAGCAGCAGGATGCGCGGTGAGGCCACATGCGTGGCCATATCTTTGTGCGCCACATTCTTGGAGAATGCCACACCATGCACGATTTTCGAGTCTTTGCGCCTACCTCCCGGCACCTTCTTAAAGTTCACATAGTTGCGTATGTCCATCAGATCGTTCGAGCAGTATTCGGGCTTAAAATGATTTGCTGCTGTCGAGCACAGGGCCTGCAGCACTTTGCCCCACTCGTTGTCTAACTGATGGGCGTGCAGCAGCTGGGCGAGCAACTGCTCCTCATGATCACAATAGGATTCAAGCAATTTGGTTGAAATTGTCGTCAGGCATATGTCATTCTCCATCTCCAGTTCCTGGGCGGTCTGAAAACTTAACGAGACATTCATCGATTTGGGCGGATGCGGTTCAGCGCTGCTGTCAACCTGTGGACTTATCGGATTCGAGTGCTCGTTGCTGGTGTCATGTGCCTCGGCAACGGCTGCACCTATGCGCGACAGCTCGGCAAATCGATAGTGTAGCGTTGCATCAAATTCCGTTTGCTCCGCATCCGGTACAATGGGCTCCAGAAAGCCAGCGGCTAGCATTGCACTTAAGATGGCCACGGCTTGGACCTCATTGGCCGACTTGTTGTTCGTATTAAGGAACTCAATCAATTGCTGACCACAGTTCTGCACAGGCAACTCGCGTTGCATCTCCTCGTGGAGGGTGATCAGCGAATTCGATTGCTGCAATATGTTCTTCCGATCATCGATTGACAGCACCGTATAATTGGCCTGAGAACTGAAGCGCTCCTCCTGATAACCAACCGAGGGCTTGCGCGAGACTTGCACTCGCTGCTTTAGGGCGGCGAGTGTAGTCGGCGCATTGCCTTGCTCCTTAAGTTGACTGCTTAGATGCTGCTGCAGCGCCTGCAGATCTTGGCCCATGTTCGAGGTGGATGATTTCAGTGTGCTAAGCACAATCTTGGCGCAGTAATTATTGCACACCTTCAAGTCACCCTCGCAGCGTATAATGCTGCCGGGCAAAACTTGATTGCAGCACTTGGAGCAAAAGATTTGACCGCACAGGCGGCAGTGATGCTTGCGACGAAATGTAGAGAACTTATGGGCACAGTCATAGCATTCCTTGGCCTTTGAGTCAGGCATCCACAGCTGCTGCAGTTCCGTGTCCTCGTAGATGCGCAGACTCTAAAAGAGCAAGCTCAAAATTAACATTACTTTCATTTCATAGCTGGGCCCAACTTACATTATCAGTCTTCGAGGCACGACGAATGTGCTTGAGCACGTTGGAAACGGTGCGTCCTTGATTATGATTCGCTTCACTGGGCAGCTCATAGATACGCTCATTGGCCTCCGAGTCTTCAACGATTGTGGTGGTGTTAGTTGTAGTGTTGCTGCTGATACTCTGCGTGTCGCTATTGAGTTGCAGCTGAAGTGTTGTTGGCGGCTGCGGGCGATTTGTGCTCAAGCTGGTAGATGAACTATTCCTTGGAATGTCGCTCTCCACGTCATTGTCTACCTCGGCTACCTCGGCACTGAGCACAGTCTTCTCAGCATAAAATTTGGACTTGCCCAATTGGGTGGAGCCACTGTTGGCGTTACTGCTGTTGCTGCCGCTGCCGCTGGATATGTCATTGACGGTGTTGTAGCTCTGATTGTAAACATTTTGAATTTTGCTGACGACGCGACCGAAGAGCGACTCAGGCTTCTCCTCAAAATTTCGTGCGAATTCGGTTAATTTGCTAGGTGAGTGCAGGTGTTGGTGTATGTAATGATTGTTGTTGCTGTTGCCATTGTTACTACTACTGCTGCTGGTGTTATTAGTGCCACTCATGTTGGAGTGTTCGGTAAAACTGTGGCAGAAGTAGCGTTGTGGACGAGCTGCCGCGTGGGTTGCTCGTGTTTGGTTAGATAGCTGTTATATTCAGCTGATCAATTAAAGCGGCGTCCGGTGCCAATGAGCCAAGCGCCAGATCAGTCCACTTTTGTTCCTAGAAAAATAATTAATAATTACATCGAAGCATATAATAAATCTTATCGCGATTCGGCATTCCTCACCTGCTCACTCAATGTTAGGTGTGAGTCACCGCCGTCGGCTTCGGGATCGGGTAGTTTCTCAATTGGTACTAAAATCTGATCGAAGGGTAATACTTCCATGCGCCAAGCATTGTCCACAATGTCCAATAATAGATCATCAATAGGTGCCTGTAAAAATTTAGCAACGCCTCTTTTGAGTAAGCAAAACACCACAGAAAACTGTTTTTTACTGCTTTTATTTTAACCAGTCATTTTAATTACGTCATTGACAGCTCAAGCGCCCACGATTTCTATTGTTATCTGTGTATTTACGTGTATCTCAAACAAAGACACTTTTAGATAGCGCAAGTGGAACGACTAATTTGTATATATATATTTTTTCTAATTCACATCAGCGTGTCAATTCAAATAATCGATCTCGTAGCTATCTGCAGAAACTTCAAGCCAACTTACTTGACTATCCATCACTTAACTTATGTGCTTTGGGTTAAATATCCAGCTTTACTTAATCTTCTTCCTAAAATTGTTTACTTTTTTCAGCTGATCGGAATGCAACACTGGCTAGCTTGGATGTCGATAGTTTGTCTAAAATAATAGTGCTGTAAAACGACGCAACCAAATGAGCGCCATTTTAAGGGTGTACTGCCAACTCCTTTTAAATTTTAACTTAGTTTTGACTTGTATACTTTTTAACTTCTTACATTGAAAGTGTTTACGTTCTTTAATTGTGAAATTGTGGTAAGCTAAAATAATAGTGTTAATTTGTATTATAACGAACATTTTTGATTTTTGTTATTCCAACAGGCAGCAGCTTTAAAAGTCAATTTATTGTTGTGATAATATAAATGTATTTCAATATATTAAAATTTGGGTATATACAATAGTTTTTACAAATCCTTTAAATAAATAATACTATTATATATGATTATTTTTCATATTTGAATGATACAATACTTTTCATTAATTTCATTGGTTTTAAATAATTATATTATTTTCTATTTGTTTTTTTTTTAATAATTTTTATACTTTATGAAATTCATAAAACTATGATATTTTTTTACTTTCTTTATATTTGCATTTATTAATGATTAACATTTCCAATATTTTTTAAATTGTAGATATTCTTGGTTATCATTTAGCTCTGTAAAGTTCCAATATCCTGACATTAGCCGTTCTCATCACCTAGCTGCAAAACAAAACAAAACTATTAATATTAACAGAAAATATGTATTAATTAAGGGAACTCAAAGACTGGTGGATGTTTCGGTTCAATCCGTGTGTTCAAGTTTCTGGAAATGTAGGTATTGATATGTTGATTGTTCCATTGAACAACTGACTAGATGCAGCATAGCGCTATAAGATGCGCTTTTAAACGTCAGCTATGCCGACATCTTGCCAATTTACCAACAGATGAGAATCGCGGGAGGTAACGAGAAACGTATGTAGTTGAACCACTAATTCCAGAAAGCAACACTCTTTTAACAAGTTCAACAAAATTTTTGTTATTGTAATTTTGTATGAAAAAACTCTTTTTTTTTATCAATGAAATGCTTGTTTTTAGTTGGTTTCTTTTTTGGTTGCTTCGGGAGCACTTAACAAGTTTTTTTTTGTATTGGGGCGAACAACAAGAGGCAAAGGCAATTGTAATCCGACAACGATGAAGACTAATTGGCAACTGATTTGAAAGCCATGAGTCGAGCTTAGCACCACACCTCGGGCAGGCTAAAAGTGTGAGCCACAAACAGCGACAACCACAGCGACACAAACAACAACAACAATAAGACGGTTAGAAGTCCAAAAACGACAATTGAAGAAGATTCAATTTATGTGCGTATATGTGTGTTTGGGTGTGTGTATGTGTGTTTTATGCACCTCACACACACCAAAAAAAAGTTAAACATTTAAAGAAAAGAAATACAATAAAATGTTGTCTAAAACGGGGATTGATACCCGTTGGCAGCAGTTACACGTTCAAGCACACACATAATCACATACCTATGCAAAGTGGGGGTGATAAATACATACGTGTGCTGGTGTGTTTACTGTACAGACTGCCACTGGCAGGTAGCTGACGCTGTCCGCTGGCACTGTGCGTCAATGGCGCCTGCCCAGCATATTAATGAACTCCCATTTTGAAGCCAGAGAAAAAATATGAAATTAAAATTAAATGTAGTTGGCAACAAATAAAAAAACAACAAAAGCAAAAACAAAAGAAAAAACCAAGCCGTGTCCACGTCCGAGTCACAAAGTCGCCGCCGTAGCCTCAATCGTATTGGAATTTTTTGTAGTCTCAGACGCCAATAGAGTCGAACCGAAAGCATATATGCCAAATGTGGTTGGGCGGGACATTAAGCTATGGCCTTACTTCCGCTCCATGGATATTGACGACACCTGCAGGCAGGAAATTTCTTTCTTTTTTCAATAGAGCTTCAACTTGCTCAAGAATATATGTAGAAGAGTGCGGAGACAGTCTTTGCAAGTTGGAGGCCCTTCTCATTACATATATGTACTTAAGGCCAATTAGAGAAAACAGTCACGTGCCTTGGCATTCAGCTACATACTGGATATCTGCATATATACACTTATATAGATATATATATAAATATATATATCTCGACTTACACTTATATGTCTGCATTATGTATTTGTACAAACTATAGAATGTTGTAAACTCGAATTTGTAGATTTGAGTTTCATTTAATAAATGCAACGCTTTTGTGGCACCTCAGTTTTAATTTCAATATTATTATGCATATACACACGCCGCACGTTTCTTTTGCTCACGCACGGATTTGGTGACCATATATACATATATACAAAACCATTTGAATTCCAATGCTTGTGACCTCATCACAGTGATTCAAAGAGTTTCATTTTACCAAATATCTGCAATTTTTTCATATTTTCAAATCGAAACTGTAATCCCAAACCCAATTTTGACTTGAGCCATACCAAAAGTACCGTTGTCTATTATTTGATTTCATTGGTGGCCAATATTTTGAATTTCCGTTTGTGACTTAAATATTTGCTTAATGCACAGATTTATATGTAGCCAGCGATTTGGCCAGATGTACTTATACGTAGAGCCAATTGTTTCATAATATGTACATATTTCTAACTTAAATATCTATCATCTTTTTATAGCCACCTTGTATGCACATTCCGTTTTAATGAAACTAATTTTAATGATTAATTTAATATTTTGTGCACATTTTTTGGTAACAATTTAATGTTCTGCCACCAGCAAGGAAGTCATTTTCTTTTTCTAACAAAAATTTGAATTGAAATTGAAACATTTTTTATGACTTCTTATTAAATTCAACATTAGTAAATATAAATTCATTTTAAAATTATTGTAAGTAATACAAGTAGAGTAATAAAATTATAGTGAGTATTATTAATAGTTTTTAAAATTGATTTTAGGGAAATTGAATAAGACTTATGGAAGCCTTAATTTTTAGTTAAATTAATAAGCTAAATTTTAAGAAAACTACTGTACGTATTTCAATAAATGTACTTTAAAAAAAAATCAGATGATTAAATTCTGGTAAAATTTTGTTAAATGAAATTAAATACCGTAATTAATGGTAAGAATTTTCATAGATTTTTTCATTGCCTTTACAAATATAAATGATTGGAATAATACATTAAAAACTGTCTTACAAAAAAATTTAAATTGAAAAATAGGCGCGCTAATGTTTGGTACTGCCAAAATCATTATAGCTTTTGCGATAGTTTCCTACAATAATATATTGTTTAAGTTTATTTATGCCGGTGGAACTATCGATAGTTTCTAGACAACTGTTGAATTCCAAATTGAAATTCTAATCGTACTTATATTGTTAATTTAAACAACATAAAGGGAAAATTAGTGTTAACATACACCAATTAGAACATTATCGTCAAATAAATTGAGTATTGATTTTAATTATATGACTCCTACGAGTGTTTATGCCACGCTGTTAACAACAGATTTTAAAATGATAAAGTTATAGGTGCTGCTAAATTTTAACAGTTGCATAGATTTTTTGTAGCGAATTCTAAACACAAGCCAAAATCTTATAATTTAAAATAAATTGCTTAATTAAACTAAATAGACTGAATAATAATGCGTCCAAAACTAAGCATAAGAGACGAAGTGGAACAGCTGTTCGAGAAGAAGTTCCAATACCAAAAGCCAAAGTCCGGCGCTTGGCAGCTACCCTTGCAGGAGCCGCTCTTCAGCGAATTCTATCAATATGAGTCCCTGCAGAATCTCAAGGAGAAGCTGAATGGAGTCAAAAGCAAGCTCAACAATTATGGGGTGCATGAGTGGGCTATACACACCAACAAGCGGGATCCCTCCGGCGAGATATCCTGGCGTCTCAAAAATGAAACCAAAGCGGAATTTGTCACAGTGAGTGAAGAAATTAATATAATGATTTTTTATTAACTAAAGCATGGATTTTAGGTTGCCTGGTGTAAGTTTTTTGAATGCCTGCATCGTTATCCACTGGTCAAACAGCCTCAACTGAATACTCTGCATCTATGCGAGGCACCTGGTGCTTTCATAGCAGCTCTGAATCATTATCTGCATTCTGTTTATAAACCGGACGAGGTTATTAGAAGAGATTTAGATGCAATTTTAGGCTAATCCAACCCAATTGCAGGTAAAATGGGCCTGGCGATCCACTACCTTGAATCCATATTACGAGGGAAATGCATTAAATCAAATGATAACCGATGATCGCTTCATATTTCACACCTTGGACAATTGGCTTTTTCACAAGGATCTCACTGGTAACCTCCTCAATGTGGAAAACATCGAACACATGACGAAACACTGCGCTGAGGATTTGCTGGACGGGGTGCACTTGATTACAGCCGACGGCTCCATCGATTGCTCCGGCCAGCCCGATTGCCAGGAGGAGCTAGTAGCGCGTCTACTGTTTGCGGAGATAATTAGTGCCCTTAACATACTCAAGGACGGCGGTAATTTTGTAATTAAGATGTTTACGCTCTTCGAGGCTTGCAGCGTTTCGCTAATCTACCTGCTTAACTGTATATTTTGCGCTGTGCACATCTACAAGCCGGCGACCTCAAAGCGCGGAAACTCTGAAGTCTATGTCATATGTCTGGACTTCCAGAAACAGACCCCGGGATTGCCGCGCATTCTGCAATTGATGCGTGCCAAGCTTAAGTCCAACGATACAATGGTCCTGCCACTGTTTAGTAAAGCGCAATTACCCAATGATTTTCTGATGCAACATGAAATCGGATGTCGTCTCTATCTGAAGCTGCAGCAGGAAGCAATCGAAGGCAGCATTTACGCCTACGAGATGAAGGATCGATACTATTTGCGCCATTTACACCAATTACGCAGCGTTGTCTCATCCATGTATTACAATCGGTATAAGGTGCGTCCGCTGGCCGATGAACTGTGCATTGTCAAGCAGCAGGATATTAATAAGGCCCTGGGCTTCTCGATGCCCGTTTATGGTGGCTCGTATACGGAACGTGAGCATTTGCGACAGGGCGATCTGCTAAAGCAAATATATTGCCTGCGTCGCGAATTTAATCAACTCGAAAAGTGTCCAACGATCAAAAGTAGTTACAAGCACAAGCAGAATCGAGTTGGATCCCTTCAAATGCAGTTGTCCAAGGGTGCAGCTGTGCGAGAGCTGCAGAGCAGCCTTTTTTCATCGGAACCGATCCTGTTGCTGCGTTTGCGAATTCTGGACACTTTCGAGCTAGATCCGCTGTGGCAAACGTCGCCCAAATGTTTGTTTTTAGATGGCAACAACTCTAAGACACTTGATTACGCACCCTCGAGCGAAGGGAATGAATCAACATTTCATGTGGTTCAGCGACGGTTTTTTGTCACGTTGGTTAAGTCACTGCTAGTAGCGCGGCCAACGAAAATCGTCTTTCAGAACTTTGTTTTTCTCACGCATTATGCGGCTTCGGTGCTTCTCTTCCTAGCTGAGCTAATCTTTGAGCACACCGAATTCGATCAGCACATAACATTGAGTGGCTGGCAAAAGGTTAATGATGCCACAGAGCAGCTGCAGCAACTGCAGCAAGTATTGTGCGATGATAATGACGATGTGGATGAAGCTATTCACAGTGTGCTGCATCTACGCGAGCTGCAGAAGAATGTGTTTGGCAATGCCCTAATCCTGCACAACAATAGCATCCTCTTAGAATGCTTTCGTCGCATGCTCGGCGAGGATTCGTTCCCCAGGCGGATGAGCGGCGAGCAAACACAAAACATTCAAGACATTAAGGAGACTACAACGATCGTCCGTTGATTGCATCTAATTTACAAAAGATGTATAATTTTTATATACAATATTTAAAATTAACAAATTAATTTTCTGGTTTTTGGACAATTTCAGTAGTTATAAACTGAAAATATTAAAATTGTTGCTCAAAAAACACTTGAATACGGATTATAAAATGAAGTCTAAGGATTATATAGAATATAGACGAGACTTTTAGGTGGATACTCTGGAAATATTGAATACAATACATTTAAGACCCGGCTGGTTGAAATAAAGGTATCACTCAAGATCCCATGAAAACAAAATGTTTTTGATAATAAGAATTAACGATTCTAATTTCTGGAAAGTTCCAATTTTATGACGATCACTCTTATTTTTTGTTGTTCTTGTTTAAACATAAATATTGTTGATTATGATTTTCGTTCACAGGCAATGTGTGTTTTGTTTGTTTTAAAATTTAAAAAACAATTCAAGAAAATTAGTGTCTACTACAGGTATTACTTGAGTTTATACAAATTTGACAAGGACCCGCTGTATGAACAGGGTATTATTGCTACCGGTTTACACACATATTATGAATCATATGTTATTTTTGTTTTCATCGTTATCTTCTAAGCAATTTTGTTAATGTTCTTTTAATGGGACTTTTAATTTCTTTACTCGGTCGACATTTATCATTTTGGCTTTACTAATCTGCTTCGTTTGCTGTTGCTGGGTTCGGACTCTGATTCATCCGCCTCCTCCTGCTCCCCATCCTCTGCATTCTCATCGTTGGACTAATCAGCCGGACGCTTTTCGCTGTGTTTCCTGGTATAATCCTCGGCGTTCTTAAAAAACTTCTTTTTGTCCTTTTGAAACTCTTCGGCCAGTTCGGCGCGCAGCGGATGCTCTGGCTCGGGATCGTTAATTAATGCTATCAGCGCTTGGACGACTTGATCCGTGCGTGTCGCTGGCTTCCAGTTCTCGGTGCTGATGATGGGGAGACACACTTGGCCCTTCTCATCGATGTTCGGATGATAGATTTTCGTTTTGAAGCTTATCTTTGGTGGCTTAAAGGGATACTCTGCCGGAAAATTGATTTCAATGCGAAAGGCGCCCTTGTTGTACGGCGGATTGTCGGGCACAATCAGGCCTGTCCAGCGCAGCAAATTATCATCGTCGGCCTTGATATCGCGAAATGACTTTGAGCTGCTTTCCTGCAAATCCAGCAACTCCTTGCGCAGACGTCGCGGGGCAGTCATTTTTTTTTACAGTATAATATATAAGTATGTTATATAGATAATTGCTCCAAATCGAAGGAACCAGTAGCTACAAGCCAATTTTGCAGATGATGCAATCGCTTGTAGATAATTATTTGCTATGCACTTGGAGAATTTTGTGCCAATTTAGCACTCTTTACACATTTTATTGTGGCAAAGCTCTATTCAATTTTTTTTATTCTCATCAGAGTTGTGTGGTCTTGTTCGTTTTTTTGTCGTTATTTAGGTAATTATTTAATATTCCTTTGCTGATGACGCGTTTTTCGGCAGCCCTGCAAATGTTGTCAACGCTGTTTGACTCTTTAACTTTCAACACTTGACATACTGAGCATAACACCTGCGAGAACTATACGTTTATACGTTACAAGCCTGCAATTCATGCAACGCTGATACGTGTTTTAAATAAACAATTAATTTTCTTTTTGGAATAGTTTCTCATGCATAGTCTTATTTATGCAACGCCAACAGTTTGAGAATATTTTGTTTCTTTTCATTCTTCTGCACACATTTACTTTAATTTTCTTTATTAATCCCATATATTTCTTCTATACGTTCAGCAGCAATTCATTTAACGCAAAAATGAGCAATGCAAGCTCAACCAATGGGACATTCACACAAAATGTAAACAATTGTTGCTATCGATATACATAGTGCTTGCAATCGAAATTTGTGCTGCAACACGTGCGCCGCGCTGAGATTCGTTTTGTTTTCTACAAATAATGGCGAAGAAACAGGCAATTAAGCGTAAAGTAAAGGCGCCTGAGCCCACAAATGAGCAAGCACCAGTTTCCGACCAGTCTGAGAATGAAGAGGATGAGGTAAGCATTCAGAAATGTGTAGTTTGTAAATGTGACCATGCAATTTGTTTGTTTGGCATGTGTTTATAAAAGGACCTGCTGCAAGCCGTCAAAGATCCTGGAGAGGATTCAACTGACGATGAGGGCATAGATCAGGAATATCAGTCGGATACCAGTGATGATCTGCTGTTTGAGAGCGACGAAGAAGGCAACTATTTGGGCAGAAAAGAGGCAAGTTCTGGAGAGGATGAAGAGGAGGAAGATGATGATGAAGTTGATGGGGAGGAGGATGACGAAGAGGAGTCTGGCAGCAGCGAAGATGATGCTAAAGGCGACCAGCCAAGCGGCAGTAAGGCAACGCCCAGTAAGAAGACCGGAGAAAGCACAAATGTTTCATTTGCGATCCTGCCTAGACGGGATCCCTCCAAGCCTGAGTATGAGGATTCGGACACTTCCGATGAAGAAGATATTCGCAACACAGTTGGCAACATACCCATGCACTGGTATGATGAGTACAAGCACATCGGCTACGACTGGGATGCCAAAAAGATTATAAAACCACCAAAGGGCGATCAAATTGATGACTTCTTGCGCAAGATCGAGGATCCTGATTTCTGGCGCACCGTCAAAGACCCACAGACCGGACAAGAAGTGTTGCTAACCGATGAGGACATAGCGCTGATCAAACGCGTGAATTCCGCCCGCATACCCAATCCGGAGCACAATGAATACGAGCCGTGGATCGAATGGTTCAGCTCCCAAGTAGAGAAGATGCCCATCAAGAATGTGCCCGATCACAAGCGTTCCTTCCTGCCATCCGTGTCCGAAAAGAAGAAGGTCTCCCACATGGTTCACGCTCTCAAAATGGGCTGGATGAAGACCACTGAAGAGGTGGAGCGCGAAAAGCAACAGAAACGCGGACCCAAATTCTATATGCTCTGGGAAACGGATACGGGCCGTGACCATATACGTCGCATCCACGATCCCGTTTCGGCACCCAAACGTGATCTACCCGGCCATGCAGAGTCCTACAACCCACCGCCGGAGTATCTATTTGATGCGAAGGAGATGAAGGAGTGGCTCAAATTCAAGGATGAGCCGCACAAGCGCAAGCTGCACTTTATGCCGCAGAAATTCAAATCGTTGCGCGAGGTTCCCGCCTATTCCCGCTTTCTGCGCGAACGCTTTCTGCGCTGCCTCGATCTCTACTTGTGTCCGCGTGCCAAGCGCGTGAAGCTGAACATCGATGCGGAGTATTTGATACCCAAATTGCCATCGCCGCGCGATCTGCAACCATTCCCCACTGTGGAGAGTCTCGTGTATCGTGGCCACACGGATCTGGTGCGTTCCATTAGCGTGGAGCCCAAGGGCGAGTATATCGTATCTGGCTCCGATGACAAGACAGTCAAGAGTAAGTTGATCTACTTTTTGTCTGCCTCTCTCATTTAATTGTGTTCCACTCCGCTTACAGTTTGGGAAATTGCTACAGGTCGGTGCATACGCACCATTGAGACCAACGATGTGGTCCGCTGCGTTGCATGGTGCCCCAATGCCAAGTTAACGATCATTGCAGTGGCCACTGGCAGTCTCCTGCTGCTCATCAACCCCAAGGTGGGTGACAAGTTACTCGTTAAGAAGACGGATGATCTGCTCGCCGAGGCGCCCAGTTCGGATGTCATTGAGAGTGAGCGCATCAAGACCGCTGTGCAATGGTCCAATGCGGAGCCCGAACAGCAGGAGAAGGGTGTGCGTGTGGTAATTACACACTTCAAGCCCATACGCCAGGTCACCTGGCATGGACGTGGCGATTATCTGGCCACTGTAATGCCCGAGGGCGCAAATCGCTCTGCGCTGATACATCAGCTGTCCAAGCGACGATCCCAGATACCCTTCTCGAAGAGCAAGGGGCTCATCCAGTGCGTGCTCTTCCACCCAGTCAAGCCGTGCTTCTTTGTTGCGGTGAGTCCTCGAAAGATTATCTACAAATTTATATACGCTTTTTCTACCACTATTTTTGTATATTTCATTTAAATTAAATATTAATTTGACTTCATCTATTTTTTCCATTAAATAAATCAACAGACCCAGCACAATATACGCATTTATGACCTGGTCAAGCAGGAGCTGGTCAAGAAGCTGCTAACCAACTCCAAGTGGATATCGGGCATGTCCATACATCCCAAGGGTGACAATCTGCTCGTGTCCACCTACGACAAGAAAATGCTCTGGTTCGATCTGGATTTGTCCACAAAACCATACCAAACGATGCGCCTCCATCGCAATGCTGTCCGCAGCATCGCTTTCCATTTGCGTTATCCCCTCTTTGCCTCTGGCAGTGATGATCAGGCCGTTATTGTTTCCCATGGCATGGTCTACAAGTAAGTATTGGGTATAAGGACATTTATGTCGTTATGGTACAATTTCGAATTCTAAATTAATTGTATCTTATTGTATTTATTTTTCTTTATTATGTTACAAACTAAATAATCTCTACTCAATTTTTTTTCCCTTTCAGTGATCTGCTGCAGAATCCCTTGATAGTACCGCTCAAGAAGCTGCAAACGCATGAGAAACGCGAAGAGTTTGGTGTCTTGGATGTGAATTGGCATCCAGTGCAGCCTTGGGTCTTCTCAACGGGCGCTGATTGCACCATTCGACTCTACACGTGAAGCACATGCAGCATTTTGCGAAATATTTACTTTTAAGTCATTGACAGTTTTTCCTATATAAAACTTGCATTAGTAAACAATTTGTATCTTATTGAATGACATATTTTTTTGTTGAAAGTATCCTGGGTGAAAGCTTAAATACAACCCTGTCTGGCAGCTGCTGCTCCTCCGGGACTCATGCATGCAAGAGGAAGAGCGTAAGAGTAACTTACTAAAACGAAGCGAAACGAAAAGGAAAACAACAACAAAGGCGTCTCTATTGCTGATCATTTAATAAACAGTCTTTTCCACTCATTTCGCAGAGCATTATACGAAAACACAAATGCCCAATAAATTCCAGTCCACTGCCAAGTTGAACTGAGAGCGGGAGAGCAAGCTTTTTTCTCTATGTGCTGTGTGCTCTTTGCAAAAGCACTCGAGCGCACATGTCGCAGCAGCGATGTGTACCAGGAATCTAATCGGCTCGTTTTCGTGGGTCCCAACAACTGTATAGCTATTTGGGTGAGCTTTTTGCTTCAATCAGCAGTCAGTCGCCAGCCAGCCTTTGCCCATGCGAAGAGAAAAGTTTGCACTTGTGCTCGTGCCGTCGTCGTCGGTCGTCGTAGTGGTTGTTGTCGCTGTCGTCGAGGATTTTTGGTTTTGGCTATCAGAGCGCGCACACACACACACATAATACAACTATAACCAATAAATACAAAAAATGGAATAAAAAGCAAATAGCAAAGAAATTGACATACACGTACAGAAAAAATCGCAGCAGTGAAAATTAAATGGCAATAATGTGGTAAAAGCAGAGCCTTAAAATTTAATAATAAAATAAAATACAAAAAAAATGTCAAAAATGTGATTAATTTGAAAAGATGAAAAGTCTAAAACTCAACGAATGTAATCATCAAAAAAAAAATTGAACGAGTGTCTAGCTAAATTGCACTACACACTCGCTCTCTCGTTCACACCCCCACCAACTATACCCTCACACCAACAGTCACTCACTCACCAACGCTCTCTCTTCTACCTCTCTTTTGCTCTGTGTAGAAATTGAATCAAAGCAAAAATCATTTAGAGCAAAAAGAAAAGAAACACAAAAAAAAGTACCTACACACATATTTTTAGTGGCAGGCAAAAATTTGAATATCTTCATTGCTCCTAAATACAAATTAAAGCTGTGCGTTCGTGTGTGTATTTTAATATCAGCGGAAGCGAAACACGATTGGAAAATGTTCGATATATTAGCAAATGTAACAAATAAGCCCAGCATCAAATGCAATTAGCTGCTGCTGCCACAACAACAACAAAAGCAACAGAGCACACAACAAATCACGCATACGCCCCATTAGTCTCCTCTCCCATTTCCAACCCACTGCCACACACAATAAGAAAATAACGGTCAGGCGACCTCGTGTGCATATGTATGTGAGTGACTGTGAGTGTGTGTGTGTAATGACTAGCACAAGAAATAAATAAAATTTTCGGCCAGCAACAAAAACAAGCGCCGCGGCTCCAGCTGCTGCCCACTGGAAAGATACAATTTAAAAAGAAAAATTCAATTCAATTTCATAACACTGGAAGAAATTCTCGCATCGATGCGATGCTCAATTATAAACTAAATTCGTTGTAAATACAAATCTAATAACAACAACAGCAGAAAGCATCACTATTACATCTCCCTTAACCCCCGCACCGGCCCACGCGTAAGAGCAGCGCGTCTAACGGATAATGTTGTGAACTAACGGTCAATGCTGCACCAATAATAATGATGCAAACATATTCATAACAGTTGTGTGTGCTGTGCTGTGCTTTTATATTTTTCCCAATAAGAAATAAAGAATAAGAAAGCAAAGAAGAAGTATCCAAAAGAATTCTCTGCACATGCAAAAAATACTAACAAAAAAATATAATAATAATATTCACTCGTTAAGTTAAGAAGAAGACCAATAACGATAACAACAAGAACTAGAAAAAGAAGCGCGCGCGAGAGCAAAAGTGAAAAACACTCGATTAAAGTTATTAGCAAATCATAAATACGCAACTTGCGCTCTCTCTCTCTCTTTGTCTGGAAAGGGCGCCTGTGCGTGTGTCTGTTCTTGTGTGGGAGTGTGAGCTGAGAGCTGAGTACTGATAGCTGAAAGTGGGAGAGAGACAGGAACGATACGGACAGTAGCTAGGTCAGTGGCAGTGGGCGGCCTAGCAGCGGCAGCAGCAGCAGCAGCAGCTGTGGCAGCTACGCCAACGCTAGCCAAACATCAACTTGTAACAGGCAAGTGCTCAAATTGATTAGTATGCCACTTGTGCAACCTGGCTTTATGATGCTTTTTTGATGTTGCAGCATGTCCTGCACCGTCTCCGAGCTGCCCAGTGGCTGTCGTCTGCGCGGCATGACTGCATCCAACAATGGGAACGGCAATGGCAATGGCAATGGCAACGGTAATGGTAATGGGAATGGTGATGGTGTTGGCAACGCAGGCGGCGCTTTGAGCTCAACCGTTGCTGGAATTGGTATTGGTGGAAATGTCAGCGGCGGTAGTGGAATTGGAGGAGGGACGGCAAACACTAGCATAACGCTGCCGGTCAGCGGAAGCGCCACATCGAATGTGCTCCAGGAGTCAAATGCGCCGCTGCAACGATCGCAGTCACAGAAGCCGTGTTGCTTTTGCTGGTGTTGTTGTTGTTCCTGCTCCTGGTGAGTTTTTGTATATACTTATAAATGTATATATCTATAATGAACTGAACATATTTCATTACACGCCGCGGGTCGTCTAACCACAACAACAGGGCTAAGTGGTAAGTTCCTAGACACACACACGCACACACTCACCCACTCACACCCACACCTACGCATCCACGCAGTCAGTGAGTGGCATTGCCTTTCTGTATTTCGAATACATCTGGCAACGCTCTGTTCTAGGCACATAGTAAAAGCTCGCTCTCACATTATCTCTGTCTCTCCCTCTCACTAACTATATGTTTCATTCACAATTTGGAGAGTGTCATTAAAGCTCGCATAGGGCACATTTTTAAAAAATTCATATTAAATGTTGTTGCGAAAAATGTTTTCAAGTTTTCGTGAATGAAAATAAAAGCTCTTCTTGCTTGGGTGGCCATTTATATTTCTCCCGCGCCTTTGTGTGCCTAACTGTTGTCCACTAATACACAAGTACTTGTGTGAACCGAAATATATATAAAAAAAAAAAATATATATCTATAAGTATATATATATCTATATATATATGTGTATGTATATGTGCATGTACCGTTATGTGTTATTGGCAAGCTGTCCAAGCGGGGTAAACAGATAACGAACTTTGATGAGTTTTACGTAGGGAGCATGTAATGCTTACCTGATACCAGGCAGCCAAATCTAATCGTAGATAACGTGTGGCCAGTTGAGAAGAAGCCTTAGCGGTGGCAACAACAATTGCAACGCAAGCACAAACTTATCCAAATCGACGCAAACCCAGATCGAACAGCTGTTTCTCAAGCTTTTCATATCATAGAGGTCCTTCGCGCAATTCTCATCCCAAAAAGTGGGAAGATTTGATTAATAGACAGTTATTCAAGCTTTAAATGCAATGATTGGTTTAACAAAACGAGTGCTGTACGTAAAATCTATTTACTTTGTTTTGCAAAAAAAAAGTACTACAGCATAGATAAGATGCATACTATCTAAAAACTGCACTTTTATTCGCAGTGCTTGCAAATTTAGAAAGCTTATCTATATTTTCTAACATAATTTTATCTTCTTACTTTATATTAGTCTTGCCATCAAGAATGCAGATGAAAATGCGCCCACCAAACGTGATCTCGCTAACGCCGAATTCCTAGATGGCGATCAGTAAGAACCGATTCTAAAATCTCTATTCTATTTATATATAATTAATTATATTTTTAATACCAATTACCAGACCCACATTAGAAGAAATACGTAATTGGGGTAAAAGCTTTGACAAACTAATGAAAAGTTCGAGTAAGTAAAGAAAAACCAAAATTAAATAATTTGAGATATAAGCAACTAATTCAATATGATTGCAGATGGTCGCAAGGTTTTTCGTGACTTTCTGCGCAGCGAATTTAGTGAGGAGAATATATTGTTTTGGCTGGCCTGCGAGGATCTAAAGAAGGAGAACAGCGCCGCTCTTGTCGAGGAGAAAGCACGTCTGATATACGAAGATTATATATCGATACTGTCGCCACGCGAGGTGTCCCTCGATTCGCGAGTGCGCGAAATTGTTAATCGCAATATGATCGAGCCGACGGCCCACACATTCGACGAAGCTCAAATACAAATCTATACGCTGATGCACAGAGACTCATATCCCAGGTAAATTCATTAAAATTTATCTATATATATATATATATATATATACATATATCATTGTAATCAACAGATTCCTAAACTCGCAAAAGTTCAAGACACTCGCTCAAATGCAAGACAATTCGAATGCCGGCTCCAAGGCGGATAGTCCCACTTAGATGTTATTATATCTATATAAATTGTGCTATGTTGATTTTGTGGTTGTTCTCCAACACCCCCTACCCCCTTCCTTTAACCTATTTTAACTATAGTATTCTCTTTGGTTATCCTTAAGTAAATCAAAATGAAACTAGTACCGCTTCAGTCGCCATTCACCCTGCTGCTGGACTTGAAACAAAGCAATATGTCATAGAACCCAATCCGAAAATACCTAAATAGATCAAATTCCATTTGGCGTGTGCAATACCAAAGAGACTAAGTTTATACAAAAAAAAAAACAGCACGACGATGGCGACACGGCGGTGGCAGTTGGCCAAGGACACGCTCAAGGATCCGACCATTTAAGGCAACGCAAAACAACTTAGACGATATGTGAAACCGATTCCTTCTTTACAATGTTCTAGTCGTTAACAAACCAAAACCAAAAAAAAAACCAAAAACAAAAACTAGGCAATTTATAAAAGTAGTTGTTAACAAAAGTGAAAACCTCTATGCCATGAATTGGATTTAAGTACAGCAGGCATTTCTTTTTAGGGAGTTTAACATTTGAACTTTAAGCAACTTTAAGTTTACATTGTAAAATATATATATATAAAAATATATATAAATAAAATGTTGATCCCCTCTCGACAAACTAGATGCAAAACAATTTTCATACAAAATGTAATAATTGTTAAACTAAGACGTATTAATCAAACTAAAATGAAACAACAACTTTAACACAAATACTTTTTCCACAAACCTACAAACAATACAAACAAAAAGAAAAAAAAAAATGCAACATTTTTAAACGTATTACTTATATGTAACTTAATTAGTTTTGAAAACGTTTTAGATCATACAAAATACAATACATATATGAATAGCGACATCGAAGCATTCTGTAAATACAATATATACAACAACAAAAATAATTATAATAAAAAAACTGGAAGAAAGTAAATATAAAAACATAGCAATTTAGTTGCGAGATTTTTGCAGAATAAAATCGTATATTATTATTTAAATAGGAATACGAACTCGAAATCAAGACAATTTGCATTGTGTCTAATGCTTATAAACAACTACTATGTAACGTAAAAATCATATAAACAATATTTGGATTACTGTACACTTGTTTTTAAAAACATCATTTACAATAATGTCAAACAGTTCCCATAATCGGATAAAACAAAAAACCAAATAATAAAAAAACAAACAAGCATACCTAACTAAACAATGTATGCATTACTAAGTATTTTATTTGGATAAAGCATTGATTTCAAATCGCAAAAAAAAAAAAAAGTGAAAAAAAAATATGAAAAATAATTACAATAACAAAATGTTTTGCAATATCACTGCCAACTCAGTAAGAGATATATCATATATGTATATATATATATATATTTATATAAATATATATATGTATATATATCAGACATACAAAGCAGTTGCGTTTACTTTACGCACACACAAACACTTACACACACACTGGCAACTGCGGGCTGGGCTTATCAAGATGATACTAGAAACCCTTTCACAACATTACACCCCCCCCCCCCCCCCCCCGGGAGAAAAAAACAAACAAAATATTCACACGCCGAAGCGAGCTAGTTTTCAACTGCATTCAACAGACAGTATTACAATATAAGCAAAAGTTCGGCATGCCGACGCTTAAATACCCTTGCAGAGAGGCTTACTGATCTGTTTGCTAACTATTTTTCTATTCTCTCTAGCAATCGAATACCTAATTGTAATTAGTTAAAGTCGGCTTAGCTACGGCTTATTGTTCCTATTATAGCTTTACAATATTAAGTATTAATAGTAGTCCGAATCGAGATCTTTAATCAGTTGCACCTTCACATATACAAAACAAAATCAACTTTTTAATAAACTCATCCCAATTTTTAACCACAAAACCTCAAAGTGTGACGTTTGACCAATTAAAAATAAACTCTGCGTGGGTTAAAATCAAAAAATAAATAAAAAGAACAAAAAAACCAAATAAAATGGGGAAAAACCCAAAAATTGTAAAACATTAAATTTAAATTTTTAGCAATTGTTGTCGATTTAAAAATAATAAAAAGAAAAAAATTACAATATAGACGAAAGTTAACATGAGTTTTAACCGACAACCATTGGATTATATTAATGTAGTTTCGAGGCACAACATTTTTAAAGCACAACTGCAAAAACAACAATAAAAGTTTCGTATTTGAAAAATGTTTACCTCAGTTTGAAGCAGATTATGCTTTTAGTAGCTATTAGCTAGTTGGTGCTTAAATGCATTTGTACTTAAGATACACACACTAACACACACACACACATACAGAGACACAAGCGGCTTTGGAAGAGTTATAAAAGTAGAAAGAGCATTTATAGTGTCTTCCAACTGTTCCCGCTTAACAATAACCCTCAATAAGACTTATTTTCAGTTCTAGGGTATGTCATCCAATAACTTTTCCTAGCCCCCAAAACTAATAACACTAACAAAAACATCCAAATATTCATTGAATTTATGTCACTCAGGCTGCTACTTGGAATTGAAAATTCGACAACCTTTTTGCATTAGTAGATGTACATCGATCACAATAACGATAACAACGCGTTATCGATTCCTTTAACAAGTGTCATTTTCCATGGTTTGTTAACTTAATTTTAAGCTAAAAATGAAAGAAACAACCAAAATTAAAAACACCATATTTGTTGTTTTTTTTTGGTACATTTTTCTACTTTTATTAATTTATATATTCTAATTTTTTCTACTACGCAAATAAATTTTAAGAAGTAACAAACAAAATATTTAAGTAAGCCTAACAAAAAACTATTAAATGTATTATTTTCGTTTCTAGGTACACAAATACAGACACAAATGCGCAGGCACAAACACAGACACACAAATATATAAATATATTTATACACTATATAACTGTATTTGTAATACATACATACATAAATGTAAATGTTATCGTAAAAAAAAGTATTAGTAAAAAGTTTCGACCAGTTAAAACACAAACAAAATAAATTTATTATAATAAATTTAAACATACAACAATTTCAAAACATAAACCAAAAAAATTGAAAAACACGTTTAAACTAAGTATACACTTAGTTTTAAATAAAGTTTAATATATTGCAACAATAAACTTGAAAATAAAACTGAAATTTAATGAAAAATGTATTAAAATTATTTACGAATTTTATTTAAAAATGTTTTTAATATATGAATAAGAGAATGAATATAAGAGTTGGGAATACCCTTGAGTGAGTATAGTCTGAGATAGCAATAGGATGAGGGAGGGAGACAGAGAGAGAATTCATTTTCTTAAGACATTATAATGTATGAATTAAGATAATATGCAAAATAATGACTATATTTGACTGGGTGAGAAAGAGACGGAGAGTATAGGCTGGGATGGAAAGTATATGAATAATAACAATAAGTATTAATAATATGGGCAAAACTTAGTTTTTTAAATATTATAAATTATTATTCTTTTCAAACTAGAGTATATAAGATACTTGAATTGTTTTTTAAGGAAAATAAGAGAAAAATATAAAAATAAAAATAAATGTTATAAGATCTTAAGATATCGCTATATATATCTTATATCTTATACATTAGGAATTCTGAGTTATTGTCTTTTTCAAGTTACTAACACTATCTTAAAAATCATTATTAATAATTATCAAAAAATCTCTAACGATTTCTTTAAGAATAACATAGTTTAAAAATTTTGTAGCGGAAAAACGAGAGTTGTTTTATTGTCAAGTTCACGCGTTCGTTCATCTTAGTGGGACACCCTTTAGCGTTGGCATGGCAGAAAAGACGGCAAAAAGCACACTGAGCAAACACAGTCGATCGACAAAGCGTTGATTTTGCTGCCACTGTCTCTGCGGCTGCTGCTGATGATTGCGTTGTTGTTGTTGTAAGGCGGCGTCGGAGTCTGTGCCGACGGCAACATGGCATTCATTTGGGCTACATGCTTAGCTTTGTATGTGTGGGTGTGTGTGCGTGTGTGTGCGTGTGTGAGTGTGTCTCTCAGTGTTTTTGCTCTCTCGTGGTATGCGTGCAGCGAGCAACGAGCAGCTCTCTACCTGGCCGAAACCAACTGCACTACCACTTTCACAATGTGCGCGCTGGCGATGTAAGCCAAGCAGCAGTAGCAGTGGTCGCAGCAGCAGCGCAGCCGTAGCAGCGACAGTCGCAGCAACAAAAGCAAAAAGCAAAACAAAAAACTGACAAATGTTCGAATGTTCGAAAATGAATGCACGCCACAAAATGAACAGCTCAAAAGCTACAAAAGCGCAAAATTTTCAGGGCCGGTTCAGCGGGGCGCACGATATTTGCATAGAAATTGCAAAATTGCTATGCTAAGCTATACAAAAAATACGCGCATGTCTTACTTTAGTCAAGTTTCAAACCAAACGTAGGTATTGAGTTCGTTGCCTAAGTCATTTGTTATTGCACAAAGTAAGTTATAAATGCGCACCTGAACAACGCACTCCAAAGAGAGATATGCAGGTGCACGCACACACGGGCAGGAGGCGACAGACGCAGGGACACAAGTGAGTGGCTGCTACCTGTATGTGCGCGCGCTTGTTTATGACTGTGTGTGTATGTGCTGCCAGTGTAGAGACAACCTCATCTATTCGATGAATTTCTGTTGAGTTTCGCTTGCGTCGACAGCGACGCGCTCGCTCAATATCAGTTACGAAAGAGATGAAACCATAAAAAGCAATAATAATCGAGCTCTCTCACACACACAGACATACATACACAGACACACACTCACCTACACAGACACGCGGAGCACACACTCACAGCAACATCACCTTGCATACGAATATATACGAATACAGAGGTAAAAGGAGAGCAGCATTAGCAGCGACTGCGCAGCAGCAACAACAGCAGCAGCCGCAGCCGTAGGCGCAGTCGCAGCAGCAGCACCAGCAGACGTCGACTGAAGCCGCAGCGGCAGCAACAACACATTCAACAGTTGAACAATCTCCAATTGACTCTTTGGGCATTATAGCCGAGCTCAACGTTCATCCGCGACAAGTTTTTCGTACCTTTCGTGCAGGCGAGTTACATTTTTTTCGCTTTGGCTCTTCAAAAAACGCAAATTAATTATTAACAAAATTAAACAACAACAACACTCCGTTTAAAATTTATATTACTTTAGTGCAGAAAAAAATACACAATAAAATAAAAAAAATAAATACACATAAAGAAGGAAAAAAACAGAATTCGTTCGCGTTCGTTTCGTGTGCTTGTGTGTGTGTGTATGTGTGTGTAGTCGCTTTGATCTATGCGTGTGTGTGAGTGTGAGTGTATGTGTGAGTGGCTCTGTCGTACCTGCTGTCCGTGCGCGCGTGTGTGCGAGTGTGTGTGTGAGCCAAAACGAGACGCCATCAAAGCAAAGCTGAGCAACATCAACAGCAATAAAATTCAAAATAAAAATTGTGATTAATAACAAAGCAGACGGCAAAAAGAACTACAAAAAAAGAGCGCGTAAAAATATTACACACACAAAAAAAACTTTTCCAACAACAACAACCACAACAGCAACCAACAATCAAAAAGCGCGCTCACAATGAAAAATGTATAAACTGTTAAATAAAGTACAAAATCAAAAGCAAAAACAACAACAAGGAGACGCAAATGCTGCTCGCTACCACTGCCGCCCCGTCCACCTACGTCCCCGCATGCTACGCAGCAGCAACAGCAATAGCAACAGAAACAGAAGCAGCAGCAGCCGTTGCCGTGTTTCGCCGTGTTCGTCGTGGCAATTAAAACAACAAAAGTTTTATGCAAAACACGCAAATCAAATGTTAATGCTGTGAGTGAATTATTTGTGCAACTTTATATGCGAGTGTGTGTGTCCGAGTGTTTGTGTGTATGTGTCTGTTTTAATGCTCAAAATGCACAACAACAACGACAACAACAGTAGCAGCAACAACAACAGCAGCAACAGCAACAACAATAACAGCAGCCATTACAGTTGAGAAGGAGTCGCACATTAGAAGTTTAACAGCAAAGCAAAGCACACAGCCCGCAGCCAGGCTTTAAGCCAAGACGCATACCACAGCCAGCAGCAGCAGCAACAAAAGTGGCGAAAGGTGCACCCACCAATAATAGCCACAACAACAGCAATAGCAGCAACAGCAACAAAAGCAGCAAAAGCAGCAAAAACAGCAACATTCATTCGTTAACATTTACGGTTGTTTCTTCTTTTCTTCGATATTCGGACTTTCGGACATGCGAACTTGCAGCTTCCAGTGATAGCGTGCCATAGCGATCCTTACGAATTGTAGTGCCAAAATTGCAACCATACAAATATTATACGACTTTACCTGTGGCAGGCAGATGCAGGCAGGCAAGCGCAGGCAGGCAGGCAGCTACATAAATATACATACATATATGTGCATGTATGTGTACATACATATGTAAGTACCAACCCAACTACACAGAAGTAATTATAAATGCATAAAAATGCAACACTGCGCACACACACACACATGTAGGGAGAGTCTAAGCCCTGGCTTAAGACAAACGCAACAGTCGACATCAATAAAAGCCAAATAATAAAGAGCACCCTGTAAGGTGCGCAGACGTCGACGATGTCGCAGCCGCGTTGGTTAATAGGCAATAGTGCTGCTGCCAGAGCGAGCAAATGAGTGTGAGTGTGCGAGATGAAGAGAGAGCGAGTGAGTGAGCGCGTGTTTTTTCAGTTTACAGACCGAACGCAAAGCGGGAGCGAAAAGGGATCAAAAGGTGTTGTCTGTGTGTGCGACGACGCGGCTGCGCTGACAGCGTCGCAGTCGACTTGTTCGAAAATCGATGTTGCTGTGTTTCTGCTGCTGATGTGGTTGTTGTTGTTATTATTGTTGTTGTTGTTGTTGCTCTTGTGTTTTTTGATTACGTTTTCTCGTGGCTTCTTGTGTCGTTTTGGACAACGACTTCGTTGACTTTGGCTTTAACGCTGCTGCTGCTGCTGCTGATGTTGTTGTAGTTTTATCTTTATTTTTTTCTTTTTGTGTTGTATTATGTATTATTCTTTATACTTTTTGTTAGTGGTCCGCACATTGATGATGGCGATCAATTTGGGGCTGCGATTATGGTACAGTAAAATGAACATCGACGTCGTAGTCGCTGTCGCGTTAGCCACTACGCAACACACACACATATAAAATAATGACACTCACATGTGTACGTCAGCCAACTTACACAGACTTGCACACATAGACACACTCAGCATATATACACTCAGCTACAAAGACTCGGGGCACACTTAACCCACACACAAAAGCCAGCGCGCCATAGAAGAGAGGAGTTGGTTGCGGGGGTTTACGGTGGCGGCGGCGGCGGGGGTTAACTTCGTGAGAGAGTTATTTTATTTTCGTGTTCGTGTTAACGTTTATTGTTTTTCTTTTTCTGCCTTTTCTGCGTTTTTCTTACCTTCTTCTTCTTCTTGGCTCTTGCTGTGACTCTCAGTGTTGCTGCGTCTCTGCATTTGACTGTTTGACTGTGGTCGTTATTGATGCCCGGCTTTGACCGATGACTTAGGGTTAGCTTTATACATTTCGTTCTTGTCTTTGGTAACGCTATCCCAGGGTGCTCATATATATATATATATATATATATATATATATGTATATATGTATGTGTGTATGCATATATCAAATGGTTGGGGTTTAAATTATGTCAAATCTTGATGGAATTCCAAATGGGTATTGCTTTAAAATATTTATTCCTCAAAGATTCTTTTTCTTATTGTCGACCCACGAGAATTTTTGGTAAGGGGGAAATACGTTTTCCACATAGTTAAGTATAGTAAAATATAAAAAAAAATTCACAGCTTAAGTTTCGTTATTTAATTGATTAAAGCGTGTGTTGGTTTTAGGAAATGATCAAATGCTTATTGCTTTTGGGGAAAATTAATTCAGTCTTAGACAAATATATAATTTTCATCAACGAGAGTTAATTAACGTTCGTAGTATTAAAAATATTAAATCATCATTTTTTATAAAGCTGATTTTTCTAAATTTTAATTTTTAGGTAAACATCTAAACTAAAAAATTAAAAATTCTTTACTCCCTTGATTTTAAATTAAATTATATATTAATATTTATATTTACTTAGAATTAATTTTTGACGCTAACTTGTTCGGTTTGACTAATTTAAACAAACTATTTTTTACTGATTGGGTTGTTTTCTGGATTTTACTCAACCAATGCAACAAATGTTCGGCTTTATATATATACATTAAATAAATAAATTGATCATTGTATTAACCTCTAGATTAATAATATAATTAAATTTAGGAAATTGAAATTCACTCCACTTATGGGCAGTCGAAACCTTTACCTGGTCTTATCTTCTTGATTTGAGATTTACTCAATTTCTTCACTTCCTTAACTTTCTTTACCTTCTCAAGTTATTTTTATAACTATTCCCAAAGGTGATTTGAACGAGAGCAGAACTTGAAAATACCGTCCACAGAACTGCTCCATTTTTAGCTCGATAGCTTTAGGGTAACATAACCATTAAGTCTCTACTTTGGGAGACGAGGAGATCATAGAGAATGGGCGACTCTTCCATTTGACCCGATTTTGTAATAGTCGCAGGATAAAGCCAAAAGTCACAAGAAGCAGCTGTGAAATGGTCAAGTCAGCAGCCTGATGTCGTTTTAATTGTTTCCAAATTGTTTTCGACAACTATCTACACTCAGAAAATCGAACAATATTTGTAAATTGTCGAAAAATAAAGTTTTTTTCTTGTTTTTAAAAATAGTTTCGAAATACTCGGAAAAATAAATTCTCCAAATTAGAAATGGTCATTGATAGGCAATTCAAAAAATTATTATTATGAAATGCATTTCTAAATAGTTTAAATGGAAAATTTTAAAAATAATCATCTGTAAAACTCAGAAGAAATAATCCAATTTAGTTTGCCTAATTTGTATGAATGAAAAACTATCTAAATTGTTTGAAATAATAAAAGCATTAGTAATAAAGCTAAGAATTCTAAAATTAGCCAAAATTTTTCTAAATTTTAGTACTTGCTGAATATTAATTTGACCCTTGGCAAGTTACTATAAATATAGGCGATTTTTTTTTAAGTGTACGCAATTTTAGCAGGCGTGGGGCAAACTAATCGTTTTAGGAATCTCCCTTGACGCATTTCCCGCTCTCTCTCCCTCTTTCTTTGGCTGTCTGTGTCTCTCTCTCTCTTTCTAAGCCTTTTGGCCACGTGCCGCAGATCAATATTGACCGGTTTCTTTCGGTTTCTGTGGGGCAGTCGGAGGGGTTGGTTGCATTGTCTGTGCCAAAAACTAGTCTATAAGCGCGCCACATGACACTGACCTCACCTACTAACGGAACCAGCATTGCCAGCAAGTGGAAGCCACAGCAGCGGCAGAAGGAGTAGGAGAAGTAGGAGGGGGAGGTGGAGGAGCAGCAGCAGACACGATCTCAGACCTGAGAGTCGCCGAGAGTCTGAACTCTCGAGCCGGTTGAACTAACTGACTGTGTGTGAGAAAAACAAGTTTATCCACATCCCCAACAAACACCACATGAACTTTGCAGCAGCAGTCGTAGTTGTTTTTGTGGTTTTTTGTTTTGGTGTCTTTTATCAAACAATAACTGGACGTGCCACTTGAATTGTGAACCTGGTCGGGTTCTCTGTTGCTCGGCAGTCGAACCAGAAAGTCAGCAAACGGCAAACGGCAACAGCAACTTCTGGATTAGGTCAAGGATTGGCTCCGTTGTTGTTGTTTGGGCCTGGTATCCGGACTACCGGTACCTGTTCTAAAATAAAAATAAAAAAAAATAAGTAAATAAAAAAAAGTTGTAGCTTGTTGTTGTTTTGTTTGTTTCGCTCCGGTATGGTTCGTTTATCAAAATCAACTCGGAAACATGTTTTTTTTTGTTGTTTGTTGAAGCGAGAGCGCAAGACATACAGACAGAGATGGCGATATAATAAGATTCTGGAATTGAAACCGAAACTGAAACTGGACTATTTTTCATTCACAGCTGTGCTTTGATGGATCTCCGGTTATTTTCAGTGACTGACTTAGGGCTCAGCTGCTTGTTTAATTTTCAATTTGCTGTAAAGCAGCAACAATAACAACAAAAGCAAAACCAAAACAAAACACAAATAAGGCAGCGCTGCCTCAGCTGCTGCTGCTGCTGCTGCTGCTTCTTCTTTCCACCTGTTACTGCTGCTGTTGTTGTTGTTTTTGCTGATGTGATGAGTTATGCAGTTACACGTTTGACATTTGTGAAGGAGTCAAACTAGTTCGACGGGCACGTGTGCAACTTTTGTTTGCCCTATCGGCCTCCCTAGCTCCGCACCCTCCCTTGCACTACTACTACTACTACTACTACTACTACTTACTATACTACTTATACTCATGCCGACTCGTTTCGGTTTCTGTGTTTTGTGTTTGTTTGCATGTTTGTTCGCCTTTTTGTTTTGTTTGTGCGACGCTTTGCAAATCGCTCAACAACAACAACAGCCACAACTCATTAACGTTTGAACCCGTTCCGTCTTCGGCGTTCCGCGTTTAGTTTTTGGAGGCACGTCCCAACTACTAAAATTCTTCAGTTGTCATTCACACTTTATATTCTGATAAGAATTATTGTGTGGCGGAATTAAGATGCGTTAGTGTAGTAGTGTACCACTATTCCCCTCCCCCCCTTTCACCATACTTGATTAGATTTATTAAGTTTAATTCTCAATTTATTTATTAATTTAATGATAACTAAAGTCAGTGGACAGTGAAAAAATAATAATAAATAGATTATATTAAATTAAAAATAAAATTCAATTAAATATATTCCACAATTTACTTTAATTGGTAGGAAAGAAAGAAAGAATACATTTAATATTATCTAACCAAATATAGTAAATAAAAAATTATTTTTAATATTAAATATATTATTTTATTTACTATAATTGCTTAGATAATAAACGAAAGTATATATTTAATATTTAATTTTATATTTAATTTAAACTAATTTATTAATTATTTATTGAAACATTTGAACACTGTCCTCTGTGTTTTAAATATATATTATTTCATGTTTCCTATAAATTGATAAGTAAGAGAAAAATAATAATTGTTGACCAACAATCAACTTGGCTGACTGTTAACAAATGAATAAATTATATACCCATTTTTAATATAATTTATTATCTTTTGTATTTTCAGTTAATTGCAAACGATAAAGGAGCTAGTTGTTTCCCCATTAGTTCCTTAGTGCCATAAAATGCAATATTGAAACAACGACAAACAACAACAACAAACAACAACAACAAGTGCCTTCATTCAAAACGTGATAGTGATATTAAATAATGTTAATATACTCGTAACAACTCAAAAGCTTGCCACCAACAACAACAACAACAACAAAAACAACAAACAACAAACAAATAACATACAACAAACAGCAATCAAGAAACAGCTAAAAAAAAACAACGATTCGAATGTTTTCGCCATTTGCCAGCTGCAACTCAAGTTCAAAACTCAAAAGCTCAATTAGAAGTTAATTATTAGAAGCAAGTCGAAAGCTCAAGCAAAATTGGGGTACAGGTCCTGCTGGATATAATGTCCACATCCACGGCGACAACGAGCGTCATCACGTCCAACGATATATCGCTGTCCGCCCATCATCACGGCCACGCCCATCATCAGCAGCAGCAGCAGCAACACACGCACAACACACACACACACACACTGCACACACACACACATCGACTCGGTTCGGTTGGTGTGGGCGTCGGTGTGGGTGTGGGCGTGGTGGGTGGCCATCTTAGCGACGCCTCACTGTCACCAATACAACAGGGCGCCAACATTGTTGCCAGCAGCAACAACAGCTCCCCCCTCGGCCAGAACGGTGTCCCCCTGTTGACAACAATGCACCGCTCGCCGGACAGTCCACAGCCCGAGTTGGCCACAATGACAAATGTGAATGTCCTCGATCTGCACACAGACTCCTCCAAGCTCTACGACAAGGAGGCCGTCTTTATCTATGAGACGCCCAAGGTAGTCATGCCGCCCGACGGCAATGGCTCCAACAATGGCCACGACGATGGTGGTGGCCAAGTGATAGACGCCCGCATCGCTGCCCAAATGAGCACACAACATTTGACGGCGCCACCGCAGCAGCAGCAGCAACAACAGCAGCAGCAGCAGGCACAGGAGCATCAACCGCTGGCCAAAATCGAGTTCGATGAGAATCAGATAATACGGGTCGTTGGACCGAATGGTGAACAGCAGCAGATCATCTCGCGGGAGATCATCAATGGGGAGCATCACATCCTGTCCAGAAATGAGGCAGGTGAACACATTCTAACCCGCATCGTTAGCGATCCATCGAAGCTGATGCCGAATGATAATGCCGTCGCCACGGCCATGTACAATCAGGCCCAGAAGATGAACAACGAACATCAGGGTGTTTATCAGACATCCCCCCTTCCGCTGGATGCATCTGTGCTGCACTACGGCAACGATAATGTGATCAAAACGGAGGCAGAGATCTATGAGGATCATAAGAAGCATGCGGCTGGGGGCGGTGGTTCCATCATCTATACCACAACAGATCCGAATGGGGTGAATGTGAATGTTAAACAGTTGCCACATTTGGCGGGCGTGCCACAAAAGCTCGATCCAGAACTGTATCAGACGGACAAACACATCGATTTGATCTACAATGATGGCAGCAAAACTGTCATCTATTCCACCAGTGATCAGAAGGGCCTCGAGATCTACTCCGGCGGCGACATCGGCAGTCTGGTCTCCGATGGTCAAGTTGTCGTCCAGGCGGGTCTACCATATGCCACAACCACCAGTGCCACAGGACAACCCGTCTACATTGTCGCCGACGTCGAGGAGCATTTACAGGGGTGAGTAATCCGAATAATAAACTATTTACTTAATTAAAGTCAACTAAAATTATTATATAAAGTAAGAAATTAATTAAATTAATTAATTAAAAAAAAAATATTTATTAGATTTTTAAGAGTTTTGTGGGTATTTAATTCAATTTGGTTCAGCATTTGTTGCTGAAACCAAACCAAAAAGTATATTTAGAATGATTTAGTTCACAAAAACACTTATCTTACAAAATGAGTCAAGATATCTTCTTAATAATAGAAACAGGGAATTATCAATTGTAATAATTACTGAGTACTCGAAACGGAATAATTAGTAATACTTTGATTAACATAAAAATAACGAAACATTTCAGTGGGAATAGAAAATTGATTTAACTGTTGAATATATCAATGAGGAAAGAATATAATTAATTTATAGAAATATAGAAATATAGAAAAATATAGAAAAATTATAAGAATATTGTGAATGATCGCTTCAGGTATTTATTACATATATTATATTCATTATTGCTTTAAAATTCTTGAAGTTTTATCATTCAGTCTCGAATATTGCATACACTTTCAAATCGAATTTATTTGCTTGCATTTTAGATTCGCTTTTCACTTAAATTTAAAGCTGATTGCTTTTTTGGGAGTCTATTTGGAACAATTCTTTCATATTTATTTATGGACAGCAAATGTACAAATATGCTTCAAGTTTTGCATAGAAGCAGGCAGTTTACCATGATTATAGCCTCAGGGTATTTAATTCTGATACGACACAATATATGTGAATTTATATATATACTTTATGAGGTAGAACACAATCCGATCAATGCCTTACACAATGGCTTTAACGAGAAAAATGTATGAACGAAATAACTTGGGAAAGTTTAGGGTGTTATGGATAGACTTGCCAATTGATAACACTAAAATATATTTCGTATAATTTTCGACTTGTTAGGGCTATGTTAATTGTCAAATCTGATACCTAATACGATCAGAGTATAAAAATATGATATTGTGGATAGGCTTGATAACTCTAAAAGATATTTCGTGTAATTTTCGACTTGGATCTCTTAAATAGTGAATTCAGATACCTTATAGGATGAGAGTATAAAATTCTTGTGGTTGTCATAACAATTATTTCTGACTAAGCTTTGAGCTAGATTTCAAGTTGATAACACTGTCAAGGAGATCAGATAGCTATTTCTATTTGAGAGAGAGTATCCAATTTGGAACGTTTTCTTTTCAATTTAAATGCGCTGCTTTTGGTACTGTTATTACATGTTGGAATGATTTAATTACAAAAACTTCTCGCTGGTTCATGGGGGTTGTGGCATATGTCAGCCCACATCTCAACATAAATCTTGGCTAATTGTATTTGGCTGCAACAACAGCAGCAGCAACAGCAACAGCAACAGCGACAGCAACAGCAACAGCAGCAGGCGGAGGCATCAACGTCTTCATTGGCATCGTCCTTTTTAGCACAAAATGTTGCGTCATTTGCATTTCTCATGCATTTGAATTAACCGCTGTTCGTTTTACTGTTAATTATTGCGATAGGCAACAAACACTAACAAGAGCAACAGCCAACAACAACCAACAGCAACAACAACAACCACAACAACAACATCCAACAGCAACATCAAACTGTTAGAACGCCAGCGCATTGCCCCTAAAAAAAAACATTTGGCGACCAACTGCAATCGCTGGCAATAGTCAAACCCCATTCCCAAGGGGGAATGACAGCTTCCGTTGTAACTGTTTCAACCATACGTTATTGCAACAACAACAACAACAACAACAGCAAAAACAACAACAACAAAAACTCTGGCATTTGGCGTGCATCGAATCTGCAAGTAGGCGAGAGGCTAATAATACACAAAACCAAAGAGGCAGCCGCTGTTGCAGGCGACGCAGCCTCCACACGGATGTGCCACAAGCCACCCGATTCGCCAACTCTGCCGCATCTCTTCACGTTGCAAGCCTGGCAATTCATTTTGGAGCAGCCACAGCCTCAGCCACCACCATCGTCATCATCATCGTCGTCGTTGTGCTTTTGGTATGCGCAAGTAATAAAAATTTGAATATAAATTAATCTAATAGAGAACCGTTACGGTCTCGAAGCAAGGTGCTGGCTGCCTCGCTGCCTGCCTGCTTGCAACACCAACTAAGTCATCGTCATTTGAATGCAGCATGCAGCTTCTTCTACACTCAGAAAAGAGACTCCTCGAAAATCAAAAAATTTCTTCTATACCTGGCGAATTTCTTTTTTATAAATTTCAGTTCACATTTTTCTATACTTTATAAAATATTTAAAATATAAAATATTTAACATTTTTATTGTGTTTTTTTAAGCAACTTTAAATTGCCTTTTTTTTTGGCTGTTTTATTAATAAATATAAATATGAAGCATTTTATAATTTAAGATAGTTTATAATTTCATATAATGAAATTTAAAAAAAAATAACTGTCAAGGAAAATAATTATGAAATTTTGCTGAATTTAAGAAAAGAATTCTCTAAAATTTAATGTTTGCTTTTCTGTTTTTTACTTAGACATTTCTTAAAAATAGAAAATATTTGTTTAAAAATATATTTGAGATTGTCGATTTAGTTGAAGCTTTTCTAATTTTTACAAGAAAATTATTGCAAAAAAAAGACTTTTTTCCGAGTGTACCTCTGCTGCCTCTTCTTTTGCTTCTGCTACAACATCGTTGTCTTCTTCTTCATCTAATGCCACGTCGATGGTCATCCTGTTATAGCGGAGGCAGCCTCAGCTGCAACGCCATGCATGTGTTGCATGAACACACGCCAGCGTCCATAAATAACGACAAAATTGCGTTTCCGCATATGGGCCGCATGGACTCCACTCCATGGACGCCTCTGACTTGGACTTCGACTCTGTCTTGGCTTGGCTTGGCTTGGATTGGCATGCTGTTTGACCAACGCTGCTGCAAACACTGGCCCCAAAGACGTTGATGGCATTGCTGTTCTTATTGCCTGCTGCTGCCCGCCGCCTGCCTCCTGTTGCATTCTAACAAACGCGCCACATTGACCACACTTTGCCTGCCACCCTGCCGCAGCATCAGCCTTAGTCTTAGAATCGGATTCAGCTGCATCGCCTTGCGTGTTGGCGTTTACAACGCTTGCAACGTTGTCTGGCCTCGCATGTTGTACAGTTGGTTTTGTGGCAGCCTTGCAGTCATCTTGGCTTCGGTTTCAGTCTCTCTGTGTTAGGACACTTTTGGCTTTTTTTCGTTTTGCTCAGTTTTCAATAACTTGACCTTTCAAAAACAAATGAGGGGCGCATGCTGGCTCAAAATAAACACTCTATCTATATGGGCATATTCAAATTTATACTGATTTACGAATTCAGTTTTGCCGATTTCCCTAGAGACTGTATAGAGTATCCTATGGTCAAGACGTTCTGTAAATCTGTATATTTCGAGACGCTCTGAAAATCTTTATTTCAAGTGGTGTTATTTTTCCATAATATATTCCTCAGTAAACTTTAAATTAAGTTTTGATAAATTGTGATTTCCAATTAGAAGTAAAATCGATTTTAGAACATTGTAATTTAGTTTTGTGTTTTATTAAACGTATAATAATAATTTGTATTGATTGTATTTTTTTTTAACTGGCCTAAGTAAAATGACAAATAATTCTCCAACTTTTATATGGCATCTACAATATAGTAGAAATCTGTTTATGTCCAACTAACATGATTCAACGAGTATTGCAAAAAGTGTTAAAATCGATTTCAAACATTCTATGGTTTAGTATGCAGCTTAAAATGATTATGTTCTAATATGACAAAAGTTACACTGGGTATCTATATATATATACCCAGACGTAGAAGTTTTGTAGAAGTTAATGGCTTACAAATATAAGCTATTAGTGTTTACATAACTAGATATTTTTTCATACTCGCTACAGGGTATTTATAAGTCGTGTTTACCTTGGACTTGTCTACTCAAAGTGATATTAAGCCGCATGCTGAACGTATCAACTGTCCATCTGGTTGCCACAGTCAGCTCTGACCTTTGCAGCACTTAACATTTACTGCAAATCCTTTCCAAAACTCCTGTCGCCACGTCTCCTCCATCTACCGCTCCAACCGCTTCTGCTGCTGCTCCTCCTCCTTCTTGTTCATGTTGTGCAGGCAATCTCCCTTTTATGCATAAATAAGCTGCTTAAGTACAAGCATTGCTTACATGCATTGCGGCTACACTGCTCAGCATGTTTGAAGCTTTGGCGTGGCGAGCTTTTGCATAAGCTTGATGAAATGTCAAAGCACAACGACGAAAGCTCTGCTTCGACTGATCACTACGCTACGGCTGCCTGCGGCGCCTCGAACGGTTTATTACCCACATTACTTGGCTGAGTGGCGAGCAATGCACGATTATTGGCAAACATCTGATGGATAGTTTTATTTATGGCTAAGATGCCATAAAAATAGTTTTTACGGCTTTACTTGTTTTATTTCTTCTTCTTCTTTTTCTTCTGTTTTTTTGCTGCTCTTTTTGTTGTTGTATTGTCAAATGCGCATTGTGCAGCAATATAAACATGCCATGTGGGAATCAATCATTAAATTCAATCATTATGTCTTTTATAGCTTATTTTTTATAATTGAGTTAACGGTTTAACGCAAGACGCAGGTGGATTTAGTGTGCTTAAAAGAGATTAAAGCTCAAATTAATTAGGATTTGCTTCTTTTTTTTTAAGACACACATAAACTCATCTTTCTATCTGTTTGATACTTCACTTTACTGTTTTTAAAATAACAAAGTTCTTATTGCAACAACTTGTACATACTTTTGTTGTGCAGTGTTGTTTATTTATTACGCGGAAACCACACAAAAATTATTGTGTTGAAATGAATTGCATTTTATAAAATTATCATATATAAGGATGCCCTTCATGATAGCCTTCCTTGTGGGGCGTTCGCGGTCAGACACTCTCACAAAGCCACACTTGCACACCACACACGCTCACACACACGCACACGCACACACACACACAAACGCATACTGTCCGGCAGGCACACCTCATTTATTTACTTACTTTCACTTTAGTGATCATATTAAATTTCCAAGCTGCAAAACATATTTTTGATGTGTATTTTTTTTAAATTTATTTTTTTCCCCCATTTTTTTTGTATACAATATGTATTTTTATTTTATTTTAATATGACATTTTAGTCACGATAAAAAATAGAGTGTGTTGGTGAGCGTGTATGTGACTGTGTGTGTGAGTGTGTGTGTGAGTGTGTGTGTGGACGCTGCTCAGTGCTGGTCAGCAGATTGTTGACACCTTTTGTTGCCTGACCTGGCTAAGCGTAAACGATGTCTGTCTTAATTTTATTTAACCCGTAAGCGCATTTTTTATTTCATTGTACTTGTTATTGGCTCTGACTTTGTCACTAACTACCCCAATTCACAAAATATCAGGGGTCTTTTTGTTGTGTCACACACAGAAAACACACACTCATGCACACTCACACACACCCATTGGAAATAGAGCGTTTTAACATTGTTTGATATGATTCAAGCTCCAAGCATATTAGTCATATTAAGTACTTTGTAAGCCAACTTGTGGAATCCGATTGAACTTGCGAATTAAATTTGAAAGCTTTTCAGCTCAATGGTTTGACTAAGTGACTCACTTTAGCAGCTTTGTTTAAGCTTTATAATGCTAAAATGAAAAGATGTATGTCAACAGCTAATTGCATTTTCTTTCTGGGCTCTAAATATTTAATATACAAGCCACAAAATGTGTTTGCTTGGCTGTACATTTTGATCAGCAAATTATTTATTTATATAATATCAACCTAAGTCTCTCGACACAAAAATAAAATACAAACCTAAAAAAGTCTAATATATTAGCTTTAAATTATACAAAAAAAACCAAATACTTATCAGAATTATAAATTTCTAAACACTAAAACTTGAAGAAATTTAAAAATCAAGGACTCCTAACTTTAAATTCGGCTTTATTTACTTCAAGCTAGATTTTTTGCAAGATAATATTAAACAGAGTTTCAATAAGTATCTTTTTTATGATATATATGTAAATAGACTTCTAATTGCGCCGATAACCAAAGGAAGCATCTACTTTTAAGCGGATTGTAAGGGCAACAAATCTTCGGCTTTCAGTTGTTTGGTTTCGATGTGTTGCTTTTTATCTTTTTTTGTTTTCTCGTCTGATTTTTATTATTATTAATATTAAAGGTGCAACAGCGTTTGGACATTTTGATACAAAAACAAACCTGTTCACCTGCACAGTCTACCTGCAGCAGCAGCAGCAACAACAGCAACAACAACAACAACAGCATCGATGTCGAGCGAGACAAGAAAGAAACATGTTAACACAATTCAGCGTCGTACGCTTTCGACTGTCGTTTGTCGTCAGTTGTTGTTGTTCTCCTCAGTTGTTGCTGTTGTTGTTGTTGTTGTCTCTGCTGCTGCTGCTGCGACTGCCTGCTTTACTCCACTTCTCCACATCTCGACATCTCCACATAGTACAACACATTGTGAATTGGCGCTACAAGTTTATCGAACGCTCAAAGTGGTTTTCAGTTGATATCTAAAAGCCACAAGGTCGACAACAGCATCAAGTTTATATTTTTTTTATTCTTTTGCCGACTTCTTTTAATACTCTGAATTCGTATCAGTGCCCGAGCTTAACTCAAGAACGTTGCCGTTGTCTTTGCCTCGTCGCACAATCCAAAAAAAAATTAATACAAATTAATACAATACAAAAAAACAAAATCCCGCTCAAAGTTCAGATAAGAACTAAAATGTGTTTCGATCAACGCTTCAATTACAATTTCAAACGTTCGACATGAGCGCGCTCAAAGCACGCAGCATTAGCGACAGAAGAAGAAGAAACATATCAAAAAATTGCGCGCGTTTTTTGCTTACCATTGATCCTGTCAGAGTAACAGTGAGTGTGACGGCGCATGATGCAGGATGCAACCAGCAGCTATGCCATCTCCTACGCGGGCTGGATAGCTGAGTCACGGTAGTAGTAGCAGCAGCAGCAGTTGATGGCGTTCATGTGTGCTGTCCAAAAGGATTGCCACCCATTTTACAGTTGTCCATTTGTGTATGTGTGTGTGTGTTTAGCGTAACTCTGTAATGCTGTAACTGTTTTCTCTTGTTGTTGTTGTTGTCATTTGAAAAGCTCTTAAATTAAAGCTTTTAATACGCTCATTCATTAGCCTGTCGCGCACGCTCTCCCTCTTGTCATCTCTCTTTCTCTCTCTCTCTCTCTCTCTCTGCATTTTTTCAATATGGCCGCTGCGCTATGCGTTCGATTTTTGTTGTTGATTCGTTTTATTTTCGCCTTTATGTCTCTGCTGTAGCTGTTGATAATATTGTAGTAATTAATGCGATACGAATGAGAAATTTATGGCCCCCACGCCCGAATAAAAAAAAACACAAAAATAAAACAAACGCTGGCGGCTTTTTGCTTTGGCTTTGCTCGATTATATTTTTGGGGAGTCTGTGCAGCTCTCTTCCTCTTTCCCCTCTCAATCTCTCACTCTTCGGCTCTTACACAAAAAACAAAAAACCATTTGCATAAAATATGAGCATGTAAATGCTGTGACTGCTTAGACCAATACAAGAAAGCGAAAAAATCAAAAATCTTATTTTCCAAGCGGAACAGCTGGGCGCCGCTGCCGCCTTTCCTCTTGCTGTTGCTTTGTTGTTGTATTCCAATCAGACTGGCGCAGGCACAGGCGCAGGCGCAAACGTTTTCTCACACTCAGCGGAGGTCTTGGTCAGAGAAAAGGATGCGCATTGTGGACAAATTAATGGATCAAGGCTGTCGCCTGTTGTTATTTTCATAGGTCTGTCTGTGCAGCAGAAATGGCTAGCAAGGGGTTTCTGGGTTGGGCAACGGAGGAGGGTGTTACGACGAAACCAAAAAGGATCTTTGTTGCATTCGAAAATGTCTCTTCAGTTTTATTAATAGCATCGCCAGCTTTGCGAGGGGGTTGAAAACCATACAAAAAAAATAAGAAGAAATTAAATAAAATAGAAACCGTAAAGTTTATTCGGCCCGGATGGTCGGCCGGCAGTTTTACCTGGTCCGCGATTGATATTTATGCAAATGAGGCGACTGCCCAGAAGGGGTTGCTATTGACGCTATCCGCTCTAAGTGAATGAGTGTCCTATGCGCCGGACACGTAGAATGAGGTGCGATGTCCAACGTTGGGCAACAATGACAAACAACAATTGCCACCCGATCAGTAAGAGGGACAAAGAGAGAGAGAGAGAGAGAGAGAGAAGTAGAATTTTGTGTAGCTTCATTCGACCGTATCAAATGCTAAGACGGCCCATGTGAATCCTTGCAAGGCGCATCCCGATAGAATATTTTCTTGTTGTTTGAATCCTTTTTTGTTGGTTGTTGTCGTAATGCTCAGCTGAAAGCATTATGCAAATTAGCGCTTTGTTGCGCTTAAGAAATGAAAAGGGTCTCCGTTCTGCATTGGACGCTGTCCGAGCTGCCGGCTATTGTCTGCGCTGCCTGCCACTAATATCAATTATGATCTAACGGTTGCGTCTCGGGATGCGAC
Organism: Drosophila dives; assembly: GCA_035042365.1. Taxonomy (NCBI): domain Eukaryota; kingdom Metazoa; phylum Arthropoda; class Insecta; order Diptera; family Drosophilidae; genus Drosophila; species Drosophila dives. Next base: position 5,080,302 of record JAWNLJ010000133.1, on the reverse strand, counting down.
TCGTCCAGCAGAAGCATCAGCAGCAGCAGCACCAACAGCAACAGCAACATCAGCAGCAGTGGCAGTGGCAGTGGAAGTGGAAAAAGCAGTGGCAGCTGCACTTACCGGTTTTCCATTTGTGCGCCAAGACTTTATAAGTTCGAGCACCTTGCCTTGCCTGGATTTGAATTGGCTTGCCCCTGGGCCGGCACTTCCCAGGCTCGATACCACAGAGTACAGCCTACTTGGCACGGCCCCTTTTTGGTTTTTTTTTCTTCTTCTTCTTTTTCTTAAGTAAGCTTTCAGGTGTTAATGCGCTGCATGTGCCAATAATAACCAACAGGGTTGTCATGCCGCGCCACTATTAGGGTTGCGTATTATTTTTGCAAAAAATATTCAAAAAAAAAAACAACACAAAACAGAAAACAAAGCAAAGCACAATTTGCACTACTTGTTGCGCTTGCCCCCCGCTGCTTAGACTTAGCCTTAGCTGTGCTAATGAAGTGCTGCCTAATCACACTCTCCCCTCTCCCACCTCTCTCTCTCTCACTCACTCTACCCCGGTCTATCGGTCTCTTTGTGTGTGCTGAAATCGCAATCCGTGCACTTAAAAAAAGTTTGCACTGCCCATGGGAAATAAATAATTAGTGGACCACTTGCAGCGACCGAGCAGGCAACGCTCAAATCGCATCTAGTTGCCTGCTCGGGCGCCATTGTGCCCCTAAAGTGTTAACACACAAGAAACAAAAACAACAAAATTGATGACTCTTTGTTGCTATTGCTGGCTTTTTAACAGCATTCATCTAATGGCGCTAATAATGCTAAACGAATCAATTTTGTTGCTCGATCGCCGTTCATCGATTGCAAATAATAAAAAAAAGTTTAAAAGCTGCCGCATGAGAGCCACAGCTAACACACACGCACACACACACACACACACACACAGTGTTACGCATTGTTGGTTATGTAAATAAAATGCTAATGGACATCGCTCGATTGGGCCACCTGTTCGCACATGTTCGCCCTCTTCTCAGCCATTCTCGTCTCTCATTTGTTGCTAAATGTTTGCCCTACCTTCTCCTAACTCCTTCAACAATTGCCAGGCGCTATAGCTTGGAGGCTGCACAGCATGCAACGCCGCCCCCGCCATCAGCAACACCACAGCAACAGCAGCAGCAGCTGCACCAGCAGCAGCACCAGCAACTTCATCATCAGCAACAGCAGCATCCACATCCGGAACCACATCATCAGCTTCCAGCACACCATCTTAATCTTCATCAGCAACATCATCAGCATTATGCGAGTCAATCGCCACCGCATTACTCATATGTGGTGCCGCCCAAGGATGCAGCAGCTCAGTTGCAACTGCATCTGCCGCTGACCGCCGCTGGGCTCATGCAATCGGTGGCCGATGAGATCCAACTAAGCGAACAGCAATCGACACAGCCACCAGCAGCACCGCCCCCACCACCGCCGCCACCGCTGCCGCCAACAGCACACGCCTCCAACTCCAACTATGCGGTCTACAGCTACTACCGAGATGTCGATGTGGATGTCGATGTGGATGTCGAGCAGCAGCAGCAGGAGCAGCAGCATCAGCAGCAACACAATTCTAGATCACAACAAGATCAGCAGCTACTGTGGAGGTAAGTGGAGGTTCCTCCCTGCTGGTTACCCACTTCGGCATTGGGTTGTCTCCTCTCTCTTCCAGGCCTTCTCTTCTTCTTCTTCGTGAAAATGTGCTGTGGCACGTCTTTACTTGCCTCGCTTCCGAAAATCTAGTTATGAAATTGTTTATGTGCTGGTTTTTTATTTATTTTTTCTTTCCGGTCTTTTTTTTGCCATGACAATGTTCTGTGACAGTAGCCGTTCTGTTTATTGTTTTGATGCCCTAACACATTGATCACTTTAACTAAGTCACAGAGAACGGGATACATCGGAAAAATGTACTGTTAGTTTAAATTGTACTTATCGTAGTATATAAATTCCTATTTAGGTATTTTTATAATTTATAAAAAAAATGTTAAACTACGAAATAGAACAATTGACAAATTTAATACGACTCCCTTAAACTGTTGTTTTCATAGCTGTTTCCCCAATATACTGTCCATATAAATATATTATAACACTCCTTGACTACTGTTCCAATTTCCATTTTGATTTGAATTTTGGTCTAACGCATTGAATAGACAACAAAAAAATTAAGAAATTTATAAATATGTAAGTTGTACTTTTCATGAATATTTACATATTCTTATCAATTTTTTTTTTTAGTTGTAACACTAATGTCTTACATTTTACATCAGTACTAAGACAAAATCTTATATGCACTTCTTGAAGTTTTTAAGTTTCCACTTAATATCAATAGGCAATCATTTATTTTTATTGATATTTTATTTATTTTGTTTTGTCTTTATCTTAACCATTTGTACCCCGCAGTCAGTGAAAGATATATTTTTAATTTTAAAAATGCTCAGCAACTATAATTAATTATTTTCAATAATTATAAGTAAGCTTTTTGAATGACTAAATTATTTATATATTTTGTTTTGAATTTCCTTCGTTGTTACATTATTTTTCCAAGTTTTCTTGTGCTTAAAATAGCAGCGTATCGTAACAAATTCCATTCAATATTTTCTTCTTTATTGATACTACACTATGATCTCTGGACGTTTACCTTCTTCTGCAATCTTTCTCTCTTTGTCTCTCTCTTTGGGTCTGTCATATTACTCTCATTGTATTTTTAATTGTAGCGTTCAATCGTTCAGGATAATTTTAAGTCCCCTTTACAGTTTTCCACTTGTTTTACATTAATCTACTGTTACTTGCATATTCACCTCCAATATCCTTCTCTCTTCTACTTACCTCTTTCCCATTTTCACCTTTTTGTCAACGTTTTCTTCTCTCTCGCACACTAGTCTAATGTTATTCTCCATGGTCAGATAATGTGAACTTGACGTGCTTTCTCTGTTTTATTGCTGGCCATAAATGTCGCCCCTGTTAGGGTATGCAACTTGCGGTGGCAGCTCGCAGTGAGTTGTTCAAAATTCTTGTTTCTTGTCTTTGTGTGTTTGGTTTTTTCTTCTTTTCTTTTTTTTTTATGTGTTATTTTAAATGAAGTTCAGGTTGAGGCTGTCGAAACTGTAACGGGAGGTGAACGGCGAGCACCGCTAAGGGGGCATGGAAAAGGTCGTTGCGGGTAGCACTTGGCTTAGAAACACAATTAAATGACAGTTTTTTAGACCGTTTTCTCCCCTCTTTCCGTCTTCATTGCGCATCTTACAAATGCTACTACGTGATGTACACGAACTGACCCTAAAAACGAGCGGATATATGAACATATATATAAATATGTATATATACATATATAGGAAGACATATATCACACTCACAACAAATTAAAAAAGCATAGTAATAATAAACATATCGCATTACGAAAAATGTGTGTTTTAATAGCGAAAAATGTTCTGCAGAAGACATTAAAGCAAAATGTTCTTCATGTTCGCCTGTTGCACGGCTGCCTTAGCCACACATTAAATGACATGTCTCTTGGAATTCGGGTGAAACCGGGCACCACAAAGCTCGCTCTTGTTACCCAAACTATCCAACAATGTCTGCATACCCACTGAGATACAAAAGTATCTTGCAATCGCTAGAAAAGCTTTTCCCAAAAAAATACAAATTAAATAAAAAAAATAAACGGCAGCAGCTTTTGAAGAAATTGCCACATTTGTGCTTGATAGCCATTTCATTCGTTTTTTATTGTGGTCAGTTTGCTAAAAAAGTGTCTCATAAAATTGTCAAAATGCAAACGTAATTATTTTTATACATTTAGACATATTATAGAACTATACAGTTATGCCATGATTCAGATAATCTCTTTTTCTGTTCTTCCATTTAAAAGATTGAGTTTATTCCATTTTACTTTTCTGAAATTACCTAAAATTCGTAAATTATTTATTCTAAAAATCACAAGGAATATATATGTTATTGCTTAAGCAATTTTTTTCAAAAATCGATAATCTTTTGAGCTTAAAAATAATAACAAAATTAGAACTGGGCATAAATTCTTCATTTGAGATATGCAAGTAAAATAACTATTTTTTTAGAGCTTTATTTATAACTATCGAGTATGATAAGCTAGATTTTCATATTTAAATATATGTATATATATTCATATATATTCCTAAGAAGAATTGTTAATCTAGCTTATCGTAGTCTCTGTCTCTTATAATTTGTATTTTTATGCGTTTTTGCTAGTTTTCTCAAATTGAATTTTTCTTTTGCATATAAATTTCACATTTTCAGAATTCTATGTGAAATCGCCAAAGTTAAATTATTTTGCATATTAAAAATGAATATATTTAGTATTGTTTACAAAATTCAATTCAACAATTTATATACTTTTGAGTTAAAAAATATACTTTAACTAAATTATAATTATGCATATATATGGAATAAATAATAATTTATGTAGTCAGAGTTACGTTTTGAGATGTCGAGCATTAAAATATTAATAACTTATATACTTTACTTTTAATTATTTGTTAACATTCGCAACACATATGCCCCGATTTGAAGAAAACAATTGACGTCATAAATAATTCGCAACAACAACAATTTTTTCTTTAATGTTTTGCTTATAAATTCTTAAAGTGTTCATCGGATTCGTTTTAAGAAGTGACTCAAATTGTTGCCTTAATTGGTTATACACTCTGCACGGGTGACCTTGACAGCGGCAGAGGGAAATACCCAAAAAAAAATACAACAAAAAAGTAAATGTTGATTTTGTATTTTTCAACGCTTTACGGCCATTTAACCCAAAAGAGATCTTTTTATTAAGAGACAACAAATAAAAAAAAAGCTGCAACCTGCGATTATTTTCATTGAATGCAATTTGTTTTTTATTGTGCAGATTTTCTGCTTGCTGTTGTCGATGTATTTTTTTGTTTGTTTTTGGTTTGAGCCTCGGACTTGGGGTAGCTGCTTGCAGCTGGAATCTGGTTTGGTTTTTCAGTTGTCGTTGCTCCTATTTGGGTGTGCGTGTGCGTGTGTGTGTGAGCCTGAGTCGATTGGCCTCTTGGTAACAGGTCCAGCTACAGCCCCAGCTGCAAAGCTACAGGTGTAGTTCTTGTTGTTGTTGTTGTAGTTGTTGTTGTTGTTGTTGCAGGCTGGCAAATTAGGCGCAGCCAACGGATTAACTATTGAAAATTGCATTTGTTGCATATTTTGCGCTCTTGATTGTCAGTTTGCTGATTGCAGATTGCAAATTGTGATTGTGCACCGTTAGAGCAGTGACAATTTTTTCCTTTTTGTGGGTGATAACAGATAGTCGCACTTTTTCAATTGGATAACGCTTAATCAACTAACCAACTAATTAAATAATTACTAAGCAAACACGTTTTGTTCGCTGACAATAATGAAAAGCAGTTATAAGTATTTAATTAGATGTAATAAAACTCGTAATCATTTCATATTATTTTGTATTTTAGTTGCCAAGTTTTGTTAGGTGACAATTGCTAACAGCTAATAAGAAATTAAGAAATTATTATTATTATTTCTATCAATATCAATATTTTTACTCATGCAATGCTCTTCTTTTCTGCTCTCTCGCTCTCTTTCTCTTGCACGCCATCTATCTCTGTCGCACTCTCTCTCTCTCTCTCTCCCTCTCTCTCTTTCCTCTTCGTTGTTGTGTTTTTGCAGCAATGCGAGCAGCACCGGCAAACTGAATGGCCAGACCACACCTATCGATGTCTCTGGCCTATCGCAAAATGAAATTCAAGGCTTTTTGCTTGGCTCACACCCCTCATCGTCGGCCGCCACAACCGGCGTTGTGTCCACAACAACAATCTCAAATCAGCAACATCAGCAGCAACAGCAACAACAACAGCAACAGCAACATCAGCAGCAACAGCAGCATCAACAGCAGCAGCAGCAGCAACAACAGCAACAACAACCGCCACATCCCAGCGACATTGTGACCATAACCACGGCGGGAGTGGGGAGTACGGGCTCAATTGTCTCCGCAGCAGTACAACAGCAGCAACAGCAGCAGCAGCAACAATTGCTGAGCATCAAACGTGAACCCGAAGACTTGAGCAAGGATCCCAAGAATGGCAATCTGGGTGCCGCAGCAAACGGTTCAGTCATAACGCAGAAGGTAGGACAAAAATAATCAATAAAATGTGAACAAATTAGCAGCTAAGAGCTTTAGGTATTTAACGTTTTAATGGACACGCACGCAAAAAAAAGAAAGATTATTTTTTAAAAAAAAAGTAAAAAATTAAATAGAGCAACAAGAAATTCCAATTAAAAATTAGTTTTTAGGCTTTAAGCGCTCACATTAAAATAGCCAGCGCCGACGTCGACGTCGACGTCGACGTCAGCTTCAAAGTACATCCTGCGCGCTCTACTTGCTTTTGCTTGTCTCAATTAACACACACTCACACACACACAGAGAAAGACGTGTGTTTCTAGTTGTTGCGTCTCTAAGACCTGCAATTGGTCTGTCAACTGTGTGTGTGAGTGTGAGAAATGAGTATTAGTGGCTGCAGCCAATACGAATCAACGTCGCTCGTCGCTCGTCGTGGTTCTATTGACGCAAAAGCAATGAGACAACAACAACAACAGCAGCAGTAATAACATCAACAACAAACACATGAACAGCCGCAGCTCAGTTTGCATTCGAGCAACTGTTATACGCTCAACTTGTTATACGCGATCATCGTCGCTGCGTTTGTGTGTGTGTGTGTTGTATGAGTACTTGTCTGATTTTGTATATTGCGCTCGCTCGCACGCACGCCTGGCGACGCCTAAATCTGGTTGGTTGCGCTGGCATCGGCTCGAGTTGCATGTTGCATGTTCGATGCCCGCTGCCAAGCTGTGCTTTATCAATTGCACTCGCATGCAAAGAAGAAATACAAAAAACCATAATTAAAGAGTTGCTGCTGTTTTTGATTTGCTTTTGTTTTTTCTGTTTTTTTTTTTGCGAAATGGTGGGAAATTGCGTGACAGCAAAATCAGCAACAGCAGCAGTAACAATGTAAGCCATAGGCGACAAAAGTTAAGTGCGCACTTCCGGCCCACTAGTTACACTGTAAGTTCTTCCTTCGTTCGATCCGATTCGATCGTCGCGCAAAATCAATGAAGTTAACTATTTTTTAATGCCGCGCGCGTTGCTGTTGCTTGTCCGTTGTCCGTTGTCCGTCGCCCGTCGTCACGCCGTTGTCTCTCATGTCAGAATATGCGACAGCAGCCGAGATTCCAACCATTTTGAACTGATATGCGTGCGTCTGTATTGGTATGTCTGATCATACGTGTTGTGTTGTGTGTGTGTGTGTGCTGTGTGCTGTGTGCTGTGTGTTTGCCCGTTCGCTGGTCCAACTGGACGACGCAACGCTTCTGTCTGTCTGCCTGTCTATGCCATGCACGCGTGCTTGTGTGTGTGACTGTGTTTGTGTGTGTGCAAGTTCGCTTAGGTAGCGCCGTTCGCTGTCGTCGTCGTCGTTGCCGTTGCCGTTGCCATCGCCGTCGCCGTTGTCATACGTGGAATCGGTCAGTCAGTCGTATTACGCTGTCGGAGTAGGATCGTTTCTGCGATTCGTCTGATTTTTGTATCGAGCCGCAGGCAGTTCGCGCGATTGCTTCTCTCGCCTCCTCCTCAGCGCGTAAAAATCTTGTAATGCGAGCGCAGCAGCAAAAGCAACGTGCTTAAAGTGTATTATTATTAATATCACTTTTATTATTATTAATATTGTTGCTTGGCGTCAGTGATCAGTGGCAACAACCTAAAAAAAATACACTTCCCCCTCTCTGAAATGTAAGTGTGTGCGTGTGTGTGTGTGTATGTGTGTTTAAATTTGATATGCTGTTATTTTGCATATGTTATGATATATGATATGTGATATATATATTTATACATATATATATATTGTGCCGCTTGATTGGAATGTGGGCGCACAGTTGCCCAGTTAGCTAATGCAACAAGCAACGAATAAACAAAAACAAAAAATATCTATGCATAAATAACAACATCAACATAAAAAAAAAACCACCTGCAATCAAAATGCAAACGCGCGCCCAAATTAAAGCATAAGTAAAAAAAAATGAACAATCAAAAACAAATGCAACACAAATCGAACGAACACGAGCAAAAGACAAATAAACAACAGCAGCAACATCAACAATAGCAACCTGTATGTGTGTGTGTCTGTGTGTGTTTGTGTGTGTGTGTGTGTGTGGGTGGGCGTGCTGTGCTCACAGCTGAGCCGCAACGCGTTGCCTTTCGACACCTACGCGCAGCGAACAAGTTTGTGTCCCAAGTCTTTTGTTTTGCGCGCGAGAACTCAGCAACAGCAGCAACCAACAGCAACAACAGCAACAACAAAAACAACAACAGAAACACTAAGAGTATCAGATTGTTGTTGTTTTTTAACGCTTTTGCGGATGAGAGTGGGCTTTTGATATGCCATTGTGTGTGTGTGTGTGTAAAATATAGAAAAAATTCATTGAGCAAAATATTAATTTTTTTTTATTAGCTAAATTTAATTGCCTTGTTTTCTTGTCGCTGCTGTTCTGTTCTGCTGTTGTTTACTATTTGCTGTTTGCTGTTTTTCTGCACTTTGTATTGCACTCTAATTTATTGTGCATTTATATAAATATGTTTGTCATATTCGCACTGCTGGCTAATTATTCGTAATATTTGTCTAAACGCGATTTGCATAACACGCGTCGAAATGCTTATACAAATACTATTTATATACATAGGTATTATTTGTGTGTGTGTGTGTTTGTATATAACAAATCGCTTGACTAATTTATGCCACAGAATTTAATTAAGAAAAAATTGACAAAATGACATAATGAAAAATTGATATTGCAAATTATTGCAATGCTCTAACTCTAGACCGGAAAGTATAATCATAAGCCAATAACAAAACGCAACAGCGCCAATAACAAACAACAACAACAACAATCCAAATATAAAAAAAAATGGTGTCAATAAACCGCCTGCTGTTAAGCTAATTGTAAAAAATTGCTCAGATCGCCACACACAAAAAAAATATATATCGATTAGAGCTTAATGCTTATTATTGCATTATGGATTTAAAGTAGACGCTATTAAGAAACTGTCTTAATTGTAGCCGCACTTAACTGAAATTAACCCCAAGTCCCAAATGTATACTTTGAAAAAGGGCAAATTGTGTAATCAACACAGATTTCAATATTGTTTTCAAATTAGAAAATTACGGATTTTCAGCTTGCAGCTCTTGTTAAGAACAAAAGATAGTTGAAATTAGTTTACTGCCTCAATTAAAGGCTAAGTAAACTTAGCTTTTAAAATCTCAATTTAAATATAGATAAATGATTTAAATACTCTGCTAAAAGTGAACAATTGCCTTAATTAACGCCTCAAATCTGCTGAATACGCACAAGCGTTAATTTAAAAAATGGCCAAAAACAGAACTATTAAAAAATCCTATAAACATATATTTTAAAAATAATAATTATTCTGTATGTTATTATTGTTTTTGCCTTGGTTTATTTCCGAGAATTAACGATATGCATAAAAATGCCAGCTAAACAGAATCTTGACAAACGAAAACAGATACAGAAACAAAAAAAAAAGTTTCACTTTTCATCAACCAAAGACATTAAAATAGTTAATTGGCTTTATTTAAATTTTTTATTTCTTCCTCATACATAAATATGTGCCAGAGACTGCGACAGAGCCGCGGCTAAACTCTAAGCATAATTCTAACCAATAGCTCAGTTTAATATCGTATCTCGTGTATATATACTATATATATGTTGAAACCATATCTTATATGTGTGGCTTATGCAAAGCGTTTTGTTTTATAATAGCACAAGCTAACGAACGATTCCTAAAAGTTTCGATGTTTTGTGACACGCACAAAAAGCCAAATTCAAAAGAAAAATGAAAAAACCAATAACAAAAAAAATCGATATAAATAAAAAAAATAACATTCAAATCGTTGGCTCAGCTTCACCAGCCAAGGCCTCTTCTGACGTTGCAAGTTGAAGTGTTTTTTTTTGTTTTAAATGCAAATTGATTTTTATGAACAAATTTAATTAGCTCGAAGCTAGAACCTCCATTCACCTCCCCCCCCCACACTACGACCAAACAAGGCTGCTAAATTATACAACAGTTTGACAGAAGATACTTTAATGTCTATTTGTGTGTCAAATTTAGCTAAGAAATCGAACTTTGTTGGCCAACAAATAACGTTATTGATCTATGCTTAAGAATAGGTTCTGAAATCTTTTGTTTCCATCATTTGTTTCGGCAATCATTGTGTTGTTGAATCTGGCTGATGACGTCTTTGATTTCACTTTCTTTCGCTGCGTGAATGGCTCAAAAGCCAAATGTTAATTTTAATTTAGCGCTTAGACAGACGCACCAGCACTAAACAGGGCGTGGCACCTGCCGGACTGTATTTTTGTGCCTAATATCTGTATCTATATCTGTCTCTCGGCGTATTACCTCATTTAGCATGCGCGTCGAAATCGAGTCGAAAACGTTTGACATTTTGGTGCGATCAATAAAATAAAAATAAGAGAAAAAAGCAATGCTAATTAACATATGCATAAATATATATATATATATATATAAATATATTGTTATATACCAAATACACATATATAATACGTATAGCTTATGTACAGATATATATATATATATGTGTGTGAGTGTGTTTTTTTCTCGCATTTTAATTGGTTTCTTTCCACTCGACAACAGGCGACTGTTTCGATTTATATAGCGATTTGTTTTTTTGTTTCTTATTTTGTATTTATTTTATAAACTGTACTTATTGATGGCGGGGAGCTTTTTGTATTTATGAATCAGCCTGGTCGAAAAAGAACTTAAACGCGAGACGAGCTCTTTTGTCACCGTGGTCCATTTTGACCTTCCGCGTTGATAATCAGTCATCAATCAACAATAAACATTGACCAGCAGTTGCTGTTGTTGTTTTTGTTGTTGTTATTATTATTATTATTATTGTAGTTGTTGTTGTTGTCAGTTTTGGACGTGTGTGCGATCAATCAATGTAATTTCAAAACAAATACTTGAGCTGCACCAATTCGATACCATTAAGCATTAATTTGATTATTTGTGCCGGCTTGTAGATTTTAAATATCGCCTGCTACTTGTAGACCCTCTACTCGTGAAGGCCTAAGATATCTTTGAGATTCAGGTCTCTGTTTAAAATGAAAGATTGGCTTAAAAAGTATTTTAAAAGTCTTTAGAATTTTTTTAGAATTGGCTTAAAAAGTTTACTAATTTACAATCTGAGATGGTTTCTTCTGAAGTTCTGTTCTATGCGAGTTCAGTCTTAGGAAATATTCTTCAAACTATATGAGATCGCTCACTAATTTCATTTAGCGTCACATCTTTCTCTTAGATATTCGATAACAGTTTCAGAAGGCATCTGAGCAATTCGAGATCGAGCTAAGAATGTAAAGTAATCAATTCTACAAATTCCATCTAATGTCTAAAATCTATAGTCAATCTAAGATCTTCTTAGTTAAATCTTTCAACTATTCAAAAGTGGTAATTGAAAACTTCATCTGATTGACTTCGATCTACCTTGAATAATTCCCACTCGAGATGAGTAATAATAATTTGTCTAACACATCTTTAAGGAACATCTAATATGTTCAAGATCGGACTTATAAATATAGTTTTATTCAAGATCGGTTCTAGGCGAACATTTAAATACCATTTTTACACCTAAAAACAATCCCTACTAAATTTAATTTTTTATTAACAGTTATTAAATAATCTAATCTAAGCTAATTTCACTTACAAAAATTAAACTTGTGCTTAAATTTGAAGCGAACACATTGAAAAATGGGGCAAAAACTGAAAACAATTTTGATGTTTCTATATATTTTGTAACTCCTTGGGAGACGCGCTGTTTTTTTTTTTGTTTTGTGTTGAGCTTATAGTGTAAAGTAAGCTACTTTAAGTTGCAAGTTGCAAATACAGTTGAAAGAAAGAAACCAACAAAAATCCCAACGAAAATTCACAGATATTGCGCGTGGATGCAGCTAGAACTGAAGCTGAGGCAACTGCAACTTTAACTGCAACTGCAACTGCATTCGAAATTAGCGATAAAACAGCTGCTGCAGCAACAACAACAACAAGTGAAACTGCAACTAGTCCCGCCAGCGCCACAACAGATCTCGAGATGTATGCTACAACGGGCGGCACACAGATTTATCTACAGGTGAGTGAGCGAGAGGAGTACAGAGAGATAGAAAAAGAGAGAGATAGAGAGAGAGAGTGATTGTCCTGAACTCCTGCAGACCTCACATCAGAACAGCACCGGCCCGAGCACACAGCAGAGCACACTGCAAGCCCAGAGTCCCAGTCCCGGGCCGTACATCACAACGGATAGCTATGGCATGTATACGGCCACAAGATTGCCACCAGGCCCACCGCCCGCCACCACATTCATAACGGAACCCTATTACCGGGAATACTTTGCGTCCGATGGCCAGGGTGGCTATGTGCCCGCCGGCACAGCACGCAGCCTCTACGGCGAGGATGTATCCGTGGCTGCGGCCACACAACCACAGCCCGTTGGCGGTGTTTACGAGGCGCGATTCACCAGCAATGGCCCAACCACAACCACAGTGCTAACCAGCAGCAATGCACACCACCACAGTCAACAGCAGCAACAGCAGCAGCAGCAGCAACAACAGCAACAGCAACCGCAGCATCAGCAGCAGGAACAATCGGTCAAAAGCGGCGGTACTCCACTATATGCCAAGGCTATAACCGCGGCGGGTCTCACCGTCGATTTGCCAAGTCCCGATTCGGGAATAGGCACGGATGCAATTACGCCGCGGGATCAAAATCACATACAGCAGGTATACACACACACAACACAACAAAAACAAACACAAGTCACACCAACAACACACAGCAGCTAGTTTCATTTAGTAACGAGTAGCGAGTAGCGAGTACAAGTAGCGAGTAAAAAGTAGCGCAATGCGTGGCGTGTCCATTAAAACATAGTTTTAAAAATCTATTAAAATTTAAACAATTTATTTATTATCTGTGCGTTGTTGTAATGCGTAGCGTGTCCAGTAATATTTTTAAGTTAAGATCTAGTTATATTCATTTATTAACTGCCTACTAATATTTTGTGAGTAATTCCTTACTAACAAGTAACGAGTAGCGCACTGCGTGTCCATTAAATCTTTGCAGCTTAGACTTAATCAATCAAAAGTTGATTAAATTAATTAATTTATTTATTTAATTTGGACATTTATATTAAGCAATCGGCAGCTTAATCATCAACGAGTAATAAGTAGCGAGTGGCTAGTGGCGATTGACTCGTGTCCAACTACAGTTTTGGAATAATCGTTAAACTTGAAATAACTTTTGAGTTTATCAACAGTTGACTAATCTTGTACAACCTGCTACGAGTTGCGAGTAACGAGTAACAAGTAGCGAGTAGCGAGTAACGCGTAGCGCATTGCATAAGCGTGTCCATTAAAACATAGCCTTAACCAATTTTGTTTAAGAAAATAAAGCATATTCTTAAAGCCTAATCAAATGTACAATTTTGCTGTTTACAGTCCTTCGATTACACGGAACTTTGTCAGCCGGGTTCCTTAATTGATGCGAATGGCAGCATACCCGTTTCGGTCAACAGCATCCAGCAGCGCACCGTGGTGCATGGTAGCCAGAATAGTCCAACCACATCGCTGGTGGACACAAGCACAAATGGCTCGACTCGCTCGAGGCCCTGGCACGATTTCGGACGCCAAAATGATGCTGATAAAATACAAATACCAAAAATGTAAGCAACAATTTATTTATCCATTTTTTGCCAGCAACTCAACTAACTTTTTTTGATGTTAATGGGGAAAAATCTAATTAATTTTCTGGTGTATTTTGTTTATTTAATTTTTCTATTTAGCTTCACAAATGTGGGCTTTCGTTATAATTTGGAGAGCCCCATCAGCTCGTCACAGCGTCGGGAGGACGATCGCATCACCTACATCAACAAGGGTCAGTTCTATGGCATTACGCTGGAATATGTGCACGATGCGGATAAGCCAATCAAGAATACAACAGTTAAGGTAAGTCGACAAACATTTACGTATATATATATATATACATATATATAGAGTATTGATTGTGGAGTTGTTAATTCGGCTTGTTGTTGTTGCTGTTGTCAACACCAGTTTCGAGGCTTAGGCTGGGAAAACCCTTTTCAGGCTATTTGTCAGTTTGGCCCGAGGAGCCAGCCGAATGTCAGTCAGCCCGAGGAGCGCTAATCAAGTTTGGCATTGCCTGCCACCCTTTGCTCAATTACACAAGACGCGCACAAGGACATGCATATCCTGCTTAAGGCGCTGCGATCTTCAGTCTGCGTTCCTTGTTTTCTGCCTTATATGCATATCCCGATGATAAATGATAAATGATACGCCAAGGCGCAACCTTTATGAGAATTTGAATATGCCGCTCAATGCAAATTGTGAGCCTTTCAGCACACACACACACACACAAACACACACACACACACTCGCATGTTGTTTATTCAGGACTACATAAGGATTGTAGTTGAGATCGGGGTACCATACGCATCAACATCATCAATCAGATAAGCTTAAATGACGTCTTCTGACTGCTACTGGAAAATGCAAATTGTAAACTGAAGCCGTTGAGTTTTGAAGAATGACAATCAAAGTTACAGTTGAAAAATGGGAAGTGCCATGTGGGGAAGTAGTTGTGGAAGTGGATGTGAATGTGGATGTGGAAGTGCCAACGGTTCGCTAAGTAAACAACAATTGTGATTGAGTTCTCTGTGCGAAAGGGTTTGAAATCGGAACTGTCTCTCAAATCTACACACAAATTTGCATACGTAAATAAAAAGCTGCGACAAAAAACACAAAAAATAATCTAATAAAAAAACTTCTTGAAATCTAAAGAAAAATACAAAAAAAGATCTTAAGTGATAATTAAATGAAAAAATAAAAATGCCGCTCGTAAAAATCATTAAAACTAAAAAAAAGGTATAAAATAACTAATTTATACATGGAATTTGAGCCGAAGTTATTTTAGAAAAGGAAATAATTATTAAAGATACCAGAATGATCTTGAGATAAGATTTGAAATAGGAAAAAGGAAAATTAGAAATAGAAAAACAGAAGAATTTATAAGGAAACCATAATGAACTTTTATAACTGAGTTAGGGGCAAATTAAATACACGCCAAATTTGGGAAATATAAGTTTTAGAGTTCATCTGCCGCCTTTTTTGGTCAGCCCCCATTTTGAGCTGATTTGACTACCCTACTAATTGTGTTTTATGAAGTGCCTTTGCCAGCTCGTATTACCATAAAAGTGCAATAATTTTGCGCAGTGTCAAAATTAATTTACGAGTTTATTTGTTTAACCCTCTCGCCCTTTTTTGGGCTGGCATCGGCCATAAAACACATTTGGATTTAACTGGAAGAAACTAAAGAACCTCTACGAAAGTAACCCAAAGAAAAATCCCAAGCAACGCAATTTGCATAGACGATGTGTCCATTTCCATATCCATTTCCCAGAGCGGCTAACGGTGAAAAACTGACAAAAATCAACAAAAAAAATAACAACAAGTATAATTTACGAGCTGATTAGCCCATGAATATTTACGATATATAACCAAAAAAAAAAAAAACAGCGGAGAAAACTAAAGATTTAAGAAAAAGGCGCACAAAATACACAAAAATATTTATGCACAGTAATCAGTTGATGCGTTTGTGCAGGGAGAAGGGTAGGGGGAAGGTAAGAAAAGGGGTTGCAATTTCAGTTTTGAGGAAGTGCCTCGGGACTCGGTTTGTCTATGCGCTTCCTTTGCGCTGTCAACATAATTATTCAAAATGCAAAAGTAAAATAGAATACATAAATGATGTACACAATATGCAAATATCTCTGGGAACAGACAACGAAGACAATCGCAGATACTATGATATTCGGATACTCAGATCCAAATATGTGTTAGATATTTTTCTGCTAAATCGAATTCGTCCTTTTGTGTGTCCCGCTTCTAATCCTTTTGACTTTGTAGGGTGCGAGCAATAACTCGACACAGGCAGCCAAAACATGTGTCACAACTCGTATATGTCAAGCGGGATGGTAGCTAAAAGACAACTCGACTAACACTTACCCTGTAAACTGTTACTAATTTTGAAGTCTTTGCTAATGCATAAATATTGTATCTAAGAATTTTTTTAAACAATTTTATATGATCCAATTAAGCTTAGTTTACACAAGTCTCAATTTAATAAGGGTAACAAAAATAATCTAGTATTTTTCTCTATTAAAAAAATAAATCTTGATCAAGTATTAGTATTACCGAATTTAAAATCAGTATTTGTAAAAATAAATAACAATAAAATATATATTAATTTAAAAAAAGGTCTTAAAGAACTTACAGCAATAAAATAAAAGACAAATGAAATATATATTCATCCATTTTGAATCAACCAAATTATAATTAAAAATATATATTAAATACTTTTATTGGAAATTGGACTTTTACAGCAAGAAAATAACTAATATTTATATATGCAATTTTGTTAATTTCTATTTTAATAAGTCCAAACACGGAATATATATTGGAGCTGATACAAATATAAATATAATATATATGTAAATAATAAATTCATTAGTCATAAAATTATTTTTAATTTTGTGTTCAATGAAAACAGAGAATATCATTAAATTAGCGCTCTAAATAACTAATTTGAACAGGGTATTTAGCATAAAAATGACCTAAAACGTTTGTGCAACTTAATTAAATTCTGTTTCTTATTTGTTTTTTGCTTATCTTGTTTTTTGCAGAGTGTGATCATGTTGATGTTTCGCGAGGAAAAGAGTCCCGAAGATGAGATAAAGGCCTGGCAATTCTGGCACAGTCGTCAGCATTCCGTGAAGCAAAGAATCTTGGATGCAGGTGCGTAAACTCAAACGCTCCCCAAACGAGCAGCAGAACAGCGAGGAGGGTGGAGGGAGGAGGGAGGAGGGAGGCGGGGCATTCTGTTCAACTGTTGTATAGGATTTCTAGGCCGTAAATTGTTGGTTTTTATTGAACGACTGCGCTGACGAACGGGGCAAGCAAAGCGCGGGGCAGGCAAGCAAGCGGGGGGCACATGCAGCGACAAGGCAGTTATGACATTGATAAACGCACAATGCATTCGGTTGTGTTTGATTGCAGATAATCTTGGGCAGCTCTCGAGACTCAAGACTCGAGACTCTCTGAGTGCTCTTCGGTTACCTTGTTTCCAGCTTGCAGCTTGCCGCTTTTGTTGCATCCTGTTGCGCGCCTGCCCCATCAAACATAACTCATTAGGCACTTGTCACAGAAAATTTTCCTTAATTGTTAATACAAACGATATTTTAACTTACCTCAACCCCCCCCCACACTCACACACTTCACTCCATAGTTCTGCTCCCCTTCTTCTGTCTATTAACTGTTTGCTTACCGTGTGCGTATTTTTCCTTTTTTGTTGCAGATACAAAGAACTCGGTTGGTCTCGTTGGTTGCATTGAGGAAGTGTCGCACAATGCCATCGCCGTCTACTGGAATCCGCTCGAGAGCTCTGCCAAGGTAAGTGCTAAGCAAAAGTTCTACCCAACACCCCGCAACACCTCCCTTTTGCCGACTGTTTCAGTCCCCATTTTGTTTGCTGCGAGCGCCGCCTCAATTAAAATGAAAAAAGCAAAAAAAAAAAAAAAAAAAACAACAGCAAAACAAAAAGAAGAATTTTATGAACGAGACGGCAAATAAATGACACTCATTGTTTGCTTGTGTGTGTGTGTTTCTCAGTGTGTGTGTGTGTGTGTGTGTGTGTGTAAGAATTAAATTGTGATTTATTTTCAATTGCAATGCACAACGCAAATTATTCAAACCGCGTCGCACAATCGTCGCTATTGCCAGCTCTTTCGCACTCATGTCGTTTGTCATTTTTCTCTTGCTTCTGTTGCTGCTGCTTTTGCTTTTGCTGTTGTTGTTGTTGTTGTTGTTTTTGCTTTATTCAAAAGAATAATTTATGCATTTATTTATTTATGACACTTAGTTTTAATCACCTGCCTCGGCAATTTTCAGTCACCCTCCATATGTGTCTGTGTGTGTGTCCGTCTGTGTGTATATTTGTGTGTGTGTATTTTAGTTTTATTGCTATTGCGCGTTTAATTTAGCAATTATCAACAATTTTAATCGCCTCAAATATTTGCAATTCTATTGAGCGAATCAAGCGCCACGCATATGCCGCCACATAACGTATACGCCCCATTGAGTAAACCAATATTCACTGAACACAACTATGTTTATCGTAATATTAATGCGAAAATTACTACTGGCCAGAAAAAAGCTCCACCTCCCAAAAATTCAAAAATAAAGAAATGCAAATTAAGTTATATACAAACTGCTGTGATTTGTGTCAGATTAACTACTTGAGTTATATTTGTATAATCGGATATAGAAAAAAATAAAATATTATATTACTCATTTTACATAACAAAAAACTTCTTAGAAACAGCGCAAGCTATGCAGCACATGCAGAGTGCAGTTAAGAAAAAATTCAGAACATATTTTCAAAGATTTTTAAAATGAATATGCTACAACCTTCTCAACTTAACAGACTTTTATAATAATAGTAATAATAATAAACACTTCTGTGACAATTCTAAAAAAAAATAAACAGCCAGAAAACATATTTAAATACTTGCTTATAAATTGTGTCATAAATAAATACTTTATGTCTTATTAACATTATTAATTAGTTCGCATTTGTTCTATAAAATAATAAAACTGATCTTTCTGTATACACTTTTCATAATGAAAGAGTAGAATAATAACTTGAATTAAGCACACAAATTGTATGTTTTACTTAAGTTAAAACATTTTACTAGCTTGTCGTATGCAAATTATGAAGAATATAAATCAATAACAATTCAAATCACAAATACGACTTTAACAATGCTTTTGCCAGCTATTATAAATGTTAATACAATTTACTTGGATATTTTAAAATGCTAATTGATTCAATTAATATGTGAACACAAAATGTGGTTTGTATTTGGTTAGCCTTCGTTTGATTGTCTTGGCTAATACAAATATTGCAAGTTTTGGGGCGTGGTGCATTTGCTGGCGATGTCTTTGCACTGCTAAAACAAATATGAATCAATTCATATTTTAAGGCCATTTTATTTGTTGAAAATATATTAAAAAAAAAAAAAAACGCACTGATTTTCCAATTGCTGTCAAGTTCAGTGACTTGTGTCAAATTGGTAAACAGTTATTAAATTGGCTAACTAGCTGACTGGCTAGCTGACTGTCTGGTTGGCTGGCTGGTTGGCTGGTTGGCTGGTTGGCTGGTTGGCTTATGGCCATAAGTGCATTTTGGCTGCATTTCGATATCGCGCTTTTTATTTACAAATTGCTTACGCGCTGAGATGTTAATCCAAAACCGCGGCCAGACATTGAGAGAGAGTCCGTTGCCAGCCAAAAGGCCGCATAATGTCGATTTCGTTTTATGCCGTTAGGCGGCAGCAGCGCATACCCCTTGCCCCCTCCAGCTGTGTATCTGCGCATCTGTATCTGTATCTGTGTCTGTGTCTGTGTCTGTCTTTGTGCGCGTATCTTTTGCCTTTCCCAGCGGCAGCAGCAGCGGTGGCGGCGGTAAAAAAAAAGAGGAAAAAAAAAACTTTCGTACGCACCGACACGCAGGTGCTGCATCTTGTGCAAGCCAAGGCAACCCCTCCTCCCCTTACCTGTTGGTGCTGTTGCTGCCTTGCAGCATCGGTCCGTCTGTCCGTCCGTCTCTTTGTCTCTGTGTCTCCTCTTATATGGTACGCGCCCGCTAATTATTCACATTAAATACTGCTCCACGTCGTCCACATCGACAACGTCAACGATGACGCTGACTGCGCTGCTGGCATCGGCAGCGACAGCGGCAGAGACAGAGACAGCGCTGCGTCGACCGCGTTGCACTTTTACCATTAAGATTGTTTCCTTTGGTATTTTTGCGTTGATGGATTTTCTACTCTTTTTTGTTGTTGTTGTTGTTGTTGTGTCCGACTGTTTGTCTTTGGCTCGTCGCATCTGGCTTGGACATGCTTAAAATGCCTTTAAACACACACACACACACACACACAAACGCGCAATGCGACTCGAAGTCTGTCGCTGAGCAACTGAATCGAAGTCGAAAAAAAAAAAATGAATTGGATGCGTTGCAAAAGTCAACTTGCCGCAGCAAGCAGCCCGCACACCTCTCTCCTGCTCCACACGCTGTGTGCAAGAGATATGTTGCCACAGTTCGCTTGGTCCTCTGTGTATTGCCTCGTTATTGTCTCCATCTCCAACTCCAGCTTCAGCTTCAGCTCCAACTCCATTGGCATTGCCATTGCCATAACCAACTGCAGTATTCCAGCCTGTTGTTGTTGTCGTTGTTGTTGTGCGTGTGCGTATACATGTGTGTGCGTGTGTGTGTGCGTGTGTTGGAATGTTTTAAACTGTCGTGGGCATAAGGAGGACATCGACTTAATAGAGAGAAAACAATTGCTTCTAATAACAGAGACACCGTTGCTGCCCCCGAAGACGCTGTGATTTTTCTCAATTTGCACTTTTTGTTTGTCTCTTTGTCTGTTTGTCTGTTTGTCTGTTTGTCTGTTTGTCTGTCGCTTTAATTTCTTTTTTAAAAGTTTTTATTTATTATTATTATTAATTGCTTACATTGACTTAATTGTTTGACATTTCTTTTCACAGATCAACATCGCAGTTCAGTGCCTCAGCACGGATTTCAGCAGTCAAAAGGGTGTCAAAGTAAGTTTTACTCTATTTTAGCCTTAATTAGTAATCAATTGCAGTTCAAGTTGTGTTCAACAAATCAGCTTAAACTTTATCATAGACGTTGATCAGTTTAACTGTGAAATAAATTATAGAAAAATAACGAACTTGTTACATTTTTAACACTTGACAGCCGATTGGGATCAGCCAGACACACTTCGATTCTAGCACAACAAAAAATTGTAACACACACAAACACAATTTTTGAACACACCCACATTTTCCTGCTATTTCTTTGTCTTATTTTATTTACCTTTGAACTATAAAACAGATTTTAAATATACTAGTTTTAAATTCAAATTAAAGTTTTATGTGCAACAAGTTTACAACAGATTTTCCAGGCATATTTTAATATTGGCAATTTTAATCAAAGCAAAAGTTTGTTACTGGATACTGTTAACCAAATGTTGACTAATAAATCAATAAAAAAAAGAGGGAAGTTATGCATCAAGTGGCAGGTATCAAGTGTCATCTATTCGAGAGTTTAAAAGTTTGGATTACATGCAACAACAACAAAAAAAAAAGTAAATTGTGCAATCAAATGCGGAGCTGTTAAAACAGATTTGAAAAGTTATTTTTATATGTAGCAAAATAATAATTAATTAAATACTCGAGTATAAATTTACTCATATAAGTCAAAGAGATTTAAATACAATTTGGGAAAAAGGGCAGAAATAAAAACAAAAATTGGCATCGAACACCAACTATTTATTCTCCATTTAGTTCACATTGTTAATATAGTGTTTTTGATGGATACAAGAATTAAGATACAATTAACAATATCTGTTAAATAATTATCTGATATAGAAAAAAGCAATTTTAATATGTGCTTCTTTTATTTTACATTCTATTTGCTAAACATTGCAACTCCACTGAAATTATCTGAAATAAACATCAGTTGAAAGAAAGGTTCTATTAGTTAGTTAGTTGTGGAAGACACACACAACGCCTGTTGCAACGCTTAATAATAAACACCTGAGCATGCACAACAACATCAACACACACACAGATACACACACACAACTAGCTCAACTGTCTACAAGTTGATGAGCCCTGCAGGCGTATCCATTTGCTCCCGTATATGCAATACCCGTGTTACACACTTAATCACATAGTCATAATACCCGGCAGGCGCTGCAAGGCCAGCATAATAAAAAAAAGGGAAAAACAAAAAGAAGAAGAAGAAGAAGAAAAAGGGGCAGGCAGCAAAGCAGGCGATTGCTGCAGCTCTTTTGCTGCTGCTGCTGCCTTCAACTGCCTTTAAACATATACGTAGGAAGTTGTTCTTGTTGTTGCTGTTGTTGCAAGTTGTTGTTGCCAACGTTGCATCCTTCGTATGTTGTAATGCGTACCATTAAGTTGATATTTCATTGACAGAAACACACGAACTCGGCCAGCAGCTTCACAGTTTCTTGCCTTTCATTAAGGCAAAAAGAAAAAAAAGGAAAAAAAGCGAGCAGAATGTGACAGCTACAGTGGAACCTGACTAAACTAAACTGAAGTACAAGCAGTTGCTTACTTAGCGCTAGCATTTTTTTATTTATTATTATCACTATTATTATTATTATTATTAAATTTTTTGGTATTTATTTTTTTTCGTGTTGCAGGGTTTGCCGTTGCACGTGCAAATCGATACGTTTGAGGATCCGCGGGATGCGACGGTCTTTCATCGCGGCTACTGTCAGATAAAGGTCTTCTGCGATAAGGTAAGTGATTTGATTTCGCTACAATGCTGCAAGCGGCAACTAGCCACATAATTACGTACACACACACACACACAAACACACAGAGGGGCTTCTGCCACGTGCAACAACAACAGCAACAGGTTGAATGAAGCAAAAGCTAACTAAAAGCTGCAAGACGTGACTCGAGGCAACGCGTGTTGTTGTTGTTGTTGTTGTTGTTGCCACTTGTCGCTGTTGCTGGCTTTTATCGAATTGGGGGCAACCTGCCTGTAGTTGCTGCTGTTGCATGCTGCTTCTCATATGGGTTGTCCCTTCATCAAGCCACAACTGCCTCGTACCTCAGGTGGAAAGCGTAACGCGTACAAAAGTAAATGGACAACGCTTGACCCCCCCTTCCCTCTCCCGATTCTCTTCCCTGCTCTGCAACTGTCTTTAACATTTCGCATCTGTGGCACTGATTCCCGTGGCATCATCCATCCTTTCGCGCTGCCTTTGTGCCCTTGTTTTTAGTTAACGTTTTTCGCCTTGGTCTCCCTCTCCCCCTCTCTCTCCGTCCCTTTCTCTCTCTGTTTTTTATGCGAACCCTTCACTTTTTTATTCGTTGGCCGCTTGATGTGCTTTATTAATAAATCATTTCGTGGATTTCCAATTTAATTTTCTCATATCATTACACTTCTGCTCTGGCTTGCAACGTTGCACATGCCTGCCTGGCTACCTTTTATTGTACTCCAATACAACTCCATGATATCTGCGCCATACACTCAAAAAAAAAATCACAACAGCAAAATAATAATCAAAAATAACAGATTTACGCTTATAAATAATTGCGCTTAATTAATTTTTGAAATATATTTTGAAAATTTACAAGTTATTCGAAAAATCACAAACTATCCCAACTAAATTATAGGCCACATTTTCTTTGAGTGTATACACTAATTACTCCATATTTGTGTAGCCCTGTATTCCTTTATTGCCTGACCGAGTCCCTCTGCATTTCGAGGCGTGTATTTATCGGTAAATGTATCAATTAAATATCGCGAAGCTCATTTCATATGACTATATACTACATACAATATATATTCTTTTATATATATATGTATATAGGCATTTCTTTTGGTTTTTTACAAGTTGTTGTCGCTGGGGAGTCTGATTTCACTGCGTTTGCAACACGGTTGCAATTGCCGCCTTGTGGCACCTCTGCCTTTCTTGCAATTGCAATCAACGCATTGCAAAATTTGGTCTTTAAAAAAATGCATGTTCAAAATACACCGACACGATTATGAAACATAAATTTATGACAGAAGATTACAATCTTGAGTGTCAGATTTTATATCTTCGGCACGATCATAACCCATATGATATGTCTGTAGTCAGAAATATATATATAAAAATGTGTATAAATGAAAGAGGAATACATAAAATTCGCACAGATCTATTAACAAATTACGTTTGTTTTAAAAAAATAAACTTTGTTGTATTCGCAAAGGCAGCTTTATTGTCATTATTTTATGGACACCAAGCATAATAATAGTATTTGTTTTAATTGCTTTAAGGCAATTTCAGTTGTAATGTGCAACAAAAACAGTGTAAATCTTTAACTATGTGCGCTGAAAAAAGTAGTTAACAAAGTTGAAAAAAGATTTTTCCTGAATTTAGCTGAGTCTTTGAAAAATGTGATTTGGAAAAATATATGAACATTTTAACCCGAAAAGAGCCATTTAGAAATCAAATTGATTTTATATTTCAGTTATTTAATTTGTTAAAATTTTGCCTTAGCCGAGAGAAAGTTGATGTAAATTTTTATTTTAAGATCTGTGCCAAAACAAAGTATATCGAAAATTGCGCTTTATAATCGCATTTTGTGTGACTATCGCAACTGACCCAAAACAGCTCCCCTTACCACCCCCCTGCACCCAAACAACTCCCTAGCGATTACCATTTAATAAGTTTGTCGATTCACAAGAAGCAGCAAATGATGCCAATGATGATGATGATGATGATGATGATGATGATGATGATGATAATGATGATGTTCAAGATGAAGCAGAAGGCGGCGAACATTGACCGCATTGGCGGCGATTCGAGCCGCTGTCTGAGCAACATTGGCGATATTTTTGCCAAGACAAAATAAAAGTATGTAATAAAATACAGTTATTTACATGCAGGCACAAGCACACACACACACCAGCACACACACACACCAGCACACACACACACAGATATACACACACTCGATGCTCTAGGCTAAATTTGTAGCTGTGATAAGCGCAGCAAGAGTTTTATAGCTAACCAGCCAGATATATCTATATATATATATATATATATGTGTGTGTGTGTGTGTGTACATCCTTGCATAACGTAGGCAAAAGAGCCATAAAAAATGGCTACCAGCAGCAGTTGATAGACGGGCGGGGGAGAGGTAGGGAAATATCACTTCCTGCGCCTCAATTGCTGATTTTTAATTACAAATGCAAAGTGCACACAAGCTGCTGGCAAAGAGTGCAGATTCTGTTTACACGCAAACCAGCAATCACAGCAGCCACAATACACACACACACACACACACAAACATATGCACAGCTGAGTGTGTGTGTGTGTGTGTGTGTGTGTTAGCCGCTCACTCACTCACAGGCCATCATCAAGCAGCGTAGCTGGGCAGCTGCTGCTGCTGGTCAGGTGGGCACATTGGATAGGCTGCAAGCACACACACAAATGCACAAGTTGCTTGCAACAAATGGTTTGGGGCGCCGCCGCATTATTTATGATGTATGCATATTTATGCTGCTGCATCTCCTAAGTATTTTATAATAATTTTTGCAGCAAATATGTTTTTCTTTCTTTTATTTTTTTTTTGTTGCTTTTGACCCTAACGGTGCTGCCACAGCTTGGCCAGTTGCATTTGCAGCGTTGGTGGCAACAAACTTGTTTCTCTTTTAGGCTTAACAGCAGCCAACAGTGTTGCCCATTTTGGGCACCAATAAATGCTTGTTTTGGGTTAAAATTAATCTAGTAAAAGCAAAACTTAATGGAATGCCTTGAAAATTGCTAATTAACAAAATCATTTTGCTGTTAATTATGTATATTCAAATATTCTAACATATATATATATAAATACAATAACTGTATATAAATATCATGTCATTTACAAATACAAACCTTAAATAAAAAGGTGTTAAAGGAAATTTTATTTTCTAAATGTATAATTAATGATAGCCAAAGATTTGAGTACAGGTTATATGGTTAAATGTAATATTTTCCGCTATGCTTTGGAAGTTAAGTTTGGGTTTTAGCCAAATCTTCAAACGCGAAAATAGCTAAATTGCCAGCACTGAACAGCAGCCAGGCAGGCAGACACATGCAACAGTTGAGTGTTTTGTCTGCCACAGGCTGTGTCAGGCTTTATAAGTGCAGCTCAGACACTCGCAACTTTAATTAATTTATATAAAAAAAAAGAAGAAAAATGCAAAGCTACTGCAATAAAATAAATTGTGTGCATCCCATGCTTTTTTGATTGATTGCCAATTACAAAAACATATGCATACAAACGGACGGACGGACGGGCGGACGGACAAATAGATAGACAGACCAACGGACAGACCAATGCACGGACGGACAGACGGACTGACAGAAGCACACCTGTAGCTGTGTGTTTTGCGCAAGATTCATAAAAAATGATAGCCAACTGTAGACTCTGTTAGCGAAAACCCGCAATTAAAAATTCCTACTCCCAAGCCTAATTCAGTGTTAGACAGCTTGCTCATTCTCCAGCTCCAACTCCAAGTCCAACTCCAACTTCAACTGCATATCTGTCTCCATCTCACTTTCTCTATTTCTATCTCTGTTTGTTGCAGGGCGCGGAGCGTAAGACGCGCGATGAGGAGCGTCGCGCCGCCAAGCGCAAAATGACAGCCACTGGACGCAAGAAGCTGGATGAGCTCTATCATCCGGTCACAGATCGCTCCGAGTTCTATGGCATGCAGGATCTGGCCAAGCCGCCAGTACTCTTCTCGCCCGCCGAGGATATGGAAAAGGTAAGCTTATAATTCATATAACCAACTGTCCAATTGGGAATCACACGGAAATTAGAATTTAAACGAAACTCAACATTTTTATATAGAAATAGCCGACATTTTTTTTTTAAGTTTTATCCAAAAAGAAAAGTTTGTAATCCAAACAAATTTTTCATTGATTTGTTTTATAGAAATAGCCAAGTTTTTTATTTATCGTTTTGTTAAAAAAAAAAAGTTTAATATCTAAAAATATTTCTCATTGTTCTCTTATATAGAAATAGTTAAGTTTTTAATTTTACCAAAAAGAATAGTTTGATTTCTAAAAATATTTCTCAACAATTTTTGCACGTAATTTTTCTTTCAAGTGATTTCTGTTTGCAAATTTCTAGGAATACTTTTCAAAACATTGCAATCCCATTTCAATTTTTTTTGCATAGTTTAGCTCAATTCTACATCTAAAATTTATGTACTTGATTTATTTCGTTCTCTGGTGTAGGATGATCGCCCTTGGCCGGATTTTGACAACGTCTGTACTTGATTTGAGTACATTTGTATTTTTTCCTCAAAATTAACCAACTTTCTTCTGTTTTTTTTTTGTTGTTATTCGACAGAGCTTCTATGGGCATGAGACTGACTCGCCGGAGCTGAAAGGTGCCTCGCCGTTCTTGTTGCACGGCCAGAAGGTGGCCACGCCCACGCTGAAATTTCACAATCATTTTCCGCCCGACATGCAGACGTGAGTAAAAATCGTAATCCTTTCGCATAGAGGATGTGCCTCGTCTCCGCACCACCAAAAGAAATATGCCCCTAAATTCGTTGATCTTTCGCAGTGACAAAAAGGATCATATATTGGATCAGAATATGTTAACCAGTACGCCCATGTCCGATTTTGGGCCACCAATGAAGCGGGGCAGAATGACTCCGCCGACAACGGAGCGTGTCATGTTATATGTGCGGCAGGAGAACGAGGAGATCTACACGCCACTCCATGTGGTGCCCCCGACCACCATTGGCCTGCTAAATGCGGTAAGTACGGAGTGAGCCACAAGTTGAAACAGCAACTCCTTTAGAAGAGTGACCCAGCATGTGTTCCCCACATCCAAAGTAATATTCCCCAATCAATAAAAAAAAAATCACTTCTCAGTCTAAATAAAAAAACGAAAACTCTAATAACGTCTGTAATTTTGTTCATTTTGGTCTAATTGGTTTATTTAAAAATAAATGAAATTAAAAAAAATATAAAAAAAAACAAAACAAAAAGCAAAAAATATGAATCCAAAATGTTCAAATCTGTAAGATGAGGTCTTTATAAAAATTAATGCATATTCTCAACTTCTCAACTAAAGCATTTACTTAAAACCAATTTCATATCAATCGTAATTCATAATAAAACAAAAGAATTAAAAACCAGAACAAATGGATCGTATCGTAGTTGAAACTAATTGATGGCGTCTCGTAACCATTGTCATTCTAAATCAATTGTAAACCTCATCAATACACATCAGTAGCTGATCCAAGCAATTAAAAAATAAATATAAAAAAATCTTTAAATATATACTTACAAATGTATATGTACAATCTATCCATTTATAACTACACTTAACCCACACAAAAAAACGGCACAACAGTCAACAGTTTGGGGCCTTTGCAATATATATATATATAAATATATTTTGTATTCAATTTGAATTTGATTGGCTGAAAACAAAACAAAACAAAACAACAAAAAAATGAACAAAATCACAAACACACACAAAGAGTTATAAGAGAAATATTTTAGTTTGCTAGTTAGTTTTTTTTTTTGGTTGTATTTCCACTCTCGTTACTCGTTACTCGTTACTCGTTACTCGCCACTCGTGCAACACAACAGACAAAACATCATATTTCTCTCGTTTCTCAATTGCAGATTGAAAACAAATACAAAATCTCAACAACGAGCATAAATAACATATATCGCACAAATAAGAAGGGGTAAGTAAGGCAGCTGTGTCCAAGTGCTATACACACACACACACACACACACACACTCACACACACACACAACCACCTGCACCAAAGCTAAACATCACATTACAGCTAAAAACAAAAAAAAAAGAAAAAAAATAAAAAAAAAATAGAAGAAAATAAAGAAGAAGAAGACACATTCATCCGAGTAGTTTAGTCTAACCGATAATACTCAAGCCTAATACCAACTAATGCTTATCCGGCTGATGGGTGCTACGATATCAAAATCAAAATCAAAGAAAAAAAGAAAAGAACCAACCAACTGATTTCCAGCTAGCTCATCTGAAATGACCTTGTTTAACATTATCCATATTGCATTTTTTCAGAATTACGGCGAAAATTGATGATGATATGATTTCCTTCTACTGCAACGAGGATATTTTCTTGCTGGAAGTCCAACAGATTGAGGATGATCTGTACGATGTGACGCTCACCGAGCTGCCCAATCAGTAGTACTTGCTCTCAAAAGTGAAACACACACACACACCAACACACCCACACACACACACAAAATGTGGACACAATTTTGCTAACAGAAGTTGTTTCAATAAGCCATTTTTCAAATAAACCATAAGTTTAATTCTAAGTTCTCTATTAAAAATACGTATGCAAAACGAATATATATATAATATATACAATATATATATGTGTGTAAAACTGAACAATATTCGAAACCGAACACAATACAATATTTAGTTGTACTTTGCATGTTTTGTTATTGTTTAGATACTTTAGTAACAATGAGATTACATAAATTGTTTATCAAATTTCAATTCTCGCTATGTTAATATATATAAAATAAAAGAAAAAAATGCTGTAATTAAGTGAAATTATCATTTTTATGTATTTATATAACAATATATGTATATATATATATATATGTGTATATATATGTATATGTATATATATATATATGTGTATATATATGTATATACACATATATATATGTACTTATTAGTGACTACAACGCGAATAGAGTGCAAAATGTCTGTCCAGTAAAACATAAGTTCGCTTCTTGCTATATATGCTAGACCATAGGTCCAATCCTCCCACTCCCCCCTGAAATCCCAAACTCAATAAGAAACCCGATTCATTCCCGATATTCTATTGACATTTTTAGCCCCTAATTGTGTATTTAAATTGTACTCGTTTGTATATTGGCGTAAGCATTTTTTAATTGTTGAATATACATAATTTGTAAAATTATTTTTACAAGCTAAAAAAAAACAAATCGTTTGTTCTATGCTTCTTCTTGAACTATACAAACTCAAGCCTAATAATTAAACCTTGTTATTTGTGGCTATAATGTATTTTTGTACAATGTTGAAATATACTTAAAATAAAAATAATAATTAGGATCTCTGCTAAATAAAAAAATATAAATAAAACCAATAATATGACAGATTTTGTCTAATTTTTGCTTCCAATGCCTAGAACAAAACGAAATCAAAACAAGAAGAAACAAAAAAACGTGAAAAAACTCTATAAAGTAATTATCTTTTACATTTATAAGTCGCTCTGCAATAAAACATGTTGATAAAAATCTTAATTAAGTCCAAGTTAAGGCAAAGAAAATAAGAAAAAAAAAAACTAAACAAAAATGGAAAAAAGAAATGTGTGCATTTGTTGTAAAACAAGAAAATCTACAAAATAATCAACAAATCAAAGTTGATTCAAAACAAAAAAAAAAAACAAAATACAAAACTGTGGAGAAGATCAGCATCTGAAATTGTAGCACCACAAAAACAATATGACAAATCCGAGCAAAAGATGAATAAAGTACATAAAGAGAAAAGAGAGAGCGAGAGAGAGAGAGAGAGAGAGAAAGAAAAAGAGAGAGAAACAATATATGATTTACAATAATATATGGTAAAATACACATAAACATAATACAATAATTTAAATCTTATTCAGCATAGTGCGTTTACAAACTTTGTTTGCCATAATTAACAGCTTACTTAATTTAATTAACAATTGTTTATAAATTTACAATTAACGTGAAGTAGTTTAACAAACAAAACAACAAAACAAAAGCGAGAAACTTAAGAGATTTGCTTCCAACTTGTTCTCCAACGAATACTCCGCATCAATTGCTACAATTATAAACTGTTTATTACTTTTAATACACAAACACATACACTCAAACACACACACACACACACACACATCCAATTTTATTTTATTGCTATTGCTCAATACAGTTTTTTTGGTCCTTTATTCCCTTTTCTATATTGTAAGCAACATTTATTTCAATTTCTCATCTTCGGTGTTGTACATCACAATTTGTTTTTAGTTGTAGTATAAACTATGAACGTAATAATTCCAAGATATTTACATATAATAATATAATAAATGAGAAAATGGAGATAAAGAAGAAATGGAAGTGGAAGTGAAAGTGAAAGAGGAACAAAAAAGTAATAAGAATCGAATATCTTGCCGACATGTTATAAATCTGTATTTTTAGTTATAGCCTATAAGTTGTATACTCTTTCTACAACATATTTATATATTTGTATGTATATATATATATATATATATATATATATATATATATATATGTGCATTGATATATATGTATATGTATAGTTAAAAAGCCAATAATTTATTTTTTGTTACCTGTTGGAAACGATTCCGCGAAAAATAGTAAAAGTTAACTGAAACTGAGCGCAAGTGAAATTCATGCTATTGATATATGTAGTATGTATGTAACTTGAAAAATTTTTAAAACAAAATACATAAAGAACAAATTGTACAATATTATCATAATGAATACACAAAATTTAAATAAAGAACAAAAAGTAAAAAAAAACCGTCTTCTTACTAAAATCACAACTTAACATATCAGTATGCTCTTAACAGCGGACATTTAACACTACCCCTGTTATGCTTATGTGCATAACAGCATCTTAGCAGTGAGCGAACCGAAGAGCATAAAAAGCTAGGCTCTCTTATGAGTTTCCCAGCAGCGAACTAGTGAATGACACTACTTTACCGCATGCATTTTGTATGCATATGTATACAATGTAATTCATTTCTTGCTCCTGTATGCAGAGTTGTATGCTTGAGCTGTTTCGCGAAAGCTTTCGTAACAAAAGCTGTGCACATTTGCAAATGTCTTATTACATATTCATATATGGAATGGTTTCTTAGCTGGTTTACTATCTTTTTTAATTATTGCGCTGGCACAGATTTGTTTATTTTGGTTTTGGTGACGGACACGTCGTAAAGTGCTTTTTTCAATTTTGCATTTTGTGATGTGAAAAATAAATTATTTTTATATTTTTAAATTACAATTTGTCATCAATTTGTATAAATATATAGAAAACTTTCTATATTTGGAATATATGTAAACACATTTTGCATTTATCTACTTAACATGTTTCCGTACTTGGTGTCTATTATCTTGGCATACGGAGTCGTACAGTATTTCACTTAGGATCCCTCACAAAAGATTTGCGTATCCAATTCGTAATGGGGACTTTTCGCTGCTGGGCTCTTAAGCTGTTCACCTTTGCATAAGTTTCACACCACATGCTGTGCCCACTCAACATTGAGCGCAAACTTTCCACTCTATCTATATTAAGACGCGTTGCTATAGCAACAATGCCACCTGCAATGCGCTCTTTTCAGTTCTCTTTTTCTCTCTCTCTCTATCTCTCTCAAGCTCTCTCATTGCTGCCTGCATTCAAATCACTTTCCAACTGTTTGAATGCGTCGTCTGCTTGACTTCTAGCATTTTAGTATTAGTTCTTCTACTTATCTGTGTTGTTGCAGCGTCTGTTGGCCAGACTTTACACCTACAATTAACTGCATTACACTTAAAACTCAAATAAATCTGTTTTGTAAAGCTGCATTTTTTTGTTTTTGCAAAAGTACACTGCCTAAATTATGTGACAGAATAGTGAATGTGCGTCCACAGTGCAGATAAGCCAGATATGCCATATGATCTCTAATGTCAGCGTAGTTGACAAAAACCAAACTGATTACCAGTCAGAGATAAAAATACTTCGCAGTTGGGAGTAGTAACAACAATGGAAGCCAACTGAAAATCCATTCACAATTCAGTATTCAACATTTGTTGTACCATCGCCAAGATTCAGTTCTCTGCTGCGTGCGCTTCGTGCCGGTTGTGATTTACAGTTATTGTGGTCTGTCGCTCTCTCTTTTTGCTCCGTCCTTGCTTCCACTCGAGCGTTGCACTTTTAAGCTGAGAAATTCCAAAAGATTTAGAAAGCGACAACAGCAAAAATCCTCCATCGATAAGAGCGCATATCCAAATGCCAACTAATTGACACACTTGTTGAGACACAATATTCTTTGATAAACAGCAACTACAACCATATATTTTGGAGCATCTGACAGAGGTAAGAATTCCATTTAGATCTAAGTAAATTAAGTTAGTTTATTTTTGATAAGGTATCTTATTTAATTGTGCTAATGTGTGTAACAAAAGGGCGAATAAATAAAGATTGTACTCTTTGATCTGAGTAAATATTGGAATATATATTAATCATACTCAGCGGATGACATAAGCAGTTAAATGCTTATTTAGATTAGTGTATGATGGAGTTCTAAAAAAACTAACAAAATACCCAACGAAGCGACGCTTGAATTAGGCATTTTTTCTTGGCCTGAGAAATTTTATAATCATATCAAAGACTAAAAGTTGTATGAAATATGGATCAGCTGTTTAGATCATATTTAGATTACGAACTGAATAAAAGAACCAACTGAATAAATAAAAATTCTTTCATAATCTAGATGCTAAAAGCTTTATAAAATTCCAGCAATATTTAGAAAAAAAATTTTGGAGTTAATAAAGTTAATTTTGTTACTCTATTTTTTTGAGTTAGTGTAGTATGTTTAGTAACCAACTTGAGTCGTTTTTGTGTAGCAAATATTTTTGTAATATTCTCAGCATTAATTTGAAAGCAATTAATTTCAATTGAAAGGGAGTTAGCCATTAAGTGTTATGAGTCGCAAATAGTTCTGTGCTTTGAAAGGCGTTTCACATTCCCATTTCCATTCCTGATCTACGATTTCGTGTTATGGCACGCGATCAACTGAGTTTTTCACTTGATTACTGTGCACTTTGCTTTTGGTGTCTACAAATTGTCCAACTTGTGCTTGACATATGGTATGATTATATGTATTTATATTCTTCATAACCGTGTGAATAAAAATGCCAGATATTTATATTTATTTAATTTCTTTGTCAATCTCTGTGAATAAATTGAATGTGCATGTACAAAACAAAATTTTTACGACATGTGTTTATCATTTATCAATAATTTCTAATTGCTTCTAGCAAAGTAAGTTTAAACATCTGATTTTTAATTCATACACAGAAAAAACTCGAGTATTATATTATAAAACATATATATTCTTAATTCGAGAGCGCCAACAATAAAATATTTGATGCACCAGCTATTGAAATATGATGATTATCAAAAATATTTTTCACTGTGTACATATTGTATATTCATGCACAATAAGGAAACAAAGTTCAAATCATGATGTCGAGAATGGAAAGACTCCACTTTGGAATTTCCCCTTGTTGGCGACCTTTCGTGCATTTTGCTCTGTCTCTGTTTGTGCGACAGACTATTACCTGTTGAAGTAGAATTTATTAAAATATTTGATTTGATCTCCTCTCGATTGCTTAAGTTTAATTTGCAGCTCCCAGACAGCAAACTAATTATATTCATTAGATTATTACGACTTATTGTTGCTAGAATGAAATAAGCAATTTAATATTCAAATGGGTGGTTTTTGTTTTGCTATGAATCATATACAAAAATATGGTTTGCAACGCTTGTTGATACCAGATACCAAAGTCAATTTCGATGAGTTGTGTAAACTTTACTTTTCCTTTTATCTTGGCACACATTTCAAAATTTACGAGTAATCAATATTGTGGCTGAAATGTCTGCAACATTCACGTGAACTGTTAACAAAGCCTTTAAACAAGTTTGCGCATGTTGTTTACATTGTTTGCTGCTGCTTGTGCTGTTGTTGGCAATGATAATATCAATGTTTCCTATTTATTTTGGGTACAACTGGGTCGAAAGCTTAGCGCGCTGAAGCGATCTACATTAATAAGCTATCGATCGATATTCTTAAAAATTAAAATTAAATTTTTTAATTAAAAAAAAAAACCTTTTTGACAAAATTGAAAGTTGTCATTAAACTTATATACTTTAATGTGATTATTCATATCAATTTGTCCACCCCACTTTATAGTTTACCTCTATATATTGTATACCTTTAAAAATGCTTACAACTTTAGCCAGAGTATTTGAAATTCGTCACGCTAAGCATGCTTGATAGATTTGATCACTGTTGGCTACTTCATTGAGAGCGAAAACATTGCATTCAAAGCTCGATACAGCTACTGTTAAAGCTTGTCATGCGATCAGCTGGGTCAAAAGCTTTCAACACACACTGAAGCTTTGGGCTGCACTCGCACTGTGGAACATGTTTACATGTCGACATATTTCCTTATGGGATTGGCCCACAGAACTCTTTTGTTTGCATATCTTTAATGGCGGTTCTTGAGGGCCAACCGCAAAATCAAACAAATGACTTTTACTTCAAAGAAGTATTTAACAACAGAGCGATCGTGAAATAAACGAGCTGATAACTTGTATATGACAGATCAGCTTACAAGCCACTCATCAAGTCATAAAATTTATAACCGGAGTTTTTATCTTAACAATTCGGCTCGTATTTTTATGTGGTTAATTAGAAATGTTTTTATACGGATTTAGGAAAATAAAGATAAAAATGTATTACAATATAATTTACAAAGCAAGATAAAATGACGTGCAAATAAAAATAAACAAAAATCCCAAAGTGAGCAGGCCACTATTAATAAAACACAAAAGACAGACTGTGTGGTTAACTGGTTTATTAAGTACCCTCCACCCAACCTCAACCGACTACGCACGCGCTGCTGTTCGTGCGCAGTGCATTGGAACGCCAACTTAACCGCAAAACATTGTGCTTTTAATCAAAAGTTTTATAGATTAATGTAGTATTCGAGGAAATTGTTAAACGCGCGCAAAGTAATTTCCAAGTGAAGACAGCTCTAGCGCGTTCTCACACTGCTACTCTCCCTGCACACAATCAACACACTTCCCACAATGTATTACACCCTCTCTCTCTCTCTCTCCGTGTCGTTCGGGCGAGCTTTGGTTGCGGCTTCGCGTGGCTTTTTGTTGGGTCGCTTTTCGTTTCATTTTGTGATTTCAGTTTTGAAGATCACTTTGCGTTGTGCGGTACAACTGCGCGCAACACGCACACAGAGTGAAAAGAGAGAGAGAGGGAGAGCGATTAGCAGAAGGGAGTCATTAATTTATATGTGTACTTAGTGCATAAATCAATATAGCAATTAAATAAAAAATAAAGTTGTATGCCAACTGACTTGCCAAAACGCAACAAAAATACCCAGTTTGTCAATTTCAATTCCGTCTTCAAATATCAATGTCAATTGCTGCTCAATCGAATCCGGGGTCACAAGTGCTCAGCGGCTGATTAACCGTTCAATAGAAGCGCGAAAAAAATAACAAAACAAAATAAAAAACAACAACAAAAAATACGACTAAAAAGGTGGAACGGCGCGAAACACGTTTCGCGCGTGCAAAACACGAAAAAACACAAAAACAATAATAACAAATAACTGAAAAATTGCCGTAATCGTTTTGGATGCAGAAAAACAGACACCAAATTAAACAAATATAAATAGACATAAAAAATAATACAGGGCCAGAAACAGAACGCACTTGCTGTTGCTGTTTTTATTGTTTCGACATCAAGCTGAAATTCGAGCTCGATCTCGAATCTCGAAGTCGAACACAAGCGCGGAAGCGTGTCGGCTTTTGCTCTTACCAAATATGAGCAAACGGCCTACAAAGTAAACCAGTAGCGTCGTAATCCCAGCAGCCGTGACTTTCACACACAGCCAAATAACAGCACAATTACATAAAGAAAATTAGAAGAAAGAAAAAAACATCTTTACTATTATTATGGAGCGTTCGCACAGCTGCAGCATCTTTGAGGTTACGCATCAGGCTGCGATGCCGAATGTAACAGCAGCTGGCGTCGTCGTCGGCGCCGGTAGTAGCGACAACTTGCCACACTTGTCGCATTTTCCGCCCAACAAACCGTTGCGCAAGCGCCGCAAGCTGCAACGCCAGCAGCCCGTCCAAATGGACACGGACAGCGCTTATGCCGCTGATCTGGAAGATGCAGATCTGGAGGCGGAGGCAGAGGAGGACATACTCATATTGCCACACTTGGCACACAACACGAACAACAGCTTGCCCGGCAAAAGCCACTTGCGACACGAGGAGTCCTTCGAATCCAATAGCACTGCACCAGAGATGAGTCCGCAGGAGGTGCGTCAACATCGATTTAGTACTCTGCTCCTGCGGGACAGCTCGATATCGATGCAATCGGATTCGAGTCGCTATTCGAGCGTCGACAGTCTGCTCGAGTCACGCAAACCCGATCCGGAGGCGATACTCATCAATCTGGGCTTTGGTCCCATCGGCACCGAGGATATGCTCGCCCGCATACCCAAGCGATTCCTCAAGCCCTCCAAGGTGCCCGGCATCGATACGGAGGCGTTTGTCAAGCGTCTGCAAATGGCCAGCTCGCTGGCCGATTCGAGTGCATTAGGCTATCGGGGATTGACCTCCAGTTCGGATCAGCCGCCCTCGTCGATTGTGGCCAAAATCATGGAACGCTTCGAGGTCAACAATCAGCGTAAACAGTCCATGGGCAATATTGAGCACACTATACGCTGACATTAACTGGAGTAGCAGATAATATATATATTTAAGTTAAGGCAGAGAGAGATAGAGAGAGGGGGGAGAGTGGGGATATTCCCCTTCATTAGGGGAATTTTATTATCTTGTGATGTTTATCTTGTCTATTAGCGTTTAGTTGTGCTGCGTACTTAGCTGTGTATTATCGTACCTTTGTACCTAACTATAACTATTTCTTGGCTTTTTCTCTTAGTCATCTAAGTTTTAATTTAAGCATTAAATAAGCAATTGCATTTGAAAAAAGATAACTAAATTGTTTGTTTATATTTTATTTCCTCTGTGCTTTTGTAAATATGTACATTTCCATCACTTGTCTTCTTCTTTTTGACATTAACTTGAGAAAGCTCTCTTTTACACAAGCTTCTTTTGGCCTGCTTTTTGTTACATCCTTTAAGCTTTTGCAAATGCTCAGCTCCTTTTTATCCATATTCTTTGTGTTACATCAACAAGCTTTTGTCAATGCAAATGGCTTTATCTTTTTCTTTTTACTGTTCGGCTTTCATTTGTATTGATTTCCTTTGTGTCGCATTCTTAAGCGTTCCGCTTGGCTTTATGCCAATTTTCAAACAGTTATATTCATGAAATAAGTTTATCTAGCAATTAATTTTTAATTAGTTTGCATTCTCAAGCGTTTTAAAGCAAACAAACTTTTTAGCTTATTAATTGGATCAGTTTGTTTTAGACTTCTATTATTTAAATCTGTTTAAATAAATTGAATATCTGTTTAAATATTTGTCCAAACGATCTCAAAAGCGTTTCGCGCAACTGTCTTACTTCAGTACAACCTTCCACAGAACTATTGTTACACATTTATAAATATTTTATATATTTTTCTCTTTGGGTGGTTTTTATTTGTTATCGATGAGCTTATTTATTTTTGGTTAAATTTAGAAATACGCGTCATAAGTCAGACAAAAAGTCAACAAACCAGGCAAAAAGGCAGCAAGCAAATACTTTTGCGATATAAGTGCAAAATATCAAAACTAACAAGTGCTAAACTGTAAAATACCCTGTAAAAGGGTAGAGAAAAAGAACAAGTTAGAAATAGAAATAAAATAAAATAAAACGGTAGAAAGCAGTAAAGGAATTTAAGATTAATCAGCTATGTCATAAAACTGCAGTTGCATTCAGCGTTAGAAATGATGAAAAAAATAAAGGGTTAAAATTTAATGAATTTAAAAAAAAATTATATTTAAAAATGTACATTCTCTAGGTTTAATTATAATTACAAATATGCGATCGTTGATTTATATAAAAGTAATGCTCAATATACGTGTGAAATTGAATAAATAGCAAATCAAAAATGAATATTTAAACAATGAATATAGTAGATATACATTTTAGATAGATGATCCATAAAATAGATAGTAAATAGCTAACACAAAATCAAAAATTAAAAAGTAAATAAGCTCTAAGAGCTGCTTAAATGCACGCAACTTATTCTACTGATCAAAAATACTTATAAATATATATGTGGATTTACGTCTTACACACATTAGCACAAATTTCAAATTAACTTTTCAAGATAATTACGGGGTATAAAGAGTAAAACATGCATATTTACGCATATAACTTTTCAAAGACCGAAGCTGACTGGCATATCTCCAATGTAGATTGTAATGTTTGTTTTGTTGTTGTTGTTGTTCCGGTTGTTGTTATCGAAAGTCATTAAAGTTTATTGTTAGCTCTGCAATGCATCGCAGTCTGTTTTGCATAAACAACAAACAAACAAACCAACTTTGAAAAGAAAAGAAAAATAAAAATCGATGCGCTGAATTGACTATTTTGAGGGCTAACAATTTGTACTTAAGACTTGAGAGGTTTATTGATTTTAATTGGCTTTAATTGCTGAGCCAAAAACAAAAACAATCAGCTGATGGTGAAGCCAACCACTGACCAGTTAGTTCCTGGTGCCGCAATCATTCAGCACGATCACAGTGAATGCAACACTGAATGCCACATTATTCGACACGCGTCCACATTACACCAAATTTATATGTATTTTATTGACTTGAACCTTTTGACTTTTTTATATATATATATATATATTTCAAGACAAATATAACGTCATAGCTGATAACAGCAAAGAATATTTGTAACACCTTCAAAAGGCGGCACACCTAGGAAGTCTATTACAAAAATAACTCTTAGACAACAGGGCTCGCTCGCTTTAACGAAGTTTTTCTGCTTTTCCTGAATAAATTATTTTCTATCGTTTTTAAATGCTTTCGTAAAAAATATCAAGACTAAGAAAGTAGATTTTAGTTATATTTTTTCTTAAGGTAAGAAAATATAATATGAAGTAAATGTAACGAGCATTAAATCCTATTATGCCAACAAAAAAAATTAAATCTTGATTCAAAATCCTTCAATTTTTAATTTCAAGTTAGAAATGCGTTCTAAAAAGTAAACTAGGAATCTAAATAAAAGAAACTTAAACTTAACAAAAGATCAGCAATTTAAAGTCAAGAAAGCGTTTAAAATATTTGTTATATAACATACTTGAAGACAACAAAAGTATTAGAAGAAAAAAATGGAATTCGTGATTAAATAACTTTTTAAAGAAGTTACAAATTTAAAGCCTTAAGTTAAGCTCAGTAAACTCAAGTCGCGAAGGCGTAATTAAAAATAACTATTAAAATAAGATGCATGAGTAGGCAACAAATGTAGTTGATTATCGAGCGTTTACTGTATTTGAAAAGGCTAGCATATCTATTGGCCCAAATAAAGCAGTTAAAAGCGGCACATGACTCGGGTCTCTGTGTGTGGCATACAGTACATACAGTACCTCATCTATGTGTATACGTATCTGGATCTAAATATGTATCTATTTGAGAAATGAATTCACAGCGCCAAAGCAAAAGACTAAAAAG
Organism: Drosophila dives; assembly: GCA_035042365.1. NCBI lineage: Eukaryota > Metazoa > Arthropoda > Insecta > Diptera > Drosophilidae > Drosophila > Drosophila dives. The sequence continues at coordinate 5,040,043 of JAWNLJ010000133.1, read as the reverse complement.
GCAAAGCTAAAACAATTTGCATATGTATATTGGATTTGTTTTTTGGGTCTCTCGTTGACTTTTGGGTTGCAAGTTGTTTGTGGTTCAAGCGAACAAGAAGCTGGCAAGTTCAAGGCATAGAAACAGATGCAGATACAGACACACAGGTACACAGATACAGATACATATACAGATACAGATTGGTTATAGTCGGTGGCTACTTGACAAAAATAAACAGCCGTCCGTCCGCCCACGCCGGAAGCAAGCGAGTAAGCAACAGAAACAACAACTACAGCAACAGCAACAGCAACAGAACAAAAAATAAAGAAGACAAAATCGAAAAACAAATGCAAATGCAAAAATAATCAGCAAACTGTCGCAGCAACAACAACAATTGCAATTGTAAATGCATGAAAAAATTCAAAATCTGTGTCACTGCTAGCGTTGAAGAATGCAATTCATTTATTTAAGTTGAGCATTTAAACTTAATTAGTAACTGCGGCAATTCGTGGGCGTTTGATTAATGGTCGTTTTTTTGTTCATTGCCACAAATAAAAACCTTGCTCAATGTTTATACATTTAAATAAACATTGAATTTGAAGCTCAAATTACAAACTCGAATTGGCGCGCGCACTTCACAGTGATGCCACACAAAAAGAAATCGCATGACATGTAAAGCGCCACAGCTGTGCGCTTAACAGCGCCACTACAGCAGTTGCGATAACGATTGCTGCAATCGATAAGCGCTTGGCCAGCGTTAGTCTGTTTTTTGTTGTCTCGCAATTGCACAGTGTGCACGCACGCACTTAATATGTATATACACTCGAAATACTAATTATGCCTAATATGTAACCTTTTTTTGTAAATCGTGTTTTATTTTTTTTAAATACTGTACTTACCACGTCGCTCCTAGTGTATCGTACTTAATTGAACAAATTTGTAATGCGTCGCGCTTTCGTGTGACTTGTCCGTTTCTGTCTGTGTTTCTCTGTTGCTGTTTTTTTTTCTTCTCGCTTTTGCTTTGTGTATTGGAATACGTGCAAAATGGATGGCGACCTTTGCAGGAAATATAGTGCGCACCGCCCAAGATGTCTGTGTGGACCACAAGCAGCTCAGCTGGTCAATGCATAGAGACGCCGACGCTGACGCCGACACCCACCACACTCAAGTCGATAACTCACCACGCGCAACGCTCAAACTTGAACTTGGGCACTATTTTGCAGCCAATTGGTAACGAGACTCACACGTCAGCCAACAACACAACACAACAGAATTTCCAGCACGTTGTCGCCGCCGCTGTAGCAGCAGCAGCAACAACAATTGCCACTGGCCAGCAACAGCAGCAGCATCATTTTCACCTGCAGCCCTATCACAACAACAACAGTAACAACCACAACAATAACATAAGCAGCAGTTCTGGCAGCAGCAATAACGGCGGCACCGGCTACAAACGTTCCAGTCTGAGTAATTCGGCGTTGCAGCTGCCAGCTTCCAATCCAAATCTCATCCAAAATCACAGTCAGAATTTCTTAAAGGTAAGTCACTATAAGCAATCAATTTCTCCGCATTTCCAGACTCTCTCTTTGACCCACTCGCTGTACTTTTTCTCTACTGCCTCTTTCTCTTTCTCTCGCTCTTTTTGTGGCGCTTTCAAAACCGAAACTACAAGCTCGGCCTCCGTTTTCAAGTCCAACCAGATCCCACATGCACACACACATACAGTGAGTATGTGTACCTGTTATAAAATATTGAACGCTTACCTTCTTTTTGTGGTTTGACACTTTGATCTCGCTGATCTAGCTGACGTCATTGTGCCAAAGCTTTCAGTTTTTGTTTACAAAGCTGTTATTATTTGAAGTTACAAATGTTGATAAAATAATAACAGAGTTTTGCTGATTGCGGAGATTAGAAAATTAGAACTAAGAAAATAAATTAGGAAATGCCATTTTTAACAGTTAAAATTAGTATTTAACACCCATTTTAAACCATTATTTTAGCGTATTCAGCAGTCGGAGATGTTCTTGCTTAGTGTCGATTAGTGTTGTACTTTTTTTCTTTTTTAATAATTGTTTTTTAATTGAAACTGTGCACACACCCAACCAACTGGTCTGTGGGCTTATCACTTGTTTGCATACGATAAAAAAAAAGAATTGGGCATTTTATAGAGTTCACTCCTTAATTACATACGTACACATAAATGTTCTTATAATATAATATTAATATTTATGCATGTACATTTTATTTTGAGATGGTTTTATTTAGCAGCGATAACATATTCAACATAAAACATTTTTTTATACATTTGATTTTTTGCCGTTTATTCAGCGATAACAAGCCACCCATAAAAGACCTTTAAAATTTGTTATTTAAATTCGTTATACTTCTGCTGATACAAAAAAAAAAAACACAGATTAACATACGCCCTTGCATATCCTGTATATATGCATAAAATACTCTGGAAACGCTGTGTCAACTACTGTTGTTTGCATGTAAATGACCTTCAGAGCAAAAAGTCGAAAATTATTACATAATAACCATATCACTTTGTTATTCAAGCGTTTATTTTCATTCGTTATGCATTCGGGTTGGAAATATTTGAATAATATTTTCGTGAAGTAAAGAGTACATACGGCTGCCAATTGCCCAACTCTCATTACAAGTAGATTAGAGCTTTCAGCTGATCAAAAATTTTGAAAATACTGCACTCTGTAAACAACAGCTGCAACTTAACAGAAAGCGCAGATCATTCATTGAACTTGTTGGCAAACGCATAATGTTAATCAGCAACAGCTTTATATTCGTCCACATGTTAACTTGTACATAATGCGAATTAAGCTGCAGTAGTTAAACTTTAGTGTAACATTTTTTTTGTATCACATTTATATTAAATTAATTACTTTTTTAATGAGTGGAAGTCTCCTTTACATTTCATAAAAAAAATTTAACAGTCTCCGAATCCGAAGCCATGCTAATTAATGCTCTGACATGTATAAAAATTTAAAAAAAATGTTAATAAATAACAATAATAACAATTTTTTTTGTTTACATGCTTGTTATTTTTCCACATTGTCAGATAAGAGGTCCGTAGTTTATTCAAAATTGATATTTGTAATTGACGTAAGTTGTACTTGTTGATTGCCTTTGGTTAACGATGATTTACTGTCAACCTTTCTGCAACCCCACATATCTTTAAGGTGAATTAATTGTTAGGTCGTCCGAGTCTTCGAATGCTAATTGAATCAATTCAAAATCAGAGCATTCACACACACATGCAGCATTCGCGTCCACAGTTCAGGGTTATGTCGATTTCCCCATTGATGATCAACAGATGCGCGACAGGTAGACAAAAAAAAAACTCGCTGATTAATTGTCAAGATTCAGCCAGACAAATACAAAGTGTAACAGAGCGAAAGCAAGAGAGAGGGAGCACCTTTGTCGCTATCTCTTTTAATTTCAGTTGTTATTTTTCCGTTTTACTTTTTCTTACCCATCTCCGCCTACGTTTTAGTTGCCTTCTGTTTCGGTTTAATTCAAATGACATTTGTTCGATTTTCTATTGTTATATTGTTGTAGTTGTTGTTGTTTTTCTTGTCGTCGCAGGCCCCCGAATTGATTGTCTATTTTGAATATCACGCGCGCCGACGACGACAGTTCACCAAACAGCGTCAACGTCGGCGCATCTAAAACGGCGCATCGTCGTCTGTCGTCCGTCATCGGCGTCTGTTGCTTTCGTCCGTCGTTCTCGTCGTCGTATCATTTAGTTGTTAACTAGACGTCGTCGTGTTTTCGCACCAACAACCACCAATCACCAACCACCAGTCACCAACCAACCACCCACAAACACATCAGACACCCCAGCCAAGAAACATGGAAAGCAAGAGCAAAAAAAATATAACAACAACATAAAGAGAGAGCGACACACAGCGGAGAGAGATACACGCAATAAGACTTAGAGAGAATGAGAGAAGTGCACGCAAGGAGCGAACGAAGCGCTAAAACAGAAACAGAAATGAATTAAATGTGTCGAACAGAACCGAATTACTATTACATTTTTTATTATCGTTTCGGTGCTCACCCTGAACTTGTCCCCGTGATCGTGTTTAATGCTATTTAAGCTAAAAACAAACAAAAAAAATCATATAAATAGCGCCTAAAACGCGTCTCCAAATTGAACAACGTTAAAGCTTGTCTATTTTTGAACGGTTTTGGCCTTATTTAATCCAGGCAAATATAAATAATGAGTAAATAACTAAAGACGCGCTAAATTGTGTGTGTTTTATTGACACATGTATTTTGCAATTTTATATACTATTAAATGTTTATAAATAAAAAGTAAATATTTAAATAACCTACACACACACACATAAAGAGAAATTCCGTGAACGCCAAAAAAAATTGCTGATGCTAAAATTTGCCAATTAAACCTATTCGCACACAGGTGCGTGTGTGTGTGTACTCGTGTGCGTGTGTGTGCAATCGCTGATCAATTCTCATGTGCTGTCGACAACACATTCGCTCTGAATGCAATAATTAATTAATAAGAAGCGCAGCAGCAAATAGCGCTATCAACATCGTCACAATAATAAGCTGAAACAAGAAGAGCAATTAAGAGTTGCTCTCTCTCTTACTCACTCTTTGAGCTTTTAGGGCGGCTCAAAAGTGTTTTTAATTTTATGAATTAACATTTGTGTGAGTGTGTTTGCGTGACCTGATAAGCACACTCATTTACCAGAAGTGTAAGCAAGTAGGCAAATCATAAGAAGAAGAAAAAGCAAGTGAAGCACATGCGTTCCAATTTCTGTGAAGTGCCGCTCAAACCGCCTCGACGCCAAAAGCTCCAGGACAAAGAGAGAGAGCATAAGCAGGAGCACGAGATCGAACACGAAGAGGAGTGTGATCAGCAGGCTAGTGAGAAACTGTTGCCGCTCAATCCTAGAAGCATGTACTCAAATTTACGCTATGCACGCACAAATCTCAGCCACAGCAACTTGCTGCTTAGCCATCAGCAAAGCTCATTTGATGGGAGCGCACCCACATCGACAGAGCGCACCGAGAGCAGTGAGACGCTTGATACTCCAATAACCCGAGAGTGCGAGAGAGAATGCTCTCAGCGAGAGAAAATCCTCGGTTTGCCTCGGCAGCTGTCTTCGGGTCGTATTGTTTCTGGCGGCGCTTCCGTGAATAGTCGCCGTTATGCTTTGGCCAGTGCACTGCATGCGACGGCAAAGCTGGCGGCCAGTGTTGATGCCTACACAGCGGCAGCGACTGCAACCGCCTCTTCTACAACAAATACCGAATGCGGTTTATATGATTCGTGTCGCCCGCTAAGGCTTAATAACAACAGCAGCCAGCCGCAGCAGCAGCACCAGCACCAGCCAACTAGCAATCTCAGTCGTCACACCCACTCGGGTGCGAGCAGCAACGTTAGTTCGACGCGCTATCTCAGCAACTACAGCAATTTGCATTCGAATTCGCCGCACGCGAGCTCGAAACGCTTCAACGCGCAGCTAGCAGCGTCTCAACTGCCGTCGTCTTCGCCGCTGTTGCCATTGCCATTGCCAACGTTGACAGCAGGTGCTGCAGGGGTATCCGCTTCAATAGTACAGTCTTCGTCCAGTGCATATCCATATAAGTTGCGCACGTATCAAGAGCATCAATTCTCTCGTTTTCAGCCACGTCGCATCGCCCGCAGCAGCATGTCGCAGTCCGGCGAAGACCTTCATTCGCCCACTTATCTCTCCTGGCGCAAACTGCAGCTGAGTCGCGCCAAACTGAAGGCCTCCAGCAAAACATCGGCTCTTTTATCCGGTTTCGCTATGGTGAGTAATCAAAAACTAAAATGAATTCACCACATTTTACAGTTAGTCCGAATTCATTTGGTTTACCTAATTTTATTTTATTGCAAATCAGCATATATAAGTTGATATTTGAAATTAATGTCGTGTTCTCTCCGAGCAAAATAATTGTGGGAAACTCAACTTTTATATACCCTTTATTCATTTGTAATGTAAATTAATTTGCATATATAAATATTGTCGTGTATTTCCATTAAAATACACATATTAGCAAGATATACTTTTTAATTTCCCTGTAGTTAAGACTACCTAGAAAAGTAATAGATAAAATACTGTTTTTAATGATATATGTATATAATGGACAATGTACACATAAATCTAGATAAATTTAAAGATCTGGTAATTAACATAAAATAATATCATATGCAAGAGAAAAGTAGTTTGCTATGGGGTGTTTCCTAGTCGTATTAATTAGAATAATAGCACAATAAATACTTGCATACCATAATAAAAAGGAGGGCAGACAGACGAGGATAAGCGCATAAATTGGCCGCATATACATTATATATATATATATATATATATATATATATATATATATATATATATATTTATACATATATTCATATTGAATATGTAATATATGTAATATATATCCGCGACAAAATCGCTTGCCAAAATGCAAAACAAGAATTGGCTAATAATATAATTAAACCACATCATAAAGCGATCTCTCTTTCTCTCTCTCTCGTTGCTCTCTTTGTGCTCAATGTTTGTTTGCCTTTGCAGGTGGCCATGGTGGAGGTGCAACTGGACAAGGATACTGGCGTGCCGCCCGGAATGCTGGTAGCCTTTGCAATCTGCACCACATTGCTGGTGGCGGTGCACATGTTGGCCCTGATGATCAGCACCTGTATTCTGCCCAACATTGAGACCGTTTGCAATCTGCACAGCATCGCCTTGGTGCACGAGTCGCCGCACGAGCGTCTCCATTGGTATATCGAGACGGCCTGGGCATTTTCCACATTGCTAGGACTCATCTTGTTTCTGCTGGAGATTGCGATACTGTGCTGGGTTAAGTTCTATGATCTGAGCACAACGGCTGCCTGGTCAGCGGTTGTTGTCCTCATACCGGTCATGATCATATTCCTCGCCTTTGCCGTGCACTTTTATCGATCCCTTGTCACGCACAAGTACGAAGTGACCGTCTCGGGTATACGGGAACTGGAGATGCTCAAGGAGCAGATGGAACAGGATCATCTCGAGGTCTCCAACAATACACGCAATAATGGCTTCAACTATGGCGCCTCCGGTGATATTGTTTAGTCTTCACAATCTATATATATATATCTGTATTTGTAAAATCTAAAAAGACATAATGTGCGCCCAGCAAGGAACAAGGACTAGGAAAGGAGAGGAGAGGAGTTGCGAGGGCTGCACATGCTGAAGCCAGACGTAAATCATTAGACTACATATAAATGTTCAGAATTGTGAATTATGTTTGTTGTGGCTAAAGCCAATTGTGATACGTATAAGGCAATACAATTTTTTGTACTTCTTTAAAATACTATACACGATATTTTGTATAACAATACTTCATATATATATATAAATAATATATATAAATATATTATTTATATATATATATATAAATAAATATATACATATATATAGTATATATGCGATTACAGTGGTCGCTTGCAAATGTTAAGAACAAATAATAGTGCTATTTCTTGTAAGTCGTCGATTTTAATATATAAATATTTTCATATTTAACAATGTATTTAAAAAGTGTTCCAAAATGTAGTTTAGTTTTACTGTTTTTTTATTTTAAATTTAATGATTCAAATATTCTAAGTGGAAACAAAATAGTATAAATTATGCAAAAAACATATTGGTTTAAATTAAAACAAATAATATTCTATGATTATATTATACATGTTGCCCAAATCTGGAAGCGACCACTGAATGTGCGACTCAGTCTGTAAGAACTAAGACAACCGAAACATAAAACATAAATCATATTTATTGGTAGGCCTATGTGTAAGCGATATCTCATCGTAATTTATACATGCATATACTTAATTAAAGGTTTTACTTTTCTAGACAAGCGAAATCCCATAAGAAATATGTATATATATATATCTATATATAAATATGTAGCCTCACCCAATCTGCCCCATTCTGTTCACTCTGTGCGATTGGTTAAGTTTGCGTGTCAGGCATTGGCCTCCATTCAAACTGGCGGTTTAACCTATTGTGGCAAGGAACAAGACATGTTAGAAGCTTGATTAGAATAGTGCCCCCAAACCCAGACCCAGACCACATCGACACCCTTCGACTGGCGACTGGCACCGCTGCAGATGTGACAAACGATTTTGTTGGCTCCGCTGCTTCACTCGCTCAGTTGCGGGCACAATGTCGAACCGTGCAACTGACTGTGGCAGCGCCAGCGGAGTACGTTGCCTTAGGTACACCACCGGTGGTGGCTACTACGAGGGTAAGTGGCTGCATGGCCATCATCATGGCTATGGCGTCAAGGCCAGTGGACGCGGTCTCATCTACGAGGGCCAATGGCGCTCCGGCCAACGGCATGGCTACGGCACACTGCGGCGCCAGTGCCACGACGGACACGCCCATCGCCTCTATGTGGGCCAGTGGCTCCAGGATGTGCGCAGTGGCGAGGGCAAACAGTACTATGAGGATGGCTCCGTCTACTTTGGCCAGTGGCTGCACAATGAGCGACACGGTCGCGGCATCCAGTGGCATGTGGATGGACGCATCTATGTGGGAGAGTGGCAACTGGATGCCATGCACGGCCGTGGAGTGCTCTACTCGGGTGAGTGCTGGCCTACAGTTCAGAAGGATGCGCCCAGAGAGTGATCTAAATAGACTAGAAAGAGGACAACTTAAGTTTAGAGAGAAAAGTGAAGAATGTTAATAAGAAAGTTTAACTGAAAGAAAGAAACTTTTACTCAGTTTTTAGTTTGTTAATAACAAAGAAAGATTAAATAATAATTTTATAAATAATTTAACTGGAGCTTTGTTTTACGAATTTTTCAAATTATTTATTAAATTTCCATTTAGCTTTAATTTGCTTTCTTCCTTACTTCTCGCTCTTTTAGCTATTAAATTAAAAGATTTTCGCTCCTGATCAATTTTTAAGTAACCAGCAATTTTAAAAAATTTAAAAAGAGAAGAAAGTATTTTAGGTCTCTAAATCTATGCCTGCAGCAGAGCGGGATGTGGCTTTCTAAGCAATCTATGGCTGGACTCAAGACTCCAATGTGGAGAGATAACCTGATTGCTGCTATATCTTTTCACGCGCCTCTTTCCACAGCAAATGGGAATCGCTATGTGGGTGAATTCGAGCGTGGCTGCAAGTCCGGCACTGGCGTCTATTATCACAAGGGTGCCCAGGGTCAAGCTGTGCAGCAACATGGCATTTGGAGCGAAGACATCTGCAGGACTTCGTTGCTGCCGGCAAAGCCAAATCAGAAGCCAACAGCTGAGCTGAATTAGTGAAATAAAACGTTTAATTGCTGCACAAATACAAATACTCAACTTAAATAAAGTTTTCTCAAGTTGTATAAAATATAAAAACGAATTCTAAAAGTAATCAGTTCCTCTGGCGACGTCTGGTGCTAATTGCATCTGTCTGCAACACAGGTGTGGCAGCTGCTGCTGGCTGGCGTCTGATGCGTCCACGTGTGCTGCTTGCTGCCTTCGGTGTCTCCTCGGGCGCTGCATTGGCTCTTCTGCTGCTGGTGCTGCTGGGATTTGGCACGGTGGCAATGCGTTTCACGGACGCCAGTGGCGTTTCAGTTTCAGTCTTCTGCGAACGAGTCCTTGGAAGGCGAGTATTGCTTACAGATTTGGAGATCTTGAGCTGCTCTGCGGCCAGCTGCTGTTGCGGCTCATCGTCGCTGAGATCGATGATCAGCTGGCAGGCATTCAGATCAAGGCGTTTGTTTGATCTGGTTTTTGTTGATATTGGTTGCTCAGGGCTGCTGCTCCTTTCACTGGAACTGGAGCTGCTTGCCACGGCCGCATCCTCAGTGTAGATTGCAAATGTTGCCGGTTTTCTTGCGGTTTTTTGCTTTGATTTAGTGGCAGAAGTTGCCACTGGCGTTTTCTCCTCGTGCGATTTGTTGAACTTGAGCGCACGTCGAGGATTTTGCGACTTGTTGCAAGCTGCTGGTAGTGGATGCAACTCAAGCTGTGCGCTGCGCAGCTGCAGCAACAGATTGTAACGGTAATTGACATCGACTCGTTGCTGCAAATGCTGGTCGCCATTCAGCTGCAATGCGGATGCGTTGAGCAGCTCAATTGCTTTCTGCTTGCGACACGTGGCACGCAAAAAGTTGGCCTGGTACATGTGCAGCAGCATCAGCAAGTGCCCCAAGCCGTTGCTGCGTGCCCCATCCTGTTGCAGCCAGGCATTGGCCAGTGCATAGAAATCATCCAGCTGATCGTGGTCACGATTCAAAAAGTCGAGTCGAGCATGCAAGCAGCCCACAATGAAGTAGACGCACTGCAGCTGAATGCTGCCACGCAGCACCGGATGCGACTCCTGCATGTCCAGTTGCACGTAGCGTTGCAGCTTCAGTCGGTTGTTTCTTCTGGACGAACACTTTTCCTGTGAAAATAATTCATAAATACAAAATAATGAATAAATTAAAAGTAGTTATTTGAAAAATAATTAATAATTAATAAATACAAACAAACGAAAAAATACAAATTAATAAATTAACAATTATTGATATATACAAAATAACTAATAAATAAAAAGTAATAATTAATAAATTCAAAATAATTATTAAATGAAACAGAATTAATAGGCGCAACAAAATGTATAAATAAATAATAAGTAATTAAGAAACAAATAATTAACAAACGCAAAATTAATTATTAAATACAATATAATTAATAGGAACCAAATAGTTGATAAATTGAAGGACATCAAATAAAAAATAATTAATAAATACAAAGTAATTCAGAAAAACAAAATAGTTATTAAATAAAAAAGAAATTAAACAAAAAAAAAATTAAATACAAAATAAATGAAAAACAATTAATACAAAATAAAAAAGAATAAAAGTTTTTCTACTGCCTACTTACCAGTCGTGGCGATGATGTCATTGTCAGCTGTTGTTGTCTCCTGATTGGCTCCACTGGCTGGCTGGCCGCGCTCTGTTGCTCCAGTTGCATGTTGAACATCTTGCCGACCAGTTCGCTCATGTGTTGTGTCTGTGCATCAATGGGTGCAGCAGCAGCAGCTGCAGTTAGATGACAACTCTTGCTATGCTGCTCCTGCTGTGCAATGGACTCGAGCAGCGGCTGCATGCAGAGAAAGTGTTCAATGAGACGCAGCTTTGACTGCGCCTTGTCCAGATACTCCATGCGCAGATTGGTCCACAGCCACGAGATGAGCAACTCGACGGCGCGCAGCACCATGCCGCTCTGGAGCAGCAGTTGCAGTAAGCTGCTCGAGAAATTGGGACACTCGCTCAAACGATTCGCGGTGCATTCGGTGGTATCGCGTACCAAATCGTTCAGCAGCAGAATCAGAGCACCCTGATCAATGGAGGAAATGCCAATAAATTTGCGCACACTAACCGACAGAGTGTCCAGCTGCTGCAGCGATGTGGGCAGACGTGCCAGGAGGCGACAGTGACGCTGCTGATAGCACATGCGAAAGCGGACAGTCAGCAGCGTCAGCTGGATAATATCACACTTCCCCACACGCTCCTCAAAGCCGTCGCGCAGCTGCTCCACATGCAACAGCAGCAGCTGCGCATGACTAATCCTGTCGAGGCGCGCATAGTAAAGAGCCAGATGACAGAGGCACAGCAGCAGCGTTGTATGCTGACGCTTGAAAAAGTGGCCGGAATGCAGCTGGGGCCAGAGCTCATCCATCAGCTGCTCTGCATGCAACACCTCTTGCGGCAAGTCAAGCTGAGAGTGTTGCCTGTATCGTGCTAAAAAGTGGCAAAGTGCACGCAAATAGTTGAATCTGTCGCCAAGCAGACGACATATGCGCAACAGCAGCAGCCAAGCCCTGTCCGCCTCTGTGGTGTAGCCCATGGTGGACAAAGCCATGGCCGTCGAAGTGCCATCATCTATCAGCGCCTCCCAGTCGATAAGCGCTTCGTCACTGCTTAAAGGCTCTGCGTCAGCCTGCAAATGCATGAAGAGATTAGGTCTGAGGTAATCAATTGGTAAGTAAATCAAAGTGTGCTAAAATTATTAGCTTATTTTTTTCAAAATCTTTCAACACAATTTTCATGCTGATGAATAGAATTAAAGAATTTATAAAATTTATAAATTAGCGTTAATATCTTATCTTATATATATCTTATATATACATATATGTATATATATATATATAATATAAATGATGCGTCAGCCTACATGACGAGATTATGGTAAAGATAACTATTTGGTAAGTACTTAATCTAAGAAATTTATTAAATGAATTCTTTTGTGCAACTGAAAATAAAAAAATAAACTTGTCCGTTCTTAAAGATTAAATGATGAATAAATTCACACAATTTTGCTTGGTCATGTTTGGAATTAAAGAATGCAAAGAATTTACCTATCATAAGTCAACTCAAAAACTTTATATTGAAATAAATATTGATAGATGATAATGCTGACAATTTATAAGCAGCACAATCTTACCCGATTAAAAAAGTCCTCAAAGGCGACAATGGCTGCTGTTGCCAGCTCCACCAGCGGCATTTCGGTGCTAATGTTGATGTGCAATATTTTGTGTTTGATGAGCATCTCCTCGAGGCTCCTCTCTGTGGTCTCCTTGATTGGTATTTTGATTTTTTGCGCTTCGAGAGATTCCAATAGCTTTGTGACACTCACATGTCCCAGTACCAGTTGTTGCAGCCGACTCAGAGGCTTTTTGCGTCCCGTTCGCTGCAGCTTCACACGCAGCTCCTCAAATTGTTGTATCGTTGGTTTGTCGGAGCGCATTTGGCGCGCCAGGAGCACTCCCTGATAGTCCGTTTGGCGATGTCGCTGCAGTGATTGGAGCATTGGCAGTGTCTTCTTGTTGGCCAGCACTGACAGCATATCCAATTCGTAGAGCCGACGCTTCTGTCTACTGTCAAGCGGATTGCAGAGTGGACTGCTCTCGTGCAGCTCGTAGACACACTTCTGCACCTCCTGCTTGCAGTTGCGATAGTAGATGTACATCTGATTGAAGAGACGCACGGGGCAGTCCATGAATGCTATGTAGGAGCAGTGTAGCTGTGCCGTTAGCTCTGCATCCGCTGGGGGACAGTGTGCGCTCGCCTTGTAGAGACGACGCAACAGTTGCCGCATCTCCGGTTCGCCCAGCAGTGGGCGCAGCTGCTGCAGTGGCTGCAACAACTGTTGCACAAGGCACATTTGCCTCGCTGTTGCCACCTTGTCTGCAATATTGGTCAAATGCCAGATAAAACCGATCAGCTCCTCGCTGCTGGGCTGCATACATTTGGTGACCTTTGCCACATCCATCGCATACCGCGCAATGCTCACCAAACTCATCTGTTGGGTCTGTTTGAAAATATGATAATTAATTATTTTTTTATTTTAATCTCACGAGTTTTGCAAATGATAACTTGGTTTAGAAAAAAATATTGAGAGCAAGCAGAAACTTTTACCACTAATACAATATTTATCCAATAAGTTAAATTTTATTTTAATTTTGATTCCAATGTTTAATGTAATTTGTTATTTAATTTCATTTCCCTTTTTTTTTCTGAGTCGACTGATATTAAATAAAGAAATAAAAATCTGTATCTATTGAGTTTGGCAGCTATATGAAATGAAGGCCTTAACGGGTTCTAATACTGAAGTTATTAGAGGCTAGAGGCAGACAGCCCTACAAGAGCTATCCACTTTCCAACTATATCAATGCTTATCATCAGTTAGTCAACATCTGCAAATCATTAGGATTACCTTTTTGAGCGTTGCTTGCCCCGTTGGCTGCCAATTGCTATAAGCAACTATGGCGCAGTAGCCCAGTGAAAAGATGCAATGCTTGCGAACACTTTGACAATTGGGATCGTTGCTGCAACTGAGCGCCAGTGGGCGACTGCTGCTGCTGCTGTTGCTCATGTCCATCGAGACGCTAATGAGGCACTGCAGCAGCTCAAAGTGTGCAGTATAAGCGGCAGCGCTGTCCTCACCCTCTAAATTTTTCCAAAAGCCATTAAAGATTGGCAAGCGGCTGTCAACTTGATGAAGTTGCTTCTGCAATCGCACCAGGCTGAGCACAAAGTCAATGAACCACAGCTCCTTAGCATGCGCAGCGCCCTTCTGCTCAAAATAGTGCACAAACTTCTTGGTCAGATCGATGTAGGCCACTTTTAAGTTGTTGTTGTCTGCGGCTGTTGCTGCTGCTGCTGGGGTGTACTGCGTGTGGATCAATTTGAGGTAGTAGTAGAGCAGTTGAATTAGATAGTTTTGAGCCGATTGGTGTTTATACAGCTCCCAACAGCTGCGCAACAGCTGTATGCTCCAATTCTCAGGCGCCTGCTGCATGCCGTAGCCATCCAGCTGTAGCAGCGCCAAACAAGCGCTCAGATATTCTGGAAACTGTTGCAGCAGCTGCTCCGCACTAAGCCCATTGCTGGCAATCAGCTTAAAGAGTGGCTCGCATAGTTTATTAAGGTATTTAACGGGCAGAATGCCGAGTATCTTAAGAAATCTACTGCTACGCTTGCCCAGCAGCTGATTTATCTCCACAATTAGCTCGACATAGATAATATTTGGCTGCTGCGACTGCATCTGCAGCATCGCCTCAAAAAGAACGCCAAGTCCTTTGATTGCTTGGCAGAGTTGATCCTTGGCGTCTGGTGTCGCTTGTTTCTGCATTTGCTGGCAGAAGTAATATAAATGCTTGATGTGAATGCCCATATAAGACTTGTACTCAGCCTGGCCTTGCAGCTGGCAGCGTTGGGAATTGATCAGCGCATAGAATCTTTGGCATTGCTGAATTGTTTGCTAAGCAGAAGGATTTTAAAACAGAATTAGAATTATTTCCCTTCAATTTAAAGCACATTTACCTCTTGGCAGAGCGAATGGTGTATGAAATGCAGGCTTATGACATGATTCGTCCAGAACTCGTGCTTCGTGGGGCAGGGCGTCACATGTGGAAGCATGCTCGCTGCAATGTCGCAATAGATGTCGGCATATTTGTGATTATTGTCCTGCAGGGCACAACACAAATGCCTCAACACATTTATTTCGTATCGCAAAATGACGCTTGTTGTCCCGCCTTTTCTAAATTGTTCGAATTGTGCACTTATTGCCTTAGCGGCTTTCTCCACTTCAGTGCGATTGCCTCTAAGCTGCTTTGTTAGCTCATCGCGTGACATTTTAATTAATTTAAAAGTATCTTTTTCTCACGATTAATTCTTGACAATTTGTTCTTGTCAGCTTGCTTGCGAGAATTTTTTGTATATGTCGCCGATAATTTGTAGACAGTTATCGATGGCGTGCGATTATTGTCAGTGTTGGGTAGTGGTTTTAGTATTCATTACTGAACTGTAACATTGTGCGCGCTAAATTGAAATGAAAAATTCGGCACTGCAAGTTACATAATTTATAATTTGGCTATAAACCACCAATTATGGACACGACAACGTGAAAAAGGTCAGCCGACAAAGCGCAAGCAAGCCAAATTTAAATGCCACAGCAAGGGTTTACCTAATTTATGTGATTTGCACAATTCGCTTACGACTGGCTAAAATATGCATGTGATTTATGCCACATGCAACCGATACTTGCTTTTCCATGCTGCACAGAACGGTAACAGCTATGCAGAAATGCGCTTTTGTATTCACACTTATGAAAGAGACCGCATGCGGCTTACCTTAAATAGCCAACACATATGTGTGTGTAATAAATACGAGACAAGTTAAACTCTCTCGAATACGAAATCTCCAATGTCGGAAGTCACGCTTTACCGTTTACCTACACACAAACTCACACACACAGGGACTTTGTATGATTGATGAGCACACATACAACATACATTGTATATAGAATATATATATGGTCATTAGTGTTGAGGCTCAGTGTTTATCTTTGTATTACTTTTACACACACATTAACATTATCTTGGCCCTTTAATTAAGGCGAAGTAACACACAAGAGACACAATCAGTTGGCTAAAACTTATACTGTTGGGCTAACTTGACTTGCCACTAATATTCACAAAAGAGATACTTCTTTGACATTGAGTGTATGTACTTATAAGAAGTTAGGTAGATTTAATAAAAGTATAGAATGAGTATGAGTATGGGCATGCCCATCTTTCGATAATTTTTTGTATTTAATCTTATTGCCGTATAGGTAATATTCCCAAATCGTTAATTTTATTTTAAATATTAATAATTTCTCTCTCTAAATTTTGTATAATTCAATTTATAACTTCAATCGTAGTTTTAAATTTTATTTAAATTTATAAATTTTAGTACATTTTAGTAGTTAGTCGAATATTTTTGTTTCGTTCTTATATAAGTCTCATATTAATTGAATTCTGGACCCAGGGAATCAACTAGTCAAATATCCTCGCAACTAGTTTACACTTACTACTAGTTATTAGTATATTTGTAGTAAGTTGTAATCTTTTTAGCTTAAAAAGGCATATGTTATGCCAAATTCTCAACAGCTTGACCCATAATTTATGGCAAGTCATTCAGCTTTAACCAAGTTTACTTAAGTTAACAGTGGGCAACAAAACTAGATTTTATGTGTCTCTATTCCTCAATCTATCCCAGTTTTATGCCAATTGAGGTCTTTGGTTTTACTTCAGTTGTTTTTTTTCTTAAATAGTTACACAAGATTTATGACGTTTTGTGAAATGTGGTTTGTTTATATCAACTTATATTTTACAGAGGGTATTGCGATTTTCTTGCCTTGAAGGAGATAACTCTGGCCGTAAATATTTATACACTTATTGTGGATCAAGACAACAAATCATTATTCTTCATCTGATACTCTTATATAGAAACAGCTGGACTGTAGGAATAGCTGATTTCTTATTTTGGTTCCAATTTAGTTTAAAGTCTTCTCAACTAGAGTAATTTATCGTCGGCTTTCCGAAAATACTTTAAATATCTGGTTATTTCTTTTAGTCTTTCATATCCGGATTTATGTTGAAAATATAAAAGTTCATTTTGTAAAATAGAAGTTGCCATCGCACTATTATTCCGCAGTCAATATTTGTGAAAATCAAATGCTGTTTACAGAACATTGCATAATAAATAAACTTCAACATAAAACTGACAGAGACAAAGCTGAAAACTGGTGGCGATGGTGCCAAAATGCATTTACATTTCCACACTCTCCGTGGCTGTCTGTGTTTTGAATTGTGTTTTAATTATGTGCAAATAGACAGACAGATAGATGGCTGCATAATCCTGCTGGCAGTTCATTGAAATGTTGGCGAAAATTCATTCAATTTTAAATTCATTCGTTGCTGGCATAATTAAATTAGACGCTTCACTAATTTCAATGGTTCTCATTTGTCAGCAATCCGGCGATAAACACAGTCGTATACCTGTTTTCGTTCCCTTTGACTTGTGGAAATTCGTGTGACAGGCAACAAGGATTTATTGGAGCTACAATTGCCTAACAACTACAAAACTGCTCCTAATTAATTTCGCAGCTCAAGTGAAAAGCTGTCAGGCAACGGCAACGGCAACGGCAACGGCAAATGCGCCGCACACGCCAAGAAATTGTCGGAAAAGACGCTGCTGCTGATGCTGCTGTGCCTTGAAACTAAGTTGGCAGCTAAGGGAAATAGTAGCAAAGGCTGTGTTGTGGATGTGTAGGAATTCCATCTTCATGTTACGGGTAAGTTAAACTTCATTAATTAAACATTTAATATGAAACGGAGCAGTATTTTTGTTTCTCGTATTAATATTCTTTAAAGAAATGGCTAGTTGGACAAATCCAAGATAAGCTTAATAAGATGGTTGACTTATCGATACAATTCAAATATCACCCAACAGGATTATAAAATGCATTATTTTGGTGAACTTTTTGAGCTATGTGAAACTGTTTTTTTTTTTATATATTTCAACCATTACTTATACTAAAAATTTCTTTATTTCTACAGTTACTTTATCAAACCAATTTATCTCAGAATATCTTTACAATAAATATGTTTAGTATTTCTTAAACTTAAATTCAAATTTTTTTATATTTCAGGGAGCGCAACTAATGTATTTCTTTACTCTTAACCTGCCCCTCCCCCACCCGCGGCAATCACTTAGTTCTTGCAACCCTTTTACTCCCGATTGCAGCTGTTGACAGGTTGTCAATTTTTTGCCACCTACTTCGTTGCCTTGACACAAACTTGACCAATGCTTCGGATGTGTAGACCCCTTAGAGTCTACCCCAATTTTTTGTTTGGCAAGCTGTCAGGCGCCAGTTGCAATCCGCTCTGGATGAAATCTCGCCCCATCCCCCCTCCCGTACGCACTGTGGCACAAATCAAGTGGATCCACTTGCGCCATGTGTGCGAAATTCACGCTTGAAAAGCATGTGGAAAATGCTGTCGCTTGTAAATTTTTGTTGGCTTGCGACGAAATACTTGAGCTGTGAGCAAAGGAAACAAGGACGAAGTGGGGTGTTGCAAAGAGACAACATTAATTTATGGGTTGCATGCCTCAGCGCTAGCGTTGCAAGTGCCGAGCACAATTTAAAGGGGCGCTCGTTGGTTTCGTTAACGACTCCATTATAACTTAATACAGGACAGGGGATAATTCTTCTTATTCCACGCCAATTGCCGCCAATCCACGCTGTTGGAATTTAATTAAAATAGTTTGACTTACGCACACTTTGCTGACTAAGTTGTTTTTATGGACACGCTTTACGGTTTCGAATGCGTTCATAAAAAACTTTTCGAGTGTCAGAATTATGTTCAGCGCGAAAGCTCTTTTGTTTGTAATACCCTTTAGGAAGTCGCTATTGTTGCTTTTGCAAGCATTATGTAGCGCCTTGAGGTAGACATCGATTAGCTGATATATATTTTAATATTTATTTATTTTTTCAAAAATTTTTGTAGCCTGGATCAGATATACTAGATATGCATTTATATATAGACCGACAGATCTTTGATTTGTGTATATTAAAAAATTTAATGTTTTACAAAAATAAGTAATTTTGAGCAAAAAATAAGAAATAAGAAAAATTAAATTATAGACACGAAATCTTATTACACTTATTGAAAATTCATTTCATATGCTGAGACAGATACAGATAATATTCAGTATAGTAACAAAAACATGTTAGATTTGAAATTGTAATCATTTAACTATGAAAATGTAAGTCTTTATTTTTAAAATATATTTCTGATTTTTCTTATTTAGACAGACTTGCTTATTTAAATGTTTTATCTTATTAGAAAGAAGAATAGACTGAATTTATAGCAGGGTATTTAAGCCTCAGCTTTTGTAAGAAACCTGTTCATTCTTTTTTTTTTGCTTGGCTTTTACTTGCCCCGGTGCGTCATGGGGTGGGGTTTCTTAATGACCTTATGTAACAGTGTCTTCCCCCTCCCTCCTGAAATTCCACAGTGAGTCATTGGGATTGACAGCTTGAAGCTGGAAAAAAATAAACTTTGAGCTGATTATCGCCGCACACTCAAGTGTCAATGGGCAAAGTTTTTTTGACCAATAATACAAGTTCAGGCATTAGGTGTAAACTAATATTAATGCTTATATTTATGTTAATGGCAGCAGATCAGATATGTTGGCTATTGGAAGTATCCGTTTCCTGTTATTGGCCACTTTCATGCCGCTTTCGAATTGCGCTTAAAACCAATTATCAAATCATGTCGCTGCTGGCTGACAAACTCATTTATTTTGCTCCCAGACTTGCCCACATTGCAACACATATACACACACACTAATCGAGTCCAAGTGCAAATCAAGTCAAGTTCCGATTTTGCTTTCGTTTTACAACAACAACAACAAATATATATATATATAAATATATTTTCCATGGGAGAAAGAGATCCACAAGCTGTCAAACTGTCGCCAGGGCCTGAAATAATCATTATTCAATGTCAGAAGTTGTTTTGTTTTTTGAGTGGAGGTTTCCAACTAATTTTAATGTGTGAAAATTAATTTTGTGAGCACTGGTTTAGTTTTACTATTGTACATACACATATATATACACATATGTTTATATGAGGAACTGCATCGACCTGATGTGCCTATCAATTAGATTGCTCATTTGTGCTTTACCTCTGAGAACCTGTCGGTTCTTTTTTGACCCCCCCTCATATCACCCTCTGCACCTATCAAACTAACATTTTTTTTATTTTTATTATGTTTAGAAAATGGTTTTTTTATTTTCCATTTACTTATTGAATGTATATTAAAAGCAGCCGAAAATTTAAAATATTTATATTTTTTTAAATTTAAAAAATAATATAAATTGCAAATTAAATTTACAAATTGATTTTTGGTAAAAAATAAAGTTTTATATACCTCAATTTTATGCCTTAAATTAAACTTGTTTTTCTTTGGTGACATTTTTTTATAATTGAAATATATTTTTTGCTCCCACCGGTGGAAGTGTTTTATTCTCGCTTAAAAACTCAAATTTTTCAAAATAAATCATTTATATACAGAACAAAAAAGCTTATTTAATACATAAATAATTATAACTAAAAGTATAAAAATATAAAAAATATGCTGGTTCTAAAAAATGAGTATTTTAAGTTGTTACTATAAAATTGTAGACTCCAGAAATTGTAATAATATAGTAATTTTGAAAGCAACAAGCTTAACTTGATTTTAATGTATTAAAGGGTATGTGCTAATCTAGCACACACACACATCTGTAGTTCTGTCCTCAATTTGAGATTTAAAATAAAATTTAATCGGCGTAAATCATGTGGTAACAAGTTAAGTTAGTTAATTTTAAAGTAAGATATGAATCAAGCATTTTGTGTATTGCAGGGTATCTGGTACTCTAGCACATGCACTTGGCGCTCTATGGCCAATTTAAAAAAAAAACACAATCGCCATAAATCATGTGGCAAGCGCCACAAAACACACGGCGACATATTAAATTTACAAGCTGATTTTGATTTATGCGCGTAATGCATATAAATATGTATTTATTTATTTTTGTTGTTGTTGATGTTGCTGTCGTTGTTGTTATTGTTGTTGTTGTTACTGCTGTCAAGTCGGCTCGACGCTAACTTAATTTAGCTCTTTCTGTAGTCTTTTTGTTGCGTTTCTCATCCTATCTCTGTCTAAACATGCCTCACTGTCTATGTCTCATTTTCGCTTAGCGTACGCAATTTGCGGTATGTGGCAACGTAACTTGCAATTAAAGACTCAAAAACGTCTGCAAAATGCACTTACCAGCATTTGACTGAGTATGAGTTTGTATAAAGGCCCTCTAAGAGTCGATATCAGTGAGCAAGATTTAATTAATCTCCATAGTTGCCGTATATAGAAATGCATTCTAATTAAGTCTGACAAGCTCTGACTGTTGATTCATGTAGAACCTGACGCTGTAATTTGTGGGCGCCTTAAAGTGCGTCCAAGTTACTTTCTTCGCCTTGGTCTGACAGACAGCTTCATTAATTAAAATGAAAATTAGTGGTTTTACATTGTAGGCGATAGGCAGAGGGTGTGGTAATGGTAGTGGGAGACCTCAATCCGGGAAGCCCCATTCAAAAGCAGCAATTAGTTGCAAGCGTGTAAAAATCTTTTCGCTAGCAATTTGGTAAATAAACATTCAAAAGATGACCCACTTTTTGGCGACCTGGTGAAGTCTGTGCAATCATCTCCTGTTCCCTCTCCCGTCTATCTTTCTCTCTTTCCTTCATTTTGTCCAAAATGTACAGAGAAATTTCATTTTGAAAACTCAACTTCCTTTTTCTCTGGCAATTTGTATAAATGTCCGTGCATTTAACTTTATGTTTATCATTTCAGCATTCAATCAATCTTTTTAGCCTTAAAACGCAAGTTTATAGCTGAATTTAATATAACTAAATTATTAAGTTGTGGCTAATGTATAACTTTTAATTAATAATTGCGACTAGCTTATAAAAATGCCAACTGTAAATGAGTTTCCTGCACATAGCCATTTTACCATTTTTTTGCTTTGAAAATTATTTCTACAACTCTCGACCACACAAGCTGTCGTCCACTGGGGCCCTTAACCTGTCCGAGAGGGGGCAATCAAACGAGTTGTGACCGCAACAGTCAGCAGAATATTAAAAAAAAATACATGTATATGTGTTGTGCATGTGAATGAAAAATGCAATGCTTGTTTAATGTTGAAAAAGAAAAAAACGAGAATAAAGTTACAAGTTAAAAGGGCATATGTAAATAAATATATGACAGCTGGGATTAATTGAAAACGTTGACATATTGCTGGAACAGCGCAGTGACATTTGTAAATTGTATCAACATGTATTGCAAACAGACAAGGCAATGCAATTAAATCAATTAACTCTGAAACTTAAACAACGCATGAAATGATTTGTTACCTCTATTCAAATTGTGCACAGTTGGCGCCAATCAGTGTTGGAAAATCCAAAGAACAAGAGCAGAGAGCGCACTAGCATCGATACACGTACCCATACTCACTCTCAGAGCTGGCCACTCACTGAAAATGTGCGTCCATTTGCTCTCTCTGTCTCATTTAACGCCTGCAGCTCTGCTTCTTGTTCAATGCCTTTCGTCAGTTTCATCTGAATTCTGGTCGCGTGTGGTTGGTTGCGCACATGCGGTTCGCGTAATGCTTGTGTAAAAAGCCTTATAATAAATGAAAATATTAATGAAGTACACCTTAATATAATGTAAAATCAAAATTACGTTTATCTGACCCAAGTGCAATTATCAAGTACATATATATTAAGTGCAAAATATGAATTAGGCAAAACAAAAAACGATTTGCAACGGTTGCTTGCGGCCAGACGACGCAAACGTTAGTGTGAGCGAGACAACGCTACTGTGTGCGCACAATTTGTTGTTGCGTTTTTTGTTGTTACTGTAGATATTATGCCTGGCGCTTCTACTCATATGCAGTTGTTGTTGCTGCTGCTGCTGTTCTCGGATGTGCGAGTGTTTTGTTTGTAAAAGAACAAGAAAATAAAAAAAGGATTGTTTTTTTTTTGTTGTTGCAGCCGGCAAAACAAATAGTAACAGCTTTAAGTTTAAATGCTAATGTCGTAAAAAGTCACAACATATCCAGAGCAAAAACAGCAACACTTAAAATTCGGGCGAATACACAAGAAAAGAAAAAGGTGGAGTGAGCGTACAAAATAAAATAATGTGCAAACGGAATGTGGAAATGCGTAGAATGTTTGTGCAAAAGTAACAACGAAAAGGAAATCGAAGCCGATACCGAAAGCCAAAATAACACCAAAGCAAAAATAAGAGAGGCCGTCAAAATGCATCATCACATTAGAAACAATAAATACGTCAGAGTTTAGAAAAGAAATAATTATTATTTAAATTCAAACACACAACACAAACAACGGCTTAAATTTTATTTGCAACACAAATACGCAATGGCTGATATAAAACTAATAAAACGGAAGGGGATTTGGATTGTGGTGTTTGCGGCGCTTTTGCAGCTGGCCAAATTTTCGCATGCAAGCCAAGGTGAGTAACGAAATCAGTGATAACGATTATATTTGTATTTTTATTTACAATTTTGGTACAGTTCGTTCCCGCTTATATTGTTGGTGCTGAGATATACTGGGTGACAAGTTGTCTGGGCGACGTGCAACAGCGCAGGTTTTTTTTACGCCAAACTAATAGTAAATTTTGTTTACCCTATGTCAAAAGCTGATAAGCTCAATATGCACACGTCAGCTGTACAGTAACTAATCATTAATTGTTACCTAGATACTTTTGTGCATCTCTAAATTTTTTTTCTCCCATATTTAAGTTTAAATGGTGTACATTTTAATTTAAAATTATAATTGTTTACTTGGTCTTCAAGATGGCATCCTACCCAAAATTGTAAGATTTAGCGAGCGCTGTCTGTACTTAGTATTTCATATTATGTTTCGCCATTGCGTTGTGTCCTAATTGACGCATGTTGCGGACTTTTATAGTCCATAGTCCCCCAAAATATACGACACACACATCACAAGTTCTTATCCATATGGTAGTCATACATTTCGAACTGTTAGCAATAATAATGAACGTAGCAAACACCAGTTTATAGATAAGACAAGGACTTTGTAAATATAAAGTTATCAGCCATTTACAATTACCTTTTGAGCACATTTAATGAGTTTTGCTTGAGTCAATTGTGTATTTGACACGCTAATTTGGGTCATAACTTTATTTGCAAAATGCTTAAATGGGTTTCAAATCATAACTTCAAGCGCCTAAGTTCAGTACAGTAGTCGACATGGAGACACCCCCTGCCCAATTTGCTTACATTATCTCTTAAATCAATGAGCCAGAGCCATAAATACTTGAATGCCACTCTAAACAAAATGCAGAGCTATAAACAACAACAACGTGAACAACAAGTGTTCTGAGGGCACAGGTAGCCAGAAAAATGAAGAGAAAACAGGTCAAATATCCAGCCAGCTGAAACGCATTAACTGATTAAAGTACAAGCAGGCGGATACAGCGCTTGCGTTTTTCAATTTTCAGTTTTTTCTATCGGAAAATCAACATCAGCTGAAATCCTCACGAAATGCGCAAATAATGCAAACAAATTAAATGCTCCTTTCAACCCAATGGCACTAGAATGCCGTCAAGGCAACCAAAACCAAAACTCACCCCCTAAAATAACATGAAGGAACAAAGCTTAAGTTCATGGGGTGCCTGGAATTTATCACTGCCAGTGAAAAAAATGAACATCCCTGAAAAATGGAAGAGTCAAGCTGGAAAAATGATAAGCTGTCCCCGTTGTTGGCATGTGCTTTATCAAACCACTTTTTCGGCTAAAATACATATGCAAATTGCGTGTTACGGAATGCCAGTAATCGTATCCGACTCTGCTGGTCTTATCAGCATTATGTCCAAAAAGAAGAGTGGCTTATACGTTCAACTGAAAAGAAAGTTAGTTAATTTTTTGTATAATTAATTTAAATGTATTTATATGCTAAGAATTAAACACAAATCCTTTTAACAAGTTTATTAATCATATTTTTTGATTGTATGTTTTTATTTCATATTTTATAAATTTGATTCAACTCTAAGTTGATTATTGATAAAATACACAAGGTAAAAATAGTTAAAAGTTAATTAAATATGAAACAAAATATTTTAATTGACCTAAAAAGAAAAGGGACAAGAAAATAATATTTCCGATGTGAGAAATTCATGAAGTACATAAATATTAAGTAACTGCATTCATATTACATAACATATAGCAGGTGGTAATTTACAACTAAATTGAAGACTCAGAGTTGGAGTTGCAAAATCGTTTTTAGCTTTACTTTCTTGCGTTCTTTTAAACAGTATTTTGACACGCATTCCGTTATTCTGTAAACCATCGACAATGGTTGAAACCAGGTTGGTTTTAATAACAGGACAACAACTGTTACACATACACACACACACACACAGAGAGAAGCACACACGCAACGTGCTTAATTAATGGCAAGGTGGTAATTAAAAAATCTTAATACAACAATAGCAACAACAACTGGGTGTATCCAGAAGAAAGCAGAGCCAAGTAAATTTACGTGCAAAGCTCCTGTTTCCCTACCAGGAATACAAATAAGTATATCCTTCACTCTTCTCTCTCTCTCTCTTTGTCTGTGTGTCTTTCTCGTTTCACATTCTACATTTAATGGTCATAATTCTTTGTTTAGTGCCCGGCCTGCATGTTGGCCCCTGTGTGAACTGTGACAATTGTTTCACGTTGCCAGCTAGTAACTGGTGGCTAAGCTTTAGCAGCTGAGCGTATCCCGTGCGAATCTTTGCAGCTAGCAGCTAACAGCTTCTATTCACACCAGCAGACAGAGCAGACTCAGACCACCAGCATATTTGGCCGCATTACGTGTTATTCGATATGAGTGACATGTTATTCTAATTTCACACCCCCTTTTTGCTTTTTTTAATGGTTGTTGTGCTCGAAGGGTGCGCTGTTGCTGTCATCCATCCAAAGTATTTCCATATGGTCCGCTTCGGGCGCTATGTGTCGCAATGTGTACACAATTTACATAAATTTGTATGGTGTATGTATGGGTCGAATTGATGGGAAGCGAGCCCAGAATGAGGTCATTTCTCTTCCTTTTTACTGTCTTGACTGAATGTTGCCGGGCCCGGCTGTCAACTAATTAGATTGTCATTGCAAAAGTATTTTCTTTTCTTACTCAAGCGCCGGATATTTGACAGAGTTAACGTAGCTGTTATTCCTGGTTGCAGGAGCTGCAAGGATCTCGCAACTGTCGCTGAACTCTTTCTACGCTCTGTCAATTTTCAATCAGGACATACATAATAACTTAGCCAAGGAGTGCCTGAGAGCCACCCTTTGTATGTGTGCCCTAAAGGTATGTAATGGAGGAACCAATGTCTTTATCGTTGACGTTGCCTTTGTTGCAACGGAAGTCAGTTATGCATATATATATATGTGTATGTGTTTATGTATTTGTGTGTGTGCTCAACGTGGCACTGGCATTGACATTGTTCAAGGTTGCACTTTGGGTACAGCTTATTGCAAAATATATTCACATCAAATATTTACCAAAGGTTAAATATTGGAATTGCTATCGCCATCCGCAAATATTTTTGTATAACGAAATGTTTCTACTTTTTCTTAGTGTGAGTTCATGCTTTATTCATGCTTTTTTTGAACATTTATGTAAATAGTTCAAATATATATTTAATTTAGCATAGCCTATCATAAGCAGTAGCTGTTATAGATATAAAGCTAAGATTTTAATGCTTTTTCTATTAACGCATCACCAACAATCATTTGAATTGAATACACATTTTTTTTGGGTTATATTAATTTTATAAAAACGCTTATGGAAAAAACTATTTGCATTTATTCATTTCAATAAATAATTAGCATGAAACAGCTTTTATTTAATTTTCACTAATTGTATAAATATGAAAACATTGCGCATATTTTATAACGGTTATATTTGTGTTCTTTTGGCTTAATTGAAATATTGATGAATATGTTTTGTAAACGTGTCGATTATTTGTACTCTATTAACGCATTTCGTTTTTGCCAATTTACAAATTTTAAGGCGAAAATTGGTGCAATCACATTATGCATATCACATTTTTTGCCAGAAAAACAATGAATGCATTTTGAACATGGCATGATTTATTTTGTTGCACATATTCAAGTCATTTTTATGGTCTGACCACAAGAACTGCAACATCCAACATATTGTTTTCCTTTAAAACTGAGCAAAACCAACAACTCCCAAATGAGTGTGTCTCCCTCTTGCTCGTGTTGATCAATCTGCTGACTCCCTCGCCTGGCAGCAAATGCAATTTGGGCCGAGTTCTTCATCCTTTTAACCAATTCGAAAAAAGACAACATGAATAATTCACAAAAAAAAACTACATCAGCAGCAGGAGAAATCCCAAAACACATTTCCAAATTGTTGCTGTTGCTGCTGCTGCTGCTGTTGTTCTTGAGGCTGCGGTTGCAGTTCAACGCACTCGAATTCAACGCAACACAACAACAAGAAAAACACAAACATCAGCGGACTTTATATAAGAGCTGGTCCGAGCTGTTCTGTGGTCGTTTTGCCTGAGAGACCTGAAAGCATCTAGACCCAAGCAAAATAAATGGCAACAGGAAATGGCATAAAATTCACTTTATTTTCATTTGCAATTACTTGTGGCATTGGCAATGCACTCCAAAATAAATCTGGGTGCTATTGTAAGGGTGTGGGCGTGGTCGTGCAGCCAATTTGCATAACGTGCTGCTAGAATGTGAGTGGGAGGTACAGCCAATCAGCACCAAGAGCAAAGTTATAGCTAAATCTTGAGTTGGAAATGGAGCTAGATGGCCAGCTCTACTGGCTATTAAAAGCCTTGTAAATTGCACAGACCACAATGCACATTTATTTTTTAGAGTGTGATTTGTTGTTCGGCTGCAAAGTGTTGACATGTAGCAACTTTAAAAATAACAACAAAGAAAGCAGTAAAGCGAGACCAGATGTAAGCTACTAAGATCTGAAGACAGCAACCCAGTAATGCGGATCAGAATGGAAAATATCCGAGATCAAACTAAAAAAATACACTTGGAAATGGCTTAAAATTTATTACTTTATCAAAATTGAACCCATTTTAAAAAGCAGCATATTTTTAGTCATGTTTTGGCAATGTATTTAAATTGGAAACTTGATTTTGGGACAGGATATAGGGTATGCAGTTTTTTTATCCATACATTTTATTTGAAAATTTGAAATGTGGTTAGCTCGGAATTCTAAATTACTTTAACTTCGTCAAAACTGAAGTAATATACAAAATAAGATTATTTATATACTTTTAACATTTCAATCAACTTTTCGCCTTCTATTACTCAATACTTGTCAGTTTTGAACATTCTTCACTTGCGTTGCCTGTTGCAACATCCTTTACATCTCCTGCTAAACATAAACGCTGGTCTGCATGTATTTAGCCCAGTGCTATTTGAACGGCACTTTAAGCGTTAACAACTCTAACTAAGCATAGTTATATAAGCAAAATGCTGTATAGCTTTAAATGCAGTAACCGTACCCCCTCATAAAATGGAGCGTTAAACTCGCTCGTTAAACTATCACGCCTAGCTCTCAAATAGCTCCTCTGGGCTTGCAGACGGGAGCTGCATGAAACGCCCAGATACTATTTGGAGCTGAGCTACGAAGCTATGCTTAGGCTAAGACTTGATGCCAATTCACTTAATCACCTTCTGCAAACGGAAGTCGACAGAGCTTTAATTTTTTTTGCTTATACACCACTCGATTATGTTTTGTAATTGCTCCCAGCTAGCAACCCCCAGCCTTCAGCCTTCAGCTGGAGATATGCCACGCCTAGAGTGTAGTTTGCTTTGTGCCCGCAGCTGGGTAAAGAACTCAATTAAAAGTTTAGCTAGCAAGCGCCACTCGTCGCTTTCCTACGGGAGTGCCTACAAATAACGCAGGCCAAGAAGCATTAGCCGACTAAATGATACCTCACTAGTCATTTTTTAAAAAAGATAATAAATATTTAAACAAGTAGGGGATTTGCAATATCTCTCCTAGCTAATCTAGGTAAAACCATTCCAGAATTATAGCACATTATAGCAAGATGAGTTCGTTTAGCCAGGAGAATATTTATTAATCTAGATTAACATGACCAAAGCTTGGAGGACACCGAGGGACACTGAATTTCTCAATCCGACAAAAATGCTCCAAGGAAGTGAACACAATTGTTCTGAATAATGTAGCTGTAAAGGAAGCGAATCAATAATATTATTTTGTTCATGTTGCCTGCTCAGCTAGCACAACCCGTTTACACAATTATTTGGCTACAGGGTATTGAAAATAACTCGCTTCATAATTATTATGAAGGCACAGGCAAAGTTTCTGCATTGTTGTTGTTGTTATTGTGGCTTTGGGGCAGCATTAATTGAAAAAGCGGCAGCAAATTAAGTTGGACATTTAGGTGGCATGTCTCCATGTCTCGACAAGAGTCTCGACTGCGTCTTTGAATTGAACGACTTATCAGTCGCTTATCAGTCAAACAGAGCCCAAAGACTAAACGTTTGCTGTTGTTAGTGCTGTTGGCCATGGCTGCCTGAAAGTAGATCGATCGTTGAATTCAATCCGCTCTCCACAGCACCGCACAGCACAGCACAGCGCAGCAAAGCACAGCTCCTTCTCCCCCTTCGGCGTCCAACTATATCTCTGTCTGTATCTGTAGCGTTAATCTATCTGGCCGCAGCGATTGCCACACATAAAATAGAACATGAAAAACGAGCGACGCTTACAACGGCGACGACTAACGACGCGACGTTTTGTATATACACCACACACGTATATATATATATACATATGTGTTTAAATAAATGATGGTAAAGGAGATGGAGGGGTCAGTGTGTTGTTGCTAGAAGCAAAGTAATTTGTTGCAAGCAGCACAAGACAAAAGAAACAGGCGCGCGCTTTTCCGATCTACGTTCTGAGCAGCGATTCCCGCTTCTTTCTTCATCATCCGACTCCAACTACGACTCGAAGTCGAAGCGAATGCTCAGCGTTTGTTATTATTTCAATATTAGCTACAAAATGCACGTACTTCATGCCACTTACAGCGTATATGCCACTGTGGTTGCCCTCCCTGCATTTGCACAGTGGATTGAAAATAAATAATACCATTTTTAAAATGCAAACTTACAACTACAAAAATGTTAATAAGAATCACAATTTGTTACGATATGAATTTCTAACTATGTATATATCTGCTAAACTGTTTCTTTCCAAAGTATATATGTGTGCGTTAAAGCCACATAAATACATTTTTAAATGCTAAAGATGTATACCTCTAATTATATCTATATCCATATTTCGCTATTAAAAACTGTTTTTTAATCGGTTTAATGTGTATTACAACTGTATATATTTCCTAAAATATTATATCACAATTAAGAATGACTTATCCATATAGAAGAATTAAAATGCTACACTTTAATGATGACTCATCTGCAACTAGTTAAAACTATTTCAATCTTTTATATGGCTCGGTGAACCACTGTGTACAGATTGGCTGGCAGCACGACAAACCCGTGTAGCTCCCAAGTCAGAGGCACACAAGCTCCTCACACTCAGTCAGCGATCTTTGTTGGCAGTGCTGTGATCTTATCTCAAACGTTGTACGTCCAGTTGCCCGTTGTCCGTTGTCCGTTGTCGTTGGTTTGGGCGCGATCGCGCAACTTAAGTAGGTACTAAGTGCTGCATTTTTCAGAGCCATGGCACAGACCTGGCTAAAGCTCTTGGCTCTTTCTGTTTCTGATCTGTTAAGCTGTTGAACTCGCTGTCTGCCATTTGTTTTTGTTGTTGTTGCTGTTGTGCGATTGCAATGGCAACAGAGTCGATAACATGTGCAGTTTATGACGCGCCCGTCGATATCTGATTAATGGAAATAATCTACGTTTGCCAACAGATGTAACAGCAAATGCAACTGAAATTGAAACTGCAGCGGAACTGCAACTCGTGCTGTGTGGCATCTTCAATTGAGCTGTCATGTTCAGGTTGTGGTTGCCACAGTTTTGAGTAAGTTTTTTGCGCTAATTTACGTGTCGCCGTTGTTATTCGCATAAAATGTTTAAATTGCGACCACTCGCTATCAAACGCATCACACAGTTCAGTTCACTGCAGTTGAGTTCAGTTGTTGTTGGCCCATTAGACGCTTAACTTTATGTGCAACTGGCAAATACTTGACGCGATTCTCTCTCTCGCTTTTAACAGACACTTAAGTGTGCCCCGGCCAGAGTGGAGCAGGCTGGAATGCGGCAGCCGTTTTGGCCAAACACTCGACTCGCAAGCTGCGTAACTTTGCAGCCAAAACGCCACTAGCAACGTTTACTTTTCGACCAGGCCAACAAACTCATATGCAGCTGTTGTCTGCGACAGTTATAAACTGCTTAAAATCACTGATTACAAACTCAAAAGTCGCCAAAATATTCAGTCAGAAAAGAAAGTTAACACAACTAAGAAGCGATTAAAATCAAAAACAACTATCTTACTTGGTTAAACAGCAAACGTTTCAGAATGCAGTACAAAAGGGAATAAGAAGAATGATTTTGGTTTATGTTAGTTTTAATGCGGCTTTAACATATCTTAGTTTATTTACACCAACAATAATTTACCACTTTTGTGCGACTTGTTGACTGCTTTGCTTTAACAGTCATTGCCATTGTGCCGGTTCTTCCTTCCACAATTGCAGTTGTCGCTCAGTTATGCAAATCTTGTAAAGAGGTGGTAAAATACCAGACTCGACTGCACTTTTCACGTCTGGCAATGACACAAATTGCTTTTGTCTTGCGTCTGCCGTTGAGGCTGAGACCCTGAGACTTACTCTGAGTAACTAGTAAACGAGTTCAAGTACCGAGGGCATTGTTTATCCACTGCCTAATACGGTGCTACATGTGATCCACGTACCGCTGAATGCCGGGCATCAATTTATGCGCCAGTTGACAATGGAGCTGGCTTGAGGGCTCTGTTATGTGGGCGCCTAAATCGCTTAGCAAATACACCAATTAGGGGTTGGGCTCATTAGCCAAATGAATTTTGCTATGAATTTGTATACCATTCACTCATAAGTTGAGTAGAATACATAAAAAGTTATGAGAGATATCGTGATATAAGATACTTGCTTACTTTGTAACAAGATACTAAAATTATTTCGTTATTCTTTTTTATTTTTTAGCCTTTGTATTAAATTTAAAGATAGAATAATAATTTCAAGCTCTAACATTTATGCTCATACTGCACACTTTCAAGATAGTATCTATACAACAAAGTAACTCTATGCTACGTATCCACTCACCTAGCCACAGCTTATTATTGTGTAATTTATAACTAATTTTTTAATATTTAAATTTATAGCCGAATGACGAGCTGTTTGCCAAATCGCCTCTTTCAATATGCAGCTAAATGTTAAACTTGAATACAACCCACAACTTAACTTAAACAGCAGATTACAAATTCTATTTCGATGTTAAATTAATTTTGATTTCAGCTTTTTATACATTTTTTGTTGGATAACAATTCTGGGATGAGCGCCGCGTACCCAGTAAAGTATTTATTGTGCAAATGCATTTTAAGCTAACAAGTTAGTTTACAGGCAGCTTTTATGATCTTTTGACACACTCATAACTTTCACACGCGACTTGGCAGGAATTGCCGTTATCTGAATGTTAAACGAAGGCCAAATTACTCGCAGATGCAGATGCAGATGTGGAAACCCGTCAGTACTGCTGTACTGCTCTGACAAGCGTGAAATTGCGCGTCGCGACTCTTGCTAGAATAACAACAAGAGCAAACAACAGCAAATACAGGCGACACCCGCACTTGAACTTTTGCACAAAGTGTTCAACATGACAGCCACTAGAAAGAAGAAGAAGTTTTTTTCGAATTTGCCAACTATGATGGGAGAAGTGAAGTGGAGAGTCAACTGGACAGCAGCTCTAAATTGCTAAAGCGGAAGTCACGTCACAACGTAGAGAGAGAAAAAGGGAGACAGAAATAGAGAGAGAGCAAGATGGGGGTGAAGTAAAAAAAAAGTGATGCCAAAAAGTGATTGATGCGCCGTTAAACCAAAACCAATGGAAACCCATTTACAAAATCATTTCTCGTAGTCGCAGTCCCTGTAGTCTTCGTCTGCCTTGCATTTAATTAAAACTTTTCCCCGATCGTCGCATATCGTTTTTTATGCAAATGTCGTCGTTCTCATATTCAGCGTTTGGCATATGCAAATTTCTAGCATTTATAGCGTACCGACTAAACTTCCAAAGGTAAAGGCAGTTGCTGTCAATCCACAAATTGCAATCTGCAATTGCGCCTCTGGAAAGTAACAAGTTCAGGACCAAGACTTGTGTCGCACCTCTCTTCCCCTTTAACTCTTTCTCTCTCTCTCTCCTTCTCTCTCTGTCTCTCTCTCTCTCTCTCTCTTTCTCTACCTCTGCTCTCTAATTTTTTGGAGTCAGGTTTCGTGTGTAAATATTATTTCAGATCAAATATCAAATATTTTGCTTGACAGTGAAAGAGTCTTTTTCAACTGAAGTCTCAATACGAGGCAACCTGTAAATATTTGCATCAATATCGTATGACTGTTGTAGAAACAAAAGGCTTTAATAAGTTTGCCTAGCATTAGAATTGCCCTCTGAGTGGGAGTCCCCTTCTCCATCTTCTCTTCTCGAAAGCAACATTAATCTTTGTTAAGCTAAAAATAAACATTTGGGCCCAACAGAATTTCTGCTCATCTGCTCTTCAGTGATGGGATCTGCTGACAATAATAGCGAAATCTCTTAATTGCCTCTCGAATGTCTTTTGACCCTTTACTGGTTGAATAAACTGCACTATTTGTTTTATTGATTGCCTTATCGGTGCTGTTGTTTGTCTGGAATGCATTTCGTTGTGCTACACTGATGACGTCTCACCCTTCACAGTTTGCTTCAGAACTTATCAAAAGTGGATTTTTTTTAACTTTATGCATTTGTAATTTGGGTATTTAAAGTTTAATTTTTTCGGTTAACTTTAATTAATCAAATAGTTACATTTCATGAACATATTATACTATATTAAAAGTCGAATTACTTGTATATTAATTATAATCTCATTAAGTATTTTAAATTGACGTTTAAAATAAATATTTGACAATGTCGATTTTATCCCGTTAAAATTCGTTTAGAAAGAATAACTCGCTCTCGCTCTTGATGTGTCACTAACAAAATATACTAAACTAACCATCTAAATTTTAATGATTTTTTTACAAATTAAAATTTATACGGTAGAATGATTAAGCGATTAGTAGGGTTCAAATATTAACATTGAATAATAAACATTGTAGTTTGTCAAATATCGAATCAGTTTGCACACCACAGCAGCAGTTGAGAGTTCAAAACTAAAGTTTTTTATACCATTATTATGTTATTTAGAATTTTGTACTTGCTTGTGTTCCCCTTGATACAATGTGATGGATATATACGTATCACTAACGTAAAATGTGAGGAACTAAAAAAGGCAGTGGTCAAAATACCCGTTTGTAGACTGAATGTTCTGGGTCGTGGTCGTATTGCTACCAATCTTCAAGTGGATATATTAAAAACACCTGTAAATGATATCCAGATCAACTTCAGTGTTTGGAAAAAACAAAATGGCTATTTACCCTTTTTATTCAACGTCAGTCTTGATTTTTGCCACTACATGAGACATCCGAAACGCCTACACATTTTTTACCAATTTCACAGAGGTTTTATGCCGTATTCCAATTGGAACCATACTTGCCCATATGATGTAAGTACTGGTCAAAAATTCCATTGAATAACATTTTCAATCGGTTTATATTTTTGTATGCCCTTAGCATAGTGTAATTATCAAGGATTTTGTTGCGACTGACGAGATGTTTTCCGTAGTGCCTATGCCAAAAGGAAGTTATATGTTTAACCTGATGATAGGCACTAACTCTACCTGGGTTGCAAAGATATTATATTACTTAGACATAGATGTGAAGCAAACTTTTCGAAAGAGTAAATGATTAAAATAAATACCATGTTGGTGCATACTTATTAATTGCTGTTACTTCGTAAATCACATACATTTTCATATTCAAGATCATTTATCGATTTTTTAACGTTATTCAACTGACTTATGTGACACCGATATATACTCCTGATAACTAACAAGATATTTCAGCAATTTCCTTATGCGTGAGCTTAATCCTCAAAGACATGAAATTTAGAATATAAGTTCTGGTATATCACAGGCAGAACAGATTTATTGATGTAATTAAAAGATGTTTCTCGAAAGTCGATTAACAACATTTTTATACTCTTTACGAGCTGTTAACGCTAATTAATGTCATTAACCTATTATAAAATATATAAATATATAAAAAATAAATATATAAAATATATAAAATTTACATTAATTATATTCACATTAAATATTTTCAAGTTAAAATACCTATCTATCAAAGTAGATTTTAATTATAAAGCGTTAGGATTAGTTTATAAAGAATTGCTTGATTTCCCATTGACAAATTGTGTCACTAAATTAAAATGCGAGGTGGGTAAAAAATATATTACACTCAAACTAAAAATTTTAACGAGAGGTGTAGACTTTACAGATATGGCCATTATATCTATTCATTATAATGTGCTTTTGCACAAAACATATATTTTTTTGTTGCTTTCGCCGACATTTATGTTAAATTAATTTTACACTCTGATTTGGTTTTGTTTAATAGATTGCATAGCATATCTACAATAATTTTTCAAATGGTAACATCGATTAATGAAACAAATCTCTTCATTGCAATTAAAATCATATTAGGTATACGAAAATTATTTCCATTTAAACTTAGGCAAGCTACTAAAACCTAATAAATTCGCACTCTGTCGCAGCAGTTGACTGTACTTAACTAAATAATTTTTATTTGAACTATTATGTTGCTCAGAATTTTGTAAATGGTTTCTATTCCTATGATGATTTTGAACTGAGTGACGAGATGTTTGTCTTGGTCCCTTTACCATTAGGCAACTAAATTTTTCAAGTAGCCACTGATTCCATCTGGTCAGCCCATTTTTATTTTTATTTAGGCGTAGAAGTGAAAAACTTTGCGAAAATAGTAAACTTTATAAAATAAATAAGGAATAACAGGGTATCTTGCCGTTGGTCAATCTCTTTTTACTTATATCAAAGTTCAAACATAAGACTTGATAACGAGCTCCAGCCATCAACCATCGATCTGCAGATAACTTTTCGGTGTTGTGCCGTTGGTCAAATTTATAGTTTTTTTTTTTTTTTAAATTTGGTTTTGGAGCTGTGCGTGCCGCCTCATTGCCTGAAAAGGGAGTGAGTTGTGGAGTGAGAGACCGGGTAATAAATAAGAGTAGATATACACTCCATATGCACTCACAATTTATGACTAGGTCGCTTTTCGACAGCAGATTTTGAGCATTATTCCATGCACTGCCACTGGGCATTAGGTACATCCATAACGCATTTTGGAAACGCTTTCTATTTATGAAAGTTTTTGGCCCCGACCATATAGCTGAAAATTGGTCAGGCTATAGTTCAGCTCTCAACTCCCTATTAGCCCGTAACCAGTTGATTATGTTTCCATCGATCACTTTATACGCAGCAGTCACGTAGCTGTTGCAGTTGCAATCGATATGGATTTAAATCATTTGAAGGTTTCTTATTATTTATGCCCTACAATAACTGCAATTCGATAAACTCACATATTTCCATAAAAAAATTTATTTTATTTTTTTTTAGATTTTAATGTATAAATGAAATACGATGTGAATTTATATTTTATTTATTTATACGGAATTTGTTCTGATGAACAGATTTGACTCATACGATAATAATCATTTTTGACACTGAATCCACAATTTCTACATAAATTTTATAAAGTTTTATGTACTATGCCAGTTGATTTTGTTGTTGTTGTTTGGTTTGTGGCTTTGAATATATGTATTTATGCATACATTGCTTTGGCAACACAAATGGGCGGCTTTGGTTGACCAAATTGCAATACTGTTGCACCAGTTGTTAGTCTTGTTGTCGATTGGCTGGGCCGCAAACATATTTTCATCAGAGTTGCCACGGGGCGCCTATCTAATGCGGTCAGTGTGGCGACTCCGTGGGCAGCGGCGGCAATGCGTGTGGGCAGATCATAAAAATAATAAATAAAAATGCGACTGCAAAATAAATACATAATTGACGCTGGCTCATAAAACTTGCCAAAAGAATTTACAGTCAGTAAAATGGTCAAGGGGAAAAGGAGAACTGGTCTTGCTGGCGGAGATGGTTCCTCGGTGCACCATTTGCACTTCAACCGCAGATTAACAAACAGAGGAACAGAGGAAGCTGTGATGTGAATATTCTGTCTGTGTGTGTGTGAGTATATAGTGTGCGTATGTGTGGTGTGTGTGTGTGCGTTAGCTGGCAGACACATAATTCATACATTCACAAAAGCATTTATCGATTTTTTTTCTGCGCTCTTAACTGCTCCAACTGTTTGGAGAACTCAGATGTTAGTTGTTCTGTCCCCTTGCAATATTTTTACGATTTGCAACAGACGTTTGCCACTCAGTCCCCACAACCCCCACTAAAATAACATCTAATGCGCGCTTTTCAACAGCATCACTCTATTATATATACTTATATACACATTGTTTATATAAACACATATATATAACCAACACTGTATGTGTGAGATTTGTTGTGTTTGTTTGTTGTTGCTGTTGCGGTTGGCCCCGAACACGACAAATGTTTTGACGCACATCCAATCAGGCTGTTTTGGGAGAGGCTCTTTGGGGTCGGTCTGGTCATGCCATTAAATTCAGTGGGAAAAAGAAAAGAAAAACGAAATTTTGTCGGGAAATGTTTTTTAGCTTGCTGATGATTCAGAAAAGCGAGTAAAAACATTTCGCATTGCCTTTAAAATGTTTCCTCGCAGCGATTGTTGAGTTTTATTATTGGCCCAGACTCCTGGAGAACACATTAACTGATACCTAAAAAATACACAAAAGCCTTTTGTTTTTAATGGGGTTGGAGTGTTTTTAAACCCTAACCCGACCCATAAATAATAATGCGTGACAAAATCAGATGATTTACCTGGCTCTGATGACACTTTACATGGCCATAATTTGTTACCAGTCCAGGTGCGCACAAATTTTACGTTTATCAGTTGAACCACGCCAACGTGCCCAAAAACCCCCACACCGCCCTACCACCTGAGCAGAGTCTACTCCTAAATTGTGGGCGTGGAGGCACCAATAAACTTTTTTGTTCAAACTTTTATGCTCGGCGACAGGGCTATTAAATCAAATTGTAGTTTTTGGTCTGAATATTTCTTTTTATTTTTAGGTGTTATTTGTGCGTGTTTTGTATGGGTGCACATTAGTCGTAAATTATGTTCGAAAAATGTCACACACAAGTATTATTCATATATAACAAGTTTTTAATTTGATTTGTTTTTCAATCTCTTTCCAGGTAAGTGAATGCATATATCATCTAGTATTAATCGGAAATAAAGTTCTAACGAGGGATGTGCAAAAGGCAGTTAAGTTCAAAAAAACTTTAGTGTAAACTTGGAGCAAAATGGGAAATAATATTATTTTATTTGCTATCAATTTTCTTATATATAAATGTATATCATTCATATATGTATAATATGTATACATAATTTTCAAACTTATACTGCTGTTCAAAATAGCTCAAAAGTTTTTCATTAATTTTCATAACCAATTTTCCACTGATTTCTTTTTTGCCCGAGTTTATTATGCACAACATTTCTTAAAATCATATCCTATATTTATAAATGGAAAGCATTTCATATATGTATAGCTTTCATCATTAAATTATAATAAATTGTACAAAATAAAATTTTGTATTGATATTGTCGTAATACTTTTGATAATATTCATAAGGAAAACTCGGAACTAATTTCAAAAATTGGCAACATATGTTTTACGAATAATGAAAGGTGCAAGGTGGTGCATCTACCTGTTTGTACAGGGTATCTGTTAGTCCAATGCTCTGCTGGAGATGTTTCAAAGCACAGCTAATGCTGGTCATAAGTAGTCATTAGAGTTGTTGTTTTTCTCGATATGTTAATAATGCACGCATAAATTTGACGTCGGGTGCAGTCAACACATTTTCGAAAGCGCCTCAAAAATATTGACACAAATTTGATAAAACGCAATATTTAAAACCCGTTTTGTGTTTGCCAGCAGCAATTGCAGCTCCGATTATACTCATAACTTGTCTGTCAGTCTGTGTGTATTTTTGTTTTATTGTGAGCCAAATTCAATTAAAAGCAGTCAACGTGGGCAGGCGCCAGTCAGAGGAGTAGCTAGGAGCTAGGAGCGTGGGATGCGACTGCCTCAGACAACTGCACCAGCAAGTGGCATGGCATAGTTGCCACACCATTGTGTAATCGGACAAGCTGCCTGGCACCTATCTGTATGCATTTAAGCTCAACAACGGCAACTGCAGCTGGGGCGTGACACCATTTGCTGCTGCAACAAATATGGTTAGAATAATTATGATGAATATGGGCGAAATAACTCACTATGGGATGCGAAAGTTGTTGTCAAATTGCGAACTTTAATTGGGTTAACTGATGTAATAGAAGCAGATGAAGCACAATTGGTAAATTATTAAAAAACTTTGTCAGGAAATAATAACATTATTTTACTTTCAACATTTCTTAAGTTCTCGAACGTTTACCTAATAGTTATAATGTTATTGTCTGTAATTTTTACCAATAGGGGTCAACATTATGGAAAATAAGCACTTGAATGATTCATATAATTTACGTATTATATTATGAAAAGAAAGTTAATATTAATGTCACAAACAGTTGATATTTTAATAGAGAACAACTAATTGTTTTAAAATACTTCTTTCCAAAATTTAAGCTCGCTCAATTGCCCAACATTTATTTTAATTAATTAGCGCTTAACTTTGACAATTTGAATTTAAATAATTAATTAAATATTTAACAAGTACTGTGCAACATTTAATTTACTTATTAAGTGCTTTAATTTGACATATTTAGATGGTAAACTTAAAGTAAGCTCAAATAATCATAGTTAGAGGCAATTAATTTAGCGGTTCTTGCGTACATCCATCGATGTCTAATTGATTTACGTACTTTAAACTTCAATTCAATTAAGTAGACTGAAAGATGCTTTGAGCCTTGTTTAAACTGCGCAAACAAATTGGAAATTCGCATGCACTTTTGGTCTACTCATTTATTTACAATGTTTGCAAAGGCAATTTAAGTGATTTACCGTCGTGTCTAAACCGTATCAGAAGACCAATATAGATGTGATGAGTGATGTTGGGGTTTCGGTGTCTGACTGGTGACTGCCACCCACAAAGGATGCGTCCACTTGTCGCCAATTCACACGCTTGCCACGTAGCCAACGTAGACGTCCGACAAGTTGCCAATATTAAACGCTTGAATGGATTTTATGGAGCATAAACAGGAAATTTGCTGAAGAATGCGCAATTTGCGAGCGACAACAAAGGCGAAACGAGTGCGGGCCAATAGCGGGGGGGCAAGACAAGGAAGACAGGGGGACTGGACAGGATGGGTCAGTTGAATAGTGAGTTTCCTGCAAGCAGTTTCATGTTCATTTTGTCACTCTGCCATTCGAAATGACTTAAATAATCAAAATTTAGTAACAAGCTTTATTTTAAGAAAAGCCGAAATTTAGATACCCTTTATAAACGAATAAGATAGTAAATAAACTATGATGCTAGTTAAATATTTTAAGAGTCCTTAAAAATTATACAATTTTTATCGGAAGTTACTATTTTGATATGCCATATGGTACCTATGTTTATATAAATATTGCAACCAGCAACGACTGTAATACTCTGTTCTACCTTTAAATGACTCATCTCTGTTTAAAGTTTCATTAACTGCGATATATATTGACATGTTTGCCTTGCAGAGTTACAGGTTGAATGTTTTGCAGACTTAGAGTTGCCTTGAATTGATTTTAAGCACATTTACATCAAATAATGAAGCCCTTCAAACCAATTGATGACTGCAGAGTATTCAGAATTGTTGATGAATGAAAAATAAAGTAAAGTAAAAGTTCTCAACAGCTGACTGAAGTTAGTCTTTTGTCTGTCAGTGTGTGTGTGTGTGTGTGTGTGTGTGTGTGTGTGAGTGAGTGTGTGTGTGAGTGTGTGGTCGTCGTCATGAAACCATAAAACATTAATTTCAATTGAAAAAATTTAAGACTGAAGGAAACAGCAGTCACGGTATTCATTAGACGACGGTGTACGGTATTTAATAGACCCAAGTCCCTTGCCTTTGCCCTTGCCCTGTCTCTCGTAACCTGAACTGAATGGAACAGGGAATTGAAATAGAAGCCGTTTGTCTATGGTTAACTGCCTCGATCTTTGTATATGTGTGTGTAGTTTTGGCTTTGTTGGGAAAAAGTTAATATAGACAGGAGCTGATACCAATTTGTCAATTTGTCTGTAACAAATACACTAAAAACTAAATTAACAGCAAACAAATGTTAATTAGCAAAGTATCGATCAAAATGTTCATGTTGATTACAGTTTAATTTGCGCCATTTGCATTTTATTGAATCTAGAAATCAAATGCCACACAATTAAAGATAACATTGCAAACAAAAAAGAGAGAGAGAGAGAGACGGAGTGATACAGCTGTATCTGTCTCGGTTGCTGGTGCCTCATGTGTCAAAATCTGTCAGCAGCACTTAACCTTAGGCATAATTCAGTGTTCGGTGCCGGGAAAGTTGCCATCAATTTTAATATTTGAGCTATTTTTAAACTTGTTCTTAAACTGCTCGAGACTCCTCCACAAATGTGGTTATAGTTGTTGTTGTGTTTGTTATATTTGTTGTTGTAACTTCCGCTGGGGCGCTTAATTTGTTTTAATGCTGTTAAATTATATTTTCCATATATAGCTGACTGTGATAATATTTTGAGTGCTTCTCAAGTAGCCACATTTCTCTAGCATTTCTATACGAATTTTATTCGTTCCGTTCTGTAGTTTGGCACAATTATTAATCAAGTTTTCATTCAAATTTAAAACTTGAGCTGCCAACAAAATGTTGGTAGTTGAACCGTTTTAGAGTCATAAATTTAACTAGTGTTAGGCTTGGATTTAAGAAATGGCTGCTGTTTCTCCCCCAAGGACTGATGATGATTGAATATGGCAAACAGCTGCACGACAAACAGCCAACTGGGAACTTAAACAAACATCTGTCCTGCTGATCCCCGATGGGTCCTTCTTTCGGGGGTGTTTTGTGTGTGCTCAGACTCTGTGTTCAATATACAATGGAAACAATTTGAAACGCTAACTGGCACAATTAGAAAAAAAAGTGCTCTCAATGCCTAAAAGCAATTTTTAAAAGGAAACCGGGCAGGTATTTGCCAGAAGATTTATTTCATCTGCTACAAAGAATGGAACAAGAAATCGTGTTGAAAAGACGGTTTAAATTATTCTTATAGCGATTTAATTTCGATGAAAGTAAAAA
Organism: Drosophila dives; assembly: GCA_035042365.1. Taxonomy (NCBI): domain Eukaryota; kingdom Metazoa; phylum Arthropoda; class Insecta; order Diptera; family Drosophilidae; genus Drosophila; species Drosophila dives. Next base: position 4,997,564 of record JAWNLJ010000133.1, on the reverse strand, counting down.
AACAATACATATTTAGGAGATTTTGAAAAAAAGCCAAGTGTGAAATGTTAAAAAAATTTTGAAAAATACACTAAAATAATCTTCTTTTAATGATTTAAATAGTGAAAAGTTTATAAAGTTGATTGAATATTATTGGTTTATTTTATTTAAAATAGCATATATTCAAATTACACTTATAGCTTTGACAAGCTGAACAAAAAGTAAAATTGATACTCTAGGTATGCTATTAAAAATTACTGAAAACACATTTCACTTAGGTGACAGAGAAAACGAAATGACTTCAAATTCGATTATTTGTAATAAAGCAACAATTGCCAATAAAGATGAAAAGTCGAAACGCAATTTTAAACAATCTTGAGCAAATAGTACTTCTATATATTGAAGAGTAAACCACAAAAAATGTGAAACAACAACAAAATCAGAGACTGTGGCAAGCTCTGGCCTAAACTTCCTGTGGGCGCGGCACCACCACTTGGGCGGAACAGAAGAGAAGAGGAGGAGTTCTGAGGAGAAGCATATGCTTTCGATAAATCATAAATTTACATTCTTGTGCGCTCTTTGACATAGGCTAAGGCCGCACATATGCAACGCGATTGGATGGAGAGGGGGTTGAAGGAGGGGTCGCGGCAGCACCTAAAAGTGAACATCAAACGAATACAGGGCAGTGTGGGAAGGGTGTTCGGTGAGCTGCAGTCACATCCAACTGTGAAATGCATAGATCAATTTGAAAGTTTAACAACTGGCCATTAGTTCTAGAAATATGATTTTTATTTATTTAGTTTTTTTTTATGTTTTGAGGCGCATCGTAAAATGAAATCCATATTTTTACTGTCTGGGATTACAGTTTGTCAAAGCGCAGCGATGCATAAGGAATCGCACAAAGCCCACAGCAACAAGAATGGAGGAGTTGTATGCTTCATCCCACCCTTATGTATATATATATATATATCCATCTATAATGCAGCGCACGACAGGCACACGGCTAGCAGCTGTAGGCCACCTGATCCGAGGGGTTGATTAGACTGCTCAAATCCCATCGGATCAGTGACAAATTCAATAAAATCAATAGAAATTAATTTATTTCCCACCAACTACCAACCAACCCTCACCCGCAGTAAACAACCCCTTGGACCTTAACCTTACCTCAGTTAGTAGTAGCTCAATGTGCCCAGCATTACGAGTCATGTCTGCATTTACCTGCCCCATTAGCTTTGGCATTGTTGCCACTAAGGTACCAAAAAAAATATTGAACTTGTAATGGAAACACATATTTCTTTATGGTTTTTTATTTAAGCAGTTGATCAATATCTTAATAAGTGTTAATTAAAATATTCTGCCTTTAAAATTGTGGCTTTTATTGCTATCGAAAATGGAAATTAATCGATAATCGAGAAAAGGAGCCAGGTATCCATAAAATAAAGCAAATTTGATCTGCGTTGGATATACGAGAACCTTTATTCAAAATATTAAGTCTCAAGTTCTTATAATTTTTTAGACCTGCGATTTCATTTAGACAAACGGACGGACATGGCTATATCGACTCGGCTGTTGATTGTGATAAAGAATTTATATACTTTATAAAGACGGAAATGCTTTCTTCTGCCTGTTACATACATTTGCACAAAACCATTATAAAAATTTATAAGTGACACCCAAGCATAAAGTTATATTTTTTCACAAAGTTTTAGATTTTTATGCAGACAATTAAAAGTTAATCAGCTGAAACGAATGGAATAGTACAGATCCACAAATAATTGGCGGCCAGTCAACATTATCGAACTCTATCGCTGTCCGCGTCCCCTCCTCATACCCATACCCATCCCTCGATACTGTCGTAAAACACGAGTCTTTCAGCTGAATTCAAAATCTTTGTAATTTGCTTAGCGGCATTTGTTAGTGGGAGAGGAAGCTGAATAACAAGAAGCTGAGGAAGTCGTCTGCTCTGCGCTGATAAGAATTTAATTCCTCATGCCCACAAGCAGAATGCAATCAAAAACAAAACAGCGAACGGCGAACTATACAAAAGTCGAGCGTTAAATTGCTTTTCAGGGAGGTGGAGAGCGGATTTGGGGTGGTCTTGTGAAAAACTTTAGCTGGTCGCCATCTGTGAGACATTTTCTAAAACCATTTTTACAGACTCTCCAAGCAAGTAGCAGCTGCTTGACACATCAAAAACTAAGCAACAAAAGTCAAGTCTTGCAAATATTTTAAATATTTAAATCTTAACTTGAATGGTTAGCAAAGACGCAAGGATGCGGTTTTACAGCAATGCTTTGGCCCCATATGGGAAATTTTTATTTTGTTGCATAGTGTAGAGGCATGGCGCCTCCCACTTTCGTTGTATACGACACATTTACAATTCCATAATGCAAAAGTTGCGATGTGCAACAAGCGGCGTCACAGGATACCAAAAGGACAATGCGCAGAGACAGCGGAAGAGCGGAAAAGCAGCAGCTGCCGCAGCATGTGCCCAAAGTCATTTACAGCGAGCAGTGCAACAATATAGAAAAAACCGTTAAGCAGACATTGAACCCAAAACAAGCCAAGCAAGTCCGTCCTAATGTGCAGAGTCCTGTGTCGGATTAAAATAAAATGCAATCAAGTTGGATCTTTTTCCATGTTGTCTTCTGGGCAGCCCCAAAGAAGCAACAGCTTCTGTTTTTCGAGTCATGCAAATCGTTCATTTGTCTGTCACACTAAATGAATAGTGCTCAAACAGACCAGTCGTAGTCGTAGCAACTAACTAAATTGGTGGCTGTCAAACAGCTCGTTGTATGCATGCCACAAACCATAAAGCGTTGACAGCGCCACTAAGCTTATGTTTAGCTAACTAAATGCCACACACACACAGACAGACACACGCACACTTAGACACGTGATATAACCCCTTCCAAAAGATATCGAGCGCTGTGCGCCTCATTGACGCCGACACTGACCAGCTGCCACAGTCCGGCTGGTCGTGACTATACCCTAAGCCCACCTAGGAAACCCAGTAGGCAGTTCTAAATATAATATGAAGTTTGCCACATGGTAGATTAGAAAATGATGAATATATTTATTTTATAAACATAACCTGAATAAAATACCCAAAGTGTTAATTATTATTATTTATCTGGGATATGTAGCCTATGAATAGTTATATTATATATAAAGTAATGGTAAAACATATAAAACATGTATTTAGGATCGGAGTAGCAATAGACATACACGTAACCTATTTCAACACATTTAAAACTGGACAAAAATCGATACTCATATAGAATATCGATTAAAGTGTTCACGAATAGTATTCCTAATGATTATCGATACTTAACGAGGATTGGATCAGCACTTCTTTATTTGTGACAAAATGTTTATATTTATTATGCTAAATTATGAATAATACGACTTTAAATGCGTTAAAGAGTATGCAGCTGTCGGCAGCGCAAACAGCTTATTTTTTTACCTAATTATTAATTAATCATCACGCATACACGAACACGCACTCACACACGCACACACACATACACACACACACACACTCGCACACAAACAAAGCGATCATTTTAAGCGGCTTAAGTGCGTTTTGGAGTAGCCCTCCCGCTGAGTGAAAACTCGGCAAGGTTTTTCCATCCATTAAGCTATACCAATGTCCGACCCTTTTGGTCAGCCCCAGGCCAATCTATAAAAATACATATATATATATATCTAAATATATATATAAATAATTCATAGATATTTCTATGGAATTGATTTATAACTTGGTGCAACTTGCGACACATTTTGATAATGATATCAATCGCATCTATCTTGGCGGTATTTACAACGCCCCAATTTGCCTCATTCGTTGTAAATGTGAAGCATATCTTATCACGTTTCTGTAATCGATAACTGACTTCGATTTCCATGTAACTGATTTATGTGCAGTTTGCTGGGGCATAAATTGAGTGCCTTTGACGGGGCAACAACAAAAACTTAACTGCAGTGAAGTAAATTTATCTGTCATCTTTACAAAATGTGTAACAAAATTCTTTTGTCTTTTATCTTTGCAGGTAAGATGCGTTTTTAAGTCAACTGGAATGTGACTGAGTAAATCGGTCAACTTGGCAACTCTATTTAATTGAAAACCGGTGAAGAAGCAGGCATTTCAAAGAACGCAAGTCGAACTTTGCATACTCTATTCAAATGCCATGAACTTAACTTATAGCAAATTGCAATTATTACTTGCACTTACTTCAATATCTAATTCATTTATAGATAAATTTAAGAGATAAACCAAATACCTGTATTTAACACATCAAACATGCCACACACAGACAGCTCTTCAGTGTGGGGTGTAAAAAGCGCTTAGGTAATCTTCAAGTGCCTGGCAGGCAGGCTGAGTAGTTGCTTTTGTTTATCGCATAATGAAAATGCGTATACTTTCCAAGCCATTTTCCATCTAATCTGCACTTGGCATCCGCATCAGCACCATCATTATCATCATTATGAACAAGTTCTCGTTTTTCCATCTGAATTCTTTAGAAATAGACGCGTCATAAACCGTTGCAGGCTTAACACCATTGAATAGGATTTCTTTCAGGGTAAAGGAAAACAAAAGCGCAACCAACAAGAAAACCCAATAAGTTCTCTGTCCATTGATACAAATCGAAGCAAAACTGAAATAAGTCGAGAGTCTGATGATGACAATGCTGGCTATGATTAACGGGAAGACAGCTCTCGGAGAATGCATCGCATCCAGCAGAACTTATGCAATTTACTACGGCAACAACTGAATAATACAATCTTTAGCTGGAGCTGGACTGCTTGCTATTCAATGTGCAACGTGCCGCAGCAGCAGCAGCCGCCCAATGCACAAGTGGGCGTGGCCAAAGCGCCTGCCTGCTTTTAGCCTGATAAAATTTTAATCATCATTCGCTGACTGAATTCTGCAAAGTTTACATTATAAATTAGCCAACAGAGCCAGAAAGTAAATGAAAGCTGCTCGCAAACTTGGCCAAATGAATTTGTTGGCTGATTGCGTTTATTGCTCGTAATACTTTTGACTGCGTCCTAATACAGCCAGCAGCTATTTAAGTGGCTCAAATACAGACGTCATTTCAGCAACAGCCAAGTCTCAAGTCAAAGTCAAAGGCTTTTGTTGTCGCATTAGCAGCTTCTTCTGCGCTGCTGCCTGGCCTGGTCGGGCCTGGCTTGTCCTGGCCTTTGTCATCTTTTCGCATTTCTTGGGAATTGCAACATGGCTCGTACCATACAATTTGTATGCAGGCATAGTAGCCTCATATGAAAGATAACAGCCTCGGCCTTAACCACCTTTATTTATGTGAGCGACAGACTTAGTCGACTGAGTGGCGCTTTCAGTGCCCGTCTCAAACAATACTCACAACAAAATATATATATATATATATATATATATACATATGTATATATCTGCATGCTTTATGCTTCTCAGTTCCATTTACTATCTGTGCATCTCTTTATATATATATATATAGTGGCTCGCTATCTCTTTCTAATTTTGTTTCCTCACACACACACAACCAACTATCCGTATTGTCATATCTTTTGGCGATAAACTTGTCGCTGCGCATAATAAAATTTGTTGCCTCTCAAATGATGTGCCACACTTAGATGACTATCGTTGTAGAAGAACAGCAAATCCAGCTGAGACTTTTTCCATCCGAAGTGAAGAAGAAGAAGAACTATGCTGTAAGTTGTACTTCGGCTTTTTGTTTGGTGTTCCTGCGTAATTTGAGCTTACTTTTTGTATTGTCATTGCCAGACAAAGGTCTTCTGCTCCTCCTAGTTTTTCTACGTTTCGTCATTTGCTTAAGTTTCATGGGCCAGCTCAATATGTACACAAAAGCTGTATTTGGGCTAGTCCCAAGTCGTCGTTCGCAAGGAGCAAAAGAAAAATGCAAACCTCTACCAAACAAAAAGTTATATGATGTGTTCTGTGGAATTCTCGGTTGGGAATTACCCTGCAATGGGATCTTAACAAACTCTAAATTTAAGAACTCTTAAAAATGATTTATAAACATCGGAAAATGACGCATGATCCTCAATTGCGCTGCTCCCCAAAGTACCATAAGGAAAGCTGAATGTAGCCATAAACCATTAACAATGCACTGCATATAAATGTGATATTTGTGACTGTCCTCAAGAGAAGTGATTAACAAGACTCAAGGCACCAATTCCAGACAAGTGCTTAAAGTCTAATTGCAATGACTGTAAAAATAAATTAATAAAATGAATAAAAACCGAAAATACTCAAAACTGAAATGCTTAGTTTTGCTCAGCTCAGCTACCCCTTTGCCCAGTTGGTTTGCCTGTTGAAATGTCCTTAAACTGCTCGACTGCCAATCGATAGTTTGTCTGTTTGTGGGCAAAAAAAAAAAAATTTCGCCTTTCAAATGTGGAAAACCCTTAAAGGAGCGAACTAGCTGCAAAAAAGGATATTTGCCTTGTAGAAATCTCCTACAATTCATGTACAATTCGTTTTGACATTTTTATAGTTGCCGTGAGCAAAAACTATTGCCATATTTTATTTAAGCTTAGTCAGGATACAAAAAAGGCGTCGGCGTTCACCAAACCAAACACTTTGAAGGAGTCGCGTCAAGGCGGAAGGAGACAGTTGGAGGAGGAGGAGTGACAGTAGCGGAAATGGTTGGCAAGCTCATAAATTAGCTGCAAACCGCAATTGCTCAATGACAAAACGAAAAGACAGACAGAATAGAACTGAGGGTGGGAGGTGAATGAGTTGAATTAAATGGTGATGGATTAGGGGGGTAATTATGGCAGGGGCATCACATAAATCCTGGCCAAGAGCCATTAGGTGTTTGATGGTTGCTTGTAATTAGCATAAATGAAATGAAATGCAATAAAAGGCGTGGAAGCTGATTGAAAGCAGCTGCCTTGTTCAGTTGTGTGCGGGGGAAACGGGGAACGGGGGAACGGGAAACCGGTTCAATGGAAATGGTGCAGCTAAAGCAGGAATCAAATCAACTGAAAGTTGACTTTAAAGCTGGCAGATTCAAAGTGCAGGCAAAGCCAATCGCAGTCACCAGAGAATTTGGTCGGAAGAATGCGTTCTGCCAGTGACAAAGCGGATTCGCCCTTTGGTCAGATGCCTGATTCCCTTTTCCCTACTGCTCACCCTCTGCTCATCATATCCATTGATGTTTTCACTTGATGCGACAATCAGAGCATGGGGAATTTGAGAGGGGGTGGCACAACAACCCCCCCGGTTGCCAGCCACTGGAGTCTGGCTATGTCGAGGCTGTGTCCTCTAATGGTAGGCAGACGTTTATAATTATATTTGTGCAGCATTTCGTATCGCCTGGGCAAGCGCAAAAGAGCAGACAGTAAAAGTGGTTCAATAGCAGAGGGGTTGAAAGAGAGGCAGGGCGAGGCTGGAGCTTTTGGGGGCCTGACTGGTTGGATAGGTTGTTGTGGCATTATGCGGCTTCACTTATCCTGTCGCCTTTTCAGTTTAAATCTCTACATGCGGCACAAACTCCCTGGCTGCCAAGCTGCCTGTCTGCCTTTCTGGTTTGTTAGCTGTTTTTGTCGCCCAAAGCGTCAGCCGTTCTGGCCGTTTTTTATTTATTTTTTACAGGCTCTGACCATTTTGCGGCTTCAGCAAGGCGTCATTTTAAAGCGAAATGTGTCGCTTGAAGTGTTAATCAAGGCAACCAATGCTGACTTCTATTACCCAAACAGAAAGAGCAACAAATTTGGAACAATTTTTTTATCATGCAAGATTGTCCAATTGAAAAGCTAACTCAACAAGTTTATGCAATAGAATGATTTTATTTGTTAAACACATATTAAATCTAAAGACTTAAAATGTGCAATAAATATTATTCTCCATGTGTAGATCAGAAATAGAATTCAAATTGAGGTGCATTTTTACTTGAGCGTTACGAAATCGATACAAATCTCTAATAACTATTCTTACACCGTTTTTGAGTTAGACCCGCCTAATATTCAACTAACATTCTTCTCCCTTTATTAATTAATCTTTATGCTACAACTTTGAATTCATATACAAGCATTTCAATATATGTTCATTTTTAATATGTTCATTTAATATTTTGAGTTTTGGATGCTTCCAATATCTTCTATGTCGCATATTCAACTATTCCTCCATTCAGATTTTTTTGCCAACCTTTTGGTATTTTAGCCATGTTTACTTTAATCGTTATAATCATAAATTTTCAACTTAATTGCATAATATTAAACGTTTAATGTCGCTGAAAAAACAGATTACACTCGTTCAAAGAAGTTGCAACCCCTGCATACCCCGCTCCCCGCTTAATTAAATTTGCATATGTTTGTAGGAGAAGGGAGAATTAATTGCAGTTGGTTTTCTCTCGTGCACTTGGCAATGCACAATTTGGAATTGCAGCTGGCTTTGGCTGCATTTCACACGCCGCTGCCCATTTGGAGTCAACAAATCGAATTCACACGCACCACGAGGGAGGCAATGCCCCCAATGAGGGAGGAGGAGGAGATTGCTAGGGGGCTGTAACGTTGCAGACATTTCCGCCAGCAACTTTTTGTGCTGCGTTGTTTTTGTGTTATTTTCTTCACTTCAGCTCATTTCGTTTGGCTAACCAAATGGAATATCAACACAAGCCCAGCGAGAAATCGATGGACGATGCTTGTGCCGCTGACTCTAACTAATACTCTTGGCCATATCCGCGTTTTGGGCCCGAGCCCAAGGCTTTGGGTCGCGCTTGTGCGATGCACATTTTTCGATAGAGCCAAGACAACAGCAGCTGGAGCTAGAGATCTGAAGCTGAAGCTGGATCTGAAGTTGGCGTTAGCCAGGCTAAATGCAAATGCAAATGCAATTGAGTGCAACGTGCCTGGCTCTATGTAGATTTTGGCCAAGACGATTTAAGCATTTGGCCCGCATTTTGTTTTTGCTTTTTTTGTGGCTTATTGGCACATTTTAACCCTTAGTGGCGGCTGCTGCGCATAAATTTTTTGCTAACGATAAGCGACTCCTTTTTGCACAAGTCACACATACAAACTATGCACCCAGCTGCCCCACATCCCCCGTGGCGTCACCCCCCTTCCTCGCAACGCCTGTCTGCCCAATTTAACCTTAAAAGGTGCTACCATTAGCCCGCTCTAATGGCCTTTTCTCTCAGCCCCAGATCTTCGATAGGCACATTTGCTAGCTGCTTCTTTAAATATTTGCCAATGTTGTTGCTGTGCATTACACAGACAAACACACACACACACTAACAATGTACATACAATTTTTGGCTAATTGCACGCTTCGTAGTTGCGTGTTTTGTGTTGAACGCTTTGCATTTTGGCAATTTTGCAGTTTTCTCTTTTAAGCCATATGCAAATTTGATTGGGGCTATTTTTCTTCTTTTTTTGGTTTTTTGGTTTCGTTGCCTTGATAGGGAGGGGCGTGTTCGTCGGCGTGGGCGTGACTGGGGCAAGTAATAAGCTTAGTGCAGCAGCCAACTATGAATAAGTCTTGGCAATTAGCCAATTGATTTAAGCACGAAAAAAAGAGCACAAATCTGGCCAATATCCAGTTGAAGAAGAAAGAAGCTTGTTTTCTTGTTTTGGCCACAAATTTTACGTGTGCTTGTGTTTTTGACAGCGTTTTTCTTACGAACTGCTAATTTTTTTATCGTTTACTTCTGTTGCTGTCGTTGCTTGACAACAACATTTGCATTTTTTGTGTTGCCAGAGAGTAAATGTTGCATGTTGCTGCTTGCTAGGATTGGATGTGAATCTGTGGACATGGATGGAGCTGTTGCTGTCTAAAGTTGCAGTTGCTGTTGCTGTTGCTGTTTATCGCTTGCCAATGATAAATCGTAAAATATGCAAATTCATTGGAAAATCATAAATATTCATGCCTTTTCGCCATATACAAGATGTAGAAGAAGTGGATGCAAACGGTCTCTGATCTGGACGTGGCCTTAAAGTGGCCCAGACTGACTAGTTGGCTAGCTGACTGATGTGCTGGCTTTCACGAATGCAGGCTGATTGTATGTCCATCTAACTGTACCAAAATGTTAAATTTATTTACATTGATTTTCGTTATAAATATTCAAAGTTTTGTTAAAATTTAAGTGCTTTGAGACAACATATTTTCTAACATATTTTATCTTTCTGTCTAGCTTTACCCATCGCTACTGACCAAAACACGATATTTATAGTCTCCTCTTTGCGTGTCATTCTTAAACGTTTGTCATGCAACGCTGCTTTGCAATAATCACTAATAATTTGTATTTTACTTCTCTTAAATGTGGAAAAGTTATATTTTGTGTTTGGCTGTTTTGTTAGCATTTCTATTTAGTGGACTTATTGAATCAAAACTTATTTAATCTTATGTAAATTGACGCTGTGCGTGACTCGTACATTTTTGTGTATCTTGTTGCTTGAGTTGCGACGGATTGAACAATTAAAGTCAATTAAGTCAAAACGCATAATTAATCAAAAAATTGTATTCCACATTTTTTCATTTCGCTCGGCTTTTCAATTTCTTTCGCTTTAATTTAAAGTGAACGTTTATTTTTTTCTTTCTGGGAAATGAGCGCACAAATCTGTCTAAATTATAATTGTTTAATTTGATTCAATGAGCCAGCCAACGGCTTCAGGCCAGCGCAATTAAAGCAGACCCAAACCCAAAGAGCGTAAAGCGGCAAAGCGAGAAGGCAAATGGGCAAGGGAGTTACTCTATTGTTGGTTTTTTTGCTGACGTAGAAGATAACTCAATTAAACAACAACGGCCATTATAAATATTATCATAATTTTCACAATATATTATTTATGCTTTTATTTCCTTAATTAAAATAAATATTATTTAAACCATGTGCCACGACGCATCGGGTTTTATATGAAATGAGAGATAAACCTCGTTCAGCTGTGACATGTGTGATAATGTTATATGAGAGGGCTAAATAGCAAAATTTGCTGACTCTTCTACTTATTGCAGTTTGCTGGGGTATTTGAAAACTGTTCAAATGTATAAAGTGAAGTAATTAAAGCACTTTTCCGCTTTTAAAGTTTTTGTATATACAATTTTGGGATTTCCGTAGTAAACATTTCTATTTGCCAAACAACTACGAGGAGAGGGTGAAGAAGCGTGTGTGTGTGCTTGGAGGACCCTGCCTTTCTCCCTCCCGCGGAACCGTGATGGTTGCCAGTCCATTATACATTTACATATTTTACAGCCTACGCCGCTTTGAAAAATGTACAAAAAATCTTTTCAAGCGCAAAATATGGAGAAAAAAAAAAAATTCTGACAAAATTCTGGTTTGTGTGCAGTGAAGGCAGACTGTGTTGGGGGAGGTTGAATATCGGGGGTAATCGCATAATGCAACAAACCTTTTTTTTCTATTGCACTGTTTCCGCACAAACAAAGGGCAACAAAAGTTTGGTAAAATGTATACAATTCTATGAATATTTTGCGAGTTGCAAGTTTTGCAGAAATTAAGCAGAGTAAATATAAAATATTATGCTGAAGAAAAGTTAAAGTTTTCTGATGCTTAAATCAAAGCACAAACTGCAAAGTATGATTTCAATTTAAGCTTTGCTTTTAAGGATTAAGAAAAACAACATACGATATTGGAAACTTAAAGTTTAACATTAAAATAGAGGAAGTGGCAGGCTTCGCTTGTACTTGGTTATAGCCACAAACCAGCACAGAAAGCCAAACAGACAGACGGCTTAAAACAGTTGAGTGTGGCATTAGCCATCAGCAAGTTTTGCCTCATTTAATTGCCAACGACACAAGCGACAAGCGGCAGCCGACAAAGTTTCCATATGCCACGGCGCCATTGCGGTTTCCTGAGCACTAGTTCAGGAGTGGGTAAGGGGAGGGCGGGTTAAGTGAAAGGCAATGTTAATGGCGACGATACGAAATTTACAAAATTTGATTATGATGCTGAGCAGTGCGGCGAAGCAGGTCGGGGCTAAGAGCAACTTTCAGTTTGTGCAACTTCATTTGTGGCCAGGCCCAGACAGCTAAAGAAAAACGCATATAAATTGGTAGATGGCTTTCAAGTGCCCTGCTGCACTCGGCGCCCTCGCCTCAAATCACTTATTGGATATTAAATTTTATCCAATTAGCATTTAATTAAAATTTCGTTTTTGATTTTCTTGCTTATTTTGACATACAAAAATAACGTTGATAATTGAATCTTATGCAGCAAATGCATTTTATGACCACAAGGCATGTGGGCGTGTCAACTGCCCTTTACATTTAATAGTGACTGCGAACAGTGAGAGAGATACAGAGATAGAAAGAGAAAAAAAAGAGAAAAAGAGATAAGAGATAAGAGCCTTTCACGACTCCAATTGGGATTGCAGCGCAACACTAAAAAATAATTGACACAATTTCGGGAGCTGCTACAAAGATAACCTCAATTTGACTTTCGAAATTGGATCCGTAGACGTATCTATGGCCGCGTCTGTATCGGAGAAATGTGAAATGTATATATATGTATGAGTGTATATGTGTGTATGTGTATATACCTATACAGCGAAAGACAATAAAAATCAATTCGAGCAATAAAAACATTTTAATTGAACGCGCCCCGCCGCTTTACGAATTTCGATTGTGGCGATGTCTCTATTTGATTTAGAGCAGCCATTATGTTTTATGTATTGGCATATTTCTGAAATTATTCAAAATGCAGCTGCGACTATCAGCAAGCAGCCTGCCCGGCCTGGCCTGCCCTGTGTGGAGTTGTTGGTCTAAATGCGGGCGTGGCTCATAATTGAGACGTGCCACAATAGTGCAGGTAGCTCGAAGGAAAGTGAACTCAAAATTAATTTGAAATCCAATACCAGAGACACGTAAGACTTAACGCAGAGCAAATGTCAATCAAAATGCAGCTGTAGACAAACAGAACGCACTACAAAGGGCAACAACTGAGAGGGAGACAAACAGAGAGAGAGAGAGGGAAACACACAGAGAGAGAGAGAGTGGCCTTTAAGGGTTAGACAGCAGTTATATTCGGTCTCGGCATAAACCAGCAGATTTCAGCGTGTTTAGTTTGACGGAGTTGCGCCTAAAAGCCGTCTCTAAAAGCTAGTTAGAGTTGGCAAGTTGATAAGTGTTGCACACTTTAAGCATACCCTGTAAACATACAACAATTTCCATAAAGTGTGTATACGATACCAGTTAATTATTTTCCTAACTAGAAGAGAATAGAGAATATTTAATAGAGGGGAATGGGTGAAAGTATTTTATTTCGCAAATAAATATTTCATGATTAAATTTCACACTTGTTAGTTTACATCAGGAAGAAACTCACTCTCTGGTCTATACTGATGAATAAAAAATCGACTATATAGTTAAATAACCAATGAAGATTTTATATGCCAATATTAACATTTAATTTTGCACAGGGTGTGTGCATAAGAGAGTTAAGGTCGTGTTTCTTATATGACAAACTGTGAATAGATTCACAGGGTCGAGTGAAAGGCGAGAAATACGACAGCCAAAGAGTCGTGGCACTCTCACAAAGCCACCAAAGGCCGACAGCGAGGGACGAGTGGAGGCTTTTCTTAAGCAAGCAGAGCAATAACCATAAAAGCCACACGCCGGGACATTAAATGCATGGCTTCCCAGCCATTCAGCATGCGCTGAGTCTGAGTCTGAGTCTGAGTCAGACAGAAATGAAATAGAAATTCGAATTGGGATGGAAATGGAAATGAAATAAATGCAAATACAAATGAAAATTCAAGCGAGAGTTAAAAATTGCAGCAATCATTGGGTGAAGAAATGCGACAATTTCTCGGGTTGCCATTAGCCACAGGAACCGTTAAGTAGTTAGCTCCGTTGTTGCTGTACTTATGTTGGGGCATCTATTGGCATTCCAATGAAGTTGGAGCAGGCTCTCAGCCCATACAGACATCCAACCCAGCACGGCTCGTAAAACTTGGTTAACTTCAGTACGGAACCTGAAACGAGGCGGAAGCAAAACAAAGCAAGCAAATTGCCAGCATTCTTCGCACACAGGCTAAACTCAAAAGGTTGCCACTCTGCCTCTGATTGTGACTGCGACTGCCACTGCGAATTGCAAGTGCCAGTTGAGTTCACGTGCGGTCAACATATTAGTACTTGTTCACGATGGAGTCACTTTTACTGCTAAGTGGTGCGTGGGGGGCAGGCAGGCAGCAAACCATTTTGCAAGTTACCTTCACCTGCAGCAGTAGCAAGCGATAGCCATAGCAGGCAGCAGTAGCAGTCTGTGCGTTGTGCCACTCATTTGCTCAGCTGGATAAATGTTGTAAATTATGAAAACAGCCGCATTGCCCGGAATCTGCCCAACTCAACTCCTTGATGCCTAATTAATGCTACTCAAATGTACCAACATATATAATCCAAAAGACGACGCTGCCACAGTTGGCTTGTCAAAATAATAGGGCCAAAGCACTGCTTATTTAGCTGTAATGTGGCACTAAGTTGAGCGGCTAGAAGTGCTGTTCAAAAATCTTCAAAGCTTTTCTAAGAAAAAAGCCAAAGTCTAAAATGTAAGTGTGTGAAAAGGAGTTTTTTTTTAATGAAATGCTCTTTAAAATGTATTACGGAACTAGCATTTAAAAATGTACTAAAGCGAAATGCAGTTGTAGTAGGTTTTAATGGGAATATTTATATAAAATGTCTCAAAAGAGCTTTGAAAGATATATAAAATTCTTTGAGCTAAAGTCTAGTAAAAACTAACAACTGGTTTATAATTCATATATAGTTTAAACAAAAAATATTTTATTATAATATATTCATCAAATTCTGCTTATAATATTTTTAATAAATAAATAACTAGCAAGTTAACTTTATAGGTTTATTCTAGCTAATTTCCCGCTTGTTGCTGCCAAAGTGCCAACACTGTCAACAACCTTAGGGCTTAGTCTCGGGCTTCGATTCCTGACGTTGTTATAGCCCTTAAAGTATGTTAGATATTCATTGGCAGCAATGGCAGCCTCTCAAGGAGGACTGGGGCCAAAGTGGAAATGCAAATATTTGTCTGGCACAAGGGTGTGTGTGTCAGGGTTGCTAGGAGCGACTTTTGCAGCTTTAATTATTCAAGTTGACAGATTGTGGCTGAAGTGAGCGCGCGTGCTCCGACCGGGTCAGCCAGTCAACCATGCTGGGTGTCTTCTACTTGACAACAACAATAACAACAACAATAAACAGCAACTTATTTGCTCTTTCTCTTTGTGTCTTTGTAGCACTCACGTTCACGCTGGAGCCGCAGGATTCTGTGGTGCCCGAGGGCCACTCGGTGTTGCTGCAGTGCGTCGGCAAAGCCTTTGCCAAGGGCAAGGCAACGCTGAGTGCGCCGCCGACAAGTATACGCTGGCGCGGACCCGATGGCCAGGATTTGGGCGTTGTCGGTGACACGTTTCGCACCCAGCTGAAGAACGGCTCCTTGTACATTAGCTCCGTGGAGGAGAATCGCGGCTTAACTGGCGCCTATCAGTGTCTGCTGAGCGCCGAGGGTATCGGCACCGTTCTCAGCCGTCCAGCCCTGGTGGCGATCGCCCGCCAGCCGGAACTAAATCAGGACTTCATTGAAACGTATCTTCTGCCCGGGCAGACGGCCTACTTTCGGTGCATGGTGGGCGAATATGTGTGGCAGCCCGGAGTGAAGCATACGGTGCAATGGTATAAGGATGACATGCCACTGACGCTGGACAAGCTGCGCATGGTGGTGCTGCCAAATGGAGCACTCGAGATTGACGAGGTCAGCGCCAGCGATCGCGGTGCCTATCAGTGCAACGTGACCTCGGGCAGTGTCTACAAGCTGAGCAGCAAAACCAATCTAAACCTCAAGAAAGTTTTGGAGGCGGGCTTGGACCAGGCAGTGGTACCTTCCTTCCTTGTCGGCCCCTCTCCGAAAACGGTCAGCGAGGGCGAAACTGTTACGCTGGATTGTGTGGCCAATGGTGTGCCCAAGCCACAAATCAAATGGTTGCGCAACGGCGAGGAATTGGATTTGAATCATCTCGATTCACGTTTCTCCATCACCGGCACCGGTTCACTGCAGATCTCTGGCGCTGAGGACATCGATTCGGGCAACTATCAGTGTCGGGCCAGCAACACCGTCGACTCCTTGGACGCACAGGCCACCGTGAAGGTGCAGGTGCCCCCCAAATTTATTCAGGCGCCACGCGACATGACAGCCTCCGAGAAGGAGGTGCTCAACCTAGACTGTGCCATCCATGGCAAACCCAAGCCCACGATACGCTGGCTCAAGAACGGCGATCTCATCACGCCCAACGATTACATGCAGTTCGTCAACGGACACAATCTGCGCATCCATGGACTGCTCTACTCCGATGCCGGCATGTTCCAGTGCGTAGGCACCAATCCCGCCGGCAGCGTTCAGGCCTCAGCGCGCCTGCGTGTCGTGGCCCCAGGAGGTAAGTGCCACACTCTAACTGTAATATGTTTGTAGTTGTAGACACACTGCTTGGTGTCCAGTAATCTATGCTACGGCTTACGCAATTGGTTCCTCCCTCTACTCCCCTTCCCCTCTCTTTCTTTCACTGTACAAACTCAATTAACGAAATTAACGCCAATCCCAAAAACTTAAATTTTCCACAGCTAATGTAAAATAATTTCATGTACTGAATAAAATTTATATGTAAATATATATATAAATTGTATATATGTTATTTGTGTGTATGTGTTTGTTATAGTTTATAAACATTGTTAATTTTATTCAGCTGCTTAATTCGCTGTCTCCGCAACAAGTTTAATGACCTTTTTATTAGAGTTTTGACATTATAGAAAAAGTAATGTTTATAAAGTTTTTACAAGGTATTTACACAGTATCTAATTACCCCTTAGACATTAATTATAGTCCCCCAACTCATATTCGGTGTATAATCCTCGTACTTCTTTTTAACTTAAGAGCAGAAAGATATATAATATAATAATTATATAAAATAATGATATATATATATATATATATATATATATATATATTAGCATTTAAACCACTTAAAAAATTAGTTTATATTATAAATATATATATATAAAAAATATAATATATATATAAGGATCGACTTAGTTGTGGTCAGAAAGCGAGTTAAGACAATTTTCTTTTATTTATTATCAATTAATTTGTTAACTTATTGTTTATTCACTTGTTTTTATCCTATCCTCATTATTTCCACATCCATCCCGAATTCCTTTCCAATCCGAATCCAAAGCCAAAATCAAACTACGCAAAACTCAAGGCCAGACCACCAAATCCTTGCATAGTCCGGACATCAACTACAACTACAATAACAACAATAAACGACGACGACCTCCGTACAACTCGGGGGAGCTGCGCACCAAATCTGGTGGCAGCGATTACTATGACAGCTATGGGGATGACAAATCCGAGGAGACAGTTCGTCGCAATTTACGCAAATTTACGAGACCCGTCGAGCAACCACTAAATGATCGCATCTTTGAGCCGGTTGGGATCAGTGCGCTGCGACGCCAGAAGAATGAGGGGAACAATGAGAACGATGACGATGACGATGACGAAGACGCAGACAATGACAATAACGATGACGATGAAGATGTCAGCGCCTCCTGGCCACAGAAGCACAAGAACAAAGCCCAACTACAACAACAGCAACAAATATCCCCCAAATCAAATTTTGCCCTAACAGATTCAACAGCCGGCGAAGACATCTCCACCAGTGACGTGAAGCCCCTAAGCAGTGGACTCCTTGCCCGCTTGCCGAGTGCACCACGCAGCCTGGTCGCTCAGATTGTGAAGCCTCGCTTTGTCACGCTCAGCTGGCAGGAGCCGCAGCAGAATGCCAACGAGGTCGTCTCCTACACCGTCTACTATCGCATGAACAACAGCGAACGGTTAGTTTGAATATCTCTTTTAATCCTCCTCTGTTCCTGTAATACTTTTTTATCTTCATTCATCTCCTTAGTGAGCAAAAGATTGTGACCAAAACGCATGAGGATCAACAGGTCAGCATACAATCCCTGTTGCCGGGGCGAACCTATCAGTTCCGTGTTGTGGCCAACACCAACTTTGGCATGGGTGAATCCTCGCAGCCACTGGAGGCGAGCACACAGCCTGAAGTGAACATTGCCGGACCACCGCGCAATGTGGACGCCTATGCCCGCAATCACAAGGAGATTTTTGTGCACTGGCAACAGCCCACTGTGACAAATGGCGAGATACTCAAGTATCGTGTCTACTATTCCGAGGTAGGAGCTGAACTAACCAAGAACTTAGCTGCATATCCTAATCCATATTTCATTTACAGAACGACAGTGGTGCAGATCTGTACAATGACAGCATGTCTTTGGAACTGGTGCTCACCGAGCTGCGTCCCTTCACGGACTATGTGATCAGCGTGGTTCCCTTCAATCACAATGGGATGGGTGATCCCTCCGCCGAGCTGAAGGTTAAAACCTTTTCCTCAACGCCCTCAGAGCCACCCAACAATGTCACACTGGAGGTGACCAGCTCAAGCGTAAGTAATCCAAGTACCTAAGTAGGGTATCTGCTAAACTCAACCAATTTTAATTGCTTCACTTTTCCTTTTCCTTAGTCCATTACTGTGCACTGGGAGCCGCCAGCCGAGGAGGATTGCAATGGGCAAATAACCGGCTATAAGATACGATATCGCAAGTTTAAAGATGCGCCGCAAGCAAAGAGTACTCCGGCCAATATACGCTACTTTGAATTGAACGCACTGGATCGCAATGCCGAGTACCAGGTGAAGATTGCGGCAATGACTGTGAACGGATCCGGTCCATTTACTGAATGGTATCGTGCCAATACACTGGAGAATGATCTGGACGAGACGCAGGTGCCGGGCAAACCCGTCTGGATAAATATTCATCCTGGCGCCGATAACATCGGGCTGCACTGGGGTCCGCCGCAGCAGCCGGAAATCAAGATACGCAACTATGTTCTGGGCTGGGGTCGTGGCATACCCGATGAGAACACCATCGAGCTGAAGGAATCGGAACGCTACCATGTGCTCAAGAATCTCGAATCCAACATGGAGTATGTGGTCTCGCTGCGAGCACGCAATGTCAAAGGTGACGGTCCGCCCATCTATGACAACATTAAGACGCGCGACGATGAACCACTGGACGTGCCAGTACCGCTGGAGGTACCTGTCGGCTTGCGCGCCATTACCATGTCGAGCTCGTCGATAGTCGTCTACTGGATCGACACGATGCTCAATAAGAATCAGCACGTGACCGACAATCGTCACTACACCATAAGCTATGGCATCACTGGCTCCAATCGGTATCGCTACCACAACACCAGCGATCTCAATTACATGATCAACGATCTCCGTCCGAACACGCAATACGAGTTTGCCGTCAAGGTGGTGAAGGGAAGACGAGAATCCGCATGGTCCATGTCCGTGCTGAACAGCACCTTTCAGAATGTGCCAGTGACGCCACCGCGGGAGCTCAGCGTCCGCCTCGACGAACAGAATCCGCACAATGTGATCATACAGTGGCTGCAACCAAAGCATACAGTGGGTCAGATCACTGGCTATAACATTTACTATACTACAGACACCACAAAACGGGATCGGGACTGGTCCATTGAGGCGTTCGCCGGTGAGGAGACAATGCTGATGTTGCCCAACCTGAAGCCCTACACAACCTACTACTTTAAGGTGCAGGCACGCACCACCAAGAGCAGCAGCAATGCTCCCTTCTCCGCCTTGGTCGCATTCACCACTAGCGCTGCGGTCATCATGCAGGAGGCGGACACCATTGCCCACGGTATTGATAATCAAAATCTATTGTACATCATTGTCGGTGGAACGGTTCTCGTTCTCTTCATATTGTTGTTGGTCCTGCTGCTGCTCTGTCGTCGCAAGCCGCAATCCTCGCCAGAGCACACCAAGAAGAGGTAAGAAACTGACCGGTTGATTACTGGTTCATAGCTGTTCAAACTATTTATAATATTAATACTAAATGTATTCTAAATCTTCACAGCTACCAGAAGAACAATGTGGGTGTGCCCAAGCCACCGGATCTATGGATACATCACGACCAAATGGAACTGAAGAACATTGACAAGGGTCTGCACAGTGCGACGCCTGTTTGCAGCGACAATGCCTCCAGCAGCGGCGCCTTGACGCTGCCACGCTCCGTGGTGCACAGCAGCGAGTACGAAGTGGAGACTCCTGGGCCGGCACATGTGACCAACTCGCTGGACAAGCGAGCCTACGCAGCCAATTACATGAGTGAGTTTTCAAATCCAATCAATTGTTGAGTGCAACTTTATCCTAATCCCAATGTCTCTCAACCAGCAGCAACGTCAATG
The DNA here is from genome assembly GCA_035042365.1 of Drosophila dives. Lineage (NCBI taxonomy): Eukaryota > Metazoa > Arthropoda > Insecta > Diptera > Drosophilidae > Drosophila > Drosophila dives. The sequence continues at coordinate 4,977,273 of JAWNLJ010000133.1, read as the reverse complement.
AACTCGACCATGGAACGACCACAGTATCCGCGCACCCAGTACAATCATCAGAATCGTTCACACATGACCATGGAGACGGGTCTCTCCCAGCAGAGTCTTACACAGCCGCAAACCAATTCGCTGGCCCAGACACCGGATCATCCATACGGTGGCTACGATGCCAATTTTTGGTAAGTTATTATTAATTGGAAATGTTTAACTCACAATTAAGATGTAATGCCAAGTCGAAAATCATTTTGACTTGCTGTCAGCTTGATCATCCAATGAGTCAATGAGTCAACATTTCTAACCCAACCGCACCCAGATACTTAAGGAAATATTTGAAGCCATTAATGCTTCCACAATCCGCCGACAATTCGTGTTTATCCTAAAAAGAAATATCAGCTAAATTGGTTATGATTAAAATTTTTCTATTGTGCCCTGTCCAATCCAATTAACGACAAGCGACAATTTCGAACAAAACCCTCAAACTTAAAATTCGAGTCTGAAAAGCACGCGGTTAGTTTTTATGTCAAGCCAAAATTCTTTAAAAACTTGACCGAATCTTGGAACTGCCACTAGAAATTTTAAATAGAATGTGCAAACGAACGCGTTGGGGACGCATCGATCAAAGTGTTGCGGTGGATTTGTTGCCGGGTCGCACAGGCCGTCAGCTGCAGCTTGACCAAAGAACGCTGCCCGGCTATGTGGAGCAGCAGCTGCTTCTGATGGCTTCACCATCGCCGTTTCTAAATTACCTAAACAAGTTTCGGCTGGATAACTTGCTGACTAATCATCATCTCAGAGGAATCTACACGATGAGTACTTCGGCTGCAGTGACCGATCTGGCGCTGCAAGCGTGGCGTAAGATGAGCATGGTCGATCGTCAGCCATACATTCAACTGGCCGCCGAAGCACAGCAGATACAGCAGGCGCGGTTACTCCACTTTCTGGGCAGCAAACGCAGCTAATTATTTACTCTTTCTTGTTTAAGTGTTTCTCGGCTTAATTTTGGCTTTTTTTTTTGTAAATAAACTTGGCGTAAATAATGCATTAACTAATTATTAAACCATTGCGCTCTTTATTTACTTTTTCAAACAGCAATGCTGGCTACACGAGCGGCACAGCGGGCGCAGGAGGAGCTGCTGGCAATGGCTGTGTTTCAACTATTGAGAGCAATAAGCGCGGACATCCGTTAAAGAGCTTTAGTGTGCCAGGCCCACCGCCCACAGGCGTAGCCACGCCCATCAACAAGCATAGTAAGTAATCAGTGTAATACACAAGAGCTCAACTCTAGCTAATCTTAACCTTTTTTTAGCTCCTGCTGTCACAATACGTCCACAAAATCAATCGCCCTATAAGAAGCCTTCGTTCTCAGCAGCCACACCCAATCGCCTGCAGGGCGGCAGCTCTGTGGCGCATTCCACCGATGAGATACAAAGACTGGCGCCCAGCACATCCACCGAAGAGCTGAACCAAGAGATGGCTAATCTGGAGGGCCTGATGAAGGACCTGAGCGCCATAACGGCCAACGAGTTTGAGTGTTAACACTGCAGCAGGTGGCCAAAAGTATTAGCTGGATTTAAACAATGTTCGCAACGTTAATTGTTTATTTTATTTTAGTTTATGTTTAGTTTCTTGGTTTGGTAATCAATTTTGATTTCATGTTTTAGTTTCTAGTGAGTGCCATGTGCGAAATATGTAAATAGGAGCGACGCCATATAAATATATATAGATATATCTAATTAGCACTTAGCATAGGTAATTGTAATGCATCGTGTGTGAAATAACTCTCTATCGAAGAACTCTCACAGTCAGTGGCATATATATGGAAACTACTTTTAATCATATATCATACTTTACATTCAACTATACATAAAAAAAAAAAAAAAACACACACACACACAATGAATATACGCATCATTGTAGCCATCATACTAGCATCTTAGCTAAGCCTCATCATATATGACAACTCTTCAAAACAATATTATTATAATAACTAACAATCAAAACAAAACATTCGAATTATGTAGAATGCGTTTAGTTTTGAGTTTTAAGACGTGCCATTTCTTGACTTCATTCATTTTAATTTGTTACTACCCTTAAATACTTAAGCTTATAATATGACGAACATTCTAGACTGTAATCCCTTAGTAAAGCCAGCAAAGCATTTTATATTTAACTACTATACGAGTATGCATATATGTAATGTTATCTATAAGAAATTATCACCGTATTGTATCGTATTTTGATGTGTTCAAAATTCAATGTCTAAAAACATTTGTTTTTATTTTGTATTTATTGTCAGGCAATTGAATTGAAGTTTTCTTGAAATTTTTCACCATAATGCTATGCACAATACTCTCTCAACTCAATTCACATCCAGAAAAGTAAAAACTAAAATGTATTTACTTTATTTGCCACCAAGTTTTGTGAGCAAGTTGTGTGATTTGCTTAATAAAAGTAAAATAAATTGTATAAAACATTAATTATAATTTTGTTATTTAACTTATTCTTCCCTTAGAAAGAACACTTCGACCATAATTTGCCAGATTTTATTCGCAGAAAAAAGCATTTTTACTTTGTACTCGCCTTGTGGCAGTGGCAGCGAATTAAGTATTTCATCGTAGAACACCATATTATCCACAATGACATCGTGCTAATATTATAAATAAATGATGTGTGAAAAGACGAAATTTTACATTTTTAAGTACTGCAAACTCACATTAAGGGGACACGTGTGATTTAAATTGGAGCCTGACATGATCGCCTTGAGCACAATTCCCTCAAATGTGAACCGTTTTGGATGTGCGATGATATCACAGAAATTGGTACTGATATTGTACATAAATAGTTGGAAAGTATTGTAACGGCGCCAAAAGCTCCAATTAATCTACATAAGGAACATTTATAACATACACTGCTATATTTTTAGGCACAAACACTCACATATATATTGAGGAGAGGCAATTTAAGTAAATTTATGTGTAAATTCAAGGCAACTGTCCCCCTGCCGATCACATTAAGCTTGCACTTCTTGATTTGCGAAAAGGCAGGATCGTATGACTTGCACTTTAAATTGGTAAACCTGGATTTTGATTTTCCACAATCTACCGATTTTAGCACCAGAAACACCGTTACGACCAACCAAAGCCAAGTTGTGGAATTCATGATATTCCGTTCACTAATGAAAAGACGAGTAAATCATTTCACTTATATTTCCCCATTATTCAGATTATTAAACAGTTTAGGTTCATTGGTTTCGCTCAACCAATTAAATGTATTATTTATTATACCTTTTAATCGTTCGATATTTAGATAGCTTAGCTCAAAAATTGCGATAGATATGAGCTTTTCAGAATTTTTGGCTGAAGTGGGCTTGTATGCGAATCTGTCAATTATAAATGTATTATATCTTTTGTTAAATTGTTATTGTATAAAATAAATTTTTATTCCAATTAATATGAGTTTATTTACATAGGTTCCGAATGAGTGACTAAAATCAGAATGATAATGAATAATCATATATAATTATAATTAAAAATTCACATAAAATGATTGCAAGACATTAAATAAAAACATTATAAATATTTTTGTGTTGTAATTTTTGCATCATTTAAGTTACTTTCCCGTTTGAAAAATGCGACACTAGTCTCAAAAAACAGAAAGAATTAAAAACAAATTTTTCACAGATTTAAATGAGAGCTTCCATCATTGTTATTAGTCATGTATTCAGATGCTCCATGGTCATAGAATTTGAAAATATTTGTGATAAGCAAATGTTATTTCAATTTACGTAGCTGCAATATTATTATGACGATCAAAATGTATTTAGTGTGAATGATGCTATTGAGCATGCTATTATTGTCTGCTCAGTGCCGAAACGCTTAGAAACTTAACGAAGAAGTTTCCAAAGCTTGCGCAAGCGCAGCCGTCAACACTCATTAGAAAGCAACTGACGCGGACAGCCCCACTGCCAGCACCAGCGAAGAGAGTTTGCGCTCAAGAGTTGAATTTAGCTTTTTGTCGTAGTTAACCAGTTTACATCTGGCAGTCGTGGTGTGCACAACGAAGACCGCTTACACGAAAGATTCGCACTTCGAATCAGAGATTCTTCTTACACTAGCTAGCTCAGCCCAATTGCAGCTCTTACAAACGTGTTTAAGTGTGTGTGTCAACATTACAATTAAACAATTGGAAATCGAAACGGCAAACGAGTGAAATCTGATTTGAATTTCAATATAATTTCGTCAAACGCTTTCAATACGCGTACGCAATGAATCAACTGACAAAATGTGCTTGGCGTGTCAAAGCCAATAACTTAATAACAGTTACGCCCATTGCGCCCTTTCGATGCACAGTGTCAAAGATCAGTGGGGCTTGGGCTGGCACCGCAACAGCACAGAGTCTGCAGCGGCAACAATGGCGCGACAATTCAGCAGCAGCAGCGGGAGCAACAGCAGCAGCAGCAACAGTTTGTCCACATCTCAATGTGGAGCACGAGCAGCTTCCAGCAACTGGAGCACGTATTCATGCCACGGCTGAGTGGCAAAATGCATTAGCCTACAATGAGATACCAGGACCAAAACCGATGCCAATACTTGGCAACAATTGGCGGTAAATGGAAATGAAAGAAAAAATATAAAACGAGAGAGTGTTCGTTGATAAGCTTGCTTTCTCTTTTCAAGCCCTGCAGTGTGAGCAATGAATGCATTGAGTGAAAGAGATGGCGCTCTTTTATTTTATTTTTTCTTTCGCGTGCTTGACCCAATTAATAATGAATGGAATGCATGTGTGTGTGTACGTATATTATGTGTGTAGTCGTAATGATCATCTTCTTCGCTTCTTGTTGATTCTCTGCTTGTAAAAGCAATCGTTTCACTGAACAATAACCAAACGTGTTTCTTAGTCAAACAAATGCTGCGCCCAAAACTCATTAACATTATGCTTGTCACAAATATATCCAAACACACAACAAAAACAACTCAGTAATGCGAATTCTTTTGGAATTCCCTTAATTCGCACCCATTTACCACTTAAGTCTAGCCAATAAACTCTGGGCACCTGCTTAACATCTCGCCCACCGATGAAGATCGACTCATCGATTCATAGTACACATGTCTGCTTCTTCTTCTTATTATTATTAACGTTCAATTAGCGTAGTTTTCAAGGTCGACCAAATGTGTGAATTTGTTTTTGAATGCAAGCTCAAAATAAAATGCAAACAATATTTACCTGCGTACTTATACACGAGTATAAATGCGCTTTGCGTGTGTGTGAATGGTCATGTGTGTGTATGTGTAAGCTGCACTTGTCTTTTATGGAAGAGTTAAGTAATTCGCTGGCAATTTCGTTATTCTCAGTACGCATTGGATATAATTGTTTGCACAGGAGGTTAAGCAAATTGTGATTATGAAATATTCTATATTTTATTTTTGTATATTATTTTTCAATGTTGCTAAATGAATGTATGTCTATATAGTCTCCCGATTTAAATTATCTCTGAAATATAGCAAATGAGACTTAATTGAAATTTTCTGAAAATCTAACGTTCAAATTGGCAATTCTTTGTAGTTGATGTTTTGCAATGTTTTTTTTTTTATTTTGTTGTCGCCTCAACAGGCTAATGCCAATCATTGGCCAGTACACTATTTCGGACGTGGCTAAAATCTCATCGCTGCTCCATGACAGATACGGGCGAATTGTGCGCTTCTCTGGGCTCATTGGCAGGCCCGATCTACTCTTCATCTACGACGCCGACGAAATTGAAAAGGTAAACACCCAATCCACGCACCGGAACACAGCGATAAACTCCACGCGGAGCACGCTCGACTGGCCGCGAGGGCAACACTGTCGAATTGGGACGCACTTGCGGCAATTGCCATCCGGTAATTGCTACAAGTTGGTTCAAGTACATCAGAAATCATTATTCTCTTACAGTGCTATCGCAGCGAGGGACCCACCCCCTTCCGGCCATCAATGCCCAGCCTGGTCAAGTACAAAAGCGTGGTGCGCAAGGATTTCTTTGGTGAACTTGGCGGCGTTGTTGGAGTGTACGCAATCAATGCCTAATGCATAATCTATAAGCCAACCTCCATAAATTATGTATTTACTTTTAGCCATGGCGAACCATGGCGTCAGTTCCGTTCGCGAGTGCAGAAGCCCGTGCTGCAGTTGTCCACCATACGGCGGTATTTGCAGCCGCTGGAGCTGATCACGGATGATTTCCTGATGCGCTGCGAACACCTGCTAGATGCCAACGAGGAGCTGCCCGCTGATTTCGATAATGAAATACACAAATGGTCTCTGGAATGTGAGTGAACATATCGCCTTCAATCAAATATTAATATTTTTAAAAAAACTATTATAGTTGTTTATTAATTAACGTCATTTGCAATCATTATTTATTGTTATTATTATATATTATATATATAATTAAGGCATTGGTCATGTGGCACTGGACACACGTCTTGGCTGTTTGGAGGACAATTTGACGCCAGACTCTGAGCCGCAGCAGATCATCGATGCGGCTAAGTATGCGCTACGCAATGTGGCCACGTTGGAGCTGAAGGCGCCATACTGGCGCTATTTCCCCACCCCGCTGTGGACACGCTATGTGAAGAACATGAACTTCTTCGTTGGGTAAGGCCATAAAACAAGTGCAACTGCAAAGCATCTATTTAATTTACTTGTTGCATTCAACTTCATGCAGCGTCTGCATGAAGTACATACAGAGCGCAACGGAGCGCCTAAAGACCAAGGATGGCAATCAGCGTGCTGGTGGCGAGCCATCCCTGCTCGAGAAGGTGATTATGTCGGAGAAGGATGAGAAGATTGCCACCATAATGGCACTGGACCTGATACTCGTGGGCATCGACACGGTAAGTGTTGCTGATATAACGGCTGCGCCCATAACTGATTTGAGCTGATTTTTATTGTCTACCACAGATCTCCATGGCCGTCTGCTCCATTCTATATCAGTTGGCCACACGACCTGGAGAGCAGCAGAAACTGCACGAGGAGCTGAAGCGCCTGCTGCCCGATGCTAATACACCACTGACGATCCCACTGCTCGACCAAATGCAGCATCTGAAGGCGTTCATCAAGGAAGTCTTTCGCATGTACAGCACGGTCATCGGCAATGGCCGCACCCTCCAAGAGGATAGCGTCATATGTGGCTATCAGGTACCCAAGGGAGTCCAGGTCAGCAAATAATACAATTATAATTATAATAAAAATATAATAAGTTCTTATAATGATGGTAGGCTGTCTTTCCCACTATTGTCACCGGCAATATGGAGGAATATGTCACAGATGCAGCCACATTCCGGCCCGAGCGCTGGTTGAAGACGCACCAGGGCGGCACTCCCGGCAAGCTGCATCCGTTTGCCTCGCTGCCCTACGGCTATGGTGCCCGGATGTGCCTGGGACGCCGTTTTGCCGATTTGGAAATGCAAATACTGCTCGCGAAACTGTTGCGCAACTATAGACTGGAGTACAACCATCCGCCGTTGGACTATGCCGTCACATTCATGTATGCGCCGGATGGTCCATTGCGATTCAAAATGACACGCATCTAGTGCATATATTCCTTAATATATACTATAAGTATTTGCTCTTTAAGGCATAAACATATCTATTAAATATACATAAATGCATTGAAATAATTAAAAAGATTTATCTTTTCCGTAGAAAGCAGCTTGACAATTTTATTGTACTTATGGTAAGAAATGATAATAATGGATTTAAGGGCCACTTCCATCCGCATTCGGAATGAAATTTAAATGCAATTCTAAAGCACAAATTCTTTTTTTTTTAATACTCTGCGATGCTCCTCTAAATATGTTGAAATTATTGTCGCACACTATTTACCCAATGCATAAACCAAATTTGTGTTAGAGGCTAGTGCATACGATATCCCATACAGCAACAAGCTACAGAGTGACCATATTTCCCTCCCGAGAAAATGTAAACAATAAAATATATAAATATATATAGTTAATTATGAATTCAAGTTTTACTTGCGTTTCCACATGCTATACCAATTCTTTACTGTACTTAAGCTTTTTTCGGCATCCGCTTTTGTGTCGCCACTAAGCTCATAGATGATATCACTTTTGTATGAATCCCGCGCTTCCTCCATTATGGTGCCAAAGATTTCACATTCTATATTGGACGATAGCTTTTTCTCACTATAGTTGCGCTCTTTAAGTCTGTCGTAGAGTGTTTTGTTGGCGCAGCTGACAACAAAGACGGCCTGGAACCAGCGCTCTGGAAAGAAATCGCAACCATGGTATTCTACAATGTTGCCGCCTTGTGCAATCAGTGGCTCCAGATGATCCATGAGCTGAATTAAAATTTATTCTCGTTATTTACTCACATTTGAATTCATTACTTTGTATATATGCAAACCTTATCCTCATCAAGTATGGGACAATCATATTCTTTATCGTATTCCTCAATGAAATTAAGTTCCTTTGCAATTTTCGAGCAGTCGAGCCAGGTGAACTTTAATTGTTCCGCTAGACGGTCGCACAAATACGATTTGCCTACGCCGGGTGTGCCTGTGTATTTTGTATATTATTGTAGGTAACTTAAGCATTATTAATAATTTCTTACCGGTAATTAATATATTTGGTTTGATTATTTCCGTCATTGCAGGTTGCTTGTGCTCAATGCTAAGAAACGTGAGGCGACCAGGGCTGCAAAACACTCATTCGCTAAAGCATCGATATTACTTTATAGTTTAAAGTACTTCGGCGCGAGAAGCTTTATTATTTAAAGTAAAGTTGGTATATAATCAAATCTTTTTCTCTAATACACTTAACATTAATACAATTAATTGCCAATTGTTTATTATGTATTAAATATAAATAAATATTTTTGACAATTCAATTAGTAAAAAATTACAACATTCATTACTTCCCGTCCCTGTCATAAGTAATGTTATCCATTTCCTTATGCACTTTATTCTGCTTTAAACACTTTTTAGAACTCCTTTTCAACAGCAATTTGTACTCACACATGCATGTGTGTATCTATTTCTGACATTTTTCGTTTTCTTCTTGCACACACACATGCAAATGGAATTGGGATAGAAAAGTTCAATCGAAATCGGCAGTTAACTGGAAACGGATCTCTTAAGTTCTTCTCCTCTTTGCGTGTGCAATGCCTAAAGTCAAACAACCTAAATTGGACAATGGCCCAGAGTTCGAGCAAACTCAAATCAAATCTGAGCCAGACCTTCACGTTCCATATATACTGAATGGCGAGCTTTATCGGATTGAGAGCCAGATTGGCGACAATGTAACCGTAAAGTGTTGCTACTGTCCGCCAGATCGCATTTATCGGGGCAGTGTGCGCTCCACCGGTAATTTCCATATGCACATTAAAGTAAGTCCCGTTAGCACAAATAACAAAATAAAAAAATTTATTTTCAAATCCTTCAAAGCGTCGGCATGCATTTTTGCTGGGCAAATTGCACGAAATGAAGGTGGCCGCGTTGCTGGATCGACGTCATCGCAATACAAAAAACCGTCGCATCGCCAAGAATCCCAAGAAATCTACAACGTCGGTTGCTGTTACAGGTTCTATAGACGCAGTCGCAGGTTTAGCCATAGAAGAAGTACCAACAACAACAAGCACAAGCACCGACACGCATGAGTTAAAAATCAAAACGGTTTTTCAGCGACACAAACAAGAGCACTACGAACTGGAGGAAGCGGCAATACGAAGGGTAAGAAATAAAACATTCGTTGTCCTTGTCTATCTGGATGATGTTCACATGCAGATTAGAGTAAACAGAAATGGTATTTACTGTTATAGTTGCGCACATATAAATAACTCGTATATGTATTTACATATATACATATTTACATTTGTATCTGTTTTAGCAAAACGGCATTGAATGAAATAGTTTATTATTTGTATGTTTCAAAATTAATATTTTCGTTTTAGTCCAATTCTTCCTGCGATTCTTCGCAAGATAATCATATCCAAGGCACAGATAAATTATCCATCTCTAGTACAAAGCAAGACAACAATAACATTACCAATAACAACAATAATAATAACAACAACAACATTAGGATTGCTTATCATAATGATAAAAGTATACAACTGCAGCATGCACAAAATGTAAGTAAGCTGTAACAATGAAATATTATTAGTCTTTTTTAAAAGAGCAATCTAGTTAAGTATATTGTATCTAAGAACACAATTAATCGAATCTTAATTTTAAGCAGTTGAATGTGAACGCAGGCGCCGTGGTTACATTGGATGAGGTGCCCCTTGAAACTGGTGAGACAATTTCATTGCCTAACGTGGTCGGCATACCGCGCGTGTTTCCCTTCAATCCTATTAAGCCAATGCAACAGCAGCAGCCACAACGGATGGACGTCGAACAGCCTGAAGCTATTGATCTCAGCCGCAACTCGTTGCTTCAAACTGATGGTTTAGCGACACCCAGCGTTCTCACTCATGCCGTGCAGAATGTTCAAATTGGCATTGCCCGCGCACAGGAATTAACCGCGTATGTAAATGGGCCGTCGCGTGATATTTTGGTGCGCATCGACAACAGTCTGGCAGACATTAGGGATGAGATGGTGGCTCGCAATCAGATCGAGCGCAATCGCTTGTTGTTGGACATGGCCAAGTTTAAGTTTATACATCCTAGTTTCAATTTTGATGCCAGTCGATAGAAACTTTAGTGCCGCTTCATATAATAAACGTTAGAAATCGTTTTTTTGGCATATTTTTATTTAAATCGATAACTTCTATCGAGTACATGCAATATTTTATCGATAAGACTGCTCATTTTCAAGTATATCGATATTTTTCGTTCAATTATTGTGTGTGGTTCTTGTTGTGTAGTTTAGTTTAATGGTTTCATAGCTGATAATATGTCGGACAAACGCCAGCTTATTCACTTCGAAGATGACATTTTAAGCGATGACGATGAAGTTAATCCAATAAATAACAGTTGGATGGTAGACAACACAAAATTGTCGACCAACAAAAGTGATGTTTTTAATTCGGGAACTACCAATAATGAGGGCACTGAAGTTGTGCCTTCCGTCTTAGGCACTGATAGTGAACTGACCGTGTCCATTCATGTGAGTTATTGTGGTTGCCATGTTCTTGCAGTACCCTTCAGAAAAAAAGTTATATGATTCATCATGATTCATTAGCTAAAACTGATTGGAAAATACTGATTAAGCTTTGCTTTAAGGAGGCTCCAACTACATCGCAAAGTAGCCACAGTAACCACGATTCTGACGCCCACATTAACGATTTGGATTCTGATCCCATATTCCATTTACTACCAAGAGAGGTTGGGGGAACTTCACAGCAAGCACAGATTCAGTATGAGGTACGAATCTCAATAATAAACACAAGCGTGTACATATGAAAGTCACCCTTTTACACATATAGCGGATTTAAATTTAATCTATGCCCACATATATACACTTCTTTAAAGAGCCTGGACTATGATGTGTGCGAGAACAAGTTGTTCCACGCGGAGCAGCGCATGCGTCTCAGGGATCGCTTCTCCCTCCGCATTAATGTCATACGTTGGATAATTTTTATTCTAATTGGCGTGATAACAGCGCTCAATGCCTGCTTTGTAAATATAGTCATTGATCTACTATCGGAACAGAAGTACAAGTTTCTTAAAGAGTGTATGTATTTAAAAACTATAGATTTCAAAACAGAAATCGCTTACAGAATTTTGTGATTTCGGTAAACAATTTTTTAATTTTAGAGTTTAAAAAAATGCAGTTATGAAATTTAATTTATTGTAATTAGAATCATTAATTTCCAGAGATTTGAAAACTCATTCATGAAACTTTTATGTACAATTTAATCCACTATATGCTATGTAATATTTTATATCTCTGAATTCATCTTTGTCCCTCAGCTGTTGATCAGAATGTGCCTGTAAATGGGGGCAAGGGTGATTTGGCGGTGCCCTACCTTTGGTGGTTACTGTTTAGCGTTGTCTCCGTCTCCATTGGGGCTATAATGGTTACCTATATCGAACCAATTACCGCCGGCAGCGGCATACCGCAGGTGAAGTGCTATCTGAATGGAGTTAAGGTTCCTCGCATTGTGCGTATCAAGACGATGGCAGTAAAGACCATTGGAGTCATCACAACCGTTGTGGGCGGATTAGCCGGTGGAAAGGAGGGGCCAATGATTCATGCTGGTGCCGTTGTTGCCGCTGGCATTTCTCAGGGCAAGAGCACCACGTTTGCCAAGGACTTTCGCATCTTCAATGCCTTTCGCGATGATCACGAGAAGCGTGACTTTGTTTTGGGCGGCGGTGCGGCGGGTGTCGCAGCCGCCTTTGGTGCGCCAATTGGCGGAATGTTGTTCTCTCTGGAAGAAGCAGCCAGTTTCTGGAATCAGAACCTCATTTGGCGAACCCTAATCGCCTCCATTATCAGTTCGTTTACGCTTAACATTGTGCTCTCCGCCTATAAGGGACTGAAGGACTTCACCTTCACAGGTCTGTTCAACCTGGGCAAGTTTACAACTCCGCTCACATTTGATTACTTTGAGCTGCCCATCTTCATGCTGTTCGGAGTGACTGGCGGACTTCTGGGCGCGGCCTGGAATGCTTTGAATACGCTCATCAACAAAATACGCCGACGCTTTGTGCGGTGGAAAGTTGGCAAGGTGGCTGAGGCTCTGGTTATTGCCATTATAGGCGTCACACTGGCCACCATTATGATCTACTTCATCGATGATTGCCGTCAGTTGGACAAGGAGCCAGTAGCATATCCTGTGCAACTCTTTTGTAAAGATAATGAGTACAATGCGGTGGCGGCACTTTGGTTCCAAACACCTGAAGCAACTGTAAAAGCGCTTTTCCACGACGAAAAAGGTAAGAAAGTGGCTGGCATAAGCTACCAATGCATATGTATAAAGTAAACTTATTATTGGAATGCTTTTCGACAGGTCACACTGTCAAAACTCTGGGTTACTTTACGCTCGTCTACTATTTTCTATCATGCACCACCTTTGGCCTCAATGTCTCCCTGGGCGTATTCATACCCACTGCGCTGGTGGGCGCTGCATGGGGGCGATTAGTGGCCATGCAGTTGTTAGATTGGTTCCCCGATGCAGTAAGTTTCTCCTAAAAATAAACATATTCCTGTATTCAAATTATATTTCTTTTCTTCAAAAGCACTTTTTTAATCCAGGCAAATACGCACTTATTGGAGCTGCGGCCCATTTGGGCGGTGTGCTGCGCATGACGATCAGCTTGTCGGTAATTTTAATGGAGACGACTGGCGCCGAGACGTCATTCTTCTTTCCGCTGATTATAGCACTGATTAGTGCAAAATGGGTGGGCGATTACTTCAACGAGGGCATCTACGACATGGTCATCGAGGATAGTCATGCGCCCATTCTGCCCTGGGAGCCAGTACCAGTGTATAAGGGCCTCACAGCTTTGGAAATACTGAGCAAACCAGTGGTTTGCATCAATCTTCGGGACCGCGCCCATTACATCTATGATATGCTCCTGAGATGCGATCACAATGGGTTTCCCGTGGTCGACGATGTGGTGGACGTGAGTAACTGCAACACATTATTGTTGGCTTTTAGTCTCATTAACTACGACTCTTTACAGAATCGTCGCTGTGAGGGTCGGGTCTGTGGCATCATATTGCGTTCCCAGCTTATTGTCATATTGCTCAAATCGCTTTACGTGGAAAACAAACGATATTGGCTGCCCAAAACATCGATACAAACATTTCGGGATGTGTACCCGCGCTATCCTTCTATAAAGGTACACGGCTCAACGATCCAGTTTAATTTTCCCACTTTTATTTGTTTATTTTATTTTTTTAGAGCGTGCGTCCGTTGAACAAAAATGAGAACTATACGGTTGACCTGTCCATGTTTATGAATCCATCACCCGTTCGCGTGAATACTGTAAGAATGATATATATAATTAAATATCATTATGTTGAATAACAATTTGTTTCTAATTGACAGCACGATTCGGTACCAAAAATCTTCAATATATTTCGTGCCCTTGGTCTGCGGCACATGCTAGTTATCAGCAATGAAAACCGGATTGAGGGCATTATAACGCGTCGTGATTTCATTCATAAGTGATATTTGGCTATTGGCTCACAATAATTAAGATTGCAATTTAATTTTCGAATAGCTAACACGTATTCTATATTAAAGCCTTTTTTAAAGTCTATATATCTATGTAAACATAATTATGTGTAATATTATGTATAAACATATTATACTATTTTTTATGAATCTACCTAGTGTTTCTTAAGTTTTATAAATGGGTTTATTGAACTACAAATTACCTTTCTAACAGTGCAAGCCATTATTACTCCAGTCTATATTCACCTGGTCTTTACCTCGATTTTATGTCCAGATTTAAATCCTGCAATTGTCATTTAGATAAAATCCTTCTTTTCTATTTGCTTTCCATTTATCTTCTCTACTTTATGACTTATTCACACAACAAAAACCGAATATGTTTTTACTTTTGATACGAGTTTTTTTTTTTAATTAGGCTCATCTTTACAACTAAAATTAAGCTTAAGGTTAGGCGTGTAATCAATAGTATTCACAAGGAATTGTACAAGGTTTGTTTTGTATAAAAATACGTTAATTTTGTATGTAAAATTAAAAGTTTTGTGTGGTTCATAAAATCTTAAAAGCTAAACAGAAGTTGATATTAACTTAATTAGCACAAACTCGTCCGCGCATTCGCCACACAAACGTTTCCAGTTTATTAAAATGTGTGTTTGTGAAGCATGCTAAGGATCGCAACAACTTTTGTGGGGCTTATCAGGGCATGGATTTCTTTCATTCTTAACGACAACTCTTTTGTTTGTGTGAATCACTTATTGCTACAAACGCTGCCATATAATTAAATAAACTAACACTAAACGCTATACTCAAAAGTTGATTTAGTAGTAACCTTATAAATATAGTTATTAGGAGCAATGCTACGCCTAGAATTTGAATGACTTTTTGTACAGCGTGAAAAAGTAGTTTGGATTTTAGTTGCGCGTTACGGCTACGGTTACGTTTACGTTTACGGTTTGGATTTAGATCTGGTTCGACACGCACACATGTTATCTCAAGTACTGCTATCACAATTTATATTATATTCACACTTGAAGCACAGTGGCGGAGGCATCTCACATGCAAGCCGCATTTTGTGGCCAGGTTGCAACTGCAACAATTGACGGTTAGCTTTCCATCGGTCGCACTTGCTGCAACGCTGCCTCCGCATTATTGCCAGCTGTGGCCGCTGCTGCTGCTGCCGCCGCACTATTACATTGCTGTTGTGGTGCATTGGTTGTTACTGCTGTTGCAGATGTCGTTGTGTCTGCATTTAGAATGTTGATGGTGTTGGCGTTATTGAGATTCGAGTATGTGCTGGATGTAACAATTGTTGCTGCTGCTGCTACAGCGGCGGCTGGTATGTTAGCTGCAATTGTCGCTGCTGCTGTTGTTGATGTTGCTGTTACGACAGCAACATTTGCGTTGCTACCGCTGCTACTGGCTGGTTGTAGCACCTTGTAGCGCGTATAGATGCGATACGGCGTCTTTGACGTATCCTTTTGCTGCAGTGATTTGGTCTTACTGGTGGCGCCCCAGCCGCTGGCATTGATCTGCTCCGGCGTCTTTCCCAACAGCCACTCGTTGCAATGCTGCTGCTGCTGTTCGCTCACATTTTGCTGCAGCCAACGATTCACATAGCTATGGAAACGCGTATACTTGGCCTGTGTGACGTGGCAGTGACTCTGTAAAAATTAACGAGGGGAGAATTGGCACTTGGTCACACTTGAATAGGAGGAAGACTCACCTTCTTGGCACGACGCACTGCATCGTATTTCAGTAGATTGAGATTCTTGCTGGTCAAAAAGCAGCGTCCATTGCTGGCATTCGTGCTGATCTCATCGCGATCATTAATCGCATACTGCTCTGCCAGTCCTAATTGTGGGGCGCCCAAGCGTTCCGGTGCGCGTTTATTCCAACTGTTGTTGTTATTGTTATTATTATTATTGTTGTTGTTGTTATTATTATTGGTGCTATTGCTGCTGGCATTTGCTGCCGCCTCGCCTGGCATCGCAGTCGCCCCGGTAGCAGCAGCGGCAGTGAGAGTATCGCCGCTGCAGAAGCGCTTCTGTTCAAAGAGCTGACGCACTTGCTCTTCGTGCAGCTGTGAGCGACGCTTGTTGCGGAGCAGAAAACGCCTTTTGCGTGCGCCGCGAAACAGCTGCAAAAACGAGAATAATGACAGAGAATGCATTAAGTATAGTTTTACAATAATACGACGCAAGAAGATTAAACATAAACATTAATAATTGTAAATGCAATTCAAACATGCTTCACAAAACATAAATAAAGTAATTAAATTGTACACTTAATCGTAAGGTATGTGTATGTGTGTGTGAGTGTGTGCTGTTTGTTTGTGTGTGTTATCGATAACTAACAATTAGCACTAATACGAGAAGAGAGTATACAAGAGTTAAGGCAGAAGAGAAGAATGAACCAAAGAGACGACACAAATCGATAAGAGAGACAGACTGTACCAGGCCAAGACTGGACACATCTTTGTGTATGTATGCGCGTATATGGGGTATGCACATACATATACAAATACATATATAGCACACACACACGCAACAAATTAAAATTATAAAGTTGAAAAACGCAAAACAAACAACAATTACATACATACAATTCGCTAATAGAAACTATAAAATAAAAACCAAATGAATACACTTAAAGCGAAAATGCCTCGGAGAGAGAGCATACAAAAATATCGTTTATCGATTATGTCTATGTAAATTGATTTAAAATGAATTTATGCATACGTGAAATTTGTAAGGCATAACTTACCTTGCGTAAAACTTAAAAGCGTATACAACTAGGTACTCTATACACATACTGTATGTATGCATATGTGTATGTAGGTGTGCGTGTGCGCCACACATCACCAGCTGCACTAAGCCCAAAAGGAAGCAACAGAAAACCCAAATGCCAAATACCCCACTAAACAAGAAACAGCAGTTCGTCTTTTTCATCATATCATCAAAAATGCTCGGTTTTATATTTCAATTGGTTTTACAATTGATGATCTTATATGCATGTATGTGTGTAGAGAAGTTATAAAAAAATGTTTAATATATATAAATATAACACACGCCTACGGTTTGGTTTTAGTCCACTGCTATAAGAGCAGGTGGTACCATTAAGAAGTAAACTCTCACTCTCGTCCCCATATACAAAAATTTTCTACACTTAACACTTAAACTCTAGTTAGTTGTAATACATACATACTTACAAACATTATTTACATTTGTTTTTGTTTAAATTATACGTTTTGATTGCTCTAGTATTTGGAATTTAACAAACACAGTTTTCGATCAATTTTCGATGCGACAATCGAACAACGTATGCAGTTCCCACATACTCGCATGCGTGCATACAACAATCACATAGTAAACAACATTTCACCCACTCTCACTCCTTCTGCACACTTAAGTTGCTCTCTCCCTATTTACAGCATTCACCTGTCTGCGCTCTGCGCTCTACTGCATTGTCGTATTGCATTTGTAATTCTTGCTTTTGACTACTTTGAGGACGAACGAACGCAAAGTAAAACGAAATTAGAAATAATTAATTGCAATAAATGCGTGCCTAAGAGTATTATTTTTGAAACTACTATTTAACTTTTTTATGTATACATGTGTTCTGCTTTGGGTGTGTACTAAATTTACATACGTATGTTTCTTGTTTTATGTATTATGGTAACTCGACTTTTTACATTCAAATATGTTCTATATATGCATATAAATGTTTGGATGATGATGGTAGTGGTGGTGAATTAGCGTGTATGTCTGTGAGGTGAGAGTGTTACTGTGGGGTGCAGGTGTTGTTGGGATGAAAACTGTTTTCTTTGGTTTTTGTTATTGTTGTTGCGGTTTTTGGTTGGTTAATCTCAAAAAACAAATTTATTAATTACTATTTCATTTTGCAAAACGATTTTTTCTTCTTCTTATTCAATGAAATTATCAAAACTATTTTGTTATTTCAAGCCTTGGAATTGACCTGGTACAAAAAAATTAAAGTGGAAAAAATGAGAGAAAAAATGCAGAAAAAAGCATTAATTAGTGAACATTTTTCTTTTTTTTCGGTTGTATTTTTGTTGCTTGGTTCGCATACGGATATTATGTGGCGATTGGTAGGCGGCATGTTGAAATGAGAGACGAAACGGAAAGGAAATAGAATAATAAAAAGGAAAGTTTAAGAAAGTAGAAGATGTACGAAAAGCACAACAGTCCCGCACACAAAAACAAACGTATAATATAAAAAAAAATTTAAAAAGAATCAACGAAAATATCGATATTAAGAGAGGTGAATTTAGAGAAGTAGACAAGTGAAAGAACCCAAATATTTACAAAGACGAAACAAGAGAGCAATGATATGATACATATGTATGTTGTTGCACACACATATACACATATATATATGTGGAAAAAATAAATACATGTGTGTGTTAATGACGGTCTGGTGTACGTAATTAGTCGTAGCGGATCTGAAGGAGAATAACTGTTCTGAGACATTACTGACAGACCACAGTAACTATGGTCCTGATTCAAAATGAAAATTTATAACATTTAAACATTTCAAGATGTCAAATTGTGTAGCAATTGTATTAAAGTTTCCCAAAGGAAAAATCTGGGATCATAAAACGGGTTTAGACATATTAATTGAAAAATATTTAAGCTAAGATACTGATTGACAAATGATTCCATGCTTGGCATTATGCTTTTAATTGGAAAGGATCTCTTGGCGCGCTGGGCTTGTTAGTGATGTATTATAAATTTAGTATTAACATGGCAAGGATAGAAAAAACTATCGAAATAAGCGATTTCTTACAATTTAGGCCGTACATCGAGCGAGTCATTATGTAACTTAAGCGAATCCGTTAACTAAACTTAACAACAACAAAACAATCAACTGATCACAACAGAGAATTACACAAACAACATGGTTAACCACTTGTTAAGCACACACAAAGCTGCTTCTGCTGCTGATGCAGTTGCAGTAGCTGTTACTTTGTTCTTTTGCTGCTATTTTTCTTTTTCTGCTTCTGCTTTAGGGTTTACTCACCTCGGCATTCTCCTCTTCCTCCTCCGCTTTGATGTCGGACGTTTCCATCAGATTCTCAGAATTTGAAGCTGTTGTTGCATTGTTGTCGCCAGTGTTGCTATTGCTGTTATTGTTGTTGTTGCTGCTGTTATTGTTGTTGCTACTGCCACCAGCACCCATTGCTGGATTCGCCAGACGATCCACATATTTGCTAAACTTTTGCGCCTTCGCCACATTTGTCTTTTCCACCTCCTCGGGCTCCGAGTCCAGCAATTCGATGGTCAAACGGCAGTCGATCTTGTACTGGAATAGTAATTAAAAATGAGATAAATAAGAGACAATAGCTCGTTGATGAACAGTTACGAATAGGATTACAGTCCTATCCTTTACAACATACAATGTACACTTTGAAGCAGTTCTCCTCGTTGAGTATGTTCTCCGCCTTGCGCTGGTAGCCCATCTCGCGCTCATAGCTCCTGTGGGCGTCGCGACAATAGCCGCCAGTGCTGTGGCGTCGCTGTTCGCTGGCAAAGAGTTCCACACAGTCGAGAGCAGCACGCTCCGTAACACAATATTGCATCTGTCGCACGGCATTAGAAACGACCTACAGAATATTGACAGATATTTTTTTGGTATTGCTTAGAATTCGAGATGTTAATCAAGGTATATGCCTGATTCGACGCACCTTGTCCAGCGTGAAGGAGATGTAGGCATAGATTCCAAACATTTCACGCATTGTGTCCTCAAAGGTGTTCGAGTCCATGTTGCCGTCGAGCACATTCTTTAGCATATCGAGAAACGTGGGATAGTAGTCCTCCACCTGCACATCCGGTTTGGGCTTTAAGCGCAACGCCGTCGCAGTACTCTCGCGACGATTCACCCGGCAACGTTCCTCCTCAATGGCCAGCAGACGCGCCCGCTCGTACATCACGTGTAATCGGTCGCAGAGGATGGCGTGCAGTCGCAGAAACAGATACCAATTGTTGTTGGCATAGAACAGTGAATAGGATTCATCCTAGAATTGGAAATGGAATAGTGAATAAGTATAGGTGTGTAGCGTATCCTCACAACAACTTACCTCACGTTGTCCGTGTGCATGCGGTGGCAGTAACGGTGGATGCACAAAATGATCCAATTCCTGCTTCACAGTCACATCGCTGCCTGACGCAGTTGTTGTTGTTGGTGTTACAACATCGTCGCTACGCTTGGGACTACTACTGCTGGTTGCATTTACATTATTGTTGCTGCTGCTGTTGACTGTGCTGGAAGTCTGCTCCTCGCCAGCTTTGTTGGGCGCAGCATTTGGTTCGGGCTTTTCCTTGACATCGCCAACTGCTGACTCTGCTGCTGTTGAGGTGGACGGCGTTCCGTCGTCAGCTGATTTTGTTGCTGCTGCTATAGTTGTTGTTGTACTTGCAGTTGTTGTGGATGATGATGATGATGATGATGATGCTGCTGCTGCTGCTGTTGTTGTTGTTGTTGTTGTAGTAGCTGCTGTCGTTGTTGTGGACAAAGCCGCTTTGGACGACTCTTCCGACTCCTTTTTAATGGCAGCTAAAGCTTCCACTGTTGATGCAGCTGTGGCGCCACCGCTGCAACTGCTCGCATTGCTTCGCGCCGGCGAGGCAACCTCGTTGGGAGTGCCGCCGCCACTGCTGCTGCTACTGATTTTCGGGGCGCGACTCAGCGGCGAGTCAACGTCCATTTTAGTGTCATCTACCAAAAATGGAAAGGCTATAGAGAAATGCGTGCACAGGCAACAGACAATAGTTGTTTTCGATGGTGTTTTGTGTGGTTGTTGTGGTTGGTTGTTTTGTGCGATGGCCCATTTTGTCGTTTGGGTTTTTGTTAGTCATAATTATGCAATTCAGTTTATAGTTAAATTACAAATTTATTATTTCAAATGCATTGCAAATATACGCATCGTATGATTTGATTTGATAAACATATATATATATATATATAAATATGCGAAAAAAGAAAGAGAAAACGAAAAACAATGACTAAGTTAAAAATACTATAAAATAAACAATTATTGTTTTGGTTTTGTTTTGATTTTCAATTTTTATACATACATCAAGAACATGCCTTGATGGTTGGGGAGTTGTGGTGGGTTAGTAACTTGGTTAATGACCTACATAAAACGTATTAGTAACAAAATAAAAATTATTAAATAATGATTTACTACACAACTCAAATAAAATTAGTTAATGTGCACGAGTGTTATTATTTTAAAAGTGATATTGCTCAATAATGCTAATGGCAGCTAAAGTTGTGAAATTAATTAATGTAAATATTTCCGAATTTATCTACTTTGTTTAACATTTCTTGATTGAAATTGTGCACTACTTGAACGAACAGCTGATTTGCGAGAATATATCGAAGTTAATTTTGAAAACAAATCTGTTAGATAAGTGTCTAAATCTTGTGTATTCGTGCTTGGATCACAATAAAGACTCAATATGTATTCTATCCAGTTATGTTGAATGTGTGTTAGTTGTTAGTCTGGCAATGAAAGTACTCCTAATCTGCCCTGCTGCTGCTGCTTACCGTCATCACGTTCATCATCGCTGAGCGGCTGTCTGGGCGCAAAGAATAGGTCAGGCACAAATTGTCGGATGATCTGCTTGATCTTTTGCTTCTCCTGCTTCTGGATGCCCGTCTGCCGTTTGACGTGATGGATCAGCAGATTGGCCGCATCGTCCAGTATCGTTTTATCCTTGTAGGGCAACACCAGATGGGGCCCCGCCGGCTCCATGGGATCGTCGTCCTGATCATGTCGCTCGTCGTAGAGAGTTTCGATCTCGTTGAAAAGACTTTTGGAGCGCAGCGCTTTCATATCGTTGGGTTTGAAATTGATCGCCTGATGATCCAGCGATTTCAGGTAATATTTCTCATTCTGTTCGCGCCACTGTTTATTGAAGTTCTGCAACAATAATCGAATTTAATATCATGTTTGGAATTTAATGTGTGATTTGTGCACAAACCTTTTGGGCATCCCGCCACTCCTCCTCCTTGACTCTGAGCCGTTTTAGAACAATGGGTACCGCAACGGAAGGATTCTTCTTTATGCCTTGGATTATCTCACCGGACTTGTCGCCATAGATGCGATGAATGGCACGCTGGTGAATTGTCTGAGATGTGCCACCCAAATGATCATCCAAGTGATATTTGGCCAAATCCTCGGGCGACATTCGCGACATCTTCTTTTGTACATTTTCCAGCACACGAATAGTTGCGCTGTTCACCTCAATGACCAGATCCAGCTCGAAACGCTCGTCCTCCGTTCTGTGAATATTCCTTTTGTTTAGAGAGCGTTTGGTTGATTTTGGTTAATTCATAAAAATATAAACGAAAGCCAAAGAAACAGAAACAGTAACACAGTAACACAGAAACAGAATCAAAATGGAAATGGAATTGGCGATGGCGATTTAGATGGTAAGGTGTGAGTGCTCTAGGGGAGAGTGCTTGACCAGCAAAAATACATATTTAGAAATTACAATTGCTAAATAAAAGTTGTTTCTCTACTTTTTGTTTTCGATCAGTACAAATTTCCCAATTGGCTTCAACGTTAATTGCAAAATATTCTATACTACATTTATTACAGACGGACAAGAACCGAGATTTAGGCTAAAGAAAACGGGACACAAATGAAGAGGATGAGGCTGATGATGATGTTGAAGGGTGGGGGGGAAGGGGTGCAATTATTTCTAAGGCGTAAAATTCACCTGTAGATAGTCTCCTCAAACTGGGTCTTGCGCGATGTGACAAATGTGGAATCCTCACTGGCCCATGTGGGGAACGAGACCCATTTATCGTTGAGCACCTCGCGGCACAGAGCTGTCCGTCCGCTGCACTTCTTAGGCACCGAGGATTGCGGCAGGGCGCAATAGGAAGCGCCAAGTCGTTTGCACAGCGACAGATCCACATCCTGGACATAATCGGTGCTCTGATGACTGCTCGCCCGCTCGCTGTTGCTGCCAACCTGTTGCTGCTGCTGCTGCTGTTGACGCTGGGTAGCGGCCAATGGCAGGCCATCGATTAGACCACCACCAGTACCAGCACCCAGCTGACCAGTTATGGGCGGACCAAGAAAATCGGTGAGCCAGCGCAACAGATCAGGAAACTTCTTCAAGAACGGCGAAACAAGATCGAGGAGTTCTGTCTTGGAGACAATCTCCTGATTGAAAAGCGTCAGGCATCGCAAGAAGTTGTCGTAGACCTCAGGATTCCGCAGTGCCTTGCGCACCTTGTCGAAGAACACCATATCGGAGAGGGAGCATTTACGCGACGCCTCCGAGAAGCTGACGTCCCTGCAATATGGCTTGGCTCGTTTCGCAGGCGGCGGGCCGCCGAGATTACCACCAGCAATCGCAGCAGCAGCAGCAGCACCCGCAATTGATGCACTCGCCGTCAGGTCATCCATCGCCTGCCTTCTATTACCGCTTGTCGAGTTGTGCGCATTGTGAAGCGGATGTGAATGCGGATGTGCGGATAGCTGTTGCTGCTGCTGCTGTACCGCTGTCACATAGGTGGCTATATTTGGTGAGTTCCGATCCAGCGAATTGTCGTTCAGATGGTGCAGGTGCTGCAGATTGGTGATGCCACCACCAGCACCACCATAGCTGGGTGATTTCTTCTGCGACATGTTCGCATGATGCTGTGCCACATACTTCTGGGCATGATGATTGTTTCGCTGATCAAGGACCCCAGCAACGCCGCCGCGCAGTCCACCCGCCGTCGCCGTGGTTAGCAGATGAGGTGGCGGCGGCAAACCCGGATGCCTCTGCTGCTGTTGCAATTGCTGTTGCTGCTGTTGTTGTGAGTTGAGTCCGTGAAAGTCTTTGTCAAAGATGCTGCCACTGTTGATGATATGATTCTGTGGGACGGAACAGGACTTGATGCTGACGCTTGTATTAACCGCCGACAGATTGCCAATGGCAGCGGCATGCGCATGTGCACTGCTGCTATCAATCTGCGAGAGCGTCGCCCCGCTACTCAAATGGTGCAGCGGCGAGCCACTATTGGCCACCGCCGGCGATGGCGATGCCGTTGACATGCTGATGTGCGCTCCACCGCTCAATGTTGCCGTTGTTGTTGTCCGCTGCTGCTGTTGCTGCTGCTGCTTGTTGTGATGATCGTTGTGGAGCGCGGACGATGATTTGGACATGTATTGTGCGGCGGCAGCGGATGACTGATGATTAGTGGCATCGGGCAAAAATTGACCAAATTCACGCAACAGATCCTCGTCCTGGCCAAAGAGTTTGGCCACCTGCGTGTAAACTTCCTGTTCGGTTAGCATTTTGCCGGGATTGAGACTGCTGTTAGCGCCGCTGCCCTCCTTCATCACCTTCTGTTCCTTTTGATAGGCGTGCAAGATCTCCAGGAATTTCTTATACTTAGCCGGCTGGCTTTGGAATCGATTCTGCGTGAGATTAGGGAAAATGATTAGTATTTACATATATAAATTTTTGGAATGTGTGTTCGCACCTTGATTTTATTCACATAGGTTATGGCGTGATTGAATTCCACCGGCTGATTTTGCTGGCCCGTCGTCTCTCCCAGCAGCAGGGACTGATGAGCCTGCTGGATGTGATGCAAATTGTGCTGGGCAGCGGGACCCGCGGTGTGTGGACTTAGTTCGTTTAGTGAGTTTGGCGTTGGTGGGCCGACGGCAATGTTCGACGAGGAGACAGCGCCAGCTGGCCCAGTAGGTGTTATTGTCGCTCGCTGTTCCCCGCCAACAGCAGCTGCTGCTCCACGATCCCTCGAATAATTCTGTGGCACATATGGCGATACACCGACTCCGACACCGACTACGTTTGGTGGCGTCGCTACCGCCACTCCTGCCGAGCTGCTGGTGACGTGCACATGACCAACTCCCGGTGTTGGAGCTGTGGCAGCTGCTACTGCTGCTGCACCCGGCTGCAGTGCGTGTATTGTCGTTTGGGTGAGCGAGGCGCCACCGTGTGTCATCAAATTGACGGCGCCAGCCGTTTGAATCTGTGCTACAGCCGCAGCGGCCGCTGCAGCAGCTGCACCACCAACCGGACCAGGCACTTGTGTCAGCGACTTGAGCGTTGTGTGCGCATTTACACCGCTCGCCAGCGAACTGTTCCCGGTGGCGGCAATCATGTGAACCGTTCCGGTGCTGGTGGGCGCTCCAGGTGGCGATGGCATTGAGACAACCGGCACGGAGCAGCCACGCGCATCGGAATGGATTTCGATCTTATAGCCGGGCGGCAGAAACATATTGAAGCCATAGATGAGCTCTGAATGACCCTTGAAGAGCGTTGAGACACGTTCAATGACGCCCGGTGTGTCGATGCAGTGCGACTTGAACTCCTTCATGATGTCCAGGAAATTATTGTAGATTTGCGGCTGATCCGCATACTGGTACTTCACCTGATCCAGATAGCTGAGCGCATCCTCGACCTTAAGTCGCGGCGCAGCCCCACCACCAGCTGCTGCCTGCCCCTGAGCCTGGGGTGGTGTACTGTTGCCGGCTGCTGCTGCGGCTGCAGCTGCTGCAGATGCTGCTCCACTATTCGGTGGCGTTTGTTGTTGTGCTGAGGGTTGCGTCGTCTGCTGTGCTGTTGTTGTCAGACTGGCGCTGGCATTCGTTTGGGTGCCGCTAATGGTGCGCTGACGTATTGTAGCCGTCTGACAGCTGCTGGATACGGTTTGGGAGCCACCACCTACTCCTACACCAACTCCACTTGCTCCCGCTGTAGCTGGAGTGCCGCCGCCAGTGACGTGTATTTGCACCGCATTGCTGCCATCCGCTGTGCTGGTCTTTAACGTACCGCCCGCTTGGATGGAAGCAACGCTATAAGCTGCAAGTGGACCAAAAAAAGAGAGAGATTAGTAAGAGTCTTGTGGTGCTGTATTCAACTTTATCTTACATGTGGTATACTGCAAGGTTTGGGTGCCAGCGCTGCCCGTGGATACGACAACGCTGCCAACGACATTGCCAACGCCGCCGCCTCCAACAGATACTGCTCCTGTTGGATTTGTTTGAGTACTGACACTATCAACAATGCTGCTGTTGCTCGTTGTTTTCAGATTCGTTGCCGTCGGCGTTGTCGATGGCAAATAGGCAATGGTCTGTGCTCCGCCATGCTGTGGCGTCAATATCCGATGATGTATCGAGCCAATGCCGCTTATTGTGGCACTGTGTGCATTGGGAACGACCGTGCCAATCGTAACTCCACCAGCTGTATTAACTCCCACGCTATTTGTACCACTATTACCACCACCGGCTACTCCGCCTGGTCCTGGGCCGGGACGTGTGCCAAACTGGACTTCATCAATGCGCGTGCGTTTCATCATGCTTGGTTTTTTTTTGCTGATGTTTTTTGTTTATTTTTGTGATTTGCGTGCTGCTGTTGTGCTCTCTTCCCTAGGGGGCGATGAACTCCTCCGTCGGGTGGATGGGTTATGGAACGTAACGCTCTCTAGGAGCGTATGTAATAGGATCGTGGTCGCAACTGGTAACTGTATATTGAACTTAAACTTGAACTCGAACAGGACTGCAGCACTTGATCTGCTCGTCGTCTACAATACAACATATGTTGTTCTTTTTGCTGTTGCTGTTGCCGCCTTTGTTGTCTATGCATTTGGGTATGTGGACGCGGCCAGTCCGCGCTTAGCGGGGCACGCAGGAAGACAACAGCAAAATGTATGTGCTCCAAAAACTAACTCAACTTCAAACGCACAGATTCCCTGTTGTTGTGGTTAATAAAAATGTGATTTTGGCGCTGCCACGTCGCAGACGCTGTTAAGTTCCTTTCTCGCACTCGCACTCACTGCAAGAAATTAAATAAGCGTGAAATTAGTAAAAATACACACAAACACACATACGCAATTGAAATATAGATATAGATATAATAAGTAACTACCGGAGGAGGCTCAAATAACCAACAAACACCGGACGATGACATACTTTATTCTTTTTTTTGTGGCGAAAACAATAATAACAAAACAAAGTGCAGACGATCATTCTCTTTAGATTAAGTTAGTTCTGAGAAACTTCTGCTTTAAATCCTTGACATCGATGATGATAATATATATATATATATATATATATAAATATATGTGTATACATCGATGATCGATATCAAATCTTTGTTATTTCAAATATGAAAATCGATTAACTTGATTTTGTATATTTTTATACAAGACACTGTCAATGTGTATATTTTATTTCAAACTTTTACACATTCCAATGAAAAATGAAAAATGAAAAACTATTTCACGACAAATTCTTCAGTATGTCCACACACACACTCGCACAGACTAAGCAACACTAAACTATGTATGCGCACGTATATTGGTAGTATAAAATAATCTCTTTGTATGTTCGCAGCCGAAAACAAAAACAGCAACTACAACTTCAATAAAAAGCAGCAACAAACCAACTGAGGGCTAAGAGCAGAGAGAGAGAGAGAGAGCACATCAGATCAAAGAGAGAGTCGTCAGTCGTATGCGTGTGTAAGTAAGCGCAACCGGAATTGGGCGCGCGCGCTTTGTTGTTTTTAACGGGTACAGTAAAAACTGTCAAGGGAGGGCAGGTAGGCGGCGAGGCAAAGCAAGAGAGTGTCGAGAGCTTTTTTTATGACCCATACTCGATGTCGACGTCAACTTGCATAAACTTAACACAGCGAACGCATATGCAACAGAAAGAGCGAGCGAGGGGGCTCTTTAAAAGGGGTGCTGCTGCCCTACACAGGGTGTTTGCCTGTATCTACACAACAGTTTACAAAAGGCAGGCAGGCAGGCCACACAGCAGCCCGCTACATACACACAAAAGAATCGAGTACATAGATTATTGTTGGTGGTGGAGTTGCTGTTGGTGGTCGTGAGGCGGCTGATTCTCTCTCCTTGCTCTTTCCTTACGTCTATTAATTCTGCTGCAGCAGCATGCATGAGACCGCACTGCGAGAGAGATAAAGCAAGCAAGAGGGCTGAAATATTTGTTATGTGTCGCAGTTAGGATATTTTCAAACTTTTCTTTGTGAGTTGACTCAACAACCAACGAACTAACAGCAACAACGGCGCTTAAAGCAAAGTATGAGAAGTGAGTAACTTGTAAGTGAGTACGTTTTCGTGGCGTCAAAAATGTAAATAACTTGAATTTAAAAGCATTTGATTCTGTGTGTAAATGTGTAAATATAAACATGTATGTGTGTGAATGCAAGCGGGAGGCAGTAAATGATTAAAGTGAGCGTGGCTTTACAACACTATTGCCACCTCCATCCTTCAACTTCCTCGCGATAAATTTTGCAATTTAAGAATGAGCTAAAATCGTACATATAAAATATAGGTGCATTTGTAAACACAACAAATTACAGTAATTTGCATTTGAAAACTGTACCGGGCACACACATTGCTGTTTATCAAGAGAGTGAGAGAGAGGGAGAAAGAGAATAATCCTTCAAGTGTTATGGCCAAATGCAAAAACAAGTTAAAACGTTTGTCGTGCAGCACAGCACAAGCTTAGCTCAGTTTAGTTCAGCTCAGCTCTCCTCTCCCATACCACTCTCTCGCTCTCTTTCGACTTACTGTGTGTGGCCTCTGTCTGCCTTTGCCTTTTGTTGTTATTGCTCCTCTGTTATACTGCTGTTCGTAGATTGGAGCACCGCAACCACATATTACACATACACACATATATAGATATGTGAATTTTTCGCTCTCTCTTTGCTCGAACAAAATTGGGGCGTTCGTTTTGTTGTTGCTATTGTTTTTGCTCATATGCGAAGGGGAGACATGTGGGCAAAAAATTTTCCCTCCATTTTTTCATGGTTCTTTTTTTATGTATCGGAGCTGTGTATTACGTGCACGTCTATTATCTTATCTGTTTTGTTATGTGTACCAGAGAAGAGTAACACAGAAACACACAAATACACTGAAGCAAATGTAGGCAGGAACTATGCAAAAATATTTGGCTTCGAAACTTCTTATTTTTTCACGGTATAGTTTTTTTTTGTGTATTTATAGTTTTTTTTTTTTTAATTTGCCGCATTTGCACTCACACTTAATGGGGACTCACTACTACTGGGGTACCAATCTATATGCTATTAATAAATTTTGCGAATACTTAAAACATATGGATGTGTGTAGAGAATTATGTACCTACATATGTGTGGCTGCTTGTGTGAAGACAAAGTTTTGAGTAAAGTAAAATACAACAAACCGAAAGTATGTATGTATATACATATAAGTGTATTTATATGTATATATATTAATATACTATAGACAGCGTTTTGAGTAAGACAAAATACATCAGAAAGCAAGAGCAACAAAAGCAGAAGGTAGACTGGTAGATTCAAGCTCATTGCCCAAGTAGTCGAATAGTCGTCGCCGTCGTGAGCGAAGATGTTCTCATTGAAACACACACACATATTCACGGAAAACAATAGAGAGAGCGAACGAGCGAGAGAGACGTTGGCGCTCTCTCTTGGAGCCGCTGGCCAAGCCAGCTGCCACTGAGTTATTCTTTGATGGGAGCCCAATTATATACGTGTATAATTACATATGTACGCATGCACACTCTTTCAAGACACGAGCACATACATATGATAAATATATATATATATATATACAGACGTACATGCGAATGGCGCATCAAAGCAAAAGTCAAGATAAGCGCACGAACTGAGAACAGACGGACGAACGAACGAATGAACGAACGAAAATAAAACGACACACTACGTTGAAAAAATACAGTCAGTTCACAACCAAACCAAAAGCAATATTAAAAACTTGTGTGTATGTGTGTATACGCGTGCCTGTAAATGTGTGCGTGAGTGTGTCTGTGTTTGAGTTGAGTTGAGTGCGAGCAGCAGCCCGTCGACTTTTTGTCTGTGCGCTGCTTTATACGTATGTATATGTATGCATGTCTTTTGTGCATGTCGCTTCTATGTGTGTGAATTGTTTATGTGTGTGTTCGTGTTCGCCGTTGTCGCGTATATAAACCAATTGAAATTGACCTAACCTAAAATTTTTGTATTTTTCACAAGTTTTTTGCTAAGAACAAGTACGCAGATGGTATAAATTATCATATAACTAAACTGATAACATATATGCAACAATATTTTGATTGCTTTTCTTAGATATTTCTCAACCCGCGAAAGGGAACTTACATCAGAAACGGTGTAACTATCTGTGTATGTATGTATTCGGAAAGTGTATATATGAACATATACATTCATACATATACAAGAGTATTTACTATAACCGTTGAGTTGACTTGTTATTCAAAACTTTCACGTTTTACGCAGTATTTTGCACTAGCATTTATTTTTCACACTACAACTTTTCACCTTTTTCTTCTTTAGTACATAGATATATATATTTTTTTGTTGTTTTATGTTTTGTATGTATTGGAGCAGTTTTTCACAATTATTATATATATACGCTTCAGGTTCGCCTACAATTTGAGCTTATTTACAAAATGGTACGCGGCAAACGAACGTGATTTTAAAAAATTATACACAATTTAATTGAAATTCACTTTTTAGCAATTTTCCTCCCAGTGAATTTCTACAGATATTCACAAAAATTTGGCGAGGAAACGTTTTCGTACGTCTTAACGCCGCCGCAAACATTTTCGATTAAACGACGAGGGCCAGTGTGAGCAAAGAAACAAAAGAGCGCGAAATGCGGACACACACAGAGAAAGAGCGACAGAGAGCGGCCCCAGCAGAAACAGCAACAGCAAAATCGGGTGGATGAACGGGAGAGTAAATGCGCGCGCGCAGTGTTGCTTTGGAATTCTTCATTTTCATTTTCGTGACTGTTGTGTTGCTACCATTGCTGCTACAATGGCAACGGAGGAGGACAACCAGCAAGCAGCAAGCATCATATCAAAAACAGGGAGGCAAAAGCAACGGCAACGCAGCGCAACAACATCGAGCGTGCAGCATAAGAAAAATGGGGAAAATACTGCTACTGCCTCTGGTATGAGTAATAAGTATACATATAAATATATATATATATATATATATATATATATATAAATGATTGTGTGTACATACAATCAAGCACATGTAGCAAACATCGAGTCTTCGTCTTGTTGCTGTACGTTGTTCAAATTGCAATCTGTGTGTGTGGTGTGTGCGGCAGAAAACATTTGGTGGAAAAGGCCGAATGGATGCGAGTGTGCGGAATAAAGCACGCTGTATTTTTGAGAGCCAAAAATATGTTCGACATTGAAAGAGTACATAGAGCAAAAGCAGCGAATATAATGGAACAAAAATGTATTAATCGGCATTTGAATTCAATCATTTTAATGAGCAAAATTTAAAGAAAATGTATACAAAAATAAAAAAAAAAAAAATATATGGCTTGCGTAAAGCTTACATAGGTGCAAAAGCAAAGTAGTTACAATTTGTATGGTGTGAGACACAGTCAGCCTCATGAATATCCAATAAACGTAGTTCAGCAACAGGGTGTGTTGAGTGTTTGTCATGACGTGCTAAAATAGCAAAGAGACGGAAACAACGTGTCAGCCTGAACTCAAACACCCTGTACAACAGTCACAATGAGAGAGGCCGAGCGAAACAGAGAGATCAAATGAGGTGAGAGATGAAATCACCCACACTCAGGCGGAACACTCACGACGAGACCGAGCGAGCAGCGAACAGCGAGATATTGCAGTACATAATGAAATCGACAAAACTGAAAATCAGAAACTAAACAGACGAGTAGCTGGCAGCAACACTGCCACGGTTACACTTTACGGCGGCGTAGGCGCCTCCTCATACACCTTGCCACTTCTTCACTCACCTCACCTTACACTTGACTCACGCACACACACACACGAATACATATGCAGTTATTTACATTCGTGTATATTCTCTGCAAGTGGTGGTGAAATGGTTAGTTTTGCTGCTACGGCTGCTGCTGCTTTAGTCAAAACGGAAACGAGAAGAAGCACAAAGAAGATAGAGACACACACCACAGCGGGCATAGAAAGCAGCAAGCACAAGGTAAAAAAAATTAAAGTGGATGCAAGTTGCGGCGATGCCAACGCTATCTCACCATGGCAATGGCGGAGACACACACATGCATGCATGTACGAATATGAATGTATTGGTCTTGCTGCTCTTTGCAATGGTCAAACACATGTTGGAATTTGATCGGCCGCCACGCGAGAAAGAGCAACTAAACTTTGAATGGGTCTGGTCTGGTCTGGTCGGTCTCTGCGCTGGCTGAAACAATGAAAATCTGTATACTTGTGCGAATTGTGCGCGCTCATCGCATCATGTTTGTGGTGGTGGAAATGGAAACCTTGCAAATATCGATTTCTTTTTCATGCGCTCGCTGCACTGCACAAAGAGCGACAAGCAGCGGGTGGAGACGAGAAAGTAAGAGGAAGAGACTGTCACCTGCCAGCAGGCAACAGTGCTGCGTTAGCCGATAGTCGTTAATGCAAATCGAGGCAACATTATTTTAGGCACACACACAAGAACACATGACAACTGCCTGCCAAAGTTCAAAGTTCACGAGCATGCAGCAGGCAGGCGCCTGTGCAGAGTTTAAAATTGCACTATTGCACAAGTAACGCCTACAACAAGTCGAACTACTCTCAGCACTTCACCCACAACCGAAACAAGGGCAAAAGCGACAACCCAACAACACCCTTGAGTAAATAGAGTGCGTGTGTACGTGTGTATTTCTGCCTGCTGCAATCTTGACTATCTCTGCTGTTCAGTGTCTGTTAGACATTAACAGTGGAAGAAATATGCGCATTCGTTTGTCTGACATTTGACGTAAGTATTCGTATCTGTGCCTATTGGTGTTTGTATTCTCCGGTGGTTTGACTTTTATACTAATTGGCATATACTGATTTCAGATTGCCCCCATGTGCCGCTTGCTGTTGCGCAACAATAAAGAGGAAAATCGGTGTTTAAATATGTGCAGTCAAACAATAATAATAACCGGAGCCGCAGCCGCATTAACAACGTAAAATTCAGTGAAACAGTTCGGCAGACAAAAACAGCAATAATAACTGTATATTTATGCGTACATTTTAGCATAAAATCTCAATTTCCGTACATATGTTTGTCTGCCATATCAGATAATAGCTTAGGATTACGTGCAAAACCAGCAAAAGCTGACAATTCAAAAAGTGAATTTATAATAAAAACAAAATATAAGATTGCGGCCTAAACAAACTAAAAGAAACCCGAATAATATAAAATAAGTATTCAAGTGAATTTCACTGTCATCAAACACTGAAAACTAAGACTATTTAATTTATAAATGACTTGAAATTAAATAAACCATTTCCAAAAATATAAGTTTTAAAGATTCTATTTAAATTTACGCCATGTTTCGTATTATAAAATTATAATTTCTATAGTATGACTACCAGTCAAATTTTAAATTAATTGAACTATTTCTTCACAAAAATAGAAATTTTGTAGATTCAAAAATCCAGTGTTATTGCTGTGTCTAATTATAAATTAATGTTTCTTTAAATAGAAATACCAATATTTTTACTATCCGATAAATTGCTAGGTTATACTCATAATTCTTTGAATATTATCTAATGATTTAAATTTTATAGGAAATGTATGTATATAGAAGCAACAACTGCCTTGTGAATTCATTGTTATTCATTATAAATTTCATAGAGTAACTTTTGTTGATTTTATATCTAATATAGAAATTGTGAATTGGTGACTGGAAATACAAAAAATTTGGTAGATTATCGTAGAGTCGCCGCGTTCACAAGCACAGAGGACACTGTTTAAATTTCACAAATTAAATCTGACAGGGGCACTCCCAAAGACGATTGGCTTTTTGCTCCGAGAAAAGCCCATCGTCTCAATTCTATTTACATAAAAGGCGACACACAAAACAAATATAAAAAATAACCGAACAAGAAGCGCGCAAAACTTCACTTCAAAATGCCAACTGCTTAAAGATGAGATTTATATACTTTGCGAAAAACTGTTTCATTAATTAACTATTTGCCAACATTAAATATGTACTTATGAATATATAAAAAAAAATATATATTAAAAGTTGTAATAATTTCGTTATATTAAATCATAAATACTTTTAATAAATTGATAATAACGCATATTTGTATACATTTTTTTGTTTTTAAAAATTAAGATTAATTCGTTGAATTTACGTAGAAATATCTTAAAATAGTTACACATTTGGTGACAAATTTAGAATGCCGCATCCAGAAAAGGGTAATAAAACAAAGTAGGATCGCCTGTAACTTAAACTCGTTTTTCAAGTTTTTGGTAAATGAGTAAAAAAAAAAAATTTTAAGAAAAACCAGCAATTGCCAAAAGATTCAGTAAATCTCAAAGCAAACCAGACGCCACAAGAAACCACAAACCGAGGTCTTATCAAGACAATTGCAGGCAATTGACTGACAACAAATATTTATAAAAAAAAAATCACTAAAAACTAAATAAAGTTACAAAGTAAATTAAACTATGTGCATAGCTACGAAAGGAAAATCCCTAAAGGGAAATAAGTAGTAAAAAAAAACTACTGCGATAGAAATGCGAGTGGAGAGCATTTAAAATGCTGACAACATTGTTTAAAAAAAAATTAATTATATTTATTTTACCTTTTAGATATTTTATATATAGGTGTGTTTGTGTGAGAGAGAAAGAGCGCCCACTCTCTGCTCAAAGAGAGAGTCATACACACATAAATATACACACGTTTACGTTTCTATGTGTGTGTGATTGTGAGCATGTTTTGTATAAATGATATGCGTCATTGTTGTTGCTCTTGCAATACCTTCGCTTTTACAGCAATTTATTGTGTATGGCCTTTTATTTGATATACACTTTTATCAAATTATACAGCCGAAGGTAGTTCAAAATTCCTACGTTCACAATTTATACAGACACACACTCTCACTCAGAAAATGATGCTTAAATGTAGGCAGACATACACCTTTTCTTTATATTCTGTGTTCTAGGGTAAGCAATTAATTATTTGTTAATTAATGAATAACATTTCATTTAGCTTGTGAGTCGCGCATTTCTGTCCAAGTGCTATCGCTAAGCGTAATCAATTGAGGAATTGAGGTTATGTACAAATTGCTCACACACACAAATGCTCGCTCGCAAGAACAACACTTTTATATATGTATGTATGTAGTTGCATACGTTTATTTATGTATATATATTTACAATGGGCGCGCATTTTTCTATAGATGAAGGCAGCAGCGTCACCACGCATTTAAATTTATATTATTTTTCACACATACCTGGTGGAATCTGCGGCTTCGCAACAAAACAAATAGAAAAAATGCCACAAGGTAAAAATATTTTAAACGTATTTTTCACTTTAGCCAGCAGCAACTGGTCACGTTCACAATTCAACAATGAATTTAACGAATTTTTTTTAGTTTTTGCTTTGGGAAGGTAAAAAAGAAGCGCGTGAGCGTCTGCTTCTTCTTACATTTACAAAAACATTTACACATTCACACACACGCACACATGAATATATGTATGCATATGCTTGCATGCACTTTGAATCGATATTTTATGCTTCCGTTGCTGTCAAAGCTGCAACGCCTACGAGCACTTTTTGTAGTATGCTCCTCCACAAAACTACGCTTCTTTATAAACTTCACATATGTATGCCATATATATCCAAATATTATATATATGTGCACACACATACATACTCATGCAACGCTGCGTGGCCGAATTTGTACTGTT
Organism: Drosophila dives; assembly: GCA_035042365.1. Lineage (NCBI taxonomy): Eukaryota > Metazoa > Arthropoda > Insecta > Diptera > Drosophilidae > Drosophila > Drosophila dives. The sequence continues at coordinate 4,941,433 of JAWNLJ010000133.1, read as the reverse complement.
TTTTTTTTCTTTTTAGCGCCAAGTATTTACATTTATTTTATTGTGCGTCGACTTGAGCGCTGGAATGCATTGCACTAATTTATGTTGTTGACTTGGATTAAACTTAATTAGTCGCACTACTGAGATGGCACCAGCAAGTTGCAGATGCGCGATAAGTACAATCGATATAGCCTTCATAGCAACACTGCATCTAGCGAACACGACTACAATTCATGGAACTGCCGATATAGTAACAGTTAATTAAATTATGGTCACCCCAAAAACTAGCTATCGACTTTGCGATTTTGTTGAGCGTGGCATTTTGAGTGTTAATTAAACTTGGCACAAAAACACTGCCTGCAGTTACTTATGCTAATACACTCACATAATTGATACATCTGCTAGCGTTCAAACTCTTTTTGTAATTTAGTACATTTAAGTTCAACATATTTATTAGCAGCATGAGCCTCAACAATGTTGAGCAACATTTTTTTCTTATGCTTTAGACTAATTATTGTCAGTTGTTAAGTGTTACTGAATAGTTCGCCCTCTGTTTTCAAAGGTAAGTGCTTAGATCCGGAGGTAGAAGCATCAATATACAGAAACATTGGAATTGAATCAACCGCCGCCATTATTTTTGATAGCTCTTCCATTGTGATCTATTTGCTCTTAATATTGACACTATTCGATAGTCATCACTTACCATCGATAACGTTGAAATGCAGCTCTACTGCGGTTCTGTTATTGTCAAATTAAGTTTACATACGTTAAATTTAAATTTATTAGCCGTTGGCTGCCAAACAAGTCAGCTAAAATAAAACGTTTTTCCAATAGTTTACATTTTTAAAACGCTTTGCAAGGATATGCATTAATAATGCTATGATAACTATATTAGCAGCAGCCAATGACAGATTTGCACGAAAACATTAATATCTGTTATTAACAGAACAGTTAATGTTAAGTTTTTGGGCACCCGTGCTTCTGTTACCAATAATCGGACATTCGTGCTGGTAGCAGCGAACGAGAAAGACGCGTTTTGGGTGCGTACGCAATTGTATAAGAGTGTGTATGTGTGTGTTGGTGTTAAAACTTAAAAAGTGCAGCTGTCGCTTTAAACAAATAAAAACCGCATCACTTATGCCAATAAATTAATCACAATGCCACCAAGTAGCATACTACTGCATGCAATCCTTAAATAGAGTAACACATACCGAGTAAAAACACAATACTTGAAAGCAACAAAATACAAAAAGAAATGTATGTAAAATTATTTCAACGCCCAAAAGCCGCCGGCCAACAGACGCTGTTGACGCCACAACCGCCGCTTGCTGCTCTGCTTGCTTCTGCGGCTGATGAATTAAATAAAATAAGATGAAATATTTTACATATGTGCATTTGAGTGCGAATTGCGTGCAAAATTGCCGCCACAGTGAAACGGGAATATAAATATATTGAAAATATTCATAAATACAAAAATGCAAATCAAAAAACGAAACGAAAACTGCGCTTCATTTGTGGCTGTGTGTGTGAGTGGATGCATGTGTGTGTGTGTGTGTGCAGAACAAGCAATACAAAAAGAGATAGAACGATGACCGCAGAAACAGCGGCATTTTGCTGACGTTACCTGCTCCACAATTAGAGTAACCATAACTGAAAATATAGGCAAATAAAATTTAAAAAAAAAATGCAAACTTGTTACTTTAATTGCGAAACAGCTACGTAATGCTATTTTCCGCTGGATGCCGTTGAATATGCCATGTTCATCTACGATGTTTGAATATGTCTGCTGCTGCGAGAGAGTGCACAGATATATAAAGCGAGAGGGAATCATGGAAAGAGCAATAAGAGAGAGCGAGAGCCGCTGGCTTAAGAAAATAATGTATGGCCATATTTGTTTCTTGTTGTCGGGTTCCCTTTTGAAACTATGTTCTCGCTTCTGCTGCTGTCGCCGTTCTCGTCGTCTGCCTTTTCTTGCCGCATTTCTTAGATAAAAAAAAACAGAAAAAAACGGAGAACGCTTCGTAAAGATAAAAATGTGCCGCAAAAATGTATCTTGACGTTTTGAAATTGCTGTGTGTGTGAACGTGTGTTTGTGTGAGTTTGTTTACAATACATGGGCAATTTGCACTGCCCATGTGTGTGTGCAAAAAATAAAAAAAATGTCGAAAAAAAAGTACAAATTTTAATGAGCATTTATTTAATTTTGCAATTCAACAGAATAATATTTAAAAATCTGCATCTACAAAGCCATAAAAAAAGCAAACCACGAAAAATAAAAAACCTCAATAGCCACGACGAAAAACGACGAATAATCAAAGAAAATAACCCAAAACGCAGTGAAAAAATATAATTAAAAAGGCAACAAAATGTCAGAAGAAGTCGATCGCAACGATCCCGAGTTGAAATATCTCTCGGTGGAGCGCAATCAATTTAACGATCCGGCCACACAGGCCGAATGGACACAGAAACGTCTTGTTTGGGTGCCCCACGAGAATCAGGTGAGCAGCGCACAACAATAATCATTTTTCATATTTACATTTAGATTAAGGAATTCCATTAATTGTCTGTGTATGTTCACCAACACTGCTCCCAAGTTCCACATTAAGGAACACATTCCACATTCCATTTATCTCATTTGTTTACGTATCTCGTTTTTGCACTATGTTTTTTTTTTTTTATGCTGTCATGCTCCTTGCACTCTGCTCTGTTGGACTCTGGCTTTCACCCGGCCGCGCGAATCGTCGTCGCCAAACGACCTGAAAAACCTGTAGAGCGCCTCGCTGCCATGTCTTGTTTTGAGTCGCAATGCGTTGCGCAGGCGTGGCTGTGACTGTGGCCGTTTTACGTGTTACGTTCCTCTTGTTCTTGCTGTTGCTGGGCGCGAGTTTGACCAGTTTATACTGTGCCTCTTGTTCTCTTGTAATTTTTATAAATACACTTTCGCTGTGGATATTGTGGCTGTGTCAAGGTTCTTAAGAAATATTAAAAATAAAGTAAGTAAAGAGGGGATCCATACTCTTATACTGAATGAATGTATTACATTTACAGGATATTTACAGTACGCCTTACTGTCAGTTGTTTTGGAAGTCACCAGCTGATGGGTTGAAATTCTGGATCTCTGTGTTAAATTAACTCAACATAAACTCTTCTTTACTGTAAAAGGGTGGTGAATCTAACCAGAGTATTTAAAGTTCGATTTACTGTTAACATTTTTGAAAATATTGTAGTCCGCTTAAAGGGAGAGATAAAGGCAGCCAGAATATTTGATGATAAATTGGATAAATTCCACTTTCCTTTCGCTTCGATGCGTGTGCAGTTATCGCAGTGTTTTTTTTTTGTTTTTTTTTTTGATTGCTCACTCATTACGCATGAATCATGCTACTAAAACTAAGCAACTTTGCATTTTGTTGTCGTTGCCGTTGCGATAAAGCTAAATACACATCCGTTGTTAAATTTAAATTGTGTATCACACTCATTTATGGTCAATATATGTGTATTAAGCAAAACTATGTTAGCCTGTATACTTTTTCAGCTTCCAATTTGTCAGTTGGTATTTCCAATTTGCATGCAGAGAGTGAGTCATCAAAGCGATTGGAACAGGGGCAGAGATACAAACACGAAAAGAAAAATGGGAGGGGTAAAGAGAGAAGAAAGGGGACAAAGACATTCGTGATAACAACAAAAGTAGCAGAAATGAAAAACAAAACAAGTTTTAATCTGCATTTAATTTTCTGTGTGTGTGAGTGATAACTATATCAATGACGATAACGATATCAGACCACGGTTTTCTGTTTGTCGCCATTTGCATTGTTATGCAAAAATTAACAAACTAAAATAAAACTCATTCATAGAAACGTATTCGGAATTCAAATGTCATTCAACTTGCACTATTTTTTTCATTAGCCAAAACACAGAAAATTCTGTTTGGAGATGGATGTATACAATTTCGGAAAGAAAGAGAGAGAGAGAGAGAGGAAAGAAAGAAAGAAAGAGATAAATCCGTAATATGGGCGCAACTTACGGAATTAAACAATATGACTTGACAATAATAAACAAGCCAAAGTTCCTGACTTGCTTGGTGGATATGGTCAACTGCCAGATGCCCTTATTAAAGTGGGCTTATATTTCTATAGCACTTTTATTGGGTCTGTTGACAAAATTATTATGACCTAATCGCTGCAATTACTCATTTCCAAGCAAACGTTTTATTTATAATTATCCACAAATTCTTTAAGAATTGTTTAAAATCACGTTTTGTAAACTTCCTCTAACTGTCTTTTGTTTTCCACACGTTTATTTAGGTCAGTTAAAATTTGATAGAGGCTATAAGCAATTGTAAACAACAACATGTCGCATTTTTTTTTTACAAGGAAAAGCAATTTCGGCAGCTTTAGGGCCAAAAAAAATTTTAAGCGCACAGAAAGAAAAACAATAAGAGGAACAAAAAACACAAGCAATGCCGAAAGAAATGAAGAAAAGAAAAAAACGGCACGACTTTTGCGACTGTCGATTGTCATAGTTGTCAGGCAGGCAAACAGACTGACGGACAGAAAGACAGAGAGACAGACAGACGGGCAGATAATGTAAAGAAAGAAATTTGCATATGGCACAAACTGTTGCGACGCTGGAATGTCCAACATTCACAGTTGCAGATAAAGACGGAGACACACACAAATACATATATACAGCTGCTTTTGCTTCGGCTACAGTTACACTTTATTTCTTGGCAAAAGGGTATTTCGGAATTGTGTCAACACATTGTGTGCACTCGTTAAAAAAAATAAGTAAAAAAACAAAGCCAACAACTGTTCAAACTTTGCGTAATGCGAAAAAAGAGCGAAAAAACCCAGCTAAATATCTTCATGTTTTCGTATCTATGTAAATTATTGAACAATGGGCGATGTTGTGCGTGTACATAAGTACTTAAGGTTAAAGTTAAAATTTCACGTAAAAGATATTAAAAGTCAATTTCTATGTGCCCACAAATAATTAATGAATGAAGTGCTTTACATATGGCTATTCCTTAATAATGGAAGAGATGGAGACAAAGAGACATAGATAGATCGTGTGTAAGCGAGAGCAAGGGGGTCATTCAATATGCTACAAATAAAAATAAAGAAGAAGAAGAACAACATACACCCACACACATTTACAGGCGTGTAACCACCGTTCACATATTCGAAAACAAAATGAAACGACCGCAGTAAATACCACAGTCGCAACTCTGTGGAATTGTGGAACCTTGCGGGTTCTGCTCTCTGCGTATGTGTGTATGTTACAAATGTCTCTTCTTTGCCGCTAATGACAAACGTAGCCAAAGTATTCAAGATTCGGCTCTCGTCCGGTTTACGGTCAACGAACCTGCCCTGCCGACTCTCATATCTCTCTCAATTAAATAAATATATACAAATATATTTGTGAGTGTGTGTGTGTGTGTGCGTATTTATGTATAATCCATGCATATGCGTTAATCGATTAAACCAAAAGAAATAGAAACATAACAATATAAAAACAAATACAAATTCAAATTATTATGGCCGGTCGGTCAACTTTAACTAAACAAGATAAAGAGAGAGAGAGAGAGCCCAGGATTGATCTTCATAACAAGCGATCAGTGAGCCGCAACACTCTTAAGCATCATGTGTGCGAGCAAGACATATATAAACTACTTACGTATATTGAATTATGTAGGAATGCAACCTGAGAACCCTTTTCTTGTAAAAGAAATGGATAGAGAGACAATGTCTTGTATGTTTGCCAAAACATTTGTAACGCCTAAAGGAAAATAGCTATTTTATTTTTAAACTAATGCCACACAAAATGCTCACAATCTCATCCACTACTTATTCTTTTGCTTAGATTTTTTTTTGGGTTTACTTCGTTTTGATTCGTTTATTGCTTGGAATGTTGTGTGTATGTAGATATTAATCTGTAAATTATTGCTATGGAAAAGTAATAAAGTTATCGTTGTGTGTGGGGAGGGGTTGGGAAGAGCGGGTACAGCTGACTGATGATCACTTTGGTGACACTCTTTGTTCATTTATTGTTTAAGTATATTTCAACAATAAGTGGTTGTCAAAGTTTCGGGTATTGTTAATTTATGTGAATAAATAATAATTAATAACTTTTTATTGTGTAAGTACCTAGATTGCTTTTGATATATGTGAATGCATTTTATATGAACATTGCCAAGAAAAACTTGCGTGCGGAATTTTTTCGATTTCTGTTTATCTTTTGTTTGTGCCGGAAAAGCGCAAAGATAACAGATACAGACAGACAGGAACACACACTTGCTTAAGATAAACAAGAGACGAGAATGGAAATGTGGAATTGTTGATCGTTGTTGTTGGGGCGTGCTCGTGTTTAAAACGTAATGGCCGCCACCGATCTTAGAGACCTGCCTCTGTTTTTCAGCTTGCTTGCTTGTAGCGTTTGTAATTGTTGTAAATGTGAATGCATTTCGTAGCACTTCTGTGTTTGTTCTGTTTGTTCACCCTTTAATGAGAGTCTCTGCGACTGCTGCGTGCCTGTTTGCCTGCTGGGAATTAGGAATCATAAATTATGTTATTCCGAAATTGCCACGAAGTGGATGTTGTTTGTTTTTCTCTGCCTCTTCCCATATATGATTCATTTCGACTACTGTTGTTGTTCTTGTTGGATTCTAATTGGATTTTACTTATTGTTTAGTGCTCTTTGCTTCGAAATATTTTTTTAAATAATGCCTAAATTTTGTGCAACATTAATTTCCACTTAATATTATCGCAAGTGCTGCATGCCATATATGGCTCCACCTAATGCGATTTACAGTCTGTGATTTTAGTGAATCACCATCCGAAGTAGAGTGGTGTTTCTTCTGTATCATAATTTTGAGCAATAAAATTGAATATTCAACAGTCATCCGTAAAAGCCACAAAAAATATTTCCAAATTCCAGAAATATTTTAATTTCAAAGAAGTGGAAATTAATGTAAGACTTAGCTTAGTTGAATTTGAATATTATATTTATAAATTAAATGGACTATTATAAAATATATTTTAAGAATAAAGAGATTAAATACAGGTTTTTGGCATGTATTAGTTATTATCTTACATATAATGAAACTTCAGCAAGTTGGCGGTAATTAAAATACGTAATTTAAAAAAATGATATAAATTGGGACAAGATAAAAGCACTCTTGTTGTAGATTGTGTGCCCACTTTACAAAAGCTAGAGAGAGAGAGAGAGAGAGCCTTGAACTTGCCAACAGACAGACAACAGATTGTCTACAGAGGGTCGGGATAGGAAGGGCAGACAGTCAAATAGAGCATGGGCTGTGAACGCTGTTTTATTTGTGTCTGCCTTCTGCTGCTGCGCTGCTACTGTCGCTGCCTTCCCGTTGGCTGTTGTGTTCTGTTGTTGCTGCTGCGTCTGCAATGGCACTTGAACGGGCGTCACTTTTATCGTCTGCATTTCCTTTTTTTTTTTATTGTTACAATTGTTGTTCTTGTTGGCGCTTGACTCATGCTGTGCTGCGTCAAGAGAAGCACTCACAAGCACACACAAGCAGACAAGCTCTCACTCAATGAGACATAAGAATTGGAAGGAAGAAGAAGCGACGGTCGCATAACAAGGCGTTCGCATTGTTTTTATTACACAGAAGGAGAAGCTTATAACAGTAATTGCTGCATCTTCTTTTCATTTATTGGTTTTTTTTCTGAGGCATTTGCATAATTAAGCAAGACGTTTTGGGTATTTCCTGGAATACATTTTCGAAACAAAAATGTTGACGTATATGTAATAAAAAACGGTGTAAGCTGATAAATGACACTCACGTGTGACTCACTCACACACACACATAAAAAAATACTCTACTCTCACTAAAATTGGTGACTAACTCGTAATGAATTTGATTCGATTTCTGATTTCTTTTTTGTTTATTTCTGTTTTCTTTTGCAGGGCTTCGTTGCCGCCAGTATTAAGCGCGAACATGGCGACGAGGTGGAGGTGGAATTGGCCGAAACTGGCAAGCGTGTGATGATCCTACGCGATGACATACAGAAGATGAATCCGCCAAAGTTCGACAAAGTCGAGGACATGGCCGAACTGACGTGCCTCAATGAAGCATCTGTGTTGCACAACATCAAAGACAGATATTACTCTGGCTTGATCTATGTAAGTTCTTACATATGCACATATACATACATATATATACATATATATGCACATGCTAAGTAAATATATGCCATTAGCGGGAGGGCTGACTGGAAAGTTGCCACAGCAGCTGCTGGCAATGTGACGCTGATGACGCGAGCTTTAGATAAACATTTTACTGCTTTTTCTTTTTCTTGTTTTTTTTTTGGTTCACTATGCGAGTGCTGCTCAACCAGTAGTTGCCAGTCGAACATACTCAAAGTGCTGTAGATAAATATTTTACACCACTTTAGGTTTGCACAACATATACAAATTATATGTGCGGGGAATATATACATATAAAGTTGCTGTCTAAACATTAAAGCATTTAAAAAAAAGCAAAGCAAAGCATTAATTAATAATATAACTAAAATGCGGCCTTTATTAAAATCTTTAATGTGATAAAAATAAATCCAGCAAAACAAAGAATTTTTAGTATTTATAACAACCCAATATCTCGTTTTTAGAAATATTATTTAGCCTCAAAAAAAGCTGGGAAACTACACTGGTATTTTACTATTTAATTTAATAAATATAAATACCAAATAATCAATTGGGCGAATTAAATTTTTTGAATATAGATATGTATTTTTATATATATGTATTTAAATATATATGTATTTATATATATATATATATATATATATGTAGAATTTATATCATTTTACATTCATAGAATGTGTGATACTGCCCTCTGCCTAGTTGATTCGAGGGACTCAATGTTTTGTGGAAATGCTGTAAGCCGAAACCCATCTGTTTTAAAACGCGGCAAATATTTCAACACTTACACAGAGATAGGCATTTCATGTATTTGTGCAAATACAAATATCAGTTCATCAATTGCCATTTGCCGTTGCTTCGTTTCCAATGCATTTGTCAATGTCTAATAACAAAGTAGTGGAAAAAGAAACAGCAGGTTTTCACATGAGTGCCTTTTTTTTATTGTTCATTGTGGAACACAAAAAAATCACCGCTAATTGTTATGCCAAAAACATTGCACAATTTGAAAAGGCAACAACAGCGACGACAAATGTAAATATGTACATAATTAATACATATCGAATTTGTTAAACCAAGTTAACATATATTTATTACACATGCAGCCATAAATTCGGCTTAATTATAAATCAATAAACTTAGCGGCGTTCAATTGCATCTTCAATTAATAGAAATTGAGTCTGGCTCATAAATAACTAAATGAGCAACAAATTGGGAATTTATTAAGCTGCAGCGGCTGCTGCTCTCTATTTTGACTGCCCCTCATTAACCCAATAAAATAATAAACATCAACAACGCTGCAAAATTAGTTTCACTCCAGCCACCACAGCAACATGTTGCGTGCGTTTGAAGATGTTGCTAAGCGCTTAAGCTATGCTTATTGTTGCAGGTGTTCGTGTGTGTGTTTTTTTTTCCAGTTTCTCTCTTGTTTACGAATGCGGCTGCCTCTTGCTGCTAACAAATTATGAACATCTTTTTACATAAATATTTTATGTGCTTGCTGATTAACATTACATTGTCTGTGGTGGCTTTGTTGTTGCTGTTAAGTTAATTAAATGCGAAAACTGTTTTCGGCCTTTTCAAATGCGGTCGCCTTTAGTTTTTTTTTTTGATGTGGGCGCGCAGTGCTTTGATATTGTTTATACACATTGCTACTGCTGTTGTTGTAGTTGGTGCTATTGCTGCTGGGGCTGACGCTGTCGTGCTGCCACGCTTCAGCGCACATGACGCCGACGCAGGCGTTTTAGATTGTTGCTGCCGCTGCTGCGCTGTCCACTTTACATTTATACAAGCGGGAGCAGCAAACACTGTTCACAGCGCTCTCTTCTCGTGCGTGTTTTTTTTCTTTCCATCTCTCCTTGACCTGTTCCATTTAAAATAGAGACTGTCGTTTGCAGAAAATGTTGCTGACGCTTGATTCGTATGGAAAAGAGAGAGATAAAGATAGATGAGAGATTTTAAACGTTGGCTGTGCGCTGCACTTAACTACATAATTACAAAGTTAATTTGCTGACATTTAATTTGATTTCTTAAATTTCAATTTAATTAATTTGTGTGACAGCTGCTGCTGGCTGATAATTAATAGACTTCACAAAACTGCGTAAATATCAAAAACATTTACACATCAGACTCGTACTCTGTGTATTCCATTAAGTTTGTATGCAAATTTGAAATGTCAACACCAAGCAACAAATATGGCGACTGGCAATTTGTTTGACATGAATGTCCAAGCGAATGGGCGTCCGCATCGACTTCCCTTTCCACTTACATTCTCCGTTGCTGTCCAATTGGATGCGGCTGCCTGCAAATTCCAATTGGCTGCGAGGCATTCATCGATCGTTCGGTTTGATCTCTTTATAAATATTTTTGTTGCCAATTTAATGCAATTTGCTTAGCTGCATTTTTAATTTATATAACAAATAATGAAACGGAACGGGGTAAATTAAACATTTCATGTTTGTTTAGCTGTCGTCAAATGCGTTGTGGCAGCTAAATATAAATATACTTGACGTGTGTCTGACCTAGCCAACCAACCCGCTCCCTACTACCCTCCCGGGCAGCCCTTGGCAACGGCGCAGCGCCTTCGCCATTAACTAACTTTGAATGGTGCACTAATTGAAATTGCAAACGGGGTGCAGACAGTCATTGCCACAATCATTTAAACCATATTAATAAGCCAACAATTGACTGCGGCGCCTTCTTCTACCTCCCCTAATACTTTCTGTCGCTGATGACACTTAATTTGTTTTGCTAGATTTGCATTTGGCCACAAATTTATTCTTGGTTATATATTTTCTATATATTTATTTATTTATGATGCATGCGACTTTTGTTGCCACGTTGCGGCATATAAATTATGTTACACCTGCAAAAATTGTATATTTTACAAAATATACGAATATTGGACATTAGACATTTGCTTGACAATTATTGGCAGCTCGAACTGTTTGTTTGTTGTGGCCGTTTTGCACTTTTTGTTAGCTGCTTAGACTTTCTGTCTGTCTGTCGGTCTCTCTGGCTGTGCACGTAATTAACATGAAAAGCGCCGACTTTTTTCATTTTACAATTTACATATTACATTGTGCGCCTTTTCGCATATTTTGCCAATGTGTAATTGCTTGCAACATGCTTTAGCAGTTGCCGGTTGAAATTGATGTTGTCTTAGCCAATGTTCATTCTGATTTACTAACAAACAATTTTCGCATTTTGACACCTATCGTTCTATCTTGCTCTTGGTCTTGCACACTGATTAAAATCAGTTTGTTGAAACGCTTGAGCTCAAATCTGAGCGCAGCTTATTTGAAAAGCGTGACACGTTCACATCGAAGAGGGGGTAGCGATGAAAGGCGTTCGTAAACGTTGACATGTGTGTAAATACCCTGTGACCAAGTTTCCTCCACTTAATTTAACGGGTATGCTGACTGCGGAGATTTTAATTCCACGTCCTTGGCACCAATTCGTAACTTTTTGCAGTTTAAATTGGGAGTATTCTTTAGTATACCAGGCATTATTGGAGGCTTGCTTTCCGATACCACGGCTAATTAGAATCCCACGTCCGTCCTAGTTTTTGGTTGCAGTTCTTTGACAAGTTGGATGTGGTTTGATACGTGTGGTTGCGCTAAACAACAGGGTTCTGTTATCTCTTAGGCAGGAAGTCGCTCAGGTAGGCGACCCACTAAACCAAGGCTGAAGTTCACCACAAAACCAATGTGATTTCAGATTGGTACCTGTGGAATAAAAGTTACAATGGGCGGCGGTAATTGACGCTTATATTGACTACTGTTGTACTTAAACCAAATACAAATGCACTTTAATAGATTTCTTACTGCAAATTCAAATAAGATTGCTTGCACAAATATCTATATAGAATTTCAAGTTGGGTAACAGATAATTGGCTGATAAAGAATTGAAAATAATTTGGATTCAACGATGATCTTTGTTCGTGATCCAACTGGAATTGCTACTTACACACTTTTCCAGATTAACTTGAAATAAATATAATTTTTATTCATTATATTTTGGCTCAGATTTTCGTTTTTTGACAGGATATCTTTTAGTCGGAAAATCCCCTTGCAGCCGATGAAGTATTTATTTGCACTGTGTTGACTTTGTTGTTAGATGTGGTTGTTGTTATAATATTTGCGTATTTGCATTAAGCATGCCACTTAATATTGACTTATTATTATGCGAAAAATTTGTTGTCGCCACGCTGAAACGATCTTTTGACCATATATGGCCATAAGCAAAATGCCGGCCGGAAGAAGCAGGTAACTGGTAGGGGAATAAAGATCATCTTTCCCGCTATTTTTTTTTGTTAATTTTTTAAATATATTTATATTTTTGTTTTTAGGTAGCCAGGACAATGACTCAATGTTTGCTTGAGCATAAATCAATGCCAGGCAGTCGGCAAATGATTCAGCACATCAAATGCGAGAAAGAAAGAGAGAGAGAGAGATAGATAGAGGGAAAGAAAGAGAGAGTAGAGGAGGTTTCGTCATGGTCGCCACTTCTAAAACGAATGCCAAAAAGAGCCACAAAATGTTCAGATGCCATTTTTGGTTGTCTGACAAGGTTGTTGTAGCTGTTGTTGTTGGTTTTCGGTTGTTTGTTGTTTTGGGTTGATTGTCAAGACGTGATTTTCATGCCATATGGATGGAGTTTCAAAAAGCCAAAGATATGCGCTACCCCCTCCTTACACCCACACCTTAACTCACAAGTGTGACTCATGACTTAAAAAAATTACAACTTTTCAAATTTCATCAAAATTTAGGTCTGTTTGTTTTTGTTGGTGGTGGTGCAAAAATAGCACCCTAACAAATGAGCTCAAAACTCACCGGTTACAACTTTCAATTTCTCTTTTAAAGCTTTTTGAGTGTGCGTGTGTGGGCAGCATTTTGTGCATTTGTGCTTTGGATATTTGAATGTTTTTGACCATTATTCGTTTATTGTTGTATCTGTGAAATACGCGTTTAATGTTTATTTAATAACAGAAAATGCTTCAACCATTCAAAAGCCGCATACTTAGTGCCCACGCAGTCCACTTATGTGTGTCATATAAATATGTATTTCATATATATATGTATATAATATATATATATGAATATCATATAGATATATATTCCTATACCTATGTGGGCTTTTTGCCACAGACTTGCAGACACAGATACGCTATTTTGCTGTTTATGGCACTGCGACTATCCAACTTTTAACAGACTTGGTTTCTGCGTGTGTGCGAGTGTTGTGTGTGTTGATGTTTGGGCAACATTAACCAGGCCACTGAGCATCCAACGAGTTGTTTTGCTGCCTAATTTGTTGCATGCATATTTCAACTCAATAGAACATGTAGCCGAAATCTGCTTTAATTCTTACTTCTAAAAACCTACATTGAAATACACCCAATACAACTTTACAACAAGTAATATTAATGGAATTAATGAATGAATGCGTATTCATGTTTAACTATTATTTCTTAATGAATTGATCTCTAATGACTATAAACTGATTTCAGTTCACATCCCAAATATAGTTTTAAAATTAAGCCATTCCCACACCATGATCAGGAATGCATTGCTTATGCAAAACCCTCTTTCAATTATAAAAAGTTTAGAAATTTGTATAGTTTAATGGAAAAATTATTAAGTTTCTACTTGATGGTAATAATTTGTATTATTTAGAATAAGAAATATGTAACTTAAAAATTATGAAACAAGCCTTTCTTATATTAAGAAATGGGTTTTTCGTCTATTGAGAAATTATTTCTTATAACATGCAAGTTTTGTTTTTGAATTGTTTTAAGGCAATTTTGAAAAACAAATTAAAATTGCTTTTTTGTTTTTGTTGAATGAAGATATGAATCATAATTACTAATCTGCACTTTCTTTGGCCATTTACAGACATATTCCGGTCTTTTCTGCGTTGTTGTTAATCCCTATAAAAAATTGCCAATCTATACCGAAAAAATAATGGAACGGTACAAGGGAATAAAGCGACACGAAGTGCCTCCGCATGTGTTTGCAATAACGGATAGTGCCTATCGAAACATGTTGGGTGGTAAGTAATGCAGATAACAATGTTTTTGTATTTATATATATATCATAAGTATATAGTATATGCATAACTGCACTTTTTTTTAACGGTTTTTGTTTGTACATTATTTTATCAATTTATTTTTCTTGTACCTTATCGAAAAGAATTCCAGTTCAAAGCAAATATATTACAAAAAGAAAAAATAAAGTGAGCAAAAGTAAAAGCAAAAAAAAAAAAAAAACGCATTCCTTGATAAGATATTAGGGTACTAAGTGCCTTTAAACTTCCACGAATTACGTGACGTGGCTTTGGGGTCTTCACATCACAGTTAAATCAGTGAATCATAAAATACAAATAATTTTTGCATACCTATTTCTATAACTGAAACCCTAAACAGCAACTGAAACTGACAACTGGTTTCCTTTGTGGCTGTTGGCTTGTTGAGGCTATTATTTAATTATTTGTATACGGTATATGTTCTCGATCAACAACTCTAGCTGAGTCAATAAAGACATGTCAGTTTGATGTAACTTGACTTAAATACGACTTTTTCCTTTGCGGAACCGGCTGGATTGGATTATTGTATCATATAGGAACAATCTGTCAAAACCTTTTTCTGTATATAGATATTAAAACTAATTTACCTGATATGCGCCTTTCCCATAAACTGATCAACATTATTTATATATATAGAAAAGTTATTTATTTTTAATTAGTAGTCAGATATGCAATTGCAAGGGTATTTAGTCTTCGGTGTTTCCAAGACAACATTTCTATCTTGTTTAAACTTAACTTTGATTGTGTTCATGGTGTTGACGATGTTGATGACTCATCACAGAGATCACCAACAACTCTCTCGCTCACTCTCACAACGCTGCCTATGACTCCCCCCACCCCCCCCCCCCCCATACAGCCGTTTTTTATTTTTAATATTGCGTATACGTGTCTTGACCATATTTGGGCTTAGAATTCAAAACGCCGTCTGACAATTTTTCTTAAACGTTATGGCAAAAAAATACAAACTTTTGAATACTTCGTCACCATATTTGCCGCTTAATCAATTTATGCTTATGCATATTTTTTGTGGTAGTGGGGCAGATCAGACAGGGGGTGGTTGGTGGTTGGTGGTTGTTGGATGTTGATTGCGGTAAACGTGAACACGACTTGGACTTTGACTTTAGCTCCGAAATATATACGGTTTTGGTTTGGGTGCGGCCTTAGCCCGCTTTGATTTATTTCACGCTCCTCCACACTCCTCTTTCATGCTCGTGCACGAATCCAGCGCCAAGCCCAGCCCATCCCAGTCCAGTCCAGTCCATTCCATCCCGTCGCAACACCAGTTAAGAAGATAAAATAAGCAGAAACAAACACAACCATCTCCAATGGCAGCTCCATTGGACTCAAGCACGCAGTATCGCAGTCTGCGGAGTGGTCAGCTTAATGCTTTTTCTGCTGTGAACTGCAATTTTAATTTTTAATTTTCGGTTTTTTGTCTTCGCATTTTATTTATTTTTTTTTGCTTATGCGGAATGACAGTTAATGTGACTGTCCATAATGCGCCCAATGTCATAAGTTTATTATTTTTATGATACAATCGACACGCCCTGTGTGTCGAATATGCAAATATGTGTGTTGGGGTCAGTTTTTTTAATAACAGATGCATCAAGGTGTGTTAGTTGGCAACAGTGGTGTTCCCTGGCTATCAAAGCTAACTTACCTTTAACCTATTTACGTTTAAAGCTAATCTAAATAAAATAGAAAAGACCAGTAAAACAGACACAGGCTGCCAGCTAAGAGCCAGTTCGCCCCTCCTGAACCATTTTGTGGCCATGTCAATCAAAGTTTTGATCAAGTGAGTGAGTGGCAGGCTTCCTTTTGAGCCAGACTGACCAGGACTGAGGATTATCTGAATATGAGTTATGAGGCGATCAGAAAACTGAGACAGGTTCAGCTGGAGGCTAGAGAAATGAGAACTCTAAAACCAAGATAAATTTAAATTATTTATTTAAAATTTATTTTATTTACTTTATTATTTTTAATTAAACGAGGGCTAGTTCTATTAAAGATACAAATGAATAGACTCGTTAAGTAACGCTGTCAATAAATATTATTATTTGAAATGAGATCTAACTTTAAAATCTATTTTCTTGTTTTCTTTTTTTTAACTTCATTTATTTATTTACCATATATTTAGCAAGAAAATTAGAATCAATTTTAATATACATGTATAAATCGAGAGCATAGAGCTAAAAACATCTATATTAAATATATGAAATTAATTTAATGACATTTATATGCAGGGCACATCAAATTATTTTAATATATATATAAATCGATGCTTCCTTTCATTACTTAAAGTAGATATCGTGTCATAAAAATATAGTTTTTTAAATAAACACAAATGATATATATAGGCGCATCAGAGGACGTTTATTATCTCTAATCTATGTTATAATATAATTCGATTTTTGATGAGATCTCGCCGTGGCTTTCGATTCGCTACGCTTCAGCAGTGTTCGCCCCAAATTCCAGCAATATTTTTTGTTAATCGAGATAGAAAATAAAATAAAAAAGAAATAAAAGAGCACAATTATACATAACAAGAAGAATCAAAAGAATCCATTAAATGTGGCTCAAATGTGAAGCCGATATTAAAACTACAATATGGACGCAGTTGTTGATTTTTTATTGCTATTATTATTTGTATGACGCTACTCATTGCTTTTGTCGTTGGCTCAACAAACGCTTGAAAAAGATCATTTGGATGTCACAAGAGGGGATTGGGGTAGCTTATGCAACACGCCGCCGCCGCATTGGCGTCGTCTCAAAAATCTCGTAAAAAAATAAGAAATAAAATACAAGCTGAGATCGATAGAGAGTCCATTTATGGCTATATGCTGACAGGCCATAATAAGTACGGGGTTATGTGCCAATTTGTTATCTATTTTTTTACATTTATATATGTATATTTTTTTTTTTTGCTGTAAACCAAAAAGCAAAATCTGTGCCAAGCCATTGGGTATATCGCTGGTTTATGTGGTTAAAAAAAACACAGTTTGTATCGAGAATGTGTGTATCGATTATGTGTATCGAGTATCTGGGCTAAATGCAATCAGTTGTGCCATAGTTAAACGTCTATAAAAACTGTCAAATAGATCAGCGGCTCGCTTACTCGGATAACCAACAACAGATCACTAAGTGGCGCCTATAAATCCACACACATATATATATACATATACATATATATATATATATATATATATATATATATATATATATATATATATATATGTGTGTATCTGTGAGATGCGCGTATTTTTAAATGATTTTCAATTGAATGTGCGTCCCTCATTTATATCTTTTATTTTATTTTTTGCCACATTGTTTTACTTAACTTTTTTTTTTTGCTTTCGTTTATACTCTGCAGTTTTGAGCCAATGGGGTTGCATAGTTTCATCATTAACTGCTCCTCTCTTAAATACAATTTTGATATGTATTTTGTATTTGGCTTCTCAACAAATACCTGCTCATAAATATCATTTTAACTTTTGATTTGTTTTTTGTTTTTATTGTTAGAAGTAGTTGAAGGTAAAGTTACAGGGTGTTTGGTAGTCTATTGCGTTCGTTCGGTGCACTTTTGCTTGATTTTTACCCGCGTAGTTGAATTTGGGTCAACAGAAATTTCAAGCTGGGCTTTGCTAAAACAAAAAACCTCACAAAAAAATGGGAAAAGAAAAAGAAACTGAGGCAAATACAAACAAATAACATTGTCATCAATTTTGGTTGCTTATGACCCATTTCTACATATCTGCACAATTGTTAATGCTTTGTTAATTTTTTTTTATATTCTGCTTCTTCTCGTTTCAGATCGCGAAGATCAATCCATTTTGTGTACTGGTGAATCGGGTGCTGGCAAAACGGAGAACACCAAGAAGGTGATACAGTTTCTGGCCTATGTGGCTGCCTCTAAGCCCAAAGGCTCTGGTGCGGTAAGTATCTCAAAGATACTTCGTCTATCTATCCAACTAGCTATCCATTCACAATGCCAAATGCAATGCTGTGCTGCTGCGTGGGTTGACCACAAAAGGGAGTTAGTCTGCGCTTATTATGACACAAGCTTAGCTGCTTATTTTTATTATTATTAATATTGCAGCTACTAATGAGAACTAATCTGTCAGCTAAAGTAAAAAACATTGAAATATTAATGGACCAAAGCAATGTGAATGTGTCGGCAAATTGGCTGCGGCTTTTATACGCCCGCAACAAGTACACTTTGTGGGTGTCGCCGCCCATACCCTGTAAAACCTATTTGTTTAACGAGTGAAGCTATATTTAAAATTTAATATTAAAAGTTAAACGGTTTAAATTAGTCATATGTTGAGTAGCTTAGCCAGCAAAAATTCTAGGGAATTTTAATTGTCGAACAAATGCACTTTTTAGTTTATTAATTCAATGAAAACGTTTTCCCAGCTGTTGCCCGTCTCCAGTTACGTGTTATGATCCGCAAATGCATCTGAAAACCAAACACACAACAACACTCAACAAACAACAAATGTTGCACTTAGCATTGATGTAATAACATTAAATCACGTAGGCCCCCATGAGGCGGCGAGTATTATCCATATATGAGGCAGCTTTATGGCAAAGCGTTGCGCATATGGTTGCCACTTGGCGTTGTTTCTGTTGCTGTTCTTCTTGTTGTTGTAGTTGTTGTTGTAAGCCCCCTAGTAAGCTCAATAAACCTCCTCACACACAGCATCAAAACGGCGCACACTTCATTAATCAGGCACACACAAAAAATATGGGTACATATGTGTTTGTGTGTGTGTAAATACCATAAGTTATTTGATGGCTGCTGACAAATTACTTTAATTGTAGTGCCCTACAACAAAATGAGGCATTTACAGTCGCTGTGTGTTGCACATAGGTATTGGTAAAAAAGGACTACAATTTATAAAATTAGTTAATGATTGAAAATTTTTGTTTAAAATTGAAATTCAGTTAAATAATATCATAAATACATCTGTGTGTATTCAACCAAAATTTATTGCAATGATTCGGAATTTAAATTTTCAAACAGATATTACTCTGCTCAAGAATTTTTCAAATTAAATTATTTTACATATATTAGCCACACCGAGGTATTCTTAAAGAATTTAGTTATTCAAATTACAAACTTGTTCATCGTAAAATTTCAATTTGCAAAGAAACTTGGTTTTTATATAAACCTGAAAAATAGTGTATAAAAGTTTCGAGAGTCGCTTCTAAATTTTCTATTCATTAACAACCATTAAGTAAACAGCCAAAACGAAATTTAATTGCGCTTGTCAGTGAACAGCAAGCAGCAAAATAAATAAGAGAAGAGAAAAGGGTTGACTGACTCCCCTCACCCCTCCAACTAGCCCACCACTGACAATTGAAAATTAAATCACTTGTGAAATTACGTCAGGGCCATCCAGTTGGTAAAGTATTATCGAGTTTGAGATGCTCGAGAAAAACTGTGTCAATTTGTATTAGGTTGTTTCATAATTTGCACTGGCTACCATAATTGGCTTTAATGCTGCTAGCAAACAAATCCTTTAAGGCGCTGTTCTTGAGCAGCATCTTGTTAGTGTCTTGCTTGTTTTACAGCCTTATATGAAAAGTTGGTTTGGCCTAGCCACAAAACAAAGCCACAAAAAATGAAAACATAAAAAAACGTGATAAGCTGCAAACAAACTCTAAAAGGCGGCTCTAAATTAAAGTGTAAACATTTGTTGTTGTTGTTGTTGTTGAATGTGTGTAACGCTGTTTTTTCTATGTACAGTCATTAATTATGATTATATTTGCTATAAATAGACGCTGATATCGTATGTGCTTTTATGGAAAATTGAATCATCAAAAAAGCAAACAAAAACAAACACAAAGTTTCTCAAAAGGTGCTGCAGCAAAACACAATTTTGATTAGAAATTAGTTCATGCCAGTGACTCAAAAACCAACTGACTAACTTTGATAAGCAAAAAGTGTTGGAAATGAAAAAAGAATAATAGATTAGAATTGTACATAAAATGACTTTAACTGACACTGATTTATCGAACTATATACTAGACTAGTCCAAATTATATACACAGCATTGCATTTTCTTTAGGTATTTTCCAAATAAGTATTTTTGATTTGCTTGCATTTAAGATTTGAGTATTTTAATGCCAATTAGCATTTAATTTTGTATGTTTTTTTTTGTCTACTAGGTATTCAATTAGCTAATAAAGCGGTTTTGTTTCTACTCTCTCTATTTATTAATTATATTTTATTTATTTTCATGTGCAAACGTTAAAACCTTCTACCACAACTTTACACACAACTTTACACCCACAAACACCCTCCGATAAAAACATACGCATTCACAATTTATACAATTGTTTGCTGCTGCTGTTGTTGTTGTACATTTGACTGGTTGTTGCTTTTCATTATTCTTTTTACTTATATTAATTGTACATTTTGTATAAAAATATATTTAATTTGTATATACAAAACAATTTTGTCATACACACACACACACACACACACACAAACATGCAATCCACACAACAACCAACCAAAAATATCCACAACCAACAACCAAACCACAAATCAACCCAAAATCCAATACGAACAGGTGCCGCATCCTGCCGTGCTCATTGTAAGTATAAGCAAAAGTCTTTCAACCAAAAAGATAAACAAAATTTTAAACAAATTAACAAATATTTCTTAACCTTATGTTTCATCTGTTTTAAAATAATTTCTGTCTTAAGAATCGTTTGAGTTCTTGTCTTCAAAAGACTTTGTTTCAATTTACGTTTGTATATCCTTGCAGAAATATGTGCAGTATAATTTGAGTTCAAATATATTAAAAATAAAGGTATAATTTAGCTCTCTTCTTTATTTAAAAAAATAAAATCTTATGCGTTAAAAAAATGTATAATTTGAGTAGACTTTAAAATTAAATAGAAATCTTTAATCTATGAGTTATACACAACATCTGCAAAGATATTTAAACTTCGATATGCCGTGGATACTTGTTCCATTCTATTTATTTTATTTATATCTCCATTTTTGTTAACTTAAATTATTAACTTAAAAAAAAAAAAAATTACACATGTCCACTAATTGAATTCTAATCGCAATAATGCCATTTTGTACTTACTATTGCTCCTCCTCCCTTGTGCTACCCATATACCAATCGCTACGCATTCTTAGAGTAGTCATCAAGAAACATTTTCGGTAAAGTATGCTCCATATAACCAAGAAATCAAATATCAATATCCAATACTCTTACGATATACATATAATATCATAAGTAGTTCAATTCATATTACTCCTTGGTTTCCTATATATGGTTTATACCTCACATGTGATCCTTTACTCTAGACTTAAATTTATTTTTCCATTCACATTCTTCACCTTGTAATTCCTATCAACTGTTTGCCGTCTTAACCTTACCACATCCCCATAATTCCAGAACTTTTCCGTGAACACGAATAAATACATTAAGGTCAAATGCAATGTTAATCAAATGTTTGGTAATAAGGTGCACATTAAGACACTCAACGGTGATGGTAATTGGACGATTCAAGATCTTAACAAGCGCCCCACGGATACCCGGCTATCCGTTGCTAAGCAAGATTGTAACTGTAATTTTGATATGCCAAAGACGGAGGTAAAACTGTGTCACACATCGAGTGCAATGCGATCAAAAGAATACAATCTTACTCATATCGTATTATTGATATTTTCACAAACAAAATCTATGCCCAAATTCATTTTCGAAACCTTGAATACCTTTTGTATTTCTGATATTTTAGATCAGTGTTCGTCATTTTGATTCATCTGATACGATCTAATATTCTTTGATCAGAAAGCTTTATCGCTAAGATCAGCGCGATCGCATTGCACTTGTCTAGGAAATTATGTCCCTCGTCCATTTCTTAGTGTTTTGGATCTGTATTCAAATGTCTTTCCGCTTTTCATGCTTGCTCTCTGCTTCTCTCTGTACTTTAGAAGTTATATGTTTTTTAATATTTGTATCTTGATCGATCGTATGCGTGTATGTAGTTGATAGTATATAGTTTATATTAAAAACATATATGTATGTTGTATTTGTATTGTTGCTAACCAAAAAAAAGATTAAAATCAAATGAAAGTGGCGGAAGATATTAATGGAATGATTATTCGCAGGGTGAACTGGAGCAACAGCTGCTGCAGGCCAATCCCATACTAGAAGCCTTTGGCAATGCTAAAACGGTTAAGAACGACAACTCATCGCGTTTCGTAAGTGCAAGCAACTGCAATATAAATGAATGATGAGTATTAATTGGATATTTTAAATGAATGCAGGGTAAATTTATAAGGATTAACTTTGATGCATCTGGGTTTATATCGGGCGCCAATATCGAGACCTATTTGCTGGAGAAGTCGCGGGCCATTCGTCAAGCGAAGGACGAGAGAACATTCCATATATTCTATCAGCTGCTGGCTGGTGCCTCGCCAGAGCAGCGCGAGAAATTTATACTCGATGACATTAAATCGTATCCATTCCTCTCGAACGGCACCCTACCCGTGCCCGGTGTCGATGATTTTGCCGAATTCCAGGCGACAGTCAAATCGATGAACATCATGGGCATGACATCGGAGGATTTCAATTCGATATTCCGCATTGTTAGCGCCGTCCTGCTCTTTGGCAGCATGAAGTTCCGCCAGGAGCGCAACAACGATCAGGCGACACTGACTGACAATACTGTTGCCCAGAAGATCGCCCATCTGCTTGGCCTGAGCATTACGGATATGACGCGCGCCTTTCTCACGCCCCGCATCAAGGTGGGTCGCGATTTTGTGACCAAGGCCCAGACCAAGGAGCAAGTCGAGTTCGCCGTCGAAGCGATCGCCAAGGCCTGCTACGAGCGCATGTTCAAGTGGCTGGTGAATCGTATCAATCGATCACTGGATCGCACCAAGCGACAGGGCGCCTCGTTCATTGGCATACTCGATATGGCAGGCTTCGAGATCTTCGAGCTGAACTCGTTTGAGCAGCTGTGCATCAACTATACGAATGAGAAGCTGCAGCAGCTCTTCAATCACACCATGTTCATACTGGAGCAGGAGGAGTATCAGCGCGAGGGCATCGAATGGAAATTCATTGACTTCGGACTCGATCTGCAGCCGACCATTGATCTGATTGACAAGCCCGGCGGCATAATGGCCCTGCTCGACGAGGAGTGCTGGTTCCCCAAGGCAACGGATAAGACATTTGTTGACAAGCTCGTCTCCGCTCACTCCATGCACCCCAAATTCATGAAGACCGACTTCCGAGGCATTGCTGACTTTGCGATTGTACATTATGCTGGACGCGTGGACTATTCGGCGACCAAGTGGCTGATGAAGAACATGGATCCTTTGAATGAGAATATTGTGTCGCTGTTGCAGGCATCGCAAGATCCGTTCGTTGTGAACATCTGGAAGGATGCGGAAATTGTCGGCATGGCACAGCAGGCGCTAACCGATACCCAATTTGGGGCGCGAACGCGCAAGGGCATGTTCCGTACCGTGTCACATCTGTACAAAGAGCAGCTGGCCAAGCTTATGGACACGTTGCGGAACACGAACCCAAATTTTGTGCGCTGTATCATACCGAATCACGAGAAGCGGGCTGGCAAGATCGACGCGCCCCTGGTGCTGGACCAGTTGCGTTGCAACGGTGTCCTCGAGGGTATACGCATCTGTCGCCAGGGCTTCCCCAATCGCATACCCTTCCAGGAGTTCAGGCAACGCTACGAATTGCTCACACCGAACGTGATACCCAAGGGATTCATGGATGGCAAGAAGGCGTGCGAGAAAATGATCCAGGCCCTCGAATTGGACTCTAATCTGTATCGTGTCGGACAATCGAAGATCTTTTTCCGCGCCGGTGTGCTGGCACATCTCGAGGAGGAGCGCGACTTCAAGATCTCCGATCTGATTGTCAATTTCCAGGCATACTGCCGCGGCTTCCTCGCCCGCCGCAACTATCAGAAGCGTCTCCAGCAGCTCAACGCCATACGCATCATTCAGCGCAATTGTGCCGCGTACCTCAAGCTACGCAATTGGCAGTGGTGGCGTCTCTACACCAAGGTCAAGCCACTGCTCGAGGTCACCAAGCAGGAGGAGAAGCTTGTGCAAAAGGAGGATGAGCTGAAGCAGGTGCGGGAGAAGCTCGACACGCTGGCCAAGAACACCCAGGAATATGAGCGAAAATATCAGCAGGCGCTTGTCGAGAAGACAACGCTGGCCGAGCAGCTGCAGGCGGAGATTGAGCTGTGTGCCGAGGCGGAGGAATCCAGGGCGCGTCTTAATGCCCGCAAGCAGGAGCTGGAGGATATGATGCTGGAGCTGGAGACGCGCATTGAGGAGGAGGAGGAGCGTGTCCTAGCGCTGGGCGGCGAGAAGAAGAAACTTGAATTGAATATTCAGGATCTGGAGGAGCAGCTGGAGGAGGAGGAGGCAGCGCGCCAGAAATTGCAGCTCGAAAAAGTGCAGCTCGATGCCAAGATCAAGAAGCATGAAGAGGATCTGGCGCTCACCGACGACCAGAACCAGAAACTGCTCAAGGAGAAAAAACTGCTTGAGGAGCGCGCCAACGATCTGTCCCAAACGCTCGCAGAGGAGGAGGAGAAGGCCAAGCATCTGGCCAAATTGAAAACCAAGCATGAGGCGACCATTGCTGAGCTGGAGGAGCGCATGCACAAGGATCAGCAGCAGCGTCAGGAGTCCGATCGCTCCAAGCGCAAGATCGAAACCGAGGTGGCCGATCTCAAGGAGCAGCTGAATGAGCGCCGCACCCAGGTGGAGGAGATGCAGGCGCAGATGGCCAAACGCGAGGAGGAACTGACCCAAACGCTGATCCGCATCGATGAGGAGTCCGCCACAAAGGCCACCGCACAGAAGGCTCAGCGCGAACTGGAGTCCCAGCTGGCCGAAATCCAAGAGGATCTCGAGGCCGAGAAAGTGGCACGCAACAAGGCCGAGAAATTGCGTCGTGATCTCAGCGAGGAACTGGAGGCGCTGAAAAACGAGCTTCTCGACTCCCTGGACACCACAGCCGGTAAGTACACAGCCAGTTACAAGCTTCAGGGATGTTTGTTAATATGTATTTTCCTAAACAACAGCCCAACAGGAGCTGCGCTCGAAGCGCGAACAGGAGCTGGCCATGCTGAAGAAGTCGCTTGAGGAGGAGGGCGTCAGTCATGAAAGTGTGCTCACCGAAATGCGGCACAAGCATGCCCAGGAGCTGAACGGCATCAACGATCAGCTGGAGAATCTGCGCAAGGCCAAGACCGTGCTGGAGAAGGCCAAGGGTACGCTGGAGGCGGAGAATGCCGATTTGGCAACAGAGTTGCGCAGCGTGAATAGCTCTAGGCAGGAAAACGATCGCCGGCGAAAACAGGCCGAGTCCCAAATTGCCGAGCTGCAGGTGAAGCTCGCGGAGATCGAGCGTGCGCGTTCCGAGTTGCAGGAGAAGTGTACAAAGCTGCAACAGGAAGCTGAGAATATTACCAATCAGCTGGAGGAGGCGGAACTAAAGGCGTCCGCTGCTGTCAAATCCGCCAGCAATATGGAATCGCAACTGACGGAGGCGCAACAGCTGCTTGAGGAGGAGACCCGCCAGAAGCTCGGCCTCAGCTCGAAACTGCGTCAAATCGAATCGGAAAAGGAGGCGCTACAGGAACAGCTCGAGGAGGATGAGGAGGCCAAGCGTAATTTTGAGCGTAAATTGGCTGAGGTCACTGGTCAAATGCAGGAGATTAAAAAGAAGGCCCAGGAAGATGCCGATCTGGCCAAGGAGCTCGAGGAGGGCAAGAAGCGTCTCAACAAGGACATCGAGGCACTGCAGCGCCAGGTCACCGAGCTGATTGCCCAAAACGATCGCCTGGACAAAAGCAAAAAGAAGATTCAATCGGAACTTGAGGATGCCTCCATCGAATTGGAGTCCCAACGCACGAAGGTAAGCAAAACGCTGAGTCCAAAATGGGTCAATTAATTCATTCATTTGTTTTTTGACCGACGCAGGTGCTCGATTTGGAGAAGAAGCAGAAGAACTTCGACAAAATATTAGCCGAAGAGAAAGCCATATCAGAACAGATCGCCCAGGAACGCGACACTGCGGAGCGTGAAGCGCGCGAAAAGGAAACGAAGGTGCTGTCCGTGTCCCGCGAATTGGACGAGGCGTACGATAAGATTGAGGATCTGGAAACGAAACGAAAGCAGCTGCAAAACGAACTGGACGATGTGGCCAACACACAGGGCACCGCCGATAAGAACGTCCACGAGCTGGAGAAGGCGAAACGTGCTCTGGAATCGCAGCTGGCCGAGCTGAAAGCACAAAACGAGGAGCTCGAGGATGATTTGCAGCTGACAGAGGATGCCAAATTGCGGCTGGAGGTCAATATGCAGGCGTTGCGCTCCCAATTCGAACGTGACCTGCTCGCCAAGGAGGAGGGTGCCGAGGAAAAACGACGCGGTTTGGTCAAGCAACTGCGCGATTTGGAGGCGGAGCTGGATGAGGAGCGTAAACAGCGGACGGCCGCTGTGGCGTCCAAAAAGAAATTGGAGGGTGATTTGAAGGAGATCGAGACCACAATGGAGATGCATAACAAGGTGAAAGAGGATGCGCTGAAGCACGCTAAGAAACTGCAAGCACAAGTCAAGGATGCGCTTCGCGATGCAGAGGAGGCCAAGGCCGCCAAGGAGGAGCTGCAGGCGCTGAGCAAGGAATCCGAGCGCAAGGTGAAGGCACTCGAAGCCGAAGTATTACAGCTCACCGAGGATTTGGCTAGCTCAGAGCGTGCCAGACGCGCCGCCGAAACGGAACGCGACGAACTGGCCGAGGAGATAAACAACAATGCCAACAAGGGTTCGCTAATGGTCGATGAGAAGCGTCGCTTGGAGGCGCGCATTGCCACTCTGGAGGAGGAGCTGGAGGAAGAGCAGTCCAATTCAGAGGTGCTGCTCGATCGCAGTCGCAAGGCCCAATTGCAGATTGAACAGCTGACCACGGAGCTAGCCAACGAGAAGTCCAATTCGCAGAAGAACGAAAATGGTCGGGCGCTGCTCGAGCGTCAGAACAAGGAGCTGAAAGCGAAGCTGGCCGAGATCGAGACGGCGCAACGCACCAAGGTGAAGGCAACGATCGCAACGCTCGAGGCGAAGATCGCCAATCTGGAGGAACAGCTAGAGAACGAGGGCAAGGAGCGGCTGCTGCAACAGAAGGCCAATCGCAAAATGGACAAGAAGATCAAGGAGCTCACCATGAACATCGAGGACGAGCGAAGACACGTCGACCAGCATAAGGAGCAAATGGATAAGGTATGTTTTCATCATCCAAATATTTCGCAATTAAAATCTTATTTTAATTATTATGGTTTTACCTTGCCACACAGCTGAATAGCCGCATTAAACTGCTCAAGCGCAACCTGGACGAAACCGAGGAGGAGCTGCAGAAGGAGAAGACGCAGAAGCGCAAATATCAGCGCGAGTGCGAGGATATGATCGAATCGCAGGAGGCCATGAATCGTGAGATAAACTCACTCAAAACAAAATTGCGGTAAGTGGATGGATGGATGGATGCTATTCAAATAAATTGAACTGCAGCCTATTCTGCTAATACGGTTTCTATTACCGAGCGACCACTGTACGTGGCAAACTGTTTGTTATAAAAGCATTCATCTTTTTTATTTTTATCCGATCGTTGTCAAGTTTGGGAAATTGTGTCTGGAATTTTCCGTATATTCAAATTAATTACAAATCAAAAAGGTAATCAGGAAAACTACAAAATGGGATTCTAAAAAAAATCACTGGGCCTGGTCAAAGCCGGCCAAACGTGGCTAGTCAAATATACATCTTATTTTTGTGTTTTAATTTATTTTGTAATTTTGTTTTTTTTTTTTTTTGCTTTTGATGATGTGCATTTTTTGTTATATATATAGATCGATTCAGGTAGCCGAGACTGAAAAGGCCAAGGCATATTCGCCGAAAAAGGATGCTGCGCTCATTATGAATTGTGAGGGTCTGCATTAGGTTTCGTTTTCCGCTTCGCTTCCTCTTGGTAGGCTTTGTAAGTGCTGGCAACGACATCTACTCATCCATACCAAACCAAATACAAAAACAAATATTCCCCTGTGAATGAACCCACAACACTTTCATCCTTCGACTATTGAGCATGTTATACACACAACACACACATGGAACTTCCATCATCTCGTGCGTTTTTCTTGGTACATGTTCAACGTTCGTTCCGATCTTCTCCCTCTCCTACGAAAAGCAACCAATTTAGATAATAGTGCGTAGTGTTTATTTTTACCCACCTTGTCACTGTTTTATTTTGATAATGTTGTTTATGTTGCCCGTGTTTTTTTTTCCACCATTTGTTTCTTTCGCCGCACGTTTATCTATCCACTTATTGTTTGTTTCCATCATTTGTAATCAATTGTGTTTCTTGCATTTATAGACGTACCGGCGGCATTGGCCTTAGTTCCACCCGACTTACGGGCACACCGTCATCCAAGCGTGTGGGAGGGGGCGGTGGAGGCGGCGGCGACGACAGCTCATCGGTGCAGGATGAATCATTAGATGGCGAGGATTCAGGAAATTGACGCGTTAATTATTAATACAAAATAAAATAAAAAAAACCAACAAAAAAAAAAACAAGGAAATAAACGATTATATTATAATGTTTCTTTTATATAATTTCTCTGTTATTTTTTATATAAACTATTATACTTAATTAAAAACGTAAAACAACAAACGCAAAACAAAAAATAATTATACAACATAAAACAAACTACAACAAATACGCGTATTAACTTTCCACTACAAACCCAAAACTGAACAAGCAATACACACAACCGATTTCACAATCGCAGTACATTAATAAATACATGCATTTAATAACTAAAGGTTTATGAAACAATCAAATGTTGAACAAGCAACTAATATCCGAATTTCATTTTGTTTAAAAACAATAAATATTTGCTATAACAAATAAAATATCCCAATGCCTGTTTGAATTGTTGCGGGTGACAAATTCCATTGCGCTGGCAGTATGACCGTATCAGTATCTTATTAGTTGCTGCGATTGCATCTTTTAGCTTTTGTCAGCGAACAAAATTCAAATGAAAACTTTTTTTTTCTTTTTTTGTTCTTAATTTCTTTGTTTGCATTAAATCAATTGAATTAGAAAATTTAATTGATAATATTGTTAATTAAAATGAATTGTTAAATGATCCATTTTTTGAGTCAGTGTTGAGCACATTTCTTTCAGTTGAAACTCAAAGGATTTCTGATATTCAGATAATAAATAAAATGATCGGTTTTTACATATTGAAATTAAATTCTTTAATTATTTATACATATATATTACATATTAACAATTGGTTAACTACAGCCTTTGTTCTAGGCTAACAATATTCTCTATCTAAGTCGTAACAAATTCGAAAATCTTTTGATTCGGTTTTTTTTTGTTTGTAAGAAGCACATATGCGTCCCCATTTACATATTGCGATGACCCCATCCCGTCCTTGGCTGAGTAAATTTAAATTAAAAGCTAAATGGCGAGCGCTACAGTTCCTCTCGATGCGGCGTATGACTAAGACCTCCTTGTGGCAAAACTTGTACAACAAGAATGCTGCCACTAAAGATGCTTGGACCGGCAAGTGCCTCCAGCTCGGCAGAGGATTTGTTATTCTCAAGCTGCTGCTCTTCTCTCCGGTTGTTCAAATAGTAAACACTGGCCACTATCAGGCTGAAGGTGGTCACGGAGATGAGCAGGGTGCCGTACTTCAGTACCATCTGTATGGCATCTAGGCCGAATGTGCTGAAATGGAGTGTGTCAAGTACTTCCTTATTAAAGTCACCAGCGGTTATCTCTATCCAAATCAATGGCAAGATGGCGTTATTCTCAAAACGTTTTCCTTCCACTGAAACAGAGAATCTAAGATAAACATCACCTCCTAATCAATGACATTTGCATCACTTACGTTTCAGTAGTCCCGTGTTGTCCAACATTATGTTGATTTGTATGCGGGAAGCGCCATTAACAGGAAAACCGAAACGAGGATGGATGTCTGCATATGTCTGATGCAGTTCTGCATCCGGATTGATGCCCGTAAAGTTCTCATACAGCACCTTATCACCGGAGAAGAAGTGCGGAAATGAGGGAAAAATAGGTAGATCACCATAGCATCTGGTGGCATTGATTACACCACCGGGCAGACAGAGAGCCGTGTTCCGGCAATAGCACTCATTTTCCGGCTTCTTCGATGGATGCGCAAAGATATCAAGCGGTGTGCGATAGCGCAGCACATCAATGTTATTGTAGATGGTCGCTTCCTTCTCGAAATGCAACGGCACCTTGCGGCACACCACCTGCAGAAAGACTTGAACTGTGCTCCGATTCTGCAGCACGGTGGGCGAGAACATGGACGGTTCACTGCCATCGATCCGATTGCATTGCTCATCCTGCCAGAAATCCAATTGTGGCATGCCATTGAATTGCGTAACGATGCTGTACTTGGAAATGTCGTCCTCACCGGTGTTGAGCTGCACCATATCCACGCTTGTTCCATTGCGCTGCGGATGGAGAGAAATGAAAGATTAGACAGGTGCTACACTTTAGTAAGGTGTGATTTAGTTCTTACACTTCTGAGTAAACCAAAGTATTTATCGCCGTCTCTGCCCAAATTTTTCAGGCGGAGTATGTTGTCCTCATAGCCCCAGAGATACTCATAGGCAGTCAATCGCTTGAACAGAGGCTCCTTATAACCCAAATTAATAATTCCTCGCGCGAGTATCATCTCATAAAAAGGCAATTTCTTCTCGTGCGCAGCAGCCGAGAGTAGTGGAACATTTGGCACCATTATCACATCATCCTCCTGCAACGTTGACTTGTTCGGCAGAAAAATGTAGGATTTCTTATCCTGCAAATTGAAATTTAATATTAAACTAGTTCCAAAGTAATTAGCAAAATATTTGTATAGACTCACCCGAAAGGTAACAGTTTGATTTTTATTAAAGGACACTTGATCCTTGACGGTGTGCTCCTGATAGGTCAACGGACCCAAATCGACCACATCAATCTTGTCCGCTCGTCCTGCCAGAAAGTCCTCGATGTTTGTATAGTTGAATATGTGCGCCTTCAGCAGCGTATCGAATTTGGTGTCTGGCTGTATCCAGCTTTTCGCTGTCTCCGAATCCTCGGCAAGAACTAATTGCTGCGATTAGTGAGCGAAATATTAATAAAGAGCGAGTTAAAAATTCAAAAATAGCGATTGTAATTACCTTGAGCATGGTATTATTATAGTATTCGGTGAACCACATTACAAAGAACCCCGTCACGCTTATCACAAACAGCAAGAACATGAACCCCAGCACTGTTAAGGTCGAAATGTGGAACGGTTAATCACAGCACTATGTGAGTATATCAAAAAATGCGAATGCCACTAACATATCAGTGCTCCAATGTCCTTGGACGTCAGATTGCGCAGACCCATCGAGTCGAGAATCATATCCAGCACGGTCAGCTTCTCGGGGCCGCTGTTGCCGTAGTCGCCCCCCACGTGGCCATTCCGTTGCGAGCTTAACGTGTTGGACTTTGATTTGTTTTGTACTGTGAATTCCTCTGGCATTGGACGATGCTTCGGTTGCCGATGCTGTGCCACAACATCGCTTGTAGTCTGTGACATGTTGTGTATATTTGTATTTTTGTAGGCAACTGCAAAAGTTACAACTGCTATCTAAATCAGTGTCAAGTTAATAGATTATGTTTATGTACAGATTAATTAATACAAATGATATTTATGTTTGGTTTATAATCCTTAAATCGAAATTAAACATTTTTTTACAAACATAAGAAACAAACAGGAATGTTAGAGATACATATATTTAATTGAATAACTGATTTCGCTATACAATATTCGTTCACGTGGCTAATTGTTATCACAAACTTAGAGGTGGAAAGGTTAATGTTTCGGTTCATTGAACACATACTTGACTCGTCAGGGTTCAGCACAAATACCTACAAAAGCTACGAAATGGGTTTGCCATTCATAAGTGAACTCAACGGATCGATGCATGGAAGTACCTACGTTCTATATGTATGGGTCTATATATATTTAATTCCTTAACTATCTGCCGCTTAAGTAGCGCTTTACGAGCCGATCGTTTGACGGCGTATATAACAACTAATCTCGGATTTGGTAAATTCATAGGCAAACTCGACGTTTAATCGAAAATAGCACTTTAAATTGCCCTTATCAGGCGTCACTCAGTCAGTGTAAATCCGAGA
Source organism: Drosophila dives (assembly GCA_035042365.1). Taxonomy (NCBI): domain Eukaryota; kingdom Metazoa; phylum Arthropoda; class Insecta; order Diptera; family Drosophilidae; genus Drosophila; species Drosophila dives. The sequence goes on along the minus strand of JAWNLJ010000133.1, from coordinate 4,908,932 downwards.
AGGCTACACTTTGTATGAAAATTATTCAGTGCGTATATTAATATAAACAACATACAAATGTAAGTAGCAGTAGATTATGTGCTGAGTTTGGTATACTTTGCATAGTTGAGGTACAAAAGGATACATACATATGTATTTTACAGATTTGCTAACTTGGCGTTAATGTCAATTGAAAAAACAGGTCAACGGCATTTGATAAGCTTCGCTTATCAATTTGAAAATAATTACTAAGAATGTGAGCTAAAGAGGTACATTTATGTAAAGATTATCGGTGTGATTCAATGACTGTTAATGGGTGTCTAAGTGTTTCATTTGATGTCATTAACATAAATCGTAAGTTAATTCATTAACTTAAATTAAAATGAATGCTGTCGTCAAGAGAACTCCAATAGTAAACAGCCATTAAATACGAAGTAGGCTATTTTTATATATTATTTTGTGCACCATGAAATTACGTTTTGGCTAACAAAATCTGAATGAATGCTTCTTCTTACAGAGAGCCGTACAGGCAGAAGAACTAACAAGATCAGCTCGGCTATGATGCTTATTAAGAATATATATATATATATATATATATATATATATATATATAAGCCTAATGGGGTCAAATATATGCCTGTGACACACGTTTGTACTGCTTTATTATAAATTTTTTCTGGGTATACTTAATCTATGTGAATCGTCCAAATCATAATAATACATTTTTACATATGTAAGTTATTATTGCATTACAAATTATTTGTGAATTAACATCACATACCCTCACACATACATATAAAACGGATTTTCGAATTAGTGCAAAACATGTTTTTCACAATTCTCTTTTCCTAGAGCTAATAAACAGCTGATAAATAAATACACCCCTCCACACACACATATATGCATACAGACATAAGTATATACCTACATGTACACGCAGCCCGTGTGGGTGACGTTGTTGCTGCTGCTGTTTTGACTGACGGCTTCGAAATTTAGTTGGCACTGAGCGCTCTCTCAGTGCCGTTGACTGATAACACAGTGACAATTCCGCGGAAGATGCCTTCACCTGTGCAAGAGTGCGCGTCGCTGTGAGCGGGAGAGATCTTTAACTCAGCTACTAGGATGCCCTACGCAGTAGGGCTCAGGAGAGCTGTGCACGCACTTTTTGTTTACGTTGAAACGAATTGGAAATGAAACACGCGCGCACTTACACACACAGATGCGCACTCACTTTTCTACTCTCCCTCTCTCGCTCGCTCTCTGTTTGTGCTCGTTTATATACTGGCGCTCTTGCTCTCTCACTTTGGCATGCACTTTCCAAGACGCCTGCCAAACATTTAAAGACTTAATAAGTATTTTGTCGCTATTTACGCTAAATGCGCACAAAATACATACTAAAAAAAATTATTTGCTTATTATTGTTGGAGTGGAACTGGAATTGACTGTGCTTCTTTTTAATACGACGAGCGGCGCTCGTTTGTGTCTCTAGGAGTTTTTGATGTCGTTGTTGTTGTCTGTCATAGTTGTTCTGATGTAGTTGTTGTTGTTATTATTAATGTTGTTGTTGTTCCAATCTTTGCCTACTGCGGTTGCTGTTGCTTTTGCCTTGTGTTCGCGTTCTTTGTTTTCCACTTGATTCTTTGTTTTTTTTTTCGCTGTTTCACTTTGACTGCTGACAGTTCGCTGCTGCTGTTGTTTTTGTTTTTGCTGTTCTTGTTTTTATTATTATTATGTTTTGTATGACAAGCTGGTTTTCCGAGTTGTTCTTTACAAAATTATTTGTGTTGTTGTTGGCCTTTGTCTCTTTATTTCACTTCACTTCCAGCTGGCTTATCACTATTTTTTACACCTGCTTTCAATGGACCACAATTAAGATGCAAGCCTGGCACAACAATATCAAGAAATATATAAATAGACATGAATACAACAAGCAATCTACAACGGATTAGCGAATACGTTGAAAATACTCCACGCACTTTCCATGCGAGCGCGATTAGATTTCGTTCTGTTATTATTATTGCTAGGCATTCGAATTTGATCAGATACAGTTACACACACACACATACACACAGACTGGAAAGCGATTTCTGTGCGTTGCGTACTGCACACGAAACAAGTTATTACTACGACGCGGACAACGCATTCACTGCCTGCCTGGCTGCCGGTCTGTGGAATGGATGCCGCCTTGCTTCTTACCATCTATCGCGGTCGCTGTCGCTGCCACTGCCACTGCGTAGCGTCGTCGCTGCATTCGACTGTGCTGCGACTGATAAGCAGAATAAAGACGATTCGAAACGAAAGCAGCGCGCAAAAGCGACTCACATCAATGATTACTGATTGCGTGATGTATTTGTTCGTTCTTGTTTACGTATCGGGATCTCTCTTGCATTTTTTTTTGACGTAGCAACTAGCACACATACATACGTATTGAGCCCATATATGAACAATGGACACAAAGTGCAAATTTAATCATTGCAAAACAAAGAATACACAACACACATTAAATGATTTATATAGTACTTAAGACAAGTATCTATATCTATATAGGAATAGACTGAGCTCTGCCGCATCTCCGGTTGCTTGTCCCGTACTTGTTTCCATTATTATCGCATCTTATTTGTTATTGTGTTAAGAGCTTGTGCTCTATTTTCTAAACTGGTCGTTCGAAGTCGAACTCAAAGCAGAACTGCACTGTGAGAATTTGCTTTGTGGATACTAGAAAGCTGCGCTTTGAAATGTCTTTTTCTGTTGGAAATTATCTCATAGTGGAAGTCCATGGGTAGCCGAAGGCAGTCGATAATTAACCGCCAGTTTCAAAATTAATTTTAAGTCAAATTCCGGTTTTCATTACATAATCATAAATAATTCAGATACGATTGGTTCGCAGACCCAATTTTGTAAAACAAAATAAATTATTTAATTCATATTAGCAAGTTGGAAACATTTATTTTTAGAACAGTCAGAGCCATCCGCTAATTAGAGCTATTAAGCGTCATCGTTAAAAGTGAAATGGCGATTTACTTTGTTTCATACGCAGTATAAAATGGATTCATAAATATGCTTCGCAGTTATCTCTACCAATTAGCAGTTTCTGTTGTTAAGTTGTAGTACAATTTCTCGTTGTGTACAAAAGGTGCAGTACACTTTACAAATATCGCAGTTGCTACCTTGTTTGTTCACTCTTTGTCTCCCAGTTTCCCTATAATAGATACTTATGTACATATAATTTTACATATTAACGGGCACACAGATAAAATTACAATTATATAAATAAAATATAAATTTGCTTAGCCAGGGTATACATAGAAAGTATATTAATTGGCTTGAATATTGCTGATAAAAGGACGTAATGAGTTATTGAACCCGATTTAAGTGTATTCTACATTTATCAGTATGTTGAAGTGCTTATATTAATCGCGCATTAAAAAAGTGTTCGTTTGTTTATTTCACCCCGCAACCTTAATTCCTTCTTACCATCTGCGTAGTTTCTTGAAAGCGTGCTATTTATTTTGTCAATCAAATATGAGAGGTGCGATATTCGCATACCCTGCAAATATGAAAACTTGCTTATCATTTCACGCTTTTGATTTATGCCACATTTTTAGACGTTTCAGTATAAATGCTTTGCAAGGTGAAAACTAATTTTAACATAACATCTGAAACTTTATTAAACTAACATTTAAATGGAATCAAAGGGTATTTAACTGTCGCATCAATTTGCATGCTTGGAGTATTTTCTTATTTGCCACATAGCGAAACGATAGCCTCTGTGAACTTTGCTCACAGCCCTGAAGTGATTAAGTTGACGACTAGACTGATGAATGTTTCCAGAAATTAAATGTTTTGCGTGCGCCTAATGCTTTTTCGATAGCTGCGGATCTTTCACAAATCTAACAAGTCTATAATACAAGTAAAAAAACAAAGTAAGCTGAGGTTTACGGTTGGCATATGAGTTTGAAGAGATACTATATGCTGACATTTTAACCAAATAAAATGTAAATTGTTGAACTTTAAATATTTGAGTCAGTTGTACAGTCAGCTTAAGTTGCGTTTAGTCATTTAAAAAGCAAAGATAATGCGAAACCGCTTAAGTAGAGTAAGATTCATCAAGTTGTTATCTCAGCTGTGGAATCTACTCAATTGCGGTCACAGCGCTTTATCGCTTGGTTTATTTCCTATATTTTTCATTGGCAAGTATCACTGTGGCAGCGCTTATCTGTCGTAATACACTTGGTGCTAAGGAAATTAAAACAGTTTACAAATGATTCAATAAATTACATTCTAAATACGTTGATTAAAGTGCACAGTTAGCCAAGCATAAAGTGCCAAAAATAGTTACAGAAGCTTATAAAAAAAAAACCCAATTGACTTTTTCTATCAAATTCGTTGAAGCTCTAAATTGTATTGTGCTAATTATATAATAAACTTCTGGTATGGGAGTGAATCAAAATGCAAATTCATAACCTTCTGCATCGTAAGTTAAAAATAAAACTATAAAGCTCTAATTGAACATGGAACTTTCAATGGACAATTGATAGCACGCAAGCCTAATTGCAGTTGCTTATTCTACACTCGTCTAAGGGAATAACAGTTTGGTGAAGATTTTTGACATTGCACTCTTGTTTTCTGATTTAAGTCAATGCTACCTTTATCCAATAGATTGGCCAACTAAAGTCGTTAAGCTTTTGTAAGTGTTTGTAAATGGCATACAGTCCGACAGCTATTAAATAAACATTCTAGAAAAATAAATAGACGAATATATATATTTATGTAGATCGGAAAACTTGAATATATATTATTTAGATCGTTAGAAAACCATATTCATGTATACATTCCCTTAAATACGATAATTTTCTTTTACAGTGCAATTTCCAAACAAGAGTATTCATATAAAACTTAAAAGTTATTTTTTTAAAATGAAATAATTTTATTATATTATTAATAATATTTCCGCAATATTGTTTGGTAAATGTTTTTGTAAGCGTATTTGGCCTCTTCTGAGACCTACAATGTATGTATGCTTGTAATATTTATGGGATCATTAAAACAAATGTGAAATATTGTATGTGGCAGTTTACATAAACAGAAAGGTCGCATGCAACCCGGTTAGCCTTATTGGCGTACAAAGCAATAAAACGCTCTGAGTGTTGGGCATTTTGAATTTGACTGGGCCTATTAACTCTATGTACACACATGTATCTGAGTGTGGTGTGTGTGCGAGTCGGGTGACATAGATCTGGTTCAAGGTCGGCTTGTCCCAAATAATAATGTCAAAAAGGTTTTGCTGATTTTTAAACAATCTCATAAAACAAATGTTATTTTTTAAAGTTTCCCAAGAGAGAGAGAAAGAGAACTTAGGGAAACCAGACACTCGACAGTTGGGTTTCCACTATTCTGTGTAATGTAAATTCTGCGTAAACACTTTAAAAACTGGGATTGCAAAACTTTATAAGTTAATATGAAAATTTCCATGGGGCCAGTCGGGAAAATACTTCAGTTATAAGTACAGTACCCGTATGTGTACACTTGCATTTGCAATTTCCTATAGTTATTTCTAGAGCGGCTCCAACTAGTTTGTATCGTGAATGCAAATTGAAGCTGACAGCGTATTATTACCACAGCAAATTTGCATATAACTAGATTTTTCATATTTTTGTTAAGTAAACACTAAGATAAATAAAACAAAAAGATCTTGAAGAGATTCCGATTCTAGTGCAAATATGTTGCAAATAAAAAAAAAACAACCTTGCACAATGACGAGGCTTATGTCAACAAAACAAAAACCAAATAATTTTTGTAATTTGTAACTGCCGCATAAATTCTTGCAAGTGGTCCGCATTTGTTGTGGCTGTTTTTTGTTGTTCGTTTTGTCTGGTTTCGCAAAAACTACAAGAAATGTGAGTCATTTACTTGATTTTTGGCATAATCATCTGCGTCTATGTTGAAATCATAGATATGTTGGTTGTCGCTGTTTTGGACTTGACAGCATAATAAAATAAAACGAAACGAAACGAAAGACTTCAATGCAAGCAACAAACTTGTTTTTATCAGCACATACAAAAGCTGCGAGAAACACAACAAAGTAACAGCAACAACAATCATGCATGACAACGGCATTCAATCGAGCTTTTATCATACAATGCATTGCAAGGCAGCGTGAGCGCAAAAAAGCTCGCACAATGCACTCCAACCAAGCAAAAATTGAGCACACTGAGCACTGAGCACTATGAGCAATCGGAGCACTCGGATCACTCTGAGCAGTGAAGCTTACTCTCGCTTTTGACGCCGATATTGCCGACGTCGCTGACCGTTCATGTTGTTGTTACCTGTTTATCGGGTTTTTTTTTTCTGTTTTGTCTCTGTTTGTCGCAATAGTAGTGGCAGTATTCAAGCTGAGCTTGAGCTTTTGCATGCGCTCGCTAAACATCTTTCGCTGTGCGCGCATTTCAAGTCTTCAGTTACTCAGCGACTTTGCTAGCGTTCAAGTCGTTTTGCCGTCTGCCGTTTGCCGGGTGCGTTAAAACAGATTTTGTTGTTTAAAGCCCAGAATCTTGATTGCATAGAAAATAGTGTCGAATCCGCTGACTCGTGCTCGCTCTGACTTACTGTGAACGAGTGTGTGTGTGTGTGTGTGTGTATTTGTCCATGTGTTAATTTTACTATTTTGAAATGTCTGCGGTTGCCTGTTGCGGCGGCTGCTACTGCTGTTAGCAGTTTGTCTTTTAGCTCTTTCACAAAATCAAAGCAGTCAACAGGCAACAAGTGTACTTTTACCCTTGTGCACAGCAGTAGTCGCATTCCAGTAAAAGTTGCAAGCTCTGCATTGGATTCGTAATGTGCCACATCGATATATGCGTCTATATATATAAATATATATTTTAAATATGTAGATGTCTCAGACATTGAGTGGTGCAAGACCTTGCCGGAGTCGGCCCAGCCAAATGAAACCAAATGAACATGCCTATTGACTTTAACGGCGTTGCCAAAGCGGAAAATCGTTAAGATACATGAGTATCTATATGCGTATAAATTCATACATGATGTACATGCATGCATACATCAAATTGAGTGACTATGTGTGTACATGTGTGTGTGCACATTTACGTGCATAGTTTTATGATTACTTATGTGGAAAAAGTGAAATTTCGCTGCTGACGCTACACGAAGAAGCAGCCACTCAAAACGAAATAAAAGCTAAACATCAAAATCAAAGTGAAGCGCGCACAACAAAAATACAACGCTAAAGAAAAAATACAACAAATATAATATAAATGCTTGAACTGACCACATAACCAAACAGCAGCTTTACTTTATATCCGTTTTGAACAGAAAGACAAATTCCGCACACACACACACACTCTCTCCCTGACTCTCTATTACACCCTCCTTCACTCAGAGAAAGAGCAAAAGAGAAAGGGAGCGGGGGGCGTTTGCCAAGTAAAAGTCCCTTTTTGCAGAGCTGTTGAAATGATTCACGTTTGAATGACGAAAATTGCGTGAGGCGCAACAATTGTCGCTTATTGTCTCTTAAAAGCATTACAATTACCGCCCCCTTTGCATGCGCAAGTTGCCTCAACAGAAAACTGACCTACTGCCAAGATGGAACTGGAGTTGTTACTGAGACATGCCATTGACACGCCATTGTTTAACAAAAAAAAAAAAAAAAAAACCAAAAGTTTTGAATCTTTTTATTGTACATATTATTATCAAATACAACAAAACAAAAATGGAAAAAAAATTATTTAGCAGGCAAAAAAAGAAGAAAATAAGAGTTGAATAAAACAAAAATTGTCAACAGCTACGTTTGTTGGCTCGACGCTCACTTTTTGGCCCGGCCAGTGTCGGCAGCAGCAGCAACCACAACAGCCACAACAACAACAACGACTTTGCTTATACAAATTGGGTCAGGGTAATTGTTTACACTAAGTAGTTGTTTGTGCAACATTTAAACGCAGTGAAATTACGCGGCGTCTCAAACTGCTGCAAGTGTGTTCTGCTTCAAGCTCTTGCTGCTATCTCTTATGTGTATGTTTATGTACATAGCTTGCTCTCTATGCTTTCAGCTCGATTCTCGTATCAGCAAAAGCCAGCTATTAGCCAAGTTGTCAGCCAGTTGACTTGTTGCTCACTCAGCACTATACTTAGACAGAAAGTTTCTATTTAAGTTTAATTCTGTCTCAGCACACAGCTATTTCACGCTAAGCACCCATCCAACAGCTGTTAATTAAAGAGCAGCCAACAACAACCAGTATTAGAACCAAAATGAAAAACAGCAAAAACAACACAATTATGCTTGATTGTCGATAAGCTGCTGTGGCACTTGTTAAACTTTTAATTTGTGGTTTTTCTTTGTCTTATTTTAGAAGCATGCCTCAATGTGAAAGACAAGAGTTTTTCGCTTTTCTATGGAATTTTTATTGCCTAGATTAGGGCGCAACTAAGAAATTTTTGCACAACTAAATTTAGTTCATATTTCAATGAATGTTGTTTTATTTTATTTATTATGATAAGAACTGCCACTGAATAAATCAGGTCTGGGATACCTGGCACCTGTTACTAACGACATATGTATTTCGATTCGTACATGTACATTTAATAGTAGTATATATAGCAAGACTATTTCACAATGCTTGAAGGCATTTTCCACTGGCAAGTTGCCCCTGAGAAATTCCTCAGATGAACTGTGTAAATATCGAATGCATTTCCATTGAATATACCATTAGTAACGCCTGGTTAAACTTCCACTTAATGCCACATTCTGGTTAAATTTCTAATCAATGGGGATAGCAAAAAAACAAAAAAAAATTATAACAATTGTGAATTGCAAATCATATATTATCGTTATGAAAACTTTTCGCTAAATTGGCATTCAACGAACTCGCTGTTAGAGCCAAAAGGCAGGCGATTTGCGTACATTCAGCTTGGCATTCAGTGGCCAAAACAATTTGTTTTTGCTGATTTATGGCCCCATACAAAGCCTGGCTCAATGATGGGTCCCCCAAATGAATATGAGCGGTTTGTCGTCAAAAAACGTACAAAATAATAATTATTAGTTAATTACTATTCAACGCGCATTCTCTCGATTGTGCGCAAGCCTCCACTGGACAAGTGGAGTGGAATGAATTAAGGTAGAGGGCGGGACATGGTCTAAACTTTGGCTTATTGGCGTCAATAGCTATATGTATATTTGTATCTGATTAGTTATATATAAAATAGCTAACCGACCTTCAGAGCGTGAAATAAGCCAGCAAAATTCACTAGTGTGTGTGCGTGTGCCCGTGCGTACGCGTATGTGTGTGTGAGAGTGTGTATCTGTTTGCGGCTCAAAGTGCAAACATTGAACTAGCAGAGTCGATCATATTAAAGAAAGAGATACCCTATAATTATTATAATCATGACAAATTATTGCTTATACTTATACCAGCTGAATACTTAAGGCATCAGCTCAATTTATTTATTTATTCTCAATTTAGTCAGAGGTTTGCCGGAGTTATATTAGTATATTCTAAGTTCTACTCTTTGTAGACCCGTAATTGCTTCAGCTGATCCCAGCTTTTTAACTGGTTAAGCTGTATGTGAACTACATCAAATTTACCTTGGCATCACTTGTTAACTTTTATTCGTAATTCTAGACTTCTAGTTGACTTCAGCTTAATTCCTTTTCTTTGAACGCTTTTAGTTTTTGCATTTTCTTAGACCACTTTTAATTGTAACTCATGTAATGGGTACATGGGTGGCAATAAAGAAAATGGGAAATGGAAAATGTGAGAAAAACAGCGCAATTAAAAGAAAAACATAAAATTGTTATTTGGTTCGACTAACAGAGCATTTCCGTGACATGGTCAAGTGCTGTGTAACCGCAAATAAACACAAACTGGCCGACACGAAGATATGGATTTGTCAAAGCGTATCTGAAACGTGACCATAACTCAAACACCAAAATACGTCATTCACACATATAGTCAAGTTGCATATCTGAGATGCGTTATTGGGTGAACCTCGAGTTTGCCATGATATCGGGCCTATCGATGCCACCTTGAATTTCGAGTCGAAATCTTAGCTACATTTGAGCAATGGTGAAAAGATTTGTATTGTAAACAGGCAGATAAATTGATCAATTGACGCACAAACAATTAAATATTTTTTTTCTCTTTGCTGTTTGCTTATTGTCTCCGTGCGAGACGTGCAAATTGGTCGGGCTAATCAAAGTCAAAGTTTTTTGAATGTTTTATGGCGACTGTGCCTGCAATTGTCAATAATAAGGTATTTTAAAAGCAAAATACGCAAACAGCAATGCTTTATAGAAATGAGGGCTTCAACAGCAACAGCAATAAAGCCCTGGCCTCGGTCAAGGCGTTTGCCAAAATTAAAATATTATTTTTTAAATATTTTTAAACACATGCGTGCATACGATAAAGTTTTGACTCTGTGTCATTAAGACGTTCAGTGTTTTGGCAAAAACAACTCACATTTTATATTTGTATAAATGGTTAGTTGTTGGTTTATTGTTTTTGCTGTTGTTAGGTCAGGCTAGGTTAGGAGGTTAGTCAAACTTATTTAAGGTCTGTATATGTACTGGCTGTAAGGGCTTAGACAGCTCATTGCCATTAACAACATTAACAACAAAGCGCTTTAAGCTCTATAACAAACTGACAGAAAACAACTATAGAAAACATTACTTATTGAAGGCAATCGAAGCAAAGTTTCCACTACTAATGCTGACAGGGCAAGGTTCTTAACAAAAGATTTTGCATAGCACAAAAGAGAGTATTCAAAATCGTCGCATAAAGAATCGTCTCTGATAAATCAACCTAAAAACAAAACCCAAGAAACGAAAACAATAACAAGAAAACAGCAACAACAGCAACAACAACAACAATAGCACAAGGCCAGCCCGCCCCGAAACGTGCCTGTGTTTTGGAACTGGGGTTCAGAGCAAAGAATGCTAAACTTGACTGCTGTTACTCTTTAGCCTTAAAGCATAGGCAGAATTGTTAAGGCATCTATAATCATAATTATATTAAAACAATTTCATTATTATTAAAGTCCAAGTTGGAGAACTTTGCCCAGCAATCTACTGGCTGTCATATCATATTACGATATGATATGGCAATGCATTCTTGACTTGACTTTCATAAACAAGCCGTTTTTACGATTCTCAGCGTAATTTTAATTTTTTTTTTTTTGCTTTGAAAACCAGCTTTTGTTTAATCGCTTGCTATTTTTGCTATTTCAGTTGAGAGCCAGAAGGTGTTTATAGCATTTGACATCCGCACAACGACGACAGCACTAAAATGAACGGACCCAAACACAAACTCTGCACTAAACTATCCAGCTCATATCTGCGCAAATGGTGTAAGTAACTCATTCAGAGATTAAGTTACAAAGTTTATACCAAGTTATAAGTTATAAGAAAAGTAAGATTTGTGCACTGCTTAAAGTAATAAAATGTTCAGACGAATCCAACTGAATAGAGTTATAACGGTTTTGACGTTGCCAGATAGTGAAAGTTACGGATTAAGTAATATATAATGTGTGTAAAGTTTGAAAGATATTATGAAAACAAGCTTATATAATTCTGATTTATATAAATACCCTAATAATAATAGGTATTCTTTATAAAAGAAATAGCAATATGTTTCTGTACTATAAAATTCTAATTTAATAATTAATCAAAGAAAATCAGTTATATAACTGCAATTCCAAATGTTAAAAAATTATAAAAAATCCAACATATGTAAATTCATTCTCATATCATTAACTACAGCTAAGTTATCATACTCATACCAAACGGTACTACATTATCACTAAGCTTTATTGTTGGGTGAATTAACTAAATACAGGTATTATTTATATAAGAGCTGGTCAATGGAGTTAATCACAATCTTACGGAACACATGCATCTTTAGGTTTGTTTTTCCTGTGACTGGTTATACAGGTATTGAAATTTTAAATTCTATTTGATTTCAAAGCAAATACTGCTTGTATACGTATATAAATATACATATTATATACAATACTTGAATATATAATATAGCTTGAGGATGGACGGCTGTGCTCGGTTCGCTTTGACGACATTGCTTGGTTCTATCAAGGTTTTTTACACACATTTCTAGGAAGTTATTTAGCTAGTCAGCGTTGACCGATGTTTACCCAGCGTCAATATTTACTTTCACACATTCTTCATAATTCATCCAAATCATAAATTTTTAACGTTCTGAAATTACGTAAATATGTAATCTAATGCGCATGATGATTAATTTGGAATCTGTCCTGATTCAAGTAGGTTGAATTTATAAGTTAAAGTTGGCTTCAAGTAATGTGTAGGATAACTGGTATTTGAGATAGTTGTTATGATGGAATTTATCTTAATTTTCCGTAAAACGCGCTAACTAATTTATTCCGCGTTTAATTTATGTAATTATTTAATTAAATGATTAATAACTAAGTGTAGTCTGTGTTATTGTGGAACTCGATTCAATTCGATTATTCATTGTGATAGAATTGATTAAGAAAACAACGGGTAAAGGTCGAAAGCTGAGATGCGCTTACATATCTTATAAAATGGATTGGCAATCGCGAGAAAACCTAAACATATTAAAGCTGTTTAGATAATAAGTTAGTGATAATTAGTTAAATATAATTAAGTGATTCACTTAAAAAACAGTAATTTTTTAAAATGATTATTAAAAAGAAGCAGAAGCTGAAAACGTGACTTGAGATATACCAAATAAAATAATATAGATAATAATAATAAGATAGTTTCCTTACCTTAGTTTCTGGTATGATTAATTTACTTATTACCTAAATTGTAGTATTAGTAGACTTTAGAAATCAAGTATTGATTCAACACAGGGAATTAAAATATATGCAAAATATGGATGAAGATATATTTATGAAATATTCCCAATTTCATAAACCATGTGAACTGGGTTTTTGCTAAAAAGTAGCCGACTTTTCTAGATCTTTATTCAAAAATAGTAAACTTATTCTCATCGCAAACATATTTGTATGGAATGTGTCACAGCTTTGTAAGATAATCAACAAAATACAGATTTCAATCAAATCATTACGCTTTTAATCTTGTGAACCATTGGCCATTAAGTAGATTTCAAGAGGAGTACGTGAAGTAGGTGCTTAATGTGCTCTGAGTTGACTCATAACCGATTGGCTCACTTGATATGACATAGCAATTGACTGATTAATCCACGGCAGCAAATTGTTGTTAACCTTATGGAATTTTCATTGCAATTATGGCATTTGTATTTAATTATAGGGATTACAATTGTAATTGCGGCCATTTTGATAATTGGCGGCATTTTGGTGGCCTGCGAGTTTTCGGCGTTGATCAACCTGATCGTTAATCGAATGATAGCACTTCGACCCGGCGCCAAGACCTATAACTGGTGGGCCAAACCACCCGTGGAGCCCCGCATCAGCTTGTATGTGTACAATGTGACAAATGCCGACGACTTCCTCAGCAATGGCTCCAAGGCCATTGTCGACGAGGTGGGACCCTATGTCTACAGGTGAGTAGTGAACCCTACCCCTCGTACCAGCCACTCGAATGTAATGGATTAATTTTGTAAATATACAGCGAAACGTGGGAAAAGGTGAATATTGTGGAGAATGACAATGGCACACTGAGCTACAATCTGCGCAAGATCTACACGTTCCGCGAAGATCTGTCCGCTGGGCCCGAAGACGATGTGGTGATTGTGCCGAATATACCTATGCTAAGTGCCACATCACAGAGTAAACATGCGGCTAGGTGAGCAGCGATATTTGCTAAACGCATTCAGCTGATTAACTTTTTGAATTTGAACTTGATTCTTCGGTTAGATTTCTGCGCTTGGCTATGGCCAGCATTATGGACATACTGAAGATTAAGCCGTTCGTGCAAGTATCCGTTGGGCAGCTGCTTTGGGGCTATGAGGATCCGCTGCTGAAACTGGCCAAGGATGTGGTGCCCAAGGAGCAGAAGTTGCCCTACGAAGAGTTCGGTCTGCTCTATGGCAAGAATGGCACCTCATCGGATCGTATTACAGTACATACTGGCGTCGATGATATTAACAATTATGGCATCATTGATAAGTTCAATGGACGTACCCATTTGCCGCACTGGACAACGGACAATTGCAATCGTTTGGATGGCACCGATGGCTCCATTTTTCCACCGCACATCGAGAAGAGCCGTGTGCTGGAGGTGTACGACAAGGATCTGTGCCGCCTGATGCCACTGGTCTTCGAACAGGAAGTGATCACCTCGAACGATGTGCCCGGCTATCGTTTCACCCCACCCGAATGGGTCTTCGCCGATGTCGACAGTCATCCGGAAAACATGTGCTACTGCCCAGCTGGGAAGCCATCCTGTTCCCCAAATGGTCTTTTTAACGTATCGCTTTGCCAATATGGTATGTTGTCAGCGTATCCAAATTGATATTTTTTTTATATTATTATTTTTTTAATATTTCTTATTTAAGATTCACCCATCATGCTAAGCTTTCCGCATTTCTACTTGGGTGACGAAAGTCTGAGAACTCAAGTTGAGGGAATTTCACCGCCTCAAAAGGAGAAGCATCAGTTCTTCTTTGATGTGCAGCCCGTAAGTAGACTATAAATATTTTCCAGAGATTACACGTAGAGTATTTTTTTAATCTTTTGAACAGCACTTTACTAATAGCATTTGATTTCTTACTTTTGGGTTTATTGGTTTTGTGTCTATATCTAAAATATATAGTAGTCAGTCAAGATGTTGAAACATCTATGTAAAGTCTACATCAAAATATATCTGGTTATATAGTTATAGTTATTATATCTAGAGGCAAAAAATAGATACCAATAACCAGTCAGTTTTCTATTTCTTTATCTAAAGCCCCAAAATCAGAAGGCAAGTTTATATTTAGATTTTAGCTAGATTCCTAAATTAGGTATATATATATATATATATATAATAATTACGGCTACATAGAAGACACATTTCTATTTCGATTACAATCGCAAATTATCTTATCTATGTCAATGTAGAAGATAGTTTTCAATTTGTACTACTTAATTGTTAATCCTTTGTTTTGTTTATCTTTTAGAAAATGGGCACCACACTACGTGTGCGGGCTCGCGTCCAGATTAACTTGGCTGTGAATCAGGTGTTTGACATCAAGCAGGTGGCGAATTTCCCGGACATTATCTTCCCTATACTGTGGTTCGAGGAGGGCATTGATCGTCTGCCCGACGAGGTGACGGGTCTGATGCGTTTCGCCGAAATGGTGCCACCCAAAATTCGTGTGGGTCTCATTGTGGCACTGTTCGCATTGGGCGTGGCCCTGCTCCTGCTCTCCACATTCTGCTTGATACGCAATTCACACAGGCAGAGTACGCTGCACCTGGAGGGCTCTAACTACTTGGCCACGGCACAGGTGGACATGAACAAGAAGCAGAACAAGGACACCAATCCCAGCAATGTGCGATATTGATGACATATTATTGTTTTGTGTTGTTTCTTGATTATAGGGGCCCCTTTTGGCGATTTAGTGTTAGATGTGTTTTATCTAGAAGAACGCGTAACGCATGCGGGTGTTGCGGGTGTTGCGGATGTGTGCGGTTAGTCTAGAACAAAATGGAGCTGGGAAGACTTATGTGTATGTACTTATATATTATGTATTGAATGTATCGTATGTGTATGGTAGGTCCTTGTTTTGTAAGTACTTATTATGTAAACCTTATACAAATTGCAATTGTATCAAGATGATACTCTGTCAAACGGTCGTGATCGCTTTAAGTCTCAAATTTTTTGTTATTATTCTATGTCACTAAAGATCAACAAAATCAAATTGAATTGTCTGGTATTACGGCACCAGACCAAATAACAAATAAGTCACAAGCAACAAACATAAAAATAACACGCTCAAAAAATAAAATATATATATTTATATATACATATAAATATATATCACAAAAACTCTCTGAAGTTCCGTCCCTCATATAAATGTGCTTGATTAGATCAAAATTTGATTGGACTGGCAATTTCTTCGATGCGTTTTAAACGAACTACAACAATTAATAATAAAATATCTATACATAATATATATGTATACTGATATGTATGTATCTTATCAATATCTTTATAATGTATATGACTTTAATGTGTACAATAAATTACGCTATTATTTTAATTAGGCACATACAAATACAAAAAACGCATTCTCAATTCGATTCCCTTAATGTTTTGCCAAAAATCAATTATTTATTGTTTTTATTTTCTTCAGTTGTGTTTTTTTAAATTGTTGGCAATAAATGGAACGCAAGTACTTTAAAAAAAAAAATATTTAATTGCTTTTCGTTATTACAAAGAATATATTAAGTTTAGCACTTAATTTTCTCCTTTTTGTGCAGGGTTAACAAACTTTATCAAGGGAAAGTCAATTTGAGATTTAACTTTACATTAAAATTGAGTTCAAAATGGAACAACAGATTTGGGGTTAAAATTGTCCTGTCCTTTATCAATATTAATTATTGACTTTAATAAATTAATTAATACCAAAATTTCCGGCGTGAATTTAGTTCTAAATTCTTGTGAATATTGTGCACCTAAAAATCTGCACTGAGAATGGATTATTTCTTGGGAACTTTTGTAACTCAAGAAATATTCTTTATTATTCAATATTGTTTTAGATTAACATTGCATTTGCAGAGAAAACTTTTAAAAATTAATGCTTACTTTTTTTGTTTAAATATCATCAGGTTTTTTTTTTTAAAGATGTTGTACAGTTTAGAATACACAACACTCTTACTTTTATAGACTTGTTTATTAATTGATAATTTCAATTTAATACTAGATTATGCGAGATCAACACTTCGCCTAGGCATATTTCTATAGAAACACTTTCAGATGCCAGACCGGATCTGTGCTAATTTGGAAAACCACTTTTGGAATGTCATCTTAAATAAAGTTTACTGTTCTGAATGATGGTCCAGACAGAGCATATTTGGGAGCAAGTGCAATTTAATGGTCCGTGCTGATAAGGAACTACTGTCTGCGACTGATAAGGCGGCATCCAACGCTCGACAACTATTTACAATTCTCAATCACTCATCCACTTTTCTACATGTTAATTCACCTTAACCATAAAAGTGTAATTGGGTTGCTTGGTGCCATGTGCCATGTACCATTGGTCAGGTGCACGAACTGGATGCCACATGTGGGAATTCAAAGCAGACCCATTAAATTAATCTGTTTATATTATTATTTGAAACACGATTTGCGTGAATTCTATGCTCGGGTCAGGAGTTGAGCTATTATCGCTATCGCAAATATTGCACCATAGCCCTGCTGGTGCCACCGA
Organism: Drosophila dives; assembly: GCA_035042365.1. NCBI lineage: Eukaryota > Metazoa > Arthropoda > Insecta > Diptera > Drosophilidae > Drosophila > Drosophila dives. The sequence continues at coordinate 4,891,611 of JAWNLJ010000133.1, read as the reverse complement.
TTGGCCTCAGTTAGCTGATAGCCTGTGTATGTTACTCGACATTAAACAAATAAATAATAAATATACTGTCTACAAACAAGAGTGTCCCTATCGGGTATTTTGCTATTAGCTAAACTGCTGGAGTATTAAATCAAGGCAAAGATTTTACAGAATTTGAGAGCTATGCTCGGCAAAGTTATCTCCAAAACTGAAAGCTGAGAGTTAACTCGATAATAAGTTGTATGTATATTTAAATACGTTTTTTAAAAATCATAACCAACATAAGCAAATTATATTTTTAAGTTTATTTTCGCTTTAAACCCTGCTTTTAAAAAATCAAATAATAATTAATATATAAATATATATTTATAAAATCATAACCAAAAAAAGGAACATTTCATTTTGAGTTTTTTTTAAATAAAATTATAAAATTTAAGTTTTAAATAGGTATATATCTGGAAAATGTATTAAGCTGATTTAAGCTACTTTATAAAGGGTATCTAATTGTAATGCTTACTACTGAATGAATTATTTTGAGCTTCTATGAAATAGTCAAACACAGGCCTAAGACGAGGAAGGAACCTCGCGATAAGTCGATTTAAATAAAAAAAAAAACATTTATATTATTTTTTAAATTAAAAATAACATTAATATTTGAAAGCGATTAGCTATCGAAATCAAACGGATCGCGTGATTTCAGCAACGCAGTCGCACAATCATCCAGCTCTCTGTGGAAACTGTAGTCTCGAGTCAGCGGACGCAGTGCGTCATGGCAAATTATTGTTTCTGGTTTAAAATCGCAATTCTTTCGCTGTTCTGCGTCTTGAACATCGTTTTGTTTGTCATCTCGTGTTGCGTTAGCTATCAGCATGCTGTGGCCCAGGAGCACATTCGTTTTCGCCAGCAGATGCCATCGACGGACAGCTGGGTGAACTCTCCGTTTGGCAAGCTGAAAACCTATCTATTCAATGTGACAAATGCGCAGGCGTTCCTCGATGGGCGCGACTCGAAGATCAAGCTGGAAGAGATTGGACCGATTACCTACAACATGCAGGGCTACAACGAAATCCTCAATAGGACAGAGGATAGTCTAACCTACAGCAAGGAACGCTATCAGAATATGACGTTTCTGCCCGAGGAAAGCGTTTCGCCCGATATTCTCAACAAGACTATTGTGCAATTTAATACAGTTCTGTTTGGCTCTGCCATTCACATTCTCAACAATTATCCCCTTGCTACCAACGTGTTCAATGCCTTAACTGTGATGGAGCCGGTGTATTTAACAAATAGCGTTAACTATTTCCTTTGGGAATATACGCGTCCCTCGCTGAAGTTGCTGAGCAATGTGATGCCGCTGGATACCAACTGTGGCATACTCTTCAATGTGAGTAAATCTAACTGATTCGCTTGGGTGAGTTGGCTGAACAGAATTAAGAAAGCATATTTTAACAGGCACTCAAGAAGAAGAAGGAGGTTTATACGGTTAATCTGGGAGCGGCACATGGCACGAAAAACTTCTTTCGCATCCAAAAATTCAATGGAAAGCAGCACATTGAGGAACTTGAAAAGTACAGCAAGGATGAGAGTTGCCCCACTAAAGCGACGGACTCCTTCGATAACTCACTGTATCCACTGTTTGTGGAGAGGGACACTCCGTTGAGTATAACGGCCGTAGAGTCCTGTCGCGTTCTCCCGTTAAATTATCAACGGGACGAGGAGTATGATGGCTTCAATACCTATCGCTTAACATTGCTCAAGGCCAACCAGACGCCGCCCGCCTGTTTGTCCAAGAGTTATAATGTCCAATTGCCCGACGGCATGTTCGATGTGACCCATTGTGTGATAAGTGAGTCAACCTGCAATCAAATATTGTATTTGTTCAACGAATCGTGTTTATATTTTCTTATTTTAGATAAGGCTTCATCAGCGTTTTCGATGCCACATTTTTTTGGGAGTAGCTACGATTGGAGACAGCACTTCGAGGGCCTCACGCCGAGTAAGGAGGACCATGAGCCCTATATACTGCTGGAGCCAACTACAGGCATACCCATCAAGGAAAAATATCGCTTCCAAGCCAGCACACCACTGCCCAACCTGCAGGGCATTCGAAACCTGCGCAGGCTGAGCAATATGATTGTGCCCAGCTTTTGGTATGAATTTGTAAGTAACTGCTACACTCTAAAAAATAGTCGAGTATTAAAATTGAACACATTGCTTATTTCATGAAACATAGGACATGGATGAGTTGCCTGGCTTTGTAAACTTCATGATAGGCTTCATTGTGAAGGTGGTGCCCAAGTTGCAGCCAATCCTGATGGCTCTTCAGCTTATCGCTGCCACGTGGTGCCTGTTGAGCGTGGTGCGGCGTTACTGTGGTTTCTATAGCTATGCTCAGCTGTATCGAAAGATTTGTGGCACTCCCAATGTGCAGCTAACGACCGTTTTCAATTTAAAGCCACAGCATGAATTAAAGTCCACCACTGGGGTGCCTGTCAAATAGACTTTCTTATATCTCATAAATTTATTTTTTTAATATAGTTAATATATTTATAGTATTTAGATTTAAACAACAACACACAACTAGTTGGGCAGTGCTTATCTCTTTTAGTTAATATTAATAATAATAATCAAAATATACGTAATTAACGCTTGGTTGCACATCGCATTTGCCTCTCATTTCACCTTATCTGTCATACTGTCAACTGTCGAGTGGGACCAGGGGTGGAGACAATTTGTAAAGGGGCGAGAAAGACAGACAGCCGTCCATTCACATCCCGACCCCCTGTCCCCAAGACAAGCTCAGGGCTTCAAGACCAGCGACTTGGTTTGAGGTTGCGGCATTTTATTTGATTACTAGGCTTTGCCACAATTACAGCTAGTAAATACAAATATAAATATATATATATATAATATATATATATATATATATATATATATATATATATTTGGTTGGCAATGAAAACCCGTGCACGTAACACCACTTAAGATCGGTGTCCCCAGATTTATTTGAGTTAACTGAATTTGTTTTTTTTTTGTGTTTTTTATTTCTTGTGTTTTTATTGTGGCGTGTGTTTTTCTGCCTTTTGTCGGTTTTGCTTATTTTCTGTTTCGCGTTTATCGTCATTTGCCTTCCTGAACCTGAACTTTTGCACATGCTGTTGCCTCTTCAAGGCAAGCAGCCCTTTTCTTGCCCCACCATCACCGCCTTCTCCCAACCTTCTTTGTGCTAGTCTCTGTTACCTGATCTGTTGGACTGTCTCTTTCGTTTCCCTTGGGCTTTCCATTTGAATAAGCCAATTGTTAATGGCTGCAGCATTGTAACCACCATATGACAATTTGGCAATGTTAACAGTGAGTAATTAATAATATTTGAAACACTTGAAATTTGCAAACGATTAAGGTGAAACTAGAATGTGTAGAATGAGACATTTATTTCCTTAAATAATAAATCTTAAACCCAAGTATAAAAAAACTATTCAATAAAAAATTTAATCTATACATAACATTAACTATGAACTCATATATAAATATTTTTTAAGGGACAACCAGAATTCTTCCCATCTCATAACAAATAAATCGATATAATACATTTAGATCAAGTACTAAGTAATTAAAAAAACTGAAATACTTTTAATTTACATACGATTATTAGGAAACCAAAAAATGAGTAAATGTAACAAATTTTTCTTAAATAGATAAATAATAACTATCACTCAAACATGAAAAAGAAATTGATAGAATGAAAAGTTAAATATTTACAATATAACTTAAAAATAATATGTATGCACTTAAAACCCAATAAATTACATTAAAATTAAAAAATTAAATTATATGGTAATTACAGATATTCCAAAAAGAAACAGTAATAACAACATAAACAACAGATTAATAGTGTCTTAACTTTAACAAGCTGAGATTTTGTAACAAAAGTCACAGCACAAAAGGAAAAAAACACTGATTGTTAATTTTTATGATGCGGTTAATTCAACAAAATTTTGCATAATTATACTCAAATGAACAAAAAGTTATATCACCAGTCTGTCGAGTAATTTGTTATGTTTGATTAGACCCCAAAAGGAGAAATTCCTGTGCTTGTGTTTAAATAGAACTGACCCATTGAACTGAGCAGCCAAGTAAATAATTCGGAAGCTCAAAGCACAAATAAGAAATAAATGCTAAATACGATTATGAAACTTGTACATTTTATGGGAGCCAACATAAAAACTGCACTTAAAATCCATTACGAAAATGCGTTATCACAATAGTATATACTATATTTAATTAAACATATTACTTACAAAGTGAGCATTAATACTTTGGCAATGGGGTAAATCCCAGCTGAAGTCTACGCAAACAAAATTGAAACGACGCGAAACTGAGACCAGTTGAAAAAGAGCTTACGAAATTGGGTTGGGCATAGAGATTTTGAACACTTTAATGCATGTATGGGTTGTGTACGCTGAAAGCCAACACTCAATAAGTAGATAATATAAATTAAAAAAGGAAGTGCATATAAATCATTACGACATAATAAACATGCTCACATAAAAAGCAGTAAGGCTGCCGTTGGTCACTTTACAGTAAAAACAGCAAAAGTTTTTAATTTTCACGCAAATCCGTCAACGTTTTTCCAACGAATTTTAGCTATGTCGAGCGGAGGTCGAGACGCAGGTGCAAAAACACTAACAACCTAAACAAACAGCTGTGTCGGAAGAGAGAGCCATGGGGGTTTTGGGGGCTTTTAAGTCACATTTACATTTTAAAGCGACGGTCAACGACGCGATCCAGAAAAAGAGCAAAGAAAAAAAAAATAAATAAAAGCTTAACCGACCATCCCAAGTACAAACCAAAATTCGTGTGAAAAAATGAAAAAAATAAAATCCGGTTAATAACATATATATTTTTTTTGTAGTTTTAAGTGCACCTTTTTGGTAGACCTTTGACTCGGCCGACAGCCAGTTGCGGCAAAGCGAATGCGAAAGCTTTGCTCGGCAAAGCTCCTTAGTATAAAAGTCGGCCAAACAGGCTAACTGCTTGGCAATCAAAACTGTGCTGTCGTTCGCATCACATAGCAAGAAAACACTCGAGCGACAACAACAACAACAACAGGTGAGCTGACAAAACATAACGCAGACCAAAGAGAAGCGGAGCGAAATAGTCTCGCTCACACAAAATCCCAGACAACAGCAACAACAGCGGCAACAACAATAACTTTAAAAATAAAAACTCAAGCTGCGCTTGCGCTCTGCTTGCAGCATTAAATCAATATCGATATTTGAGAGCTATTGCGTAAACGGATTGGCAACGCTTGCGTGCGCCACACAACGGTAATCAAGTAACAACGACCCGTTTTTCTTCTTCTTTTCTTTTTTTTAACTATGTAAATAAAATGCTGCTCCGTTTGCATGGGCGACTAATTTTCAACATTATTCGAAAATTCGGCTAAATGAGGTGGTCAACACAAATTGTGAAATCTCTGTTACTAAAAAAAAAATAACAAAATGAAGAAAAAACACTTTGACAATTAATTAGTATGCATATGCCATATATGCTGAGTGGCATTAATAATGCATGAAATGGGCTTAACCCAGAAATGTGTCGAGAATCCAATAGCCAATGTCACTCAAAAACCCAGTTGCCAAGTCGAGAAACCCGTAGAAATTATAGACTTGCAGACGCCAAAATGTAGTAGTCAAAATTTCGGTAATGTGGTTGTTTGCGGCTGATTTCGGAGACAAAACTTCAACTTTTTTCTGAGAATTGATATTTTTCAAGTATTTATTTTTGTCGTTTTTGTTTGCTTACAGCTCTCAACAAGATGAAAGCTTCACTGACCATAATGCTGTTTGTTGTGTGCGGCTTGGCGGCGGCAAAGCCCAATCAGAAATACACGAATAAATTCGACAGCGTCAATGTGGACGATGTGCTGGGCAACAATCGCATATTAAACAACTACATCAAGTGCCTGATGGAGAAGGGTCCGTGTACGCCGGAGGGCCGCGAACTGAAGCGTCTGCTGCCCGATGCCCTTGAATCGGAGTGCTCCAAGTGCACCGAGGTGCAGCGTCGCAACTCCAATAAGGTTATCAACTATCTGCGCACCAACAAGCCTGGGGAGTGGAAGCTGCTGCTCGATAAGTACGACTCAAAGGGCATCTACAGGACCAAGTACGAGAAGCATCTTTAACTTAAGCCAACAACAACGACAACAAATAACAATATCATCATCAACATTATTGGCTACAAGTTGGATATAGTACATATATATATATGGATATATGTGACTGCAACTACTCATTCGCGTTATTTAAATTAAACAGTAATACAAAATATATGAAAAATAATTAAACTTTTGTTTTATTTTTACCTATACACTTGCAGGGCAAATTTTATTTTAAAAGAGTTGCCAAAATTGTTTACAGTAGAGTGTGGCATGCAACGGCCGCCGTAACAAGCTATATGTTATTTCGATTCGTTGATTAGATCAATGGCCCTAAAGTGATTTGCCACATTGATCGTCCAGTCCGATTGCTGTCCAGCGGTGAATTCCTTCTTAAACCGATAGTTGCATATAAACACCTTGTCCTGATACTCTGGCATAGTTCTAAAAAGCAAAGAAAAAGATGCCTTAGTTGTATGTGAAAATTAAATTAATAATATTAATATTATTAATACATTTATTTAAATTAATTTGAATATTATTTTTATTTTAATTTTGTCAATTAAATTTCTTTATAAATGTCTACTGCTTAAGAAGTCTTGATTTTAAACAAAGCAATATTTTTTATCACCATAAAACAAGACATAATTTAGATGAATTTATATGAGCAAATCAATTATTACTGAATTGTGTTAGTCAATAAGACATTAGTTAAACTCATTCAGATTTATAACAATATATAATGTTCTCATCTACTTCACAATTATTTAAAGTTTGAAAAAACAGCCCAAAACAAATACTAAAAAGGTTTCTGAAATATATCGAAGGTTAAAAGTGGTCCAAACGAATCTAAGTAATTATGAAAATATGGGCATGTTAGTATTATTGCTATTATTATTTTGAACGCAGGTGTTCATATATTTGATGTATGCAGAATAACTCATAATCTTCATTAAATACATTCCATATATATACAAAGATCTTATGATAACCAGAAACTTTCTTACCTTCCATTACATTCGCAAAAAAAAAGCAATGAATTTGAAGTTTTCCAGTCTGTTAAAAGCTAACCACACTCACCCCATATTCCAGGGTATCTCCTCGCCGCGCGCGCGCATCTCGGTCAGGCCGCGCATTACGTGGAAGACCATTGTAATTTCCACCCAGCGTTTTTGCAGCTTATCGTTGGCATCGTCGAACATGATGCCGATCTGGTAGGGAAAAGACAAATAGATGTCGCTCTCGTTGATCTCCAGCTGCTTGCGTTGTGTCATCGACAGCTTCTGAATGACGGGCTTCAGCTCGGCAATGGCATCCGAAGTGACCAAATCCTGCAGCTGATTCAGATCACCGCCCACCAATTTGCTGGATACCACCTAAATATAACACAATATTTATTTATTTGTTTCATCGTTGGTTAGGTATCCGCTCACTTGCAGCGCCTGCTTGGCGCCAAATATGAAATCCTTAATTTGAAATTCGCTGTCAAAATAGGGTCGTATTATAAACTGTACCGTTATCCAATTTTTAATCGTATTCAGAGCCGATGGCCAAATTATCTCTGGGAAATCCATCAGACGCGGCAACTGATTCCTGCTCGCCTGATTCTTGTTCTGTTCAGGTGCGTGCGGCAGTGTGGCAAAGCAGCGCAACGCTCTTGTTCGTGGGGTTGCCATTGTGAGGCAGCGCCTCAAAGTGTGTTGCATCTTAATACAGCGAAGTTTTTAACAACAAAATAAACTTTTATTTATGATTGGGTTTTTTCGGTACAATCAGCTGTTCTGCCAGGGCTGAACGAACATCTTTATTCATTAACATTTCGAGTTATGCAAGCGCTGTAAACACACTTTTATCTGAATATTGTGAACAGGTTGGCATTTTGAACGGTCATACTTGGCGTAGCAGCGAGCATTGTGTCGCGATAGCAGCTCGACGAAAATGGCAGTCACTTCCGTCTGTCAAATTTTTCTTTCTTTCCCAGCCACGACTAGCAAGGGTCGACAGCATGAGGTATTCTTCAATTTCATAAATCTTCGTGTTTTGTGCGAATTTGTTAAGCTAAAATATGTGAAAAGTGCTCAGTGGTGTATGTGTATTATACATAATAATGCATAAAATGAATGCAATTCAATTTAATTGCGTTAGTTGTGAAATAACCTGAACGCGTGCACAAATACACATGTAGACACACACTTCTACATGCAAATACACGCATTTGTATTCCATGCTGGTTTTTGATTAATGTTAACGGTGTCTATTCTCCCTCTTTCACGATTTGCAGTTCTTTAAAGCTCCAAAAGAGGCTTGCAGCCTCCGTCTTGCGTTGCGGCAAAAAGAAGGTTTGGTTGGATCCCAATGAAATCAATGAAATCGCCAACACAAACTCGCGTAAGTAAAAATAAAAGGCTTTGGTAAAAATTAAGTACATATCACGATTTTGAATTTTGCAGGTCAAAACATCCGCAAACTGATCAAGGATGGTTTGATCATCAAGAAGCCGGTTGTGGTGCATTCGCGTTATCGTGTGCGCAAGAATACCGAGGCCCGTCGCAAGGGTCGCCACTGTGGCTTTGGCAAGCGCAAGGGTACTGCCAATGCCCGTATGCCCACCAAACTGGTGTGGATGCAACGGCAGCGTGTCCTGCGTCGCCTGCTGAAGAAATACAGGGATAGCAAGAAGATTGATAGGCATTTGTACCATGATCTGTACATGAAGTGCAAGGGTAATGTGTTCAAGAACAAGCGCGTCCTTATGGAGTACATCCACAAGAAGAAGGCCGAGAAGCAGCGCAGCAAGATGCTTGCCGATCAGGCTGAGGCCAGGCGCCAGAAGGTGCGTGAGGCGAGGAAGCGTCGCGAGGAGCGCATTGCCACTAAAAAGCAGGAGCTCATCGCACTCCATGCCAAGGAGGATGAGATCGCAGCTAAGGCGGCAGCGACGGCGGCCCATTAACTGAACTTTTACTTGCTAGACAAGGCAATAATTATTGTAATTGTTTTTCAACTGAAATAATAAAAATCATCATTTTAGTTTGGCCGAAATGATTTTGTACAAACGAGGAAACGTTTCAATTGTTTCTTATTTTGCTTCAGTAGGAAATCAACATTTCAGCTTATTGTGAAAACCATTCAAATTGGGCTTAAACAGGATTTAACCCAGTACAATAACCAGTATTCCAAATTTCAAATTTTTGCGCGATTATGATTTTAATATAAAATGGTATCGTACCGATAAATAAAAAATTTCGATATTCCTATCGATATTTTGCGGGCGAGCTATTCGATATGGTATCGCTTACATCCGTTATTTTCGCACAAATTGGTTGAGGTCACACTACATTCGCCGCTCATCTCATTTTTAAATCAAAACTCGTTCGTAGCGGTCGTTCGTCGTGCTGCAGCAGCGGTGTGCGAAACAAAAAAAAATACAGCAAAGCTGATTAGAATTTTGATATATAAATAAAGTAATTACTGTAGATCCGAGCAGGCAGCCCGTCAGTAGTCACCATCACCGTGACCATAAAACATCAGAGTCTCTGTAAAATCAACGCAAAACACATTCGAGCTCTTTAAAAGGCAAACGTATCGGGCAGCAATTCTCTAGCCACTAACTTACTTAAATTATAAATGTAATTAAATATTAAAAGTCTGCAGATTTCGTAATAGCAACAAACATTTGCTTGCCACCAGTCGGTCACCGTTTGTCGTCACGCATAGAATTCAACAACAACAACAACAATAAACGCAAAATCTACAAGAAAAATCAGCTGAAGGCCCGCACACACAATCACACATACATATAGTGAAAGTGCGCGTGTATGCGTGTACATAAGCGAGCAATAAAGAAAAATTTTTGTATCTGCATCTAACAAAATTAAAAAATTGTATGTGAACAAGTCTTGTAAAACAGAAACAACAAGAAACTATATTAAAATACAGTCAGCAAAATGAGCGGATACACAGAACTCACCAAGCTGGAGACAAGTCGGTAAGTGCCAAAGATCTGTGTGGGAATATATACACATACACGTATATATGCATAGTTATTATATATGTGTATGCATTTGTACATGTCCAGTTTTGGGCTCGGAAAGCGCAAAGCTTCTATTTAAATGTTAAATTTAATTTAAGGCAGTTGATGAATTAAAGAAGGATGTGGGTGAGAGGCGATAAATAGAGCGAAGTGTGTGGGACACAAAATTTCGCTCATATCACATTCGCTCTTTCTCGCTCACTAAAAACGCCGCACCCCTTGGTTGGCCACACGTCATTTTCTCTTTCATTTTGAAGAAAAAAAAAGTCAGCAGCAAGATACAAAAAATTTATCGTACGATGTGCGGACAGAGCCATTCAAACACGAAAGAAAAAAAGCAAAGCAAAGGCAACGCTGCCTAATATGACACAATCGTGCTATAGCTGTACATAATGTATACAAATATTATATATACATGTATGTGTGTGTGTGCGAGCGTACAACCTGAGCTCGTTTTGTATAGCTCTGTGTGAGTCTCGGTGTGTGTGCGTTTGCTTAAACTAATAAAATCGCATACCTCTGGCCACTTTCCTCATATTTATCGCACTGGACGTAATCAGTGCATTTGGCGTTTGACTGTCACTTATCGATAATACCAACTATTATTACTCATCCCCTTCATTGCCATTATCTCTATCGCTATGTGGAAACTGACAAGCGGCGCCGCCTCAGGCTACAAAAAATAGAAGTAAAAAAAAAATTGGTAAAATCACAAGCCGTGATTCATACAAGCCCCTTAAACTTGACTGATTGACGTAGGCAAATAAATATAAAAATAAGTACATATATACATTATTAATTGATGACAATTGCTGTGCTCATTTGAGTTTCTTATTGGGCGCTTTCGCCTTGATAGTGTTTCATTAGAATTTGAGTTTGTCGCTTGTCGATATGTGCGCTTATTGATTAACCTGTTGTTGTATTGGAGGACAGACGGAGCCCCAAACAGAGGGCAACCACACTGAAAACTAAATATATTGTGTTGGTAAATTCAAAATAAGTGTTGCCCAACATTTGCAAATATTGTTGGCAAACAACAACAGCAAAACGTAAATCGTCTCTTCATCTAACAATCGTACAGTTTTACAGCTCGCATCGCACTCTCTTTCTCTCAAACTCTTTCCCTTCCTTTTGCAAAGAGAGCAGCTAAAGAGCGTAAGCTTAACGGGGCTCTCTTGCCTGCCACATGTAAAACATCGGCTGTTTTCTGTGTTGTATGCGGCGCTGCTGCCGCGCATGTTTTTCGAACGGACGTGTGTGTCGCGTGCCTGTCTTGGCCGACTTCGCACTGAGCCAGGCAAAGCTGGGAAGGTGTGACGAAGCGTGTGTGCATGCCTGAAGCTAAGCTTTGGCCGAAGGCGCCATGCGACATTAGAAAATATAGCGACAGAGAGAATCGAGACAATTTAAATTGAATGAATGAATACGACTCACACAACAACACAACACACACAACAACACAACACACACAACACACACAACACACACAACACACACAACACACACAACAACACACACAACACACACACACACCGAATAGAGATATTCGTGCTGAGATAATAACGTCGCTTTTGCCGTGCTGCTCTGCAATTGGTCGTTTCGGATGGCGTGTTTTTAAAGCATTGCTGATGAGTCTGTCTCTGCCTATGTTGCCGGCGCTCAGCTGCACTGAACACATTTCCTATTGAGGGGCACCTACACAAAAGGTCAATAACGTTGATTGCCCCTCCAACCTCCCCCTATTGCACCTTTCTCATTTACTTGCTGGCGTTTGGCCAAAAAAAATACATCACTTGACTTGACTTTACTTTACTCAATCGCCTGTTTTGCGTAAAAAATGCGCAGTGACAATTTGCAAAAATAGTAAACATAAAACGGAATTCTAATTCGAGTACAATATAAATTAAGTGTGCACTTCATTCATTCAATCTGGGTACTCAGGCACGAGCAAGTTGACATATTTATACTGATAATCTAATTGCGCGATTTAATATTTCGCGTATAAACTTGTTTCATACCCTTTATTATTAGATATTTGCATATTGAACATGGACTGCTTTTTATGTATATATTTATGGTGTTTTTTTTTATTACCTTATTTTATTTAAATGTTTTTTATATTTAAAATAAATTGCAATTAGTTTAATGAAATTTTATAGATTTGTAAATCTATTATTTTAAAATGTTGCTAAAAAGTATAAAATAAAAAATAGTTGACTGTTCTTTAACATATAAGTTAGATGCATTTTTACAGGGTATTTCTATAGAAGTTTGCGATCTTTGCTTGTAGTTTTTTCTTATGACGCTTATTCAAATGTCTCAATTAGTCATTGGGGCGGTGGGAAAGTTTCTTAGTATGCAGTATGCATAAAGACTTTAACTGTGGCATGGTCAGTGGAAAAAAACCTTGACACACGCGACGTGAACACGTCTATGTGTGTTTCAATGTGTGTGTGTACACAGATGAGATATCAGGCAACACTCGTAGCAATCCGATTGAACAGCAGGCTGGTTGCACGCGGCGCTCGCGTGTTTGTAACACAAGTTGTCGTGGCCGTCGTTACAATTTAGTAGCTATCAATAGTCTAGACAGCGTGTGAGAGATTTGGGTTTACGAAGAACATTTTACGAGATTTGACTGCGCAGCTAGTTAAACTAAATTTATCAACGCAACAGCGACAGACAAGGGCGGTCCCAAACGATCACGCGCCCATCAGTGGCTAGACATGATACGTAATAGCGTTGTAAACTCAAGTCCGACGTACTCGATGTAAAGCGTCATCTGGCAGCACTTATCATACCCAGACAACGCTACGCAACTCTCTGCGATAAGCCCAGTTGAACTTTGAGCAAGATCTTTGCTAAAGCAGAGACATGACGGCGGCGACTTAGATTAGTTAATGAGTTTAGAGTGACCAAGCGTTAAAGTGTATTTGGCACGTGGCAGCTTAGAGACGCTTGACCCGAAGCGACTCAGATGTAAAAAAGGTAGACAATCAGGCGATTTGTTGAAGGCTGAAATCCATACAAATTACAATAGGTTTCAGAAATAGAAATCAACGGATCGAAGCGGACAGGTATTAATTTTGTTGTTGTTTGGTCTTCTATTTATATATACATGTTCATACAAATTGAATTTGTATGGAAGAAGGTGCCTTATTTGCATAGTTCCAAACCCATTCCTGTTTCTTTACTATACATATTTGTTGGAGAAGCTGGCTGATGATGTCGGAAATGTTAAAAAGAATAACTGGCAGACGGCAAGACGGCACGTTTTTGACTTGAATTTTTTTTAGTTCCCTAATTGGCTAATCTATTGACTAAGTCACGCCACACAGTGACTGGTTTTTATCAATTTATATATTTTTCTGGTCTAGCCTTTTTTAAATGGGTAACTGCTACTAACTCAGAGGAGAAGCAGCAGCAGTCGTTTTACTGAATTTCGACACTCTTTGTTTATCATTTGTCTATATGTTGTTGTTTTTGCAGGAATTGCCTGCGTCGCATTGCGCGCCACGATGAGCAGCAGTTTTCGAAAGACAGCATTGTCAATGTGATGGAGAAGTTTGTAAAAACTGTCAACACCATGGACGATACCATACTGGTGCCATGCAGGCTCATGGATCGGCAGGTGTGTAAAATCTAACAAATAAATAAAAATAATTCGAAAAAGAATGAAAAATAACTCTAAGTCTAACAAAAGCAATGCTAATGTTTTGTTTTCCCAATTATTTTGCATTCTTGCCGTTACAGATTGGTGATAGTACTGATATAATACCAGCGTGTGGCAAGGATACAACCGCCAATCAGCTGACAAAATGCTCTGGCGTTCACAGAAGCGATCGATCAAAGAATGTGCATGATTTCCTCAATGCATCCGAGCTGTTCAATCTCTACACCATGCTCAATTCGCTCAAGAAGGACTTGCTGTGGACAGCCAATCAGGATGATGATCTGGATGCGACGGAGGAACAGCCACAACAGCAGCAGGTCAGCCAAGTGGAGACCAAGACTGAGTCCAATACAAGCAACAGCAGCAGTCGCAACAGCAACAGCAGCAGCACAGCCACCAGCAACGGTGGCAAGGGACATGTGAGGAGGACATCGACGGCATCGATGATGTCGACGACATCGGTCAGCAACATGAGCGATTCCGATTCGGACATGTCGAACGAAATCGATTCGGGTCTGGAGTCGGATGGCAACAAGAGCGATAATGCGCAGAGCTCCGATGGCAGCGATATTGTCGATGCATGCCAAAAGTCCAGTGATAAAGCCACCGACTTGGCCAAGCGCTGCAAAAGACATTTGAATGGACTGTACCAGTGCCTGGAACAAATGACAGAGGCGGCCAACTATTTGACCGCCAGATACCAAAGTGATATTGGATCCGTCTAAAGCAAAAGAAGTACAACAAAAATCAAAAAGGAAACTATACAAAAAATAGGGATGGATGGATTCAACTTGTAATGTGTTTCTTTTTGTGGGCGGGCTCTAAAAACATCAAAACATAAAAACCAAAACAAAAATATAAAAAAGAATTAAGGAAGAGGAAAACAAAAAAACAAATGGAAATAGTGCAACGGTATTTTTTTTTGTTGTATTTATGTGAGGTATTTTCGGTTAAGTGATGATGTGTTTAATATTCAACTGGGGGGGTGCTAAGTATGACATATAATAATTATATATAATTATTGTATATAGGTTGTCGTAACTGATAATGATGATAATGAAATATACATACAAACACACGAACAAATATAGATATATATATATATATATATATATATGTATATTTATATATATGTATATTTATATATATATGTATTTATATATATATATATATATATATATATATATTAATATTTTGCAATTAAGTCACTTTTCAAAATTATTATATTTGTATTTGTTTTTTGGGTTGACGGGTACAACAACAAAACACACAAAACAAATTGCTTCAGTGTGTGACTGAATCTGTGTGTGTATGTGTGTGTTTTTTTTGTTGGAGCAGCTAGTTTCATATAATTTGAACAAGAGCATTCCTTTAGTACACACGCTGCTCCATACACGCACACACACACACACACACATATTAAGAATATGGGTGTGGCCTGGCCCCACCTACACATATAAAAAGAAGAATTAGAAAGATTTATGTATTGTATACTCAAGCAGTTGACCCCTCGACCCCGTCTGCTTTGACGGTCGAGATTGATACTGCAAAAACAAGTCAAAAATGTTATCCTATTATATCTTTCATTATATTATCTGCCTATGTCTGTCATTTGATTTATTTTAGCTATAGTTTCTTATACAACAAATATTCATAAAATTTAAGTGTAAAAAGCAAATAATTGTAACACAATTCGAAATGTAAAATTTATAATTTTTAAAATTGTTCAATTAGAAGAAATATAATTTCGAAACAAATATAAAAAATAAAACACAGCAATTAATTCCGTTAATGTTATTGTAATTGTTTGTTCTCAGCAAATTCATTTCGAACAGTAAAAATAAAAGCAATATTGAATGCTTTATGTAAATATACGCAAAATATGAACAATTTGCATGCTGGATCGTTATACTGTTAATGAGTAAAACAAGAATCATGTAAAATTATAAATCCATAAACTGATAAATAAAATACATTTTATTTAAAAAAAAAAATTAATGCAAATAAAACAAAAAATACACTTATATTTTCTCTTTGTTCTAAAATACCTCAATGATAAAATTGCCGATAAAGCCAAATGAAAATTTTGTTTTTTCGATCGCATTTTGAGTGCACATATCAATTAGACCAGCTGAATTGGCCATGGCAATGACCACCCTTAAAACCCGTATAGATAACCAAACACAGTGGTAGTATGGCGACAGTTATTAAAATGTATTAAATGCCGCTGTATAACCTTTAAAATGATAGACGTCAATCTTTAAATAGCCATACGACTGGAGAAACTTTTCTTTTTTATTACTTTAGACAGCAATTGAAATAAACGATAATATTTATTGTTTGTTCGAGCGTTAATGCTACTCCAATGTTGAATTTGTGAACTTAAAAATAATATATAATTATACCTAAACTTTGACTCCTATTTATGCCATTAAGTTTGTCTGAATTGACTCGGGTTTCTCGTGCCTCAAGCTGCATCTAGTATAAAATATTCAATAATTGCATAATAACATTCACATATAAAATATAATTGTTGCCAAGCGGTTTGCAGTTAAATAATACTTGCAATCATAATTGCATGATTTGTAGAAAAACACTTGCTTGATAAAGGCGTTGATAATAATTGTATAATTTTAACTTTGTCGTGGAAAGTTTAATTATAATTACAATTTGCGAAGTCTTGGCGCTTCTTTTACTTATTTAAATGCCTTACCATAACCAATACTGAAAATAACATTATTGTGCATATTTTGATAATGAAAAACTAATCTATTTATTCAATGGAATAATAAAAAGATCGATAGTTTTTGTTTGTGCACTGTTTTTTGTTTGTAGTTGCCAGTTGACTCAGCGATGTCCATAACAATAATGACTATTGCATAAATTGATAATCTAATAAGAGTACCAAATTAAAGAGCCAAAATACAAAATTGGAAAGCATAAAGCATATGATAAGAATTCGGCCAAAACAACGGTGACTATTTAAAGAATTATAAGCGATGGACACGTGACCAGGGCTCCTATTTCCATGAGTCTTATCTAGATCAGTTTTGGGTACAAATATCCGATTATAATTCCAAAGGGTATCTAGGGCAAGTATTTTTTTTTTTGTTTTCGTTTCAGACATATTGTAGGACAATATATACGTCCATGAACTTGTTTTTTAGTTGATATACAATCAACTGTACTTGAGTAGTTTCGAGTGGACCCAATAAATTAGAAATATTTGTCTATATATATATATATATATATACCAATCACAAATGCGAATAGACATCGAACAGAATGTTGAAAATGATGAAATCAAATCAATCTCTTAGCCAAGACTTCTGGGCGGCATGTTCGTAAGAGTTCTCTGGCAACATTCAATTAACGCCTTGCTCTCGAAATTAATTTAATTAAAAGGCTTCCGTATTGGAAAGGCCAAATCAAATCTGAAGCTGATTTCATTAGTTGAAGATATTATTATTTAGACTGGCGATGCTTATATCGATGGGGTCGGGGACGCTGCTAAAACCATTTGCAAATTGCGACTGTTTGAATGAAATATAGCGTCGGCAGACGACACGTGTTTATAGCCTATAAGTATTGAGTTTACTTACTTTTGTTAACTTTTTGTCAAGCTAAGAGATCCATAAGTCATATAAATACGTTATTGAGATGGCAAGCGTATTAAACTATAAATATATTTCTTTAATTGAGTATGTTTATTCAAAATCCAGTTTCTTGTCTTTTTTATACTCAAGCTTACACACACGTTTAAAATTTTAGATTTTCGTTATAAATTAAAACTTGAATGTGTTTTTTAATCAAATTTTGTCATAGAATGATGATTAGAAAATAAAATTTTAAAAATCAATAGTGGATCATCGATCTTTAAGGGTATTTGATAATCGGCACGTTGAAGATATGTTTCCGGTTTTTAGATAATGCATGGATTGCTCGCGTCTGCTTTGAAACTAAACTTGTTTTAAATACGATTCTAGCTAGGCGGAAATTGAATTTGAAAACGCTTTATGACTTAGCGGCCAGCCTCCGCTTTAGTCCAAAATATCACAGCACAACCGTTAACAAACGCCGTGGCCAACAAATAAAGGCGGAAACCCTATGCACCAGATTAAGATTTGAATAGGCAGCATTATATAAAATATATTAATTCACAATTCATTTGAATGATCCATTGCCGTTTATTGAACCCGGCGATTGATAAGCTGACAGGATTTTCAAGACACATTTCACTGGTCAGGGTTCAGCTCATCGGTTGCTGAGTTCATTAAACGAAAATGTATCGTTGAAATCGAATCGAAGCCACAAATAAAATAGTTGATTTATTTAACTCTAAATCGCTTTACACATCTTCGATTTCAACCTGTTTCTTAGCAAACAAAAGAAAGCTGTACTTCGTCTGGTTATGTGAGTGTGTGTGTGTGACTCAGCATTTTTTCGGTCGCGATTGAGTTTTAAGTTTAATGTAAGCGTGTAATTGTTATGCCCTCAATCTGAACACAACGACTGAGGGAAAGGTGGGGAGGGTCGGAATATTGTTAACAAATGGGTGGAGGGGGTGAGGTAGCGGGACTCATGTCACGATCGCCTCAAGGTTAAAAGCACTTGCCAGCAATTAGCCAAGGTTCAGCGAATTCTTGTGCCACATTCATGAAATGCTGCTGTTGCCGGACAATCCCAGTATCTGTTCTCGAAATTAAATATTATCACGTGTTAAATGCGATTATGATTTTGCATTTTAGAAGTTGGCAGATCGCATATCAGAGCCCAATATTTAAATGAAGTAAATTCGAGACATAATAAATACCCTGTCTTAAATGTTTCCAAATGAGAATAAACATAATGTTAACTACATATGTTAACTGGTAACGAAAATTTTATTTAACAGTGCTGGGTAACAAATTAACGATAACAGAATGATCGATTATTTGCATATCAGTTGATATGCTCATGCCGATTGTACCGTTATGGCGTTGTAAGAAAGTATGTTTATACATTTTAAATAATATCCCCGTAACAGCATTAAAAAACACAGTATTTAAAACATATTAATAACGGAATTTGTAATTAAAAATAACATTATGAATATTTTCGAGTCTGTGGCTTTGTATATGGAAAATACTTCCGCAGTTTCATTTAACACCAGGCATTAAGCGTGACCCAAGTCGTATGCCGGAAGTGTGCCAGATGAATCAAGCAGAAACAAAAGTTATTTGACTATTATTATAAATTATTAGAAACTAATCATTTCCGTTATATCGTTTAGCCAACTAATCCAATGCCTTAGTAAAAATTAAATATATGCATCACTAATTAGCTTCCTGTTTGACAAATTTACAGCTGTCGTTCATTGATGATTATGATTCCTAATTCTCGAGACAATACTACAGTAAGAAATGCGTATTTCGTTCGTATGTTAGCTAATTTGAATTTGGTTCTGGCCATAAGCGATATTATAATTCCGCATTATGCTGTCAAGAGGCATCCCCTCACAATATTTGCTGTATAATTAGAGCCTAAGCACAAGTGCGCAATGATTGCCGACATAAGATGATGAAGAGGGGAGTTGTACGTATCGTATATACGGATGAATAGCTAACACACTACGCATATGCACACGATGTATCACGTTAACAATCTCAACAATGCGAACTTGGTCTGCGGTCTCAGTTTCAGTCTCACTGGTCTCTGCCTCAGTCTAACTCTCTGGTCTCCCGTCTCTGTGTTTCAGATGGGTTGGCGGCCAAGTGTTGGTTCACGGCTAGCCACTAGTACAAAGTCCGAAAACTCGAAATTCCACACAAAAGCCAACCTACACACAGAGACGCACACACACACAGGCATACACATACACCTGCACTGGCTTTTACAAATCGCTAAATCATGACGGCGGCGCAGATGCTGATAATTTCATTCACGAACATTCTGCGACACTATCCAACAACCATATTAACAAACAATAATAATAAAAACAACAATAACAACAGCTAGAGATTTCCTTTTTTATGATTTTCTCTTTTTACTATCATTATGGACACTCAAGTGCTTAAAGTCGACTCCTTCAAACCAGTCCGAAGTAAACGCGCGATAATCACTTTAAATTAATTAGATCTTAAACAGAGTTAACAACTAAAAACAACCAAATATGTGACGTCAGTTTTGGCTTCGGTGGGTTTCACTGATTCAGCCATCACCTGACGCAACAGCCGCACACATATCGATATGGTTAACTTCCATCTCCCCATCCCTCCCTCTCTATCTGTTATCTGGTTTTACACATCTTCAGGACTGGCTTGTTCTAGACCAGCTCAATCAGCATGAACCATCAGAAAACCCCACCATAACATTTTTGTTATTAAATAAACTTTATGCGGTGTATACAAAATTTTGACAAACAAGTTTCGTATATAGATCATTATATTTTATTTTACGACTCGAAATTGGAATTTAAAATACGCAGCTTCAAATTTTTACACATCTTTGCATGACTCGACTGTTTGTTCTATTTAATCTTACTTAAGCGCTCTCTTTTAAAACTTGAGCTTAACCTCAATTGGGCGTTTCGCAATAATAAAATAAATAAAATATAAAAATAAAAAAAACGAAGTAAAACAGAGTGCTTTAAATTAATTAGATATTTCTAATGCGTACATTATTTATTTTACCTCGGCAAAAGTGTGGGTGACGAAATTTTGAGAACCGCCGCTGTCAAAAACACACACACATTTGGGCAAATGGGGGTCGCTTTATTGCATTGGACATTGGAAAAAGTATTTGTTTACTCATTGCTGTGGCATGTATGTGTACGTAAATGTGGATGTAGATGTATGTGTGTATTTACGTATGTAATTCGCGTAGGTGTAAATGCATACATTTATACATATATATTTTTACATGCTTACTAGGAGAGGCGTCAAAGCTCGCAGCAAAACATCAGCAACAACAGCGTTGCGAGTCATTGGACTAGTTTCATAACTGCCAAAACAACAACGCCACTGACCCCCTCCGCCACCCTCTCACTCCAAGCCCCTTTTACATGCCGCTGTCCATCGCACCTGCTAAGCGCTAGCTTCAGCGCGCAAGCGCAGCAGCAGCAGCACGGTTTTGTCTCTGAATGCCAATCGTTGAATATGTGTGACCTTCACTGCTACCACAACAAAAAAACAACAAC
This sequence comes from Drosophila dives, assembly GCA_035042365.1. Taxonomy (NCBI): domain Eukaryota; kingdom Metazoa; phylum Arthropoda; class Insecta; order Diptera; family Drosophilidae; genus Drosophila; species Drosophila dives. The sequence goes on along the minus strand of JAWNLJ010000133.1, from coordinate 4,870,589 downwards.
AAAACAGCAGTGCTGGCTGCGCCGTGATCATCAGCATCGACGGCTACAGCGGCAGCGACTGCTATAGTATCAGTATAAGGCAAAAAAAATCAACAACAACAGCAGCAGAAAGAAGCTAAAAAGCAATAGCCACAACCATAAAATCACAACAGAGAGACAACCTGTCTCGTGACAGACAGAAAGCTTTCAAGCCACAATACGCATACTATTTAATGTACTCGGAGCTTGAAATCGAAAGCTGCTGCGTCAGTTTGCCGTTCGCCCATTGCAGGCAGACAATGCGAATAAATAACCAGCTCAACTGCATTTGATCAACGCCGACGTCAAATTACGCTGTAATGTTAAAACACCACAAAAAATCTTAACATTAAGCAGACTGTTCAGTTAAAGCTCAGTATACAGATCGATGAACAATTTTTCGAGCGAAATTGCACCAATTTTATGACTTAATTTTCTCGCTCTTAGATAAATTATAATTAACTATATGTTTCCATTTCGATGCACTTACCGCATAGATGGTGTTTTGCCAATAGCCACCATCAAAATTTATCAAATTTCATTATAATGATAAAGTTTATAAAATCCACACAGGTTTATAGTGGATTGACAGTGTTGCTTTTGGATTTCGGTTTCTAAACCGGCCGTTAAAACTCCGCCGCGAAACATTTAGCGAACTGCTTGACACCGTTTTTTTTTATGTAGTTTTCACTATCGATATCTTTGGATTGTAAAGAGGGCTAAAAAAGAAAGTATGAATAATAAAATAAAATAATAAAAATAAATAAGTAACAGCATTTATTAAACTTATGGACTTATAACAGAGTCCAAAAAGCAATATGTTGCAAACTATATCATGGGTCTTATATACTCTTTCTCGCCATTTAAAGGTGCGTTTGGAATGTGCGAGTTTGAGTTTATTGCTTGCAAAGCTCTTTAGAGAACACCCCTGCAATCTCTGAGATTGTTGCTCTGGTCCACCAATTCTTCAGTTGCACATTTTCGAACCAGTTTCGCATCCTCCATTCTCTTTAACAGCAGCTATACAAATCGGTCGGGCCTCCATTTTGGCTCTCCAATTTAAAAAAGTAAAAGAACATTGCCGTGTATCGCTTTAATTTTTTAAGCGTGCACCAATATATTTATTATTCAAGTCGACGTATGTCTCTCGCGCATTCCCCCGCCGTCCATTTGCATAATTATCAACAAAAAGACAACAAGAAACAAGTCGATGCTTACCTTTTTCCAATACGCTGCTCTTCTGGCGATTTTAGAACATTTTAAGACAAGACGATCACCGTCAGGCATAATAATGAACGAAAGCCGGACTAAAGCTGACGCCGTTCAGCTCTGGAATTTCCAGTTGCAGTTCCAATCGCGACAACGTCTGTGACTGTCAGTCAGGAAAGTGACAGCAACAGCAGCAATCAGGAAGAGTTATCTTCACAACAGTAAATTGGTCCTTTATTTATTACAGATACGTTTGTATATAAGGAAGTACAAATTAATATTTGTGTACAAAAAATGAGACAATTCCATGGGGACTTAATTTTGTAGTTATATAGACGACGTTTTGTTATAATTGAAAATATCACTTTATTTTATATTATCTGGTTTATGTGACAACTATAATAAACTTTTTGTTAGAGTAGGTTTCTTAAGAGCATTTCAGCACACCAAAAAATAGTTGACAGTCTTATCTAGTATTTTGGTAAATGATTTACTCAAATCATTAATATGTGTCAATATAGTGAGTTCTGTGTAAATCTTTAATAGAAAAGCTCGTTGGATTGTCTTAAGGTCGCTTGGAAAAACAAATTAGCTGCATAACAATTAGTTTTTGTGGCATAATTAATGATTTAGGGCGACTGCTAAAGTTCCTGCACAACACGCGTCAGTCGATGAACTACAGTTTAGCATTTTCTGGGATTCGCATTAATTTCCTTTCAGAGACGGGAGTGGGGGGATTGAACTTTGGTTCATCGTCAAGTGTCGCGCACTTGTCAAAGTCTCATTAGGTAAATGGATATCGACTAAGCAACCAGTTGATATTTAAATGGTTTACAACAACTACAGGTGTGAACTGGGGATCGGGTGTTACGACTACGATTACGGCTACGATAAACGAAAAAACAAGAAATGTAATTTTATGAAGTCGACTATATAATTATTATTATTATTATACTTACATTATATGCAGTTACTTAATGTGCGTAAGTCAATTGGTTTTCATTAAGTTTATTATCACGTTACATTATTCATATACATTGTGTATGCTATGTGGTATGTTTGGTATGTTCTATATAGCTTCTATACGCATTACAAAAAATGAGCACACAACGCAATTACATAATTGATTAATTAATTAATCGTTGAAATACAACCGACTTGGCCCTTCACATCGATTTTCAAAATTAGAATTGCCAATTAAAAATTGAAATTCAGTATAAACCACTTCTGGTTCTTGTTATTTTTGCTTTTAATTTTAAGTTTTTGTTGTTTTTTTTTAATGCTAAACAATTGTAATAACTAAGGAAAACAATAAACAATTTATATATTTTACAAACAATTTAGCTAAACGATCAATTTTTTGTTGGTTGGATATAATAATTGAATTTACTTAAAGTGCTACAGTTTTCAATAATTGTTATATATAATTTATGTGGATACGTCTCTAAATATGCATAGATTAAGTGAAGTTACTAACAAAGTCTAGTAATGAGCTGAAGTTTAGTACCGCCTACTACGTTTATGCCATAACATGCAATTTGGCTTGTTAAGTTGGCTGATATACAATAAACGTAGTTTGCGTTTATGATAAGTGTATTTCATGTGAGATATGTTTTGTTTGAGAAGTATAAAAACAAAACACACATTTAAATTATAATAAGGTTAAGGAGGAATATATGTAACTAAGGAGTATTATCAGCTAAGTATATCGTCTAGTATCAAATAGTATATATAATAGTAAAGTTGCAACTTTTTGACGGGGAATTCAAATAGAAACTGTATGTGATTTTGAGAAACTGAAATACGATTAAAACTAGAATAACTTTCTGCTGCTGCTGCTGATGACTGATTTGTTGATAAAACAAATGATTAACAACTATCCTTAAATAAATGTTATCAAAAAATCAATATACTTTTGGCAACATCTACTATAAGGGTAAATAATATATATTGTATTATATAATGTTTGTAGGTGTACCCTTTTATATATATATGTATAACCTGCTGTACCAGTCTATCATTTGCATGCCTTACACTCTATATATGTGGATACGCTTAACTAGCTCCTTTAGATAGTTATTGCACTCAATTTCAGCTTAGTCTGAGGGATATTATATATGTTGGACTTGTTACTCGTAGTACTTATTTGAAACTAGTTGTTAATTATGTTTGTTATCGGCTCACAAAACTATCGATGGGTTAGCTATATCAATTATATATATTGGTTGAAGGAATTGCCAACCAGAAAATGAATTATAAGTGAATGATATATTGTTTTTCAAACTCGTATCGATAGTTTTGCAAGGATCAGTTGAATAATTACTTTTAACTATTCTTCAGTGAGACCACTTAGCTCATAGCTCTGATGCTCCAGACTGCGCTTCAGATCTACAATGGTGCTCAGGATAAGCTGCTGGTGCTGATCCGTGCTGGCACCCTCCACAGTTACATCTTGCATGGAGCTCTTCGCCGATACGGAGGCCGATAGCTTCAATTGCTGACGTTTCACTTGCGTCTTTGGCCGTTCGCTCATATCTGCCACCGGTAAGTTAATTAATTAATTGAATTGCCAGGTGTCTGGCTGATAACAGTAAAGTTACTTAATTAATACATTTTTCAGATGCTTGCCAATTAGAACTTTCACAAATACAAATTAATTGAAAAACAATACGTATCGGATTAAAAAGAGACGTGAAATTTTACAGATATTATAAATGTTTCTTATTAAAATTAATAAAATTAATAACTAAAAAAATGTAAAATTTCTATAAATTAGGTAATATTTATTTTTTTATTTTAGTCAGTCATCCATAGAAATACAAAAAGGTAAAAAATCTTAAAATTTAAAAATATCAAATAAATGATTAGTTTTATTAAATTAAAAGGGACTTTTTATAGTTTCTATTTTTTTTAAACAGACATTTATACATAATATACAAATATACATGAAAATTATTATATATGATTTTAATTCCCGTTGTAATTAGCGAGCAAGCACTGTATTGATAGTTAATTATTAGCTTCCCACTTACCCAGCTCCAAGTCGAATGTTTTCTTGATGCGCTCGAAGGAGTTGCTGCCCTTGTAAACCTTTCGCTTGAGCGGCTCGCTGTGTGGACAGTAGAAATTATCCTGTTGCTGCAGCTGCTCCGCCACATTGCGATTGTTGTAGTCCAGCTGATTGTAGCTCGGCTGTTGCTGCTGCTGCTCCTGCTGTTGTTGCAAGTAGTTGTGATTGGTAACATCCTCGATGCTCTGTCGTACCACGGCAATGCAATCCTGCTCCGAGTCGCTGCCATTGATACACTGCAGCGCGTGCATGGCTCGTCGGCTCGCTCTTGGACTGCAGCCAGACTGCAGACGACGCCCGTTCAGCTGCAGCAGTGGGGATGGGGGTGCTCCGGCCGTGCTTAGTTTGCGTGACGGCAATTCGGGCGGTGCATTCTGATTGATAAAGTTGGTCAGGTGCGTTTTCCGCGGACTGCACCGGCCTGGCTTGGGGCTGTTGGGTGGCGATGCCTTGGCGGTTGTCTCAAATTTTAGCAGCTCAATTCGCTTGTTAATCGCTGCAGCCAATTCGTGCTCCAGCGGCGGTGTGGGCGGCGTCATCTGCTTCTTGGGTTCGACCGCGCTGTTCTTGAGCATCTCCACGCGCTTGTTGGTCAGCGGATTGAGGCGTCTCGGACTGGCAACAGGAGTGTCTCGTGGTATGCTAAACACAGAGAAAAAGAGAGAGATTAGTAAGTTATTTTAAAAAGGATTTGGGTAATTGCACCTTTGCAAACTGTTCTTCATGGATTCGAGCAGCGATTCGGCCTCCATGATAAGCTGCTTGTATTTCATGTCCGCCTCCAGATCAGCCTTCAGCAGTGCCTTCTCGCTCTCCGCTATGGTCATGAAATGCGGCCCATTAGCACAACCGAAGATTAGCGAATTTGAGCGATTGGATAACGGTGAAGTCTTGTAAATGCTGTCAGGACAAACTCAATGTTGAGCAAGGATTAACTTTGGGGGTTGGTGGTAGTTTTAACTTACTGCTCCTTGTTGCTCAGCAACTTGCGACGCAGGCAGACTGGAGTTCCGCCCACGCTTCGAGATCCTCGCGGTTCGCGCAAAGGTGATTCCTGTACCTTCTCCCGATTCTCACAGCTCTTTTTACGCGTCTTCAGGAAGCGCTTGCGGCGACGCTGCTGGCTGCACTCCGGATCCTGACTGCTGCGGCGACGTGAACGCGTTGAGCTCCTGCGCAGGATAAGTGGGCTTGGTGTGGGATAATAGTGACAGCTGCCCAGATTGCGCTGCTGATCCTGACGCTCCTGCAGCACCACCACCTCATGCATGGAGGATGTGTCAATGAAATCAATGTCCAGCAGTTCATCCGTATCGCATTCATCCCCCGCATCCTGACCCGTATCCAGTTCCGAGGCGCAATCCGTGGGTTCCGAGTCGCTGCTGCAAGTGGCCAAAAGGGAATAATTTAGGACTAAGTAGTTGACTTCATTAAAGTAATGATAAAATAATTTTATTACGATATCAATTCTGTCACAGGAGTTCTTTAATTGAAATCCAAAAATATTGCTACTTGGTTGTCTGTCCTGAAACAGGAGTACTCTTACTAAGAGCTTAATACGTACATCATGTAATGGGATTACAACCGTTTCTTGAAATAATAACATCAGCGTAGATTTAGACATATTCAATTAAGAACAACAAATATTATTGCTTAATTTATAACAAATCTACTTAATCTATTCTGAAAGATCTATTGATCTTAATTCACTTAATTCAAAAAGAAAAACATCTAATTTTTTGAGTGCGCTGTCGATTTGAGATGATATATGAAGCTATCAAGTTTACTAATTTTAAAAAGGGTGAAGTATTCTATTAGCCTAAGCTTTTGTCTGCTATTGTTTCAAACCTGATTCAATTAAAAAAAATCCTCCAAACATTTTTCGTTTAACATTTTATTTATTGTATTTAGTTCGATAAGTCGAACTCTGTCTTTTAAAGCTAAGCTAAATATCTTTCTGCAATTGTTTCAAACTTGATTCGAGTAGATAAATCTAATAATAATTAAACTAAACTAAACTTCTTCTAGCAACTGCTCTGCAACATGCAACCGTCTTGAGTGGGAGGCACTTTGAGTTGTGGGTGGGACTCACCTGAGTATGTCAGTCTCCTTCTCGTAGACATAGCTCTCGTCAAACTTGCCAATCATCTCGTTGAGTGTCGCCTCGTCGTCACTCACTAGAAAGGAGTCCACCTGCTGCTGCTGCTGCTGCTGTTGCTGCTGCTGCTGCTCCAAGTGGCGTCGCTTTATGGTGTGCGGTGCATGCATATTTTCCACTTCAGTCGAGGACGATGACGAGCCCTCCGAGGACTCAACGCCCCCAATTCTCAGTTTGGTGGGGGTTGCAATTCCTGTTGTTGTTTTTGCTAGCATTGTGGAAGCTGATGTTGTTTTAGTTATTTTATCTAAGCGCATTTCCAGCTCATTGCCTGACTTAATGCCCGAGGATGTGGTGGATGTGGTGCTGGTGGCATCCGGCTCCAAGCGGTTACTGTCGGGTAGAGGAGGCATATGTTCGCCCGTATTATACCAGGGATTCGTGCGTATGCGAGAACGCTGGCGTGGCGAGGGAGCTGCAAGTTAGACGGGATTGGATGCCGTTAAGTGCTTAAATTGCTCATTTCTTGCACAGTAGAACAAAATGGCAAGCATAAATTAAGTTTTAAGCTCAAAAATACATCAAATTTAAATAAGTTCACAAATTTCTTATTTTTAAATTTTAAAACAATCATGTTTGCAAAAAAAAAAATTAAGTTTTTATAGTGTTTTATATTGATATATTGTGCGAAAATTGAATTGAATTTGGTCTGTTCTTATACGAATTTATTGTTTAAGCTTAATAACGTAACTTGATTAAAGTAATAAAGTCTTAATGCATTTTTAAAATATTTTATATTTTTTATCACTGTGTGATTCGCTCTTAAAATTCGTGTTCTCAGTATTTATTTATCAAATATATTTACTTAAAAATTTAAACATTAAGACTATAAAAATTTTGTATATGATGAATAAAATAAAATAAATCTTTTCTAAGTAAATAAATAAATTAATTAAATATCTTTATTTTTTCACAGATAAATTTACTCTTAAAAATCGTGTTGCAGTATAAGTATTTAAAGAAAAAAATATATGATATGTATAAAATTAAAAAAGAAATTAGGAAATTATATAATCATAATAAATATTTAAAAGTACTATATATTAACTTGAGTAAATTCCAAAATACGGTTTAGATATGTTCCAGATATGGCTACTCACACTCGAAGAGCTTGTGCTGCAATGCCAGTGGACTGGGGTTGGGCTCCAGGGTGTTGCCGAAAATGCTCTTTGGCAGCGGATCCATGGGCGACATTTCCTCGATGCGATTCAGGCCAAATTTATAGCGTTCCGAGTTGGCGGAGCGACTGGGAAAATAATGGGTGCCTGTACGCATATTGATGTAATATTCGGGCGCAGGCGGATTTGCGCTGCTGGCGGCACAGGGTGAAGTTCCATCGGTGGAGTAGCCCGTGGAGTATGCGCTCTCCGGCGACGATAAACTGTGCGGCCTTGGACCAGGCATAAAGTTGCCACGTGGCAAGCCAGAGCGTGGGGCACGCATGCGACTCAGCTGATTGGTTACAGATGGTGGCGGCGGTGGCTGGGGCGGAGCCATCGTTAGACTCTCCAAGGACTCGACTAACTGTACGGTGGCCAGCTTGGAGGGCAACAGACGACCATAGTGCACATGATTGGGGTTCTTTTTGCCATGCTGCTGTTGATGTTGATCCTCCTCGTAGACCAGCTTCAAACTGACAAGATTCTCCGAGTTGGGCCGCTGATAATCCTGCATCAACGGCAACGGCGGTTGTGGACGCAACAGCAGTGCGCCCACTTCCTCATAGTCCACCTCATCCTCGGCGGGTTCTAATTTGTAATTAAGCTGCTGCTTGGCCGAGGAGGGCTCTTTGGAGCCGGTCGACCACGATAGCGACGATATCGAAGAGGAGGAACAATTGACGCGCATTGGCGACTTGTCCGCACTGGAGCTGCAGCTATCCTTGTTGGGAACACTCAGCTGTGGCTGTTGCTGTTGTGGCAAAGTCTGATGGCGTTGATAGCGATGTGGCGCATATAGCAGATTATCCGATTTGGGCGATGTGATGGAGTTGTCCTGATCCGGTGATTGCCAGCCATAGCGACTGGGAGTCTACAGGCAAGCAGGACAAGGAAAAGAGTATTATTATTATTATTATTGTTAAAATAAATTATAATTATATTTATTTTTATCTTATTATTATTGATATAACTATTAATATTGCCATTATTATTTGTATTACTGTCAATATAATTATTGTTCTTGTTAATATTAATTTGTGTTAAAACTATCACTCACATGGCATTGGATGGGCGACACTTCGCGTCGACGCACTGGACTCGCGATGCTGTGGCTGCCACTGCTGGTCAGCACCGGACTTGTCGTTGACTTTAGATTGCTGTTCGGTGGCAAGGTACCTGCCTTCTTGCTACTGCTGGTGTTCCCACTGCTACCACCTGCCGCATTCTCCGCCTGCTTGTTCTTATTGCCCTTGTTTTTGCGTGGACGCACAATGTGCGTTTCCATCCAGGAGCGAAGCTTGGATCCGAACATTGTTGAATCTAGAGCGTCTTTCTATACGTCTATCTCAAAAGAAATCCTTAACGTAGCTTAAATGGACGGATTGTTGTTGCTGTTGGGGAACCAAAACATAAAGAAGTAGAGAAAAGATTGCCATTAAAGTTTTTTCTCAGCTGCCAAATGCAATCCCATAATGTCTGGGATAATAGGCTGGTACTCGCATCCAAAACTGACTCCTGGGGCCACTTTGCGTTGATAAGAAAATCCATTTTAGACAGCACAAAAGACTCCACTGCACAGTGGTTCCAATTGCGTTGGAAACGAAGTTATACACAATATCTGCATGCAAACTCTAGTTTGTGTAATATTGTGTGGAATGCATGCGAATTTATTTTATTAAATACATTTTTACTATAAAAATCATAAAATAACATCACATAAAAATCTATTAATTTTTAACTCAATTATTAAGTCCTTGAGTACTTAAATTAATTTGATTTGCACATATTTTCAAATTTAAAATGAAATAATACATTTTGTAAGCACTGTAACAGAAGGCATAATTTAAATAGTTTTCAACAGTAACTATGTATTGGATGGTGCGTGTGTGTTGGTATTTGATGCGAAATTACCTTATTCGCAAATGTCTGTTTCCTCATAATATCCTTTACGCATGGTATTATTGTGCGGCAAGCGATGAAATGAAATGTCCGCTACAAATACATGTACGTACTGTATGTATCTGTATGTGTGTATATGTGTGTGTGTTTGTGGGTGATTACGTAGACAGCACGACGTCTGGCAACTCTCCTCTCTCTCTCTCTATCTCTCTCTCTCTCTCTCGCTCTCACTCTCGCTCTCTCTCTGAGTTTGTTTTTGCCTGTGTGCTTGTTTATTTTTTGTTGACTTTTTTTAGGTGCACACAAATACACCCACTTGCACTAATACCGATGACGATGACGACGACTGTGTGTGTTTGCGTTGGCTTGGGGGTTGTTTGTAAGCTGAAATGCACGCCTATTGAGGCTTTAAGGACTCATTCGCCTCATGCTGAAGTTACTCAATGTTTAATGTGTGTGGGTGTTTGTATGTCTATGTGTGTGGATTGTCTTTGTAACCCTCCCCTTTTGAGGAAATAAACGTAGCTGGATTGTAAATCCAAGCGTAACTGTAAATTTTTATGTTAAGTTATTTTCAATTGTTGTTACGTTAAATTGCAGTGTGAATAATTTATTTGATTTGATTTTTTATAGCATTGGCCCTAACGATTTTTGAATATAAATATATAATTTTGTTGTATGATTATTACGTATATCAAATGTATGTGGCTTTAGTTTTAAGTCTTTTTATTTTTTATTTGTAGTTTGTTTTATATGCAAATTAATTGTAATTAGGCCCGACAACGTATAAGTTAAAAAGCAGAAGTGTTGCCTACTTTTAGACTGCAAACGGTAAAGCTTTTGCCACAATTTACACTGTCTATAGATATGATGTATTGGTATGTGCATGTTTCGACCTTAGATTTATTTTATTTTATTTTTCTTTTGTTTGGTGGTAGCAATAAAGTGTGCGGCTATAATAACGAATAATGCGCGACGAGAAAGAGAGAGCGACCGCCACCGCTGAAGTAAAAAAAGCGACTAACGGAATGCGATACCACCAAATCGCAATGTGACTCATTGAAGTGAGACATTAAATAAAGATAAAAAAAAACTAATTCGACAAGAAAAACTAGAAATTAAAACTTAAGTCAATAAAGAATTACATTTTAATAACAAATGCAAGCAAAAGTACGCAATTTAATTTAAATGTTAACATGCTTTTGTTAATTCTATCGTCTACCGATAGCAGCAAATTTAAATTCACAATTAGAGCGGCTATCGATAGATAATGTTAAACAACAGCTGCTCTGTTAATTTCAATATTTTGCATTCCGACTAGATGTCGAATTAAACAATTTATTTTGTATTTCGCCACGGCTAAGACTATTTTGAAATAATCATAAATCAAATTTTACGTATCTGAATAAACTGAAAAATGGGCATTTTGATTTTGCAGAAACGAAATTATTGCGAGCTTTTAATAACATTGCAACAAATGTTAACGTCTATTGCAATGAACAGCTGCTTACATATAGCGTGGGACCCGAAAGAGAAGAAGAGCAAAAGTTCCAAATTTCGTTTGTTAACACAATTCATGTAATTTATTTTCGAGCTAACTAAGCATTAAAAATGCGCTGTTACTACGAGGTGCTGGGCTTAGCCCGTGACTCTAACGAAGGTGATATTAAAACGGCATACAGAAAACTGGCATTGCGCTGGCATCCCGACAAAAATCCCGACTCCATTGCGGAAGCTAAGGAACGCTTTCAGCTGATTCAGCAAGCCTACGAAGTGCTTTCCGATTCACAGGAACGTGCATGGTACGACAATCATCGCGATCAAATTTTGCGTGGAAAGAATTCCGAGTATTCGGAAAATTGTTTAGACGTATTCCAATACTTTACGGGATCATGCTACAAGGGATATGGAAATGATTCTCAGGGTTTTTATCGTGTTTATCGCGATGTCTTCAACAACATCGCGTCCGAGGATTTGGAGTTTATGGACAGCGACAATGAGATGGGTGCACCACAATTTGGCAACGCCGACAGCAGCTACGAGGATGTTGTGGCTCCCTTCTACGCTTATTGGCTATCCTACAGCACAAAGAAGACATATGAATGGCTCTGTCCGTATGATGTGCGGGACATCAAGGAGCGCTTCATCTTGCGCAAGGTGGAAAAGGAAATGAAGAAGATCGTGCAAAATGCGCGCAAGGATCGTAACGATGAGGTAAGCAGCTTTTGCAGTCAGTATAGCATGTGAAATAATATTTGTCTTGGCAGGTTCGCAACTTAGTCTCATTTGTGCGCAAGCGGGATCGTCGTGTTCAAGCCTACCGCCGTGTGCTGGAGGAGCGCGCCGAGGCGAATCGCTTAAAGCACGAGGAGAAGCGCAAGGAGCAGCTGCGTCAGCGGAAGGAACAACTTGCCGCGGTACGGGTCACCAAAACGAACAACGATGACTACGAGGAGCAAATTAGACAGCTGGAGCAACTTTATGGCAGCGAATCCGATGAGTACACTGACGAGGGGGCGGAGGAGGATGAAGTGGTCTCTGAAGCGGCTGTTGACGGAGATAATGATGTAAGCGAGGAGGAAGTGGAGTATGTGGACGATCTCTATTGTGTGGCATGCAACAAGTCATTCAAGAACGCCAAGGCGCGCTCTAATCATGAGGAGAGCAAGAAACATCGCGAGAATGTGGAACGCCTTTGCCAGCAAATGGCAGACGAAGAACAGGAATATAATAAGCAAAGCGAGGCAGAGGAGGTTCTGGATCAGCTAAAAATCAATGGCGACCAGAAGACAGATCATAGCAGTGATCAGGCAGATCTTTCCAGCGAGGAGGAAGTTCAGCAGACGCAAAGTAAACGCAATAAAAAAGGCAAAAAATCAAAAAAAACGGCGCCAAAGGCAATCGTTGAGAGCGATGATGATGATGATGGGAATGCTCCCGCTGCTGCTGCTGATCAAGATGTGGATTTCTCGGCGCCAGTGAGCAACAGCGACGATGCATGCGACGACGATTGGAGTAGAAGCAGAAAGTCAGCCAAAAAGAGCAAAACAAAAAAATCAACGAGCGGCAAACAAAAAGGCAAAACTGAAAAGGAAAAGTTAATAACGGAATCAAAGCCCAAATCCAAGCCAGAAGCAGCTCAACCGAGGGTCAACGAGATCGCACCACTTGCAGATGTGCAACACACTTGCGTCACATGCAAACTGGTATTCGACTCCAAGAACAAACTGTTTGCCCATCTCAAAAAAACGAATCACGGCGTCTACCTGCCCAAGGCCAAGCCGAACGTGGAAGGGAAACCGCCTGGCAAAGCCAAAGGAAAGCGCAAATAGAGATCTTCACCGCAATCGCTCTCTTTTTATCCTATCCTGCTGCCTCAAACCATCTAAGTTTCTGCAAAAAAAAAAACATTAGTTGTTTATTTATTCTAATATTACTGCATAAATACAAAAGTAAATTAAGTGTATATATTTCTATAACTACTGAAATTGTCAATTTCCTTACAAAACATGATACTTAAAATACACTGTACTATAAATAATAAATTTTCATTTGCAGTATCTGAAAATGTAAATGTTTCTAATTTGTAAATAGTTTTCATTAGTAAAAGACAAATATTTATGAATTAGAGCCTGAGCAAATATTTTAACAAATTGGGACAAAACAACTACAGTAAAACAAATTTTAAAAAATGATAACAACGATATTTAAAATATAGTGTACTATAAATAATACAATTTAATTTGCAGTATTAAGAAAAGTTTCTGATTTGTAAAAATTTTTATTTAGTAAAGGACAAACTGCGTTTAAGCAAACGTTTAAATTTCTTGTCAAAATAATGATAATAGGACTCAAAAATAACAAAAACTGATCGATACTTAAAATACAGTGTACTAAAAATAGTAAATTTTAATTTTCAGCCTGCAAGGCAACCAATTAATAATGGTATTTTCAATTTACAAGTAAGGCTTAAACGAATATTTAAGTCCAATGGACAAGAATCTTATCCAAAATGACTTATAAATATAAGTAAAAATTAATGATAATTGAAAATGCAATTGCAAAATGTTTTGATATTTAAAAAACAAACAGTTAATAATTGCATTTTCAATTTACAAACATTGTTTAAAAAAATGTTAAAATGAGTTGAAAAAAAATCTACAATGAAAATAAGTCTCTCCAAACGATACTTAATTCTTTCAGGACAATCTCTAAATGCGGATAGATATTATCCGGCTACGGAATGCAGACAAGCTTGCTGCCGGACTCCACACGTCGGCGCACCCGACTACGCATGTTGGAGGATTCCGCTTTAAGGCTGATGCCGGCAGCGGCGAATGTCAACAATAAGGCAGCCAGGCCGCAGTAGAATGAGATGCCTATCATTATTATATTATTACTATTATAATTAAAATATTGGATGAGTGCGTGAATCTTACCAATGCTGCAGTCGGCGGGATAAAAAGGCTCTGCCTCCGTGCCACAAAGGAGTTGAACGCGCTGTGCCCGCCAGCCCAAGGGATGTAGAAACAAAGCCAGCATTACAGCTATGCCTGAGGAGGAAAGCAGAACTAAAGAGAATGGGAGAAGCAGGAGCGGAAGAAGTCGGAGTAGGACTCACCTGCCAGCACCTGTGCACAGGCTGTCATATTGTGTATGCTCTTGCCAAACGCGGACTGGCGGCAGCAGGTCAACAGCGTGGCAGCAACAGTCGCGGAGAGCAGTAGGCAACCTATGGACATGCAGAGCATAGCTGCCTTCCATTCCCAGGGATAGACGCTGCCATCAGTGGCAAAGCCATCCAAATCAAAACGACCACAGTGATAGCCCAGCCTATGCATTTGCTTGCAACGCGTATAAATGCCCACAGAGGGATAACGTTGACCTGTGGCATTCAGCGTAGTGGGTGCACCAGCAATAAGCCATTTGGGCGTGACCAGTGCGATGGCGACGAGCATATCGGCGATAAGGGTGCACAGAAACCAGACTAAACTCACACTTGTGATGATAACGTAGCACATTTTTTAATTCTAAAACAATTTTTGGTAGTAAGCAGTTTTTTATATATCTTTTTTCAGTACGATTTGGTTTCATATGCAATTAAAACGTGTCCGCACTTGCCGCGTACGTAATTGTTAATGCGGGAGGGATGTCTTTGTTTCAGATATTTGCCCACAGCCGCCACACCCACCATACGCACCACCAGTGCCACCAACAGAGTGCCACTTCCTTTCAGCTGACCAGCCCGAAATGGTATTGTTTATTTTATATGCTTTTCACTCGCCGTTGTCTGTTTTGTCTGTTTTATGTTATTCATTCAACCCAATGTACACACACACACACACCTCACTCTTCACACAAGCACACACTCCAAAAAAAGAGCCAACGTCAGAACGCTAATGAAAATAGTTGAAACTTATTAATTGTTGTTCTTTGTGCGCTGTTTTTCAATTTCGCAACATATTCGTTGCGCAGGCGTTCACAGCAGCGAAAAAACTAAAAAAAATGTGAATGAATGGCGCGCATTGAAAACAGCCGAAGCGCATGCCCAGGCCAGATGTGCGCAAGGGGAGTGAATAGATGGCAGGGCGGGTGGGAGCGGAGGAGAGCAACTACAGCAGCAGCAGTTGAAATCCAGACATTCCAGCCTAGCGCAGCAACATATTCTCCCATGCAAATTACACTGAGTGAAAATAGTATTGGTACATTGAGATTTTTCAATGACCGACAAAAAGCTTAATTTTAAAACTTTAGATGAATTGAATGCGATATTCGAATTAAAAGCAACAATGACGTATTATACTGTATCATATACATATTTATTTATATATATAGATATATATATATATATATTGACTCGCTTAAATATATATAATACAAATAAATAATGGTGTCACTGCCAATGTTATTTTAGACTCAGTGTGTTTGTTTCTCCCTCAATCGAGTCTCTCTCTCATTTGTGAACTGCTCTCTACATTTTGCTCTCTTTGTGCTTAGCATGCACACATGTTAGAGTTGGATCTGTGTGACCCCACCATCGCCTCTCTTTTTAAAGCCAATCGCCCCATTAACAGTGATGAGTAATTTTTGTTTTTGTTTGTGTATGCAAATGATGTTTTGTAATAACAGCGAGCGGCTTATCAGTTAGCACCCCCGAGTGATTTTTATGGGCTGTCGTTGCATCATCTGCCCATATGTGTATGTGTGTACTTAAGGCAGTTATTGTCGACAATGATCGTGACCGGGTAAAATGAATTCCGCATACACACAAGCAAACAAACACTTTCACTCTTACTTGCTGAACTACTTGGAAAGCTGCTCTTAATATCCAATCATTTGCCAACTTGCAATTCACTTCGACATGCTGTTAAAAATTCTGCATTTGCTGCTTCTGCTACTCCTGCTGCTGGTTCATGTTGACTCCTATTACCACGAGTACCGTTACTGGGAACTAAATGAACTCCCGCCGATTTGCTCCGAATACGAAATGCTTATTGTGAATACCCGTCAATGTGTGCGCCGTTGCAATATTATTTGCGTGCGCGGTGTTTGCTTCGAGGATGGTCCTTGCCCCTGTGACAATCAGTATCAGAGTACCACAAGGGATAGTGTTGCTTGTGCCGCAAAGTGCCTGCCAGGCTGCCAAGAGGCGGGTGGCTATTGTGCGGGGCCCGAGTTGTGCATCTGTCGCAAGGGCAAACATTACTTCTTCGATGCAGTAGCACGGCTTTGTCGACATAGAGGATCACTACTCCTCGATCCGTGCCACGGGTAATTTTAAAATTATTTACTGTAATATTTCAATTTAAGTAATAATATAATTTTTTTTTGTGAGCTTTTAGTTACAAACAAAGTTGATCAATTCAGTTTCGAGACACTGTTATTAAAAATATAAAAGTTCTATGTAAAATCTGTTTTCAGGCGGTGCATTCACGGCCGCTGCTCGTACGATGGTAGCTGCATTTGTGCGCAGGGCTACGAGATGCGCAGCACGTTGCTCCACGGCCCAAAGTGCGTGCCCATCTGTGATCAGTGAGTGTTTAAACCACAGCATAACATTGTCTTAACAGTGTCTAATCTACATTCCTGTGCATGTTCATATGTATTTTCAACAGCTATTGTGGCCGTAGAGCGTATTGCTTTGCACCCAACATGTGCGCTTGCCGGCACAAGCACTTCCACTACGCCTGGAACGGAAAGTGCGTTAAGGAATATTGAACTTGATTTTGGATATTATGTAAGAGCTGTTTATGATCTCAAAGCTACTAGCGATGGTGTTTCTTATGGCTTGCAGATTGCAAGAAGTTAAATTTTGTAACAAAAGCAATAACAAGTTTTAATTTTACATATGTATGTACACAATCATGAATTTTCTCTTTTCATGCCCATATAGGATAAAGTTCTTTAAAAACACAAATGCCGCATCGTTTTTTATAGCGCATTAACAGCCAGAGAGAGCGAGAGAGCTGGAGCGAACACGTTTGTCAGTTTTCGGCGGCTGTGTAACAAAAACTTAATCGTCAATTTATTATTGGTTTTTAAATGATGTTTATAGATCAAATGCTTTCAGCTTTAAAATTTACACTAGAGGTATTGATCTATATCATCAGTTGGCTATTCAATATATATTCAATAAACAATTGCATACGTGGGCTCCAGTGGCGTCACTCAAATCGAAACGTTCTTCAATCTGTAAAGGGGTTCAACAATAAGCAAGCAGATAAAAAAAGGAAATCCTGATAAGCTGTAGTTTCTCATACATATACACACACGTTTTATATATGCAGTTATGCTCTAATATTTGCCTTAAGTTTGGCGCTGAGCATTTGGAATTTTAATAATTGCCCTTGATAACGCTAGATAAAGAAAGAGCGAGCAGCGACGTAAGCAGAGACGATTTGACAAGCGCGTGTGGCGTGTTTTTTTCTTGTTGTGGGCTTGCTGCTGCTAACTTTTTTTTGTGTACGTCTCGATACCAAAAGCAGCAGAACAGCGTACATTCGTACAAACACATACAAAATACATAACCCACACACACAGATATGTTCTCCAATGTTTGGGCGCCGGCTGCATCGGCGTCGGCATTCAGTTGGAGTTTTGCTTTCCACTGGTGCGGTACGATTTGCTACCATACAAGCCGGTTTTGCTGGAATTTAACATATCTCTCTTTTCCGTTGTATATTTTGTTCATTTGTCTGCCCTGCTGAGCAATAAAACTTATTTGCAATTTTAATCAAAACAAATAAGGAAAGATGGGCCAAGTTAAGGTAAATACGAAAACACACCAATGAAAACTGTTAATGTAATGTTAATGTTAATGCACAAACATGCTTATAGATGTGTGTACAGATGTATATAAGTGTTTAGATACCTGTTATCCTTTGTCATTTTGTACGGTCTCAAATGGGAAATTAATTTATTTTATATATGCATAAATGATAATAAGCGTAAACTTCCTTGCGTGTGTATGTATATATGTGCTACTGTACTTGAAGTTGTTATGTAAGTATGCAAGAAACGACAGACAGATTGACGCTAAAAAGTAACATACTATAGAAAATGACAATTTAATTATATGGGCAGTGTCGTGTTAGAACTTATAGCGTGTCTATTTCTATTTGTTTGAGTGATTAGAAAAATGTAAGTTATTATTAAATATACATACAAATAAAAGGTATTTTTTTTAACGAATCCATTTATGTGTAAAGCTGCTGCGCAGTTTTGTAAACAGGCAAAAAATAAACTGGATGCGTAAACACAATTTGTATTCATTAGCGTTAATATATATGTATGTGTCAAATTCAGTAAACAGGTTAGTGCGTTACCCCCACAAAAATATAAAATTAAATACAAGTAAAAGGCAGCGAAATGTTAAAAATAAACACGAATACTGTTAATGTGTGGGTGGTGCTGTTAGAGTGGGGGAAATGACAGCTCGTGTCTGGTTACAGTAATCACCAGCTAAAAAGTTCGCTTCACCATAACAGGTCTTAGTGTAAACAATTATTATAAATTCTTTTTATAACTAATAAAAATCAAGAGAAAAAAATTAAGAAAACTAATTTATCTTAATGAGCGAGAAATTACTGTACATTTTGTTCTGTAGTTGTATACCTTATCAAAAAGACCCCCAATGGGGGCAGCGTGTATGAAAATATTCTGTTGAGGGTGATAAGCGCAGGTATAAAAATGTTATGTTTTCGTTATTTACTTTGCAATGCAGAAAGCTTCATCCGCTCTGAGCAAGTTGTTTGTGTGCGGCGCCTTGAAATACGGCCAGCCTGGAAACTCCATATTGGCCAGCACCGGCAATGGTTATGCCAAATATTGGTGTCGCGCAACAACGACACAGAAATTGCCGCTGGTGATTGCCACGCGCTACAACATTCCCTTCCTGCTGAACAAACCCGGAGTCGGTTATTATGTAACCGGTGAGATTTATGAGGCAAGTACAGTAAGTAATCAAATATATAAATCAGCTTAACTAATTTCTTTAATGCCTATCTAGGTTGATGATCAAATGCTGAAATCGCTGGATAACATCGAGGATTGCCAGGATATTTACAAGCGGGAGCAGCAGGACATGAATATTGGCGTCGGCGAGGGGTAAATTGGAGATCATTCTTATTTCGTCATATTCAAAATTATAAATTATATTAAAAAAATCATTTTTTGTTTTGCTTGCAGCACCGTTCCCTGCTGGGTTTATCTGCTGCAAAAGTATCCCGAGAAGCTGTTGTCCTTACCTTATTTGTCAGGCTATGAGAATTCCACTACACAACCCTATATAATGCGCCATCGTCGCACGCATAAGCATCCTGCCCAGGATGATCTTAGCTACGAGGTGAAGAACTAAAAAAAAAGCAACGCATGTGTTTAACAAAAGGCTTAGCCAATTATTAATATAACCGATATTTGCATTTGTAACACATTAATATACACAGACTTAAAACAATATTAATATGTACACGTTACATATTGTCTAATGATATTTTTTATATATACACATATATGTGTATAGTCTAGATCGTAGAGGACTGTTTGTAGTTTTATAAGTTTCGAATAAATAAAATAAATTTGGGTTTACGCTTTGAAAATGTTACTATTCAAAAGTTAATAAACTAAATGTGAACATATTGCATATTTGCCGACTTGTAACAGGTGACTTGATTTGATTCTATAAACAAATGTTATATTTTGTTTAAAGTGTAACAGTGCATTGTAGCTAAGTGTGGAGCAGCGCTGTTAACATAAAGTAGCGCTGTTGCCTTTTCCAGTGAATGGCAAAAAGTGATAAGCCGTCTATCAGCTTAAGGTTCTACCAGCGTCGACTGCTGTGTAAAGCAAACTTCCAAGGTCATTAGTGCTAATTTTAATATTAAATAAATTATAATTATTCTAGAGAAAACAAAAAGCTTTCTAACCTTAACTACTAACAACATCGCTGTATTATTTTTTGCCAATGCCAAGAATGTCGCAAACGCTGCAAAAGGTTTTCGTTTATGGCACTTTAAAGAGCGGCGAGCCAAATCATCATTGGTTAACGACAAAGACGAATGGCTTTTCTCGCTTTCTGGCTAAAGGCGCCACGCTGACAAAGTTTCCTTTGGTGATCGGCACCCGTTATAATATACCCTTTCTGCTAAACGAAAAGGGTGAGGGCAATTATATACAGGGTGAGATTTACGAGGTGGATGCAACAATGTTTCAAAAACTGGACGAACTAGAGGATTACCCTAAATATTATGATCGCGAACTGCAGACAATAATAACATATCAAAATGAGTAAGTGTAACGAAAAATAACAATTTATATATGTTGATTCAGTTTGTTCGGTTAGGAAATTGGATTGCTGGCTGTATTTGATACGGAATTATCCCGACAGGATGTTATCCAAACCCTTCCTCAGCTCCTATCACAATAGTGCAGAGCAGGCGTATAGTGAAAAGTCAGTGCGAGATCCAAAAATTGCAGCCAAAGATGATTTGTCGTATTGAAAAATAATATAAATTTATACAAATGTTGTTTGCAGCTACGCGGAAAGCACGGCGCAGGATCTCTTCACGGATGAATAATAGCTAAGAATGTGAGAACAGTTATATATATAGTTATAAAAAAAGAAATGGTGTAACATTTATAAACGGATTTCAACGCATGGCTATTATTCATACTCAATTACATTGAATCCATAAAATTTCATAAAAAAAATGTGCAAAACGAAAATGAACAAAATATGGTTTCGGGTTTTTCCGGGGTTAAAGCGGGGAGCGTGGGTTGATTGGTTGGCTGGTTTGAAAGCTAGCTCGATAAGCCTAGAAAATTGTTTAAATTATGCATAAATATACATATATATATAATTATAATATATATATATATAAAACTCAATAATATAAATGTTATTGTTTTTAGCTCAATTTTGGCGTCCAGGTCCCGGCACGCGCTATAAGCTGTCGGCGCTCCCTGGAACGCGTCTAGCAGTGTGTGGCAACTTTAAGTTGAAAACGATCCAATCTTGCTTTTGTTTCGTTTTGCATTTCGTTTTCTGTTTGTTTTTATTGTGGCGTCGGCATCGTCGGTGGCAAATGGATGAGGCAAAGGGAGGGGGCATTGCCTAGCTGTCTGCTTCATCGTCGAGCGACTGGAATCGATTAGTGGCCGCAACGGGCGCCACCGTTGTCTCCTGGACACGCTGGAAGCGACCGCCGTGGCGGACTTCTTCAAAGGCGGGTTCGTTTTTCTTCTTGCGCTGTTCCTCCGGCCGTGCTGCGTTCAGCGTTGGGAAGAACTCTGTGTTCGTTATATCGGGCGCGGCACGACGCGTACGCAAACTGCCGCCGCTGCTGCCACTAATGCCGCTGCCAACTTGCTGCAAAAAAAGAAATTGGGCACAAAGTCCAAATGTGAATATTAGAATACGAACGATAGATCGACATACGATCTACTCACGCTATAACGTAACGCGGGTAATATGTAAGGTTTCGACGATGACGACGACGATGACTTTTCTGACTCGACCGGCACCGGTATCTGAGTCACCTCCTCTGCGGGTATTAGTTTCTTCCATGGACCATACCCTTGCCGCTTGCCATTTGGATCGGCATTGACAAAGCCATCGCTATCCTCCTCATCCTCGTCGTAAATATCGTCCGAGTGATGATGCTGTTGTTGCTGCTGGACATGCTGCTGCTGCTGTTGCTTCTCATTGATGTTTAGCTGACCGATTTTGAGGCCGCTGTAATCCTTGCGCTGCTCTTGCTCAAAGTCTTTCCACTCCTCTTCCAAGGGTGGCTACAACATAAAATAAACAATTTAATTTTGTCAAGTGTTACACATTTTTTTTAAAAACTAAACTCTCACCTCGATGACGGGCTCCAGTGCTTTGATGGCGGTCTCATTTTCGCCGCCTTCTGCCACGCCGCCAGCGAGTGTTGCTGCTGCCGTCGAGACATCAGGTTTTTTTGGTTTGACAGCATTGGCCGCCACCTCACGTTTGGTGCATTCTTCCAAGTTCTTCACCAGTTCATCCGCAGTCACAAATTTGCTCTTGGTCTTGGACTTTTTCTTGTCTTTTTTCGCGAAAAAATCGTCTAATTCGGCCATGCTTGCAATTTAATTTTCGCAATTCCCCAAATCCAAATTATAATGAAATCCAATCGCACTCGCGTGAGGTGGGATGTAAAAATAAATTTTTATCGATAGTGCGTCTATCGATGTTTGAGCCACACGTGGTCAAAGTTGGCTCCACATAAGCTTAACTAGTTTTTGTTGCCTAAGAAATTAATTTATTTGTCACTTAATTATTTGCATATTTGTCTTTTTTATTTATTGCTTGTGTTTCGCATTTTCTGAACATTGAATTTAAACAGAGTGTGCAACGATGATTTTCGATAGTCATAACAATTTTGTGTTTATATGTGCCTATTCATTTTAAAGTTAAGAAAACATCAAATAGTTCGTATAGTATGTGTTCATTTGTTACGAAATTTTGACATATCGATTTGAGATATATATAAATCTGAATTTGAAGAAACAATGTGGCAACACTGTGCAATTGAACAATTGTTTGTGTTATCGGCAGTTATTATCTAGGCGGTCTATTTTAAACCGTTTGATTCGATAATTTGTTGCACGGCAAACCACTTTTTCGTTATTATCATAATTTTATCATCATTTTGCTTTTGCGGACTTTTATTGGAACAATTTGCAATATTTGGCAACAAAGTTTAATAATTTGCATGGGCTATTGCTAATTGCATAATAATGGAAAAAAATGGCAAATGGATGCAAAAGTTACGTAACATCTGCAAAAACATAACTTTTGTATTGGATTTGTAAAATATTAATGAGCTTAGCTTGCATATTTAATGACTAATTATTCAAATACAAATTTGAATGTGCATAATAATACACATAAAGTGTCTCTCTTTATGTGCAGCTCTCAAATATTAATTGTTTGCAAATTAGTTTGCCAAATATTGATGTTTTTATTTTGTTATTGTTTGAGAACTTTTTTAATGGCTTGACTTGGTGTCAACAGAAAGACTTAAAAGCCACTTCTTGTTGCAAGTGAGGCGCAATACATAAATTGAACAAAGTTCCGCTGAGGTTACAAAGCTAATTGTAAGAGTCGAATAGATATTTAATATTATTACTGTAGTTTAGCTTGCAGGTTTTACAGCCACTTGCCACATCTTATAGTCAAGCGATCCCGTCCAAAGTGCTCCGCCAAACAACCAGTTAACAAAACAGACTCACTTTCAGTGCGCGCTCGACGCACAGCCAATTCATTCATATTGACAGGTGCACAGACAAACGCTGCTCAGTCTTTGCTTGAATGTCGCACAGCGTACAACGCTTCAGCTAAATTTTGATACTATTCAAAATAAATTCCATTTGACGGCGCGTTCGCTTCGTGTGTGCAACGTGTTAAATATTTTTGGTATTAATTAAATAAAAAGGCGCACTGCAAAAGGTAATTAAAACACTTACATTAATCAACATTTTTGTGCAAAAGCAATATGTATGTTTGGCCAAGTGTATATAGTTTTATATTGCAATTTATTATAGAATTGTCTTACGACCTTTAGTTAAATATAATAATTGTTCTTTATTGCCTTGCATTTGAGCTTTAAAAAACAAAGATGTCAGATAACAATTTGAAGCACTTTAGGAGCTATTAGCTGGCCAGCGAAGCGTATAATTAGAAAAACGCCAAATTATTATTATGCTGTTATTAAATATTGCGTAAAAAGGCGCTCTCGCTTAAAATTGTTCCTACTTGGGACACGGGTCGTGTCAGGGTCGTGTTAAGCCCTTAACCTGGTCTGGGAGATGCTACAGGTTTTTAAATTTAGCTGGTTGCTTTGTAAGCTTTAACTTTTCCGTTCCGACAAGCGCATGAAGTAATTTATGATTTATTCATAGGTTATTTAAGCTTGTTTCTGAATCATCTACGCGGAAGAAGATTGTAACTAAGGGCATGATTAAAAAATAGATTGAAAAATTGGCCTTGGATTTTGGATATTTTTTTCTCCAGTTCTGCTAAGGAATTTCGTAATAGAATTTTAATAGGATGGAATAGAATCAATTATCACAATTTGCTATATATATTAAATCTATTAAAATGTTTGTATAGATTATAATTGTATACTATCGAAATTAAAACAAACTATTATTGTTTGAAACCTGTTTTTCTAAGCAAAACTTTCTTTATGATAACAATAATTTTTATATAAGAAAATGCTTTCATTATTATTTTGTTGGATCTGTCCAAGTATATTTTAGCCCAGTGACGCAAAGACTTTTTTACTCAATTTTGCCAATTCAACTAATGTTGAATTTTATTAAAATTCGTTTCTCTTCGCTTCTGTGTCAATGGCAATCGCTACAAGCGCATTTACATATTGAAGGTTGTTGCGTATATTTATTTATTTCACTCTATCGCATCTCACATGATATGGTATAAGACCCCCTAAAGGGATGCCAGCCAAACACACACACAACTATATAAATATACTTATAGCTTAAGTGGCCTCTGCTGCGAATGTTAAGTTTTGAATTTTTGTTCAATTTCATGGCTTTAATTTTATGAATTTATTTTATATTTTTGCTTAACATTCGCACTCATTTGCAAGATGTTGGTCCAAATAGTGTAACTTAAAAAAAGTGATGATGAACATGGCGTCAAATGCATTTGAATTCGTAGTCATTTTGTAAGCTGCAATTTGGCTTTGATTTATCTGTTAAAGATATTTCTAAATAGAGTAAATAACAACAACAACAATTAAATGCAAGAAGCAAAAAGTATGTTATTATTGCGTAACACTTTTTTCCAATATTTCGCATCATTTCTACGTCAGAAATGTTAAAAGTAACTAACTAATCAAACCGGTTAAAAGACACGCTTAGAAACTTGCCTATTTTTTTTTTTGTATTTGTATTTGTATTTGCATTAAATAGTGCCAGTTGGCAATTCAGAGATGTTGAGCTCTTCATCCATTTGGTGAGCCAACAAATCTTCGGTCAGCTCACAAATGCTTGAATATGCAAATTTGCTTAGAAGCACCGGCAACTGACTTGGTCCATTATATATTACTTTTTGAACAAGCTCCAAAAAACTCTTGAATGTGACGGTTGAAAAAGATTCAATTGTTTACCTTTTGATCAGTAAGAGATTTTAATACACAGAGCTCGAAAGAATTTAAATATTTATGTAATTTAAAACGTTTTTTAAATTCTATCAACACCGATAATATTAAGTTGAAATACAATTATATTCACATCAAATATTATTTTGAAATTCATTTTGAATATCAATTTAAAATTCTCGAATCTCACTTAAAATTAATTCAGCGACTACTTATATTAGTATTATTACTTATGGTTTTATTGCTTTAATAATTGTATTTTTGTGTTTGACAATTAACATTTTATAATGGTAATAAGTTGCTGTGCATTCAACTTTGAACAAATTGTGCAATGCAACAATTGTATGTAAATTCTATTGAAGGCCTTGCAATAAACAGCTATTATAAATGATGGTCTAAACGTTGCTAATAATGTATGTCTACAAGTGCACATTATGGTTGTCAAGTTTGAATATACTTAAGCGTGTAGCTCTTAAACAACCAAATTTTTATTGCATGCCACAGTGCGCAAGTTTGTTGCCTAAGTTTTTCGTTTGGCCTCTTATGTTTCTGTTTCTGTTTCAGATTCTTTTTTTTTTTGGTGTCAATATCAGCTTTAGTTTTGTTTTGGCTTGCTTGTTATTTTTCACAGTGTGTGTTTGCCTGTACGTGTGTGTGTTATTCTTATGATTTTGTGTTTTAGCATGGGGTAGACTTCACTGAGTTAAACCCTTTTGACTTGCACAAGTGGCACGCGAGTACTTGTTAATATTTTTGTTACTTCATTTTTTAGTATTTTTTATTGTTTAGTAGAAGAGTTCGAATTGGCTATAAGCATGGGATTGGCTTCATTATTGGAATACTTCTCAAATTCTAAGCTGCAGTCTGCAGCTTTAGTTCAACTTAAATTTACCAAGACTCAACTGGAGCACAACAAATACAACGATTTTTAGTTCAATGTATAATATGTCTAATTTCCAGACTGTTGCTTCTATGTGAATCCGATGTTAGGGTTTGTTGTCACTAAAACTAATATATGTAAAATAGTTTGTAACAAAGTCTCATAAGTTTAGTTTTAAAAATTTGCGATTTGCGGAAATTGAAATTATAATGGATTTTATTTAATTTCTCTTACCAATAGAAAATTTTTATAAAAAAAGTAAAAATTTTGTAACTATTCTGAGTGTAATAGTCTTGCTTTGTCATGCTAAGTACTTCCCCGGACAGTTAGACAGTCAAAAAACCACTCAACTGAATAAGCAAAGTTCTCTCCTTTCATATGGCACAGATACGTATATGCCTCGCTGACGAACGATAAACTCGTTTAGTATTGCATGAAATGTGCTATTTATTAAATATAACGTCAGTAGACAAGGCCTACAGATGACATATACAATGCCCAGTACATTTGGGTATTTAGAAACATGAAGTTACAAGAACCAAAGTTGAGTAAGCAAAGTACAAGTTTGAAAAGTGTTAACTGATTTTATTAGAAATTCATATTTTTACTCAGTTCAATCAAATAATGCATAGTCATAATTCAAGTGCAACATAATCTGTTCAAGTACTATTTTAAAATCCGTACCTTCATCAAATTTAGAATACTGTTTAGAATATATAAGCATATCCCTTTACCAAGAGTTGTTTACAGGGTATTGCAGCTGAACAGAAAGCAAAATCAAGCCGATTTCAAAATTGAGGCCGGCTGGAAATGTCACGCTGCGGCTTCGACGGCAGCTATGGCGACTGTGGCCAAAGAGCAAGGCAATTTTACATACTTACAGGGAGAGAGAGAGACAGATACGACTAACAGCAATGTTTACATGAACAAGATTTGGCCAAGTGTAACGTGGCCGGCAAAACCCAAACCCAAAACCAAACTCAAACTAAAAATTCAAAAAGACAAGCGCCAGCTTCAGTCTATGATTTTGCAATTTCTTAGCAGGCTATTGCAGACGGCTATCAAAAGTTGGTTTCATGCTGCATGCTGCGTGTGTTGTTGTTGTTGTTACTGCTGTAGCTTGCAGCTTGCAGTTTGCCGCTTGCAACACACTTTCATAATAAAACAAACAGCAGACACCAGTTAGACGTGCTGGTGGTCCGCTCTCCTGGCGCACTCGTATTATTGCATACACTACTGTCAAATAATCGCCAATATTTGTTGTTGTTGCTGCTGCTGGTGCTGCTGCTGCTGATACCAATGTACTATTATTATTATTATTATTATTAAGAAACTTAGCCAGCAATCCAGACATTCGCCCCGTCGCATTGCGCAATTGCAATTGGCCAATTGCATGAATGAAAAGAAATGCGAAATCGACGCCGGCGCAATCCAATTTGTATTTGAATCCGTTAGAAACTCGTTTGTTGCAGCGGTTTCAGAATTAGCCCAGTTTGTCTGGTGCTTACGACACTTTTCGTTTTCAATTGACTGCTTGCCCGGAATGTGGCCAGTGTACAAAACCACAAAAAGCAAAAGTAAACTAACGTTTTTTCTTTGATTTTTTTTATATTTCTTTTCGAACTACTTGCAGCCCTCAACATGAATGATTTATCGCCGGTACAAGAATACTATAAGGACAAGACCGTCTTCATAACGGGCGCATCTGGTTTTATGGGCAAGGTGATGCTGGAGAAGCTGCTCTATTCATGTCACTCTCTCAAGGAGGTGATAATCATTTGCCGACCAAAGCGCGGCAAGACGCCCGATTCCCGTCTTGAGGATATGTTCAAGCTGCCCATCTTTCAACGGCTCCGCGATGAGCGTCCCTATATGATGAAGAAGGTGACCATCTATCAAGGCGATGTTACCTCAGATTGTAAGTCCAATATCTGCCAGCTACTCTCATTTTTTCTAGTTTACTAAATACTTCGATTCCATTCTTTTGACAGTGCTGGGCCTGAGTGGCGACAATCTGAAGTATGTTGTGGAGCACACGAATATTGTGT